>CM060929.1:633474277-634724277 GCA_030765085.1 Allium cepa
CGTGTTTCCTACTTTTTGTAGATGCTCTCTATATAATTTCATGACTGGATGCTTTATTTTGATGATGGTTCATGTACTGATTGCATTAAGCTATTGTTGGAAGCAGATGAATGATCACTTCTCGACCTTGCTAGCTTGGAAAATCGTGTAACTTAGCAGGCATGCCTAGAAAAGATAATGCTTCACGATGCAAGAAGAATGGACAACCCATGGGAAACGCTTATGGATCGCTAGTGATCCATGTGGGATAGATCACCAGCGATCCATCAACTTAGGCAATTTTTTCCTTCTTCCTCTTATGTCTTTCATAGCTCCTTATTCTTGTCATTTTGGTTGACTCTTGAGTTGTTTTGCTTGATGTAGATGTTCTGACTTCCTTTGGATTCCGTTGGGTCAAAAACTCGGATAACATTTGCCTTCCAGAATATGCTTTCGTTGGAAACAAGGCGTTCTCTGGAAGTTATTGCTTCTGAGTTTTCATTCGGTGAGGTTCAAATGATCATGTGGAAGCCATCATGCGAATTTGGCTTTAGTTATCCAGTCGTGTGTTGAGTTTTTACGTGAATGACCATTACTCGTCGTAATAAATCGATTTCAATCCCATAACATTCAAAATGCTTGCAAAAGATACTTAGATCATAGTTGATGAGTTTGGCAAAATTTGGTTGCAATTATATGGATCTATATGGATCGCTAGTGGTCCATAGTCCATGGATCGCTAGCGATCTAAGGACAATTTATTTATCTTGTGCTCTGCCTTATTTAGTTCATTCGAGCCGACCCTCTTCCATTCATATTCTCATTCGTGAATCGATGCTTCTGCTTTGCGACTGACCAAAAACATTCAAAACCTCACTCTTCCATTTCCATCGTCGATGCCAATTTTCATTGCTACAGTTCCTCACCGTCGACCATACTCGACTTTGTCATTGCCTTGATCTAGATCCTAGTTCCTATTGGTTCCCTATTTTGGATCGCTGCTGATTTTGCTTCAGCTCACCAATGTCCCAAGTTCATTCGTGTTCTCCTTTTGATTCTTGACTAGAGGTAGGTAATGCAGATTTGGCGTTTGTGCAGCTATTCGACGATGAGGTTGTATTGGTGGTGATCGTTATGGAGAATTCGAGTTGATTGTGATTTTGTGGATAGTAAATCGAGTCTTGTGTTCTTCATGGAACGAAATTCGGGCTTTTCCCCAATGTTTGACATGTTTTGCTATCTTTGTCCACAGAATCAGAATTAACTTAGATTGAGTTACATCTCAATCCAAACGACATCTTGCAGATTGCTTTTGGTTTTTCGAGAGGTGATAATAGCTTAGGGTACGTCTCGTGTGGAGCTTATGTTGTTATCATCTTTCGGAGAGCCAAAACCAACTTATGCTGAGAATTCTTTACTTGATATGAACCCATCAATCTATAGTTGCTCACTTCGAATTGGTCGCGTTATTGCACACTCGGTGTACCTAAAATGGGAAGAGCTTTCCATGTTGCTCTGGACAGTGGATCCATTGTCGATAGTTAATCGATAACGGGTAAGTGTAGGAGAAATAACTCCAATAAACGATACGTGGAGCTCTTTTCTTTCTTCAGTACGAGTGAAATATCTACACATGATAGAGCGTTTGTAGTATTCAGGACACCGAGCCCATCCCACATAGATAACACACTGCACTTGCCACAGTTAACACTTGGAACCCGATGTGTCGGCATAAACTGATACTTTTTCAAAGTTCAAGTGTCGTAGGGGGATTTTTAGTTAAATAGAATTAACTGACCACGTTTGATGCAAGTTTTGTTTTATAGAATGAAACACCCATCCTCTCGCCGTAAGTCCAATAGAGGAAGTAAAGCACTTTTAGAAGCTGAATAATCATCCATTGTGGCTTTACAAATAGTTTCGTAGCGCCTACTTCTTCCGTATCGTGAGCTGAATATAGTCAACTGACTCCGGTTGGTCCGATTGTAGACCGGGCTCTTCCAAATTTCAGAGTTGTACTCAATCCTCTAGAGAGAGTTTCCTCCATATTCTTTGCTAAAGTTCTATATAACTTTGCTTACAACACAACATTCCAGATGTTGACGTGCGCCTTTCGAAGAAGAACGTGTTTGCATATATGCCGCCTTCGGGGTACACTTCTTGCCACTAGTATATCTGTTTAAATGGAGCCATGCCCCCTTCAATCACTTCCCAATGGAAACATTTTTGAACTTGGGAATTGGTTTATTTCAAATTCATCCTAATGGGTATGCAACCTTGACCTTCCTTCACGTCTTGTTTATGCGGACATTTAGCCGTGCCCCGAGTTACGATGAGTTGAGTTATTTTCTCTCATTCAAGGAGAGAGATGATTGTCCATTCCTCGTCATCATCGAGGCCCAAAGAAATTACAAGATCGTTATTCAGCTTCAGAGAACCCTGTCTTAATTCAAGACCTAGTATTTCTTCGTTAGGTGTCCTGAATGATTTAATCGTCTTTTGACGACATGAGGTTAGTTCTTTTTTTACTTATTGGGACTTGATATGTTGCTACGGGGTTTTCAATTGATTGAATAATTCTTACAGTTATTTTAAGGCCGAACAAGGATCCATCACACGATCAAATTTTCCATACCCTAAAGGTCGTGGACGCCAAGGAGAGATCAGTTAAGTTCTTGCTAATGGATGCGAATTTTCTATGGTATGGGCTGTTGCATCCCAGGAGGTCTGTCGTGGCTGTTGAAGTTTCATCTCCTTCCTGTTCTCAAATCTGAACACATTCCACTTTTTCGTCATGCAGCTTTTAAGAGGGTGATATCCCAGAAGGAGAAGGTCCGCTTGACGGTTCGATCGAAGAAATTCCTAAGGTAAGAGGTGTTACGACTAAAACCAGCTACCCGCTTAAGATGCCACCAATTTTGAAGGAGGAAGAACTCAAGCAGCGTGAGAGTAAGGATGCGGTGATAACAAAAAAGGAGGGTGAAATTGTGCGTAGCAACATTTATGTTTCCTCCTTTAGCAGTGATGAATTCAATGTAAGTTACGACGATGGAAACTTCGAATCATGTGATGAAACTCCAGGAATGAGCCCCACTCTACTGGATTCGCCTCCCCAAGAGATTCAGGATAAAGATGCTCTCCCAGCAGTCGAGCAACATCAGGATTCCCTACTCTAGGAAACTGGAATTGACTTTGAGGATTTGAGCAACATTTACGTTGATATTGATGAACTCATAGGAGAGGATTTCAAATTTGAGGGATCGTCTCCTTGTCCCAATCATATTGTGTCTAGAGTCAACCCAATTTCTACCATGGTGGCTTCCCAATCTGGTTTGTAGCTTCCTTTTAGGCCACCTATGACATGTTACACATTTCGTCAGGGTCACATTCACTTACACACATATTATTTAGGTCCATTTTCTATCACTAAAGCTCTTTATTTATTTTTTATATCAGGTGCTATGAGAGGCCATGGGATTTACGAGGATCTTAGACAATTCATTATTTCACAATAATGGTCAAGATGGTCTTCATGCTACCATCAGCCCCTGAAACCGAGGAATAGTAAAGAACGTGGAAAGACTCAAAAGCCGAAGCACATTGTTGGGACTACAAAGAATAGTTTAGGGTTTGAAAGAGTGGTTATGAGAAGAAAAAAACTCCTGACGATCGAGAAGAGCTGCCCAAGAAGTCGAAGGTAGATTGCGGTTCTCATCCCTCTAAGCATCAAGCTTTTTCCTCAGCCCCAATCTCTATCGGATTTGAAGTTCCAGTTTCCATCTTTCAAGTTTCATTTTCAACCCAAGCTCATTCAACTCGCATGGTGCCCGCTTCTGCTCCTTCACGTTCTCATAGGAGGTTGGCTTATATTCTTCCATCTAGCCCCCCTAAACTCAAAGTTATACTCCCCGAGTGGTTTCTAAAGGGAGTTAAATTTGATCGCGACCTGCACCTAGCCCGTAAGGTTCCTATATGCCCCATCACCAGGCGATTCAAAGTGATTTGGATCGAGACGAGGGATAGGAAAAATTATGCAAGTAGCTGGAAGACACGAACCACGATAATTAACAAGAGATCCTTTCCTTTGAATCGAAGAAGGACGATTATGAGAGGGCGTTAGTGAAACGTGACTCTAGAATCGAACGATTAACACAGGAGAAAGATGCTGCACTCCAAGAGAGTAAGAACAACGCTAGCTTGTTGAAGGAATTGAAAGAGGCCCACACAAAAATAGAAATCATGTTCTGAAACGAAATCAAGAAGGCCCACGTGGATGAATTTAAGATGAAAGAAGAGCTTGAAGCCTGTGACGTGATCATTAAAGCTTAGAAGAAAACTATTGCTGAGCATAACGAAGTTGTTGAAATCCAAAAAAAGACAATTGCTGATTATGTGGGAATTGTAGAATCCCGTGACAAGACCGTTTATGATCAAGCTCAAATGATTGCTTCTCTCCAAGAAAGAGTCGCGTAGCTTAATGTCGAGAAGCCCCAAGTTAAAGTTGAGAAGGCCGCCGTAACAGTGGATTACTTAGAGTTGCAGGATACTTTTGAAAGGAAGATGGACAAGATGGATGATACCATCTTAAATTTCTATGTTTACTCCTTGCCACATCAGGGGAGCCTCCGCTATCTATGCCCAAATTCCCACGTACTCTTGCTATGTTTTGGGAAGAAGTTCTAGCCTATTTCTAGGAGAATGGGAATGTATACACTGAGCAAGAGTTGGAGGATGCTATATCAATGAAGAATCGAAGAATGCTTTGATAGAGGGTCGGGAGATTACTCAAATTGAGAGGGAATAGGAGGCTGTCGATGCTGCTATGACTACAACTGCCAAAACATTGCCAGAGCCTTTTATTTTCGAGCCTGTAAAATCATCAAAACAGCCTCGTGTTCAATTAGCGAGTTTAGTGCCGTCTGCCCTTCCAGCTTTTGTCTCGGAAGCATCGGGTGGTCCCAAAACTTCTCCAAAGATCGTGCAGCTATCGAAAGAAGGAGAAGGTGGAGGGTATGAAGTTGAAATTCTTGCCTATTCTTATGATGCAGGTGACCTTCTTGTTTTCCCCGAGTTCGAGAATTTTCAGCTCACGCCAGAAGAACAAAATGAACTTAATGCTTTCATTTTTGATCTTATAGGTCCATCTTCTTTACCTACTGCCCTGTCAATTTCCTCAATCCCTGGACTTGCTGGTATTTCAACCGCCTCGACGCTTGTTTCTGCAGCTGCTTAGATTGCTGCATTTGTGTCTGGCTCACAACATGGGTCGGAATCCAAGAAGATTGCTGCATTGCATGGTCTAGACGACCCTTCCGTATCTTTGGCGGGCGATTTCACGGTAGTTGAAGCTCGAGAGCAGGAAGACCAAACTGGACAATTACATCAATCTGAATAGCAGATAGTGGTTGTTAAGAAGGAAAGTCAAGAAGAGAAAATCTTCGAGGAGCTCCCGCAACTCCCAGAAGCACAGGGCCAAGAGGGAGTCATTTGAGAAGGTCGAAGAGTAGGGAGAAGATGTTGGAACAGAGGAAATAGTTGATATTTCAAGTAGCGACACTACCCCTGGTAGGTTTTTTGAGAGGAAGAAGAAACTTCCAACTAAATGTGGGAAGGAGAGTGGTGGAAAGAAACATTGATAGGTTTGAGTAACAGTGGAGCTATATTTTGGGACATTTTGTTTTGTTTGATACGTGTTTTGTTCAAGTGTAGAGTCTACACTTATTGCTTTAATTATTGTAGCATCTGTTTTTTCCTTTTCGTTGGCTGGTATTATGTGAATGTGGCCTCCACATTTTGACTTTGTATAGAAAATGCTATAAGTAATATAATATGACATTTTAATTTTAATTTTATTTGTCTACTTATCTATGTTTCATGCACTTTTTCCAATTTTATTTACTGCTTTTTTATCTAGTCCTGTAATTACTGCCAACATTTTTTTCTAGAGTAACAGAACTGTGAAGTACTTGGTTTTTTTTGAGTATTATGTGTATTCCCCCCAATTCACGGGGCTATTTACTTCTAATGCTTGACAAATGATCGGTTGATCCATGTGATTCTTCGGATGTCTATAATCGAGTCTATCTTGCGGTTCCTATCTTTAGGAACTTGTAATTTGAGCGTCTCGATTCCAGAGATTCTGTCGGTCAACAATCGAAATTCTTTGCCGATTGCTCCTGATGGTGGGAGTGGATTATTTCTTATGAGTCTTGCAATAGGCGAGTTTCCTGGCATTACTGAGACAATGTCAGTACTTAAGAGTGTGCGCAACTTATGAAATGTGTGGCTTTTAAGAGTATGCATGGCTTATGGATGCGCGACTTTTGAGATCCATATGACCTGTCGATCCGAAACAGTTTGGAATCTCTCGACGTTACCAATCTTGGGGAAATGTGAGGAGTTCATGTTTCAAGAGCATGGTTCCACGACTTAGGAAGCACTGCATGCTTATGGAGGCGCGCGACTTTGATTAAGGCCTTCCTAGTGTTGTCGGAGCAACAACGGTTCTTAGAAGGCAGTGATTGAGTTCCATCGATCCAACGATTTGAGTCGATTTTCTTCTGTCAACCCGATGGGTAGATGGGGCACACTTGAGCGTGATTCTATTATTTCAAGCAACGATCGAATGGTTTTGAGTCAATTTAGCCCTGTCGACTCAACATGTTACTTTTGTGAACACGATTTTATTGGTTCAGAAAGCAAAGCAATTTTATTAATAAAAGTTGGGCAAGTGTTGCCTATTTACAACGCCTCCAGTATTTTGGGATGGGTTATTTGTTAGAAATAGAAAATACATAAGATAGTCTTAGATAAAGTAAGGACGCAGAGATTCGTTGTTCCATGCTTAGGGAATTCGTGGTCCATTGACGGTGGTTGGCTTGAATACGCCACTCCTAGCTTCTGACTGATCACATAAGGTCCTTCCCAATTTGGTCTGAATGCTCCTAGTGCAAGGTACACCCATTTGAGGACAAGTCTCCCACTTTGAAGGTGCGGTTATGAACTTTGGAGTGGAGTACCGTGTGACCCTTTTCTAGTGAGCGACGGTCCTTAGTTCGGCTTCTTCCCTCTTTTCATCGACCATATCGAGTGACTCGAGTAGGAATTACTAATTATTCCTTTAATCTAAGTTTCTCCTCTAATGAGAAGGGACTTCTAGCTCAATTGGGATCATTGCTTCTAATCATATGTTAGGGCGAATAGAGAGTGCCTGGTTATAGGTTTATGTGTTGTCATATAGGCCCATAACGTGAGTGGAAGTTCATTTGACCCGATTTCCTTTTGATTTAGTTAGCCATTTTTGATGGTGGACTTGACGATCTTATTTACAGCTTCCACTTACCCATTTTGCCTGCGGATGTGCGATAATAGAACAGCTTTTCTCGATTCGGAAGCGTTTGCAAAAGTCCTTAAACTCAGCGCTTTCGTATTTAGTCAAGTTATCCATGAGGATTTTCTTTGACACCCCAAACCTATAAACGATATTTTTAATAAAAAAATTTAATGACTTTCTTTTTGGTAATAGTGGTCAGCGATGCTGCTTCAGCCCATTTAGTGAAATAGTCAACAAAAATGATAACATGTTTGGCTTCCCCTTTAGCCATTGGTAATGTGCCGATCTAATTGATTCCTTAGATTGCGAATGACCATGGGCTGACCATATACGTTAGCTCCATTGAGGGTGTTCTCTTGATCTAACTGAATGTTTGGCATTGATCGCACCATCTAGCATAATATGCTACATCGTGGTTCACTATTGGCCAAAAGTATCCATACTAGAGAAATTTCTTTACAAGGGCTTACCCCAAGTATGATCTCTGCAATCGCCTTCATGAACTTCTTTTAGCATCCTTCGAGCTTCATCGTAGGTCACACATATTAGCAAGAGGGTAGAGAGTCCCCTTCTGTACAGTATCCCATCCTGCATTTCAAGTCGTGGTGCCATTTAGAGAATCTTTTTCCATTGGTTCCAAGCTACGGGGAGAGCTCCTATAAGCATGTAGTCTTAAATCGGCATTATCCATGTCTCTGATTCCTTGGTTGTCTCAAAAATCCAATCGGCATCCATTTCGCTTATGCTTGGAGTAGTCAGGGTTTTAACTAGGACTAGCCCCAATGACTAAGCTTCTTCGGAACTGGCCAGTTTAGCCAGATAATCCGCCTTCGTGTTCTATTCCCTTGGAATATGAGTTATGGTGTAATCCTCGATGTCATTCAGCAGTTCATGCACTTTAGGTAGATATGGGGTGAGGTTCTCCCCTCGAGCGTGGTATTCGCCTATTCCCTAACAGACGACTAGCTGAGAGTTGCTATAGATGTGTATGGATTTTATCTCGAGTTCCCTCATAATCTTTAGCCAAATTATCAATGCTTAATATTCTGCCTATATATTTGTTGCAAGGAACTCCAAGCATAAGGCATAGCATATGGATTGTCCTTCAGGAGTCTCGAGCACTACCCTTGCTCCTGAGTAGAAGTTGTTAGATGCACCATCGGTGAACAACTTCCAACGCATCTCTATTTTTAGAGTCGTTCCTTCCTTGTTATCTCGCAATTTGAATTCGACAATGAAATCTGCCAGTGCCTACCCGTTGATCACTTTTCGAGGATGGTATGTGATTTGATACTACCTTAGTTCGATGTTCCATTTGATAAGCCGTCCGAAGGTCTCAGGGTGGTATAACACTTGCTTCAAGGGTTGATTTGTCAGCGCTCTAATCCAGTGTGCCTAAAAATACAGACTTAACTTTCTGGATGCGATTAATGGGCATATGCCGGTTTTTCTAATTTTGGATAGTTCTTTTCTGCACTAGGAAACCATTTACTGATATAGTATACGGGCTTCTTGATCTTAGCTTCTTCTCGTACGAGTGTGGTGATACTACTAAGCAGATGTACAAATCTTCTCCGTCTACTAGCGTGGAAATGATTGGCGGGGTTTTCATATGTCGCAACAGCTCTTCGAACGTAGTTTGACAAGCTTAATTCCATTCAAAATTTGTCTTTCCCTTTTTAGCGCATCAAAGAATGTTATACATTTATCAGTCGTTTTTGAGATAAACTGGCTTAGTGCTACAACGTTTCCATTCAGGCTTTGTAACTCTTTCCTGTTCCTCGAGGCCTTAACTTCTCGCAAAGCGGTTACATGCTTGGGATTTGCTTCGATGCCTCTAGCGCTTACGATGAATCCCAAGAACTTTCACAGGTTACCTGAAATGAGACTTAAGCATATTGAGCTTCATTCCTTATTTGTGGAGTATTTTGAACACTTCAGCGAGGTTGTCCAAATGATTTGTAGCTATGCACGATTTAACCAACATATCATCTACATAAACTTCCACTATTATCCCAATCTGACGTTTAAACATGGCGTTCACTAGTCACTAATTAGTTTCCCCAGCATTCTTTAAGCCAAATGGCATTACTTTGTAGCAATATAGTCCCAGATTGGTAAAGAAATTGGTATTTTCTTTATCCGGTTCATGCATCATGATCTGGTTGTACCCCGAGTATGCATCCATAAATGATAGCAGTTCATATCCAGTTGTCCCGTCTACAAGCTGAGCGACTCTGGGCAGAGGAAATCTATCATCTGGGCAAGTTTTTTCAAGTCCGAGTATTCGATACAGGTTCGCCATTCCCCATTGGACTTCTTGACAAAAATTCGGTTAGATACCCATTCAGGGTAAGTTGCATCGTAGATAAAGCCATTCGCCATCAGCTTGTCCACTTCTTCTCTTAGTGCTTTGGACCACCTGGGCCCTAGGCTGCGCCTTTTTTGGTTCACGAATGAATACCTAGGATCAATGTTAAGTGCGTTGTAACATCCCATTTTTAAGCCAAATATTGATTTAGTAATTAATATAAATTTCTAGAATTAATTTGAAAATTTTCAAAACAAATTAGATAAGTATTGATTTGTATATATAAATAGATTGTAATTTGCATTTGAGTTTAAAATTTAAAATAATAAATATTTTAAAAATATTTGGATTTAATATATATATGTGAATATATATATATATATATGAATATATTTGAATTTGAATTCGAACTGAAATTAAAATATAAAATTCTTAAAAATATTTGGATTTAAATATAATATGAATGTGATTATTTATTAATGAATAATTTATTTTCAAATTATTTTCTTTAAAGATTATATATATGTAAATAAGGAAAATGTATTTATAAAATAGAAAATGTAATTTAAAATCAATATAAAATATAAAAAGACATAAAAACATGCAAAAAAATTACAAATGTAAGTTAATAATAAAAGATATTAACAAGTTAGGATTCGAGTACATTTTAACAAGTGTAATAGTTTTATCAATATAATTTAACAAGTGACACTTTTGTTTTTGTTTTGGAGAAAATTAATAAAAATAGGAAACAAGATTATATAAACCACTACATCTCCTCTCTCATTTCTTTTTATCTTCATTTTCAAAACCCGAGCCTGTAAAACTAAAACCAGAGAAAGAAAGAAAAAATCAAAACAAAACACCTCTTAAATTTTTAAACTAGTAAAGCAAAATCCAAAAGATCAAAAGTAAATCAAGTTTTAAAACTAAAGCAACTTCAACTCTTCAAAAAGTTCAGATTCAAGCAAGCTAATTCAACTCAGTAATTAAGACAATCAAGATTCAGAGAATTATAATCAAGTCCAGACCCAAAAACAAATTCCAATTTTTAAGATTCGAAAGCAAAAAAAACAATTCTAGGCTTCTCCTCTGCATTTTTCTTTTAAAGGTAAGTAAACATTTTTATTAAAGCTTTAGTAAATGGAAATCTGTTGCATATGAATTCCTGGAATGAATTGTGTTTGCATGTATATATATAAGTGTGAATCATGTATATTTGAATGTGTTAGAAGTGTGCATGTCTGTATGTGTGTATATATATGTATATATATAACCCTGTTCTTATTTTCAGGGTTAAAATCTTAATAAAATTCCAAATCACTTCATCTAATCTCTGATAGACTTTAGTATTTAAAAAAATATGTTTGTTTTTACATAAACTAAGTATTAAAAATATATTTATACATGATAAGTTTGAAAACTATCTGGAAATTTAGAAAGACAGTGGAAATTGTAAGCATATCAAATTCTCGGCTTAAGTAATTCATGGTTTCAGGTTTAAAATATGTTTTGTTATCGAAAATCATGATTTTTAAGAGTTAAATCACAATTTTTAGTTTGGGATCAAGTGAGAATATCGGGTTTGATCAAAAAGTGGGTTTTGGACTATTTTTGGTGGCCAGAAACTCAAGAGGGTCGAGATCGCCACTAGAGGAGGCCAGGGTGTAGGCGAGCTCGGAAAAAATATCAGGTGGTTTTATCACCCACCGTGGCATCGGCACATGGTTGGAATAGGGTTTAATACCCGGTTTAGGTCGAGGTTGATGTTTGGGCGACTGCGTCGTCTCTCTGGCATCAGAGTTCATCGGACCTGGAGGGAAAAGTTGAGTGGATGGTCGGCGGAGGTGTGGCTGGAGTTTATTGATCATTGGTGAATGGAAGCGCCGGGACGAGGAAGTTTAGGTGGTCTGTTTTTGTTCCAGTTTTGACCTAGTAGTTCGATTTCGAATTAGGCTTTGTAGTGAAGATTGGATGGTCGAGATTGTTAGTTGAGGAGATCGTCGATGAGTTGGAGGTGTCGGCGGTGGTTAGAGCCCTGGATGTCGATGGTGCTGTGCACGAGGTAGGCTGGTGTGTCAGTGTTTGGGAACAAGGGTGGACTCGAAGAATATTCGGGGGAAATCAGGTTTTTCTTGGATTCGTCTTCGTGTCTTAAGTGAGTGTTAAATCATGTTTATAAGTTTAAAGTTTTAAACTAACCAATTTTTTTTTTTTTGAAAAAAGAAGAAAGGTGATTTTCTCAAGTCAGGACTCGAGTGTTATTCGGGTTGGACCCAAAGTAAAATTTAACAGTTTTCAAATTTTAAATAAAAGTAAGTTTTAAAAATTAAAAGAACCTAGTTTTAAACTATTCCTTAAATCAATTCTTTACAAAATAAAAGTTTTTAAGCAATTGATTTAAGGAAGTATATAATTTGTTTAATTTGAAATTGTTTAGTGAAAATTCTCTTTCAGTTATTTTTAAAACTTAATTTAGTAATATAATTAAGTGTTAATCAAAGAAAAAATGTTTTAAAATTTGTATGATAATGATAATTAAGTAATTAATAAGATAAATGATTTATCGTAAAAGTTAATAAAGGTTTTGACAATTTAAGATTTATTAAATTAATAAAGTAATTAAAGAGTAAAAAAATTCAAATTTAAAACATGTTTAACTTGTTCTTTTAAATAACGATTTTGTTTAAGGTTTTAGAAGTAAATTATTTCAAAGGTAATTAAGTTTATTTTATTTAATTAGGTGATCATTATTTATTAATTAATTCTTAATTTATTTTAAATAAATAATGTAGTTAAAGATTTAATTAAGATAAAATTGTTTTTAAATTATTAATTAACCTAAATCTCTTAAGTTAATTTATGTGTTAAATGTTAATTAATTGCAAGGTTTGTTAACTAAAGATTTTTAATGGTAATTAAGTGATTAATTAAAATAAATGATTTATCATTTAATTAATTAAATAAATTTTAAGTAATTACAGATTTATTTATTTAATGAAAGTAATTAAAAGATAATTACTTAAAGATAATTACTTAATAATAGTAATTAAAGAATAATTAATTAATTTATTAATTAATAATTAAAGGTTAATTAAATAATAATAATTAAGGTTAACTAATTAATAATTAAGATTAATTAATTAATAATTAAGGATTAATTAATGATTAATTAAGGATAATTAATGGGAATAATTATGTGATTAATTAATTATAACCACACGATTAATTAACCTTGCTTATAAATGTTGAATTATTATTGAATACCTTGAACTGATTGATACCCTAATATGTTGTGATACCTTGTGATGTAAATTGTTGTGAATTGAACTGTGATATCTGTGATTTATTTCTATGTGAATATGAAAACTATTGGCCATTAAATGACACTTGAATTTCGATGCGACAGGGAGTCGGATTCCAAATAGTGATCTGAAACCCACACCGAATCTTAATGGTGAATCTCTGTGACTTGTGTATCCACGTATTTTTAAAATAAACGCTCATTATTCGGATTAGCCAGGAGAGGACTTCGTGTCATAAAACCCATTCCGAATAATGATATGACGAATTGGAGTGCATTTGACGACGGTGATGAAGACCAGGTATTTTCGAGAATGAAAGGATTACCTGTCGATTGTCTCTGCACTGAGTTGCTTCGGTTAGAGATCTCCGTATTATGATGGGGAGTCCAATCGGAGTTGTGGATTCCCAGATTCCAAGGGCTTCTTCCTTTATTGGACGAAGTGCCTTCGGTTCCATTCAGACCTAGGATGGACATGTATGGTTGTATGTCTGACATTACACTTTGAGATATAAAGCTGATTTCTATCAAATACATTTCGGTTTGGTGGCGGAGAATTTATTCTCTTAGCTTAACACCCTTCTCTGAGACGTACGAGCTAAGAGGTTATGTAGTTGATGGTTATTAGTGATATACTCCCAATTTAGTAGTGTGGCATGCTGAGTGCTGATCATTTGTTGATCAAAGCATGGCTTTTGTGAAAAGCGTAGCTTTGTGGACGAGACTTTGTCGAACCTCATAAACCAGAAATGGTCAAAACAGGAAGGATACTAGGGTAGCGCCCCTAAGGGTATGTGCATTTCCATCTGGATAAAAAGTGGTATCATGGTATGGAGCCCAGATACTTAACTTATGTGGTTGTTGATTGTTGTTGTTGTTGTTGTTGGGGCCCCGAGTAAAGGTCAGTCACGGCCGGGGGATGTCATACTCGTGTCGGTAGTTACCTAGTTACAAAGGTAACCCAGCCTTGTATTGGCAGAGAGCTGGTCAAGTTCTCGAGGCGTCCTTCCAGTGGCATACCCATTCAGCGAGGAAGTTCCTTAGCCGGACCACTGTTGGAAATCCAATCATTCAATACGAGCCATGTACGGTTTTAGTTGTAGAACCTGCCATTTAACATGGTAGCTATAGTAGGCATACTATAATGGTACGTATGCTGGCAAAGATTAGTATTATACTTTCGAAATGTTTTTTAACACTATGCACTAATAATAATATCAAAAGAGTTTTCTCGTATCAAGCATGTTTGACTATCATAAAGAGAAATCTCCCCCAAGTGTGCGATTGCATTGTGTGTGTGCCGGGAGGCCTTATGGTAGTTTCATTTTCCAAAAGCATGAACAGATTTATTTTATAAATTGTTTTTGTACAAACAACTGTTTTTGTTTACTTATACCAGTCTCATGACTGACCCGGAGTTTATTGTTCCCTTCCTAAACTCTTGGTGCCCATAATTTTCCACATGGGTAGCCTAGATGCAGGTTATCCATGTTTTGGAGCTAGCTTGGATAGTAGAAGTAGATTCTGGAAGTCTTTTCGAGTTTTTAGTTGAAAGCTATCAGATTTTGGGAAGCTTTTGGTTTGGAAATCTTTTGGAAGCTTTGGAGTTTGGTTTGAAGGTGCTTATGCTAGATTCTCGCTCTCAATCTCTTTCTTTTGAAGACTCTATTAGAGTTATTATAGCTCTATTTTCTTTTCCGCTATGGTGTTATCATTTTGTTGTGGTATCATGTATATAGCACTCTGTTGTTAGTGTTGTTAAAATATTATGATGTTGTATCCATGTGTCGTTTATCAATGAAATTCATTTTGTTTCCGTTGTGTTGTGTTCATCTAATGTTGTTATAAGCTCCACCGAACTGGAGTCCAACGCTTGAATCTCTGGCATTCGAATACAGGTGAGGTATTTGATGTTGACTTTTCAGACGTTGGATTTTGGGTCGTGACGAGTGGTATCAGAGCTAAAGGTTGAGTAAGAACTTTACCTATGGAGTATGACACATTAGGCGACTCCTTAAAGATAGGGTTAAAAATGCCTTAGAATGAGTATATCCCTAAGGTATCTCGTCCATTGGCCTAAATCAAGTTTTCTTACTATTTACAGATAGTGAGAATGAGCACTCGAAGAGGATAAGATAGGGGATGGGGAAGTACCACTACAACTGGTCAAGGCCCTGCAACAACGGAAGCAGCTATTTCCCCTCAACCTCAGCCGAATCTGGCTGATTTATATCGAAGTTTTTCTTGACTTGGTGGAAAGCCATTCATAGGCAAGGAGTCTATATCAAAGCATAAGCCTGGATTCGATCGTGTGAAAGGATTTTTAGAGGAATGAATTTGGAGGATGACCAAATGAGATTGATAGCTTCTGGCAACTCCAAGAGGAAGCTCTAGCCTAGTGAGAGACTATTACAGTGCATAAGCTAGAGGATGAGTTCACTTAGGTCGATTCAAAGAGGTGTTTAAGAAGCGATATATGTCGTCTGCTGGTATCTCCAGAATGTACCAGGAGTTAACGGATTTGAGGCAAGGAAGCTTATCTTTTGAGGAATACTTAAACAAGTTTAACAAGCTATCTCGATTTGGTCTGAAGTTGGTAAACACCCCTCTGAAGAAGAATGAAATTTTTATTCGAGGGATGAACAAGAAATACCATGAGAGGATGACAGCCCACATAAAGGAATCTTTTTCTGATTTGATTGATATGGGTCACAGATACGCTAACCTGGATAAGCAGGAAGTTACGGAGGAGAAAGGAAGTGTAAGCAATCCGAACTGGAAGAAAAGGAAGTTCGAAGGGAAGAAACCGTGGCAAGACAAAGAGAATAAGAACAATCAGGAAAACGAAGCAAAGGATATTACTTGTTACAATTGTCGAGAGAAGGGCCATTGCTCAAGTAGATGTAAGAAGCCTAAGAAACAAGGAAAGAAAGATCAACCTGTGAAGACAAGTCAGGTAACCAAGGAATGTTATTACTGTCATAAACCAGGACACGTAGTTAAAGATGGTCCAGCAATGAAGCAAGCTCAAGTAGCGAAGGTGTACGCGATAAAGGATGACCCCTCAACTTCAAAGGCGGATAAAGGAAAAGGAGTTTTAGAAGGTAACCTTCTTATTTATGATAAAGTTGTTAGAGTTTTGTTCGATACTGGAGCCACACATAGCTTTATTTCCCAACAAACCATAAGCGAATTAAAACTTCAACCCGAATTTGTCGACAAGCCTAATTGCGTGAAGAATCCGGTTGGTGGTCCTGCAAATCTTTGTCTATATTATAGGAAGGTTCCTATCTCGAATTCTTGTCATCAATTTCCTATCAATCTTTTTGTTCTCGACCTTTACGAATTTGAAATCCTTAATTGATATGAATTGGTTAACAAGTACAAAGCTAAATTAAATTGTAACAATCGACGATTTCTGTCAGAACTAAATTTGGGAATTTTATTGAAATTTCTTATGAGGACCTGAGTCTTGAAAGGGATAAATTGTTGTATACTTTGGGGTATCCCGATCCTAGTCTGTAATATATACATATTATTTGGGAATTTCCCGACATATTCGAAGAAATCAAATCCTCATCTCCATACAGAGAAATTGAATTCAGAATCGACTTAGTTCCAAATGCTCGTCATGTTGTTCATGCAAGCCGTAGGATGGCACCAAGGGAAAAAATAGAATTAGTCAAGCAAACTAGAGATTTGCTGGAGAAAGGATTAATACGTCGTAGTGTTTCCAGTTGGGGTTCAGCTGTGGTGTTTGTGGCCAAGTCAGATGGATCCATGAGATTGTGTGTGGACTACCGAGATCTTAGTAAACTAACACTTAAAAATAATTTTCCTTTGCCCAGAATCAACGGCTTGTTCGATCAGTTGCACGACACTCGATTCTTTTCAAAGATGGATCAAGCCCAAGGATTCCATCAATTGAGAATTACTGAAGGCTGTATTCACTTAACTGCTTTCAGGGGTCCAGATACTTTCACGAATGGTTAGTTATGCCTTTCGGACTAAGTGATGCTCCAGCATATTTCAAAGATTTGATGACCCGTGTATTCCGAGAAGTGTTAAACAAATTTGTTCTTGTGTTTGTTGATGATATTTTGATCTATACCAAAACTGAAGAGGAGCGTGCTGAACAATTGAGAATTGCTTTGGAAATATAAGGAAGAACATTCTAATTGCAAATATCTAAGTGTCATTTTTGGGTCAAGGAGGTTAGATTTCTCAGTCATATTGTTAACAAAGAGGGAATTTCTATAGATCCTAGCAAGGTTTCTGCTATCCTAGACTAGACGCAACCCACTACTCCGAAGGAAGTTAGAAGTTTTCTAGGATTGGTAGGATATTACCGAAAATTTGTTAAGGATTTCCTTAAGATAGCCAGTCCGTTAACTAAGCTGACAATGAAGAATGCTAAGTTTGATTGGACTCCAAAGTGTGAAGAAGCGTTCCAGGAGTTGAAGAAAAGATTGACCACCGCTCCTGTTCTCGCTATTATTAACGAGAATCAAGGTCTATATTGTTTATACTGATGCTTGTGATGAGGATGTGGGTGCTTTTTTGATGTAGGAAGGTACAGTGATTGCTACGTGAGTAGACAATCGCGTCCACATGAGAAAAACTACCCAACCCACGATCTCGAACTCTTGGCTATTATTTTTGCTTTAAAAGTCTGGCATCATTATTTTCTGCGTAAAAATCTCTTTCAGCTTTCCTAAAATTTAAAGTTTTAACTTAACTTAATATTTATACTTTATAAACCCTCCTTGTTTTAGGTGAAAAATTCAAATTGTTCATCGACCATAAATCTTTAAAATATCTCTTTATCCAGAAGGATTTAAATCTAAGGCAGCAACGTTGGTTGGAATTTCTAGCGTCATACGACCTGGATATTTAGTATACACCCGGAAAAGCCAACGTGGTTGCCGATGCTTTGAGTAGAAGACATGCTGTTCCCCCATATCTTGTTGTCACTCCCACTCTTCTTGAGAAAGTCGCTAGCAAGCAAAAAGAAGACATGTTTCTTTAGGAAATTTATGGAAGGATTCATCGAGGTGAAGATTCTAGTTTTGGAATCGATAATTGTGGAATTATAAGATTGAAAGGCAGGATGTGTGTCCTAGATATCCCAGATCTTAAACGGGAGGTTTTGGACGAGTGTCACAAGTCCAAGCTCAGTATCCATCCAGGGGTTAATAAGATGTATAGAGATATCAAAAGGACCTTCTGGTGGAAAACAGTGAGGAGAGATATATCTATTTATGTCAGTCGTTGTGCAACTTGTCAGCAAATTAAAAGTGATCAAAAGAAGATGGTGGGTTTACTCCAACCATTAGAGATGCCTAAGTGGAAATGGGATCAAGTATCTATGGATTTCGTAGATGGATTGCCACGTTCTCGTAGGGGTAATGAAGCGATTTGGGTTATTATGGACCGTCTGACCAAGACTTCCCACTTTATCCCAGTAAAGTCCACTCGAACAGTGGCGAGTTTGGCAGAATTATATGTGAAAGAAATCGTTTGTCTTCATGATATACCGAGCTATATAGTGAGTGATCGTGACCCGATCTTCACTAGCAGATTTTGGAAAGCATTTCAAGATGCACTAGGAACCAATTTGAACTACAGTACTGCTTATCATCCACAGTCTGATGGGCAAATGGAAAGAATAAATTGAATCTTGGAAGACCTTTTGCGCGCTTATATTCTTGACTTTGGTGGTTCATGGGAGGACCATTTGCATCAAGTTGAATTTTCATATAATAGTAGTTATCATGCTAGTATTAGAATGGCTCCTTTCGAAGCATTATGTGGGCGTCAGTGTCGATCACCTGCATGTTGGATTGTGTCGGGTGACAGACTTGTTCTTGGACCACATATGATAAAGGTGGCCACTGAAAAAGTTGATTTTATTCGAAAGAAGTTGAAAACTGCTCAAAGTCGTCAAAAAAGTTATGCTGACCGTAGAAGAAGATCTTTTGAATTCCAGGTCGGAGATTCCGTTTTCCTAAAGGTTTCTCCAATGCGTGGAGTGTTAAGATTTGGAAAGACTGGTAAGCTGGCACCGTGATATATTGGTCCTTTTTCTATACTAGAGAGGATCGGTCCTTTGGATTATCGAGTGCAGCTACCCAATTGGTTATCTGACATACATAATGTGTTTCATATTTCACATCTTTGGAAATATGTGCACGATCTAGATTGTATCATTGAGGAGGCCACTCAGCAGGATTTAGAAACCACACCAAATCTGGCAGTGAAGAGAGAACCGTTAAAGATAATTGATCGAGACGAAAAGCGGCTGAGAAATAAAGTGGTGATACTGGTAAAAGTGCAATGGAGTGGTGATCCAAATGATAGTACTTGGGAAACAGAGGATAGCAAGAAAAAGTCCTATCCCAAATGTAGAGTGGATATCTCGGCTTAATATGGTAAGCCATTTCTCTATCTTTTTATATATTTCATATATTCTTTGTTTGTCTCTCTCTCTCTCTCTTTCAAATTTCGAGGATGAAATTTTCTAAGGGGGGAATCTGTAACATCCCATTTTAAAGCCAAATAATAATTTAGTAATTAATATAAATTTCTTGAATTAATTTGAAAATTTTCAAAACAGATTAGATAAGTATTGATTTGAATATATGAATAGATTGTAATTTGCATCTGAGTTTAAAATTCAAAATAATAAATATTTTAAAAATATTTGGATTTAAAAACATATATGTGTGCGCGTGAATAAATTTGAATTTGAATTGAAATATAAAATTCTTAAAAATATTTGGATTTAAAAATAATATGATTGTGATTATTTATTAATGAATAATTTAGTTTCAAATTATTTTCTTTAAAGGTTATATATATAAATAAGGAAAATGTATTTATAAAATAGAAAATTTAATTTAAAATAACTATAAAATACAAAAAGACATAAAAACATGCAAAAAAATTACAAATGTATGTTAATAATAAAAGGTATTAACAAATTTTAGGATTTGAGTACATATTTTAACAAGTGTAATAGTTTTGTCAATATAATTTAATAAGTATCACTTTTGTTTTTATTTTTGAGAAAATTAATTAAAATAGGAAACAAGATTATATAAACCACTACATCCCCACTCTCTTATTTCATTTTATCTTCATTTTCAAAACCCAAGCCTGTAAAACTCAAACCAGAGAAAGAAAAAAAAAAGTCAAAACAAACACCTCTTAAATTTTCAAACTAATAAAGCAAAATCCAAAAGATCAAAAGTAAATAAAGTTTTAAAACAAAAACAACTTCAACTTCTTCAACTCTTCAACAAGTTCAGATTCAAGCAAGCTAATTCAACTCAGTAATTAAGCAAATCAAGATTCAGAGCAGTATAATCAAGTCCAGACCCAAAACAAATTCCATTTTTTAAGATTCAAAAGCAAAATACAAAAACATTTCCAGGCTTCTTCTCTGCATTCTTCTTTTAAATGTGAGTAAACATTTTTATTAAAGCTTAAGTAAATGGAAATCTGTTGCATATGAATTCCTGGAATGAATTGTGCTTTGCACGTATATATATATATATATATATATATATATATATATATATATATATATAAGTGTGAATCCAGTATATTTGAATGTGTTAGAAGTGTGCATGTCTGTATGTATATATATATATACCCCTATTCTTATTTATAGGGTTGAAATCTTAATAAAATTCCAAATCTCTTCATCTAATCTCTGATAGACTTTAGTATTTAAACAAAATATGTTTGTTTCTACATGACTAAGCATTAAAATATATTTAAGCATGATAAGTTTGAAAACTATCTGGAAATTTAGAAAGACAGTGGAAATTGTAAACATATCAAATTCTTGACTTAAGTAATTCATGATTTCAGGTTTAAAATCTATTTTATTATCAAAAACCATGAGTTTTAAGAGTTAAATCGCAGTTTTAGTTTGGGATCATGTGAGAATTTCGGGTTTGATCAGAAAGTGGGTTTTGGACTATTTTTGGCGGCCGGAGGACTCGGGAGGGTCGAGATCGGCACTGGAGGAGGCCAGGGTGAAGGCGAGCTTGGAAAACATGTTAGGTGGTTTTATCACCACCGTGGTGTCGGCATTTGGTCGGAATAGGGTTTATTACCAGATTTAGGTCGACATTGAAGTTAGGCGACTGCGTCTTCTCTCTGACATAGGAATTCATCGGACCTGGGGGAAAGGTTGAGTGGATGGTCGGGAGAGGTGTGGCCGGAGTTTCTTGTTCGCTAGTGAACGGAAGCGTCGGGACGAGGAAGTTTTAGGTGGTCGGTTTTTGTTCCAGTTTTGATCTAGTAGCTCGATTTCAAATTAGGCTTTGTAGTGAAGATTGGGTGGTTGGGATTGTTAGTAGAGGAGAACATCGATGAGTTGGAGGTGTCGGCGGTGGTCAGAGCCCGGGCGATCGACGATGCATGTGCAAGAGGTAGGCTGGTGTGTCAGTGTTTGGGAAGAAGGGTGGACTCGAAGGAATACTCGGGGGAAATTAGGTTTTGCTCGGGTTCGTCTTCGTGTCTTAGTGAGAGTTAAATCAAGTTTATAAGTTTAAAGTTTTAAACTAACCAAGTTTTAAAAAAAGGCGATTTTCTTGGGTCAGGACTCGAGTGTTGTTCGGGTTGGACCCGAAGTAAAATTTAGCAATTTTAAAATTTTAAATAAAAGTAAGTTTTAAAATTTAAAATGGACCTAGTTTTAAACTATTTCTTAAATCTATTCTTTATAAAATAAATGTTTTTAAGTAATTGCTTTAAGGAAGTTATATAATTTTTTTAATTTGAATTTGTTAAGTTAAAATTCTTTTTAAGTTACTTTTAAAACTTAATTTAGTAATATAATTAAGTGTTAATCAAAGAGAAGATGTCTTAAAATTTATATGATAACGATAATTAAGTAATTAATAAAATAAATGATTTATCTTAAAAGTTAATAAAGATTTTACTGATTTGATATTAATTAAATTAATAAAGTAATTAAAGAGTAAACAAATTCAAATTTAAAACATGTTTAATTTGTTCTTTTAAATAATATTTTGTTTAAGGTTTCAAAAGTAAATTATTTCGAAGGTAATTAAGTTTAATATATTTAGTTACGTGATCATTATTTATTGATTAATTCTTAATTTATTTTAAACAAATAATGTATTTAAAGATTTAATTAAGATAATTTTTTTAAAAAATTATTAATTAACCTAAATCTCTTAAGTTAATTTATGTGTTAAATGTTAATTAATTATAAGGTTTGTTAATTAAAGATTCATAATTATAATTAAGTGATTAATTAAAATAAATGATTTATCTTTTAATTATTTAATTAAAGTTTAAGTAATTAAAGATTTATTTATTTAATGAAAATAATTAAAAGATAATTACTTAAAGATAATTACTTAATAATCTTAATTAAAGAATAATTAATTTATTAATTAATTAATAGCTAGAGGTTAATTAAATAATAATAATTAAGGTTAATCAATTAATAATTAAGATTAATTAATAATTAAGGATTAATTAATTAATAATTAATGATAATTAATCATTAACTAAGGATTATTAATAGGAATAATTATGTGATTAATTAATTATAATTACATGATTAATTATTCTTGCTTATAAATGTTGAATTATTGTTGAATACCTTGAACTGATTGATACCCTGATATGTGATTGTGATACCTTGTGATGTGAATTGTTGTGAATTGAACTATGATATCTGTGATTTATTTCCGTGTGAATGTGAAAATTGTTGGCCTTTAAACAACACTTGAATTTCGATGCAACAAGGAGTCGGATTCCAAATGGTTATCCGAAACCCACATCGAATCTTAATGGTGAATCTTTGTGACTTGTGTATCTATGTGTTTTTAACATAAACGCTCATTATTCGGATTGGTCGGGAGAGGACTTTGTGTCTTAAAACCCATTTCGAATAATGATACGACGAATTGGAGTGCATTTTAAGATGGTGGTGAAGACTGGGTATTTTCGAGAATGAAAGGGTTACCTGTCGATTGTATCTGCACTAAGCTTCTCCGGTATAGAGATCTCCATATTGTGATTGGGAGTTCGATCGGGATTGTGGATTCCTGGATTGCAAGGGCTTCTTTCTTTATTGGATGAAGTGCCTTCGGTTCTATTCAGACCCAGGATGAACTTGTATAGTTGCATGTCTGACATTACACTTTGAGATATAAAGCTGATTTCTATCAAATACATTTCTGTTTAGTGGCGAAGAATTTATTCTCTTAGCCTAACACCCTTCTCAGAGACGTTCGAGCTCAGACGTTATGTAGTTGATGGTTATTAGTGATATACTCCTAATTTGGTAGTGTGGCATGCTGAGTGCTGATCATTTGTTGATCAATGCATGCTTTTGTGAAAAGCGTAGCTTTGTGGATGAAACTTCTTCGAACCTCACAACCCAAAAATGGTCGAAATAGGAAGGATGCGGCAAGGTTAAGGGGTAGCGCCCCTTAGGGTATGTGCATTTCCTTCTAAATAAAAAGTGGTATCATGGTATGGAGCCCAGATAGTTAACTTATGTGGTTGTTGGTTATTGTTGTTGGTGGAGCCCAGGATAAAGGTCGGTTATGACCGAGGGATGGCATGCTCTTGTTAGTAGTTACGTAGTTACAGAGGTAACCCGGCCTTTTGTTGGCAGAGAGCTGGTTAAGTTCTTAGGGAGTCCCTCCCGGGGTGTACCCATTCGGTGAGGAAGTTCCTTAGCCTGACAATTGTTGGAAATCCAATCATTCAATACGAGTCATGTATGGTTTTAGTTGTAGAACCTGCCATTTAACATGATAGCTATAATAGACATACTATAATGGTACGTATGCCGGCTAAGATTAATATTATACTTTCGAAATGTTTTTCTACACTATGCATTAATAATAATCTCGACAGAGTTTTCTCGTATCAAGCATGTTTGACTATCATATGGAGAAATCTCCCCCAAGTGTGCGATTGCATTGTGTGTATGCTGGAAGGCCTTATGGTAGGTTCATTTTCCAAAAGCATGAACGAATTTCTTTTATAAATTGTTTTTGTATAAAAAACTGTTTTTTTTACTCATACCAGTCCCATGACTGACCCGGAGTTTATTGTTCCCTTCCTAAACTCTGGGTACCCACAATTTTCCACACGGGCAGCCTAGAAGCAGGTTATCCGTGTTATGGAGCTATCTTGGACAATAGAAGTAGATTCTGGCAGTCTTTTGGAGTCTTTAGTTGGAAGCTATCGGATTTTGGGAAGATTTTGGTTTGAAATTTTTTTGGAAGCTTTGGAGTTTGGTTTGAAGGTGCTTATGCTGGATTCTCGCTCTCAATCTCTTTCTTTTGAAGACTCTATTGGAGTTATTATAGCTCTGTCGTCTTTTCCCCTGTGATGTTATCATTTTGTTGTTGTATCATGTATATAGCACTCTGATGTTGGTGTTTTTAAAATATTGTGATGTTGTATCCATGTGTTTTTTATCAATGAAATTCATTTTTTTCCACTGTGTTGTATTCATCTAATGTTGTTATAAGGTCCACCGAACTGGAGTCCGACGCTTGAATCTCCAGCATTCGAATATAAGTGAGGTATCTGATGTTAATTTTTTAGATGCTCGATTTTAGATCGTGACATACATGGCATGTTATCTTCGGCAACACCCGCACATATCAGAATACGTCTAAGGGAATACATCCAGATTAGCACGAAGAAATTTGATGAGTTCTAAATGCATCCTGTTTCCAAGATGAGATCCAATTTTGAGGACCCATGTTGGGTCATCCATGTCGACTGGATAGACACCGTCAATTCTACCTGTGCTTCCCATTCCTTTCTTGAACTCTTCTTTCTATGGTCCAAAGCCTTATCGAATTGGCTATGGCCCCAAGCCAAGGGCGTCTCTGTAGTTGCTATTTGGCCGGTTCGTGAATGTGGAGAGTTCTGCCCCATATTCTTCCCCTTTTCTTTTCTTGTACTCATGTAGTTCCATGATATAACATTCCCTAATGGCACTTTGGTCTCCCTTGATCACTCCAACTCCATTTTCCATTGGAAATTTCATAGTTCGACACCATTGAGCTAAAGAAGTCCTAAAATCTGCCAAGGCGGATCGGCCCAGGAAGGCATTGTAGGCGGAAATTTCATCTACGATCATAAAGGTTTGGATGAGGGTTACTCTTCGGTCACCTTCTCCAAGTTCTATGGGTAAGTCAACTGTTCCGATAGGTTGTTTAGGTTCACCAGTGAATCCTTGAACCTTTGTTTGGCAGACAAATACATCTTTCATACTAATCTTCATTTAATCAATGGTGTGTTTGAAAAGTATATTTACATAACTACCAATGTTTACCAATACTCGTCGGACCATGGCGGGTCTGATTCCTACTATCACGACCATTGGGTCGAGAGTCGAAGTTTCTATTCCTTTAGCATCTCAATTTTGGAATACTATATCGTTGTTCAGGGTTCTTTACTGCTTAGCAAGGGTTCCATCTTCGATCACGAAGAACTCATCTTTCAGAGCATGCTATTAATGAGGTCACATACCACTTCATTTCTCCCTAACTCTTCTACGCGGGATGGGGCCCTCCGGATATCGTTCCAATGATGAGTCTCTGGTCAGTCCGCCTGGGTCCCTCTTTATCGGTTCCAGCTTAGTTTCCTTAGTCTAGAGGAGCTTGGGGCGCTATGGGTTAGTCAGGATTCAGTGGTTTCCTCACATATTGCTGAAGCTTTTTTTTTCGAATCAACTTCTTTAGGTGACGACACTCATTCTGTTGTGGTCATGCATCTCATGGAAATGGCAGTACTTTTCGGAACACTTTTTCTATTCGGTTTCTTCTTTTTTAGGCGACTTGTTGTACTCTTCGATCCCCTATGCTACGAGATAGATATTTTTTAGAGTATCATTGAGCGGGGTATATTCTTTAGGCAACAAACCTTTGAGTTGCTTTCTACTTCCGTTTCACTTATTAGAATTTTGGTTCTTCCCTTTCCAATTCCCATTTTTTCCCACGTCCCCTTCAGTGGTCCCAAAGGTGTTTATATCTTGGTTTATCACCATACCATTATGCCCAATGTTGGTCGGTTGTACGTTAGCAAATTTCCTTTCTAATTCCCATGCTTCTTCCAATCTCAAATACCAGCTCGCCTTTCGGTTGAAGTCCTTCCTAGTTGTGGGTTTTTCCATTTTGATCCATTTCCCAAATTCAATCTCGGGGTGAATTGCGCTGACTAAGGCCATGAAAACCATATCATCATTCGGATTACTTACTTTAGTTACCGCATTATTGAATCGATTCATGAAAGGCTATAGAGATTCATTCCGTCCCTAGAATAGGCCACCTAAGGATATCACATTTTTTGGATGTGCCATGTGGAGTCTAAATTGATCAAGGAATCTTGTTGCTAGTTGATTGAAGGTGGAGATGGACCTTGATGGAAGCCTGGTGAACTACAGGGAATAAATTCCCTCCAGAAAAATCGAGAAACATCTACATCGAGCGGCATTCGAAGCATTCACTCCGTCCATGTACCAACTATACTTATATAAGTGGGGTTTCGGGTCTCTCGTTCTATCGCAAGATAGAAAGTTGGCATCTGAACTTTTTAGGGTATCGTTCATTAAAAATGTCATCAGTGAAAGGAGTCCGACTCAAAGCAGATCCATATGCATCATCCTTCTATCCTTACTTTCATCCGTTAGTTGCTTGCATGTCTGCAATATATGCATCAAATGTCTGGTAACCCCAGGGTCGGCTGTCAGTAACTACACCAGAAGTTTGGTTTTGCAAACAATCTTGGTGAGTGGGCCGAAACCTAGGCTCTCCTATTTTCAGGAGAGCCACTCCCTCAAGGTTCTGTTGGCTTGCGGTTGGTTTGATAGGGGCAATTTGGATCTCCCTGGCTATGACGACCAACATTTCTGACTATTCAAGTCGACATTAAACCACACATGTCCAGCTCAAACAATCAAAAAGAAGACAGTCAATGGGGTTTTATATAAGAAATAGAAGAAAAGGAAAAAAACAAAACATAGAATCTCGCAGCGGACTGATAAAATATAATAATCAAATAAACAGTTCATGAATCTATTTAATATATATTTGATAATACTATATAATAAAAAAAAGTTTACACAATATCATTCGAGTTATACATAATAGATAATAAACAATGCAGTGGAAACAAAATGATGTAATGGAATAAATACTAGTAATATATAATGTACTAACCTTTATCTTGTCCTCTAGAAATGATGATCTTCAAAACACTACAATACCCATGCTGACCCAAGCGTAATGAAAAGGAAAACACTCCGATCAAAACTAAAATATCCTCATGTAAGTCAAATCAATATCACGATAAAATATGAGAGTAACAGCGTCAGAGATGTTCACGAGATTTTACATCTCCTATCCAGTGTGCAAGTGCGTGCAATAACTTAAAAGATGTTATGAGATTTTCCATCTCTTAAAGATTCGTCGAATTCTATATGTAGTAGGATATGCTATATATGTAATGTCTACTAGTAATATAAAATATCAAAATAGCGTTAAGGCTTTATATTGATCCCCCTTAACGCATTTTAAGCATTGTCGCACAGTTTGCATATAAAACACTAGTAAACAATCAGTGGATAGGGATGCGCCATGATACGACGACACTAAATCAAAATCGTAGTGGTCTTTTATAGGGATAAAGGTATGATAAGGCACGTAAGGCAATGCCCAAGATAGGATACTACCCAGTTTACCCTTCTCGGCTGGTGGTAACCCCTAGCGACCCAATCGTAACACAACACTCCAATAAATCCATGGGTGCGCACCAATCGATCAGAATGTAAATGATGGTAATACGAAGGAGTGTGTCCGCTAGAGGTAGCTAGCCTCAGTAGCCGGTACGGCTCCTGTTTTAGTCATTTCAAATTGACACAAGTGTCAGGCCAATCCATCATCGTTCACTTTCTTCAAATCCAACAAACGTACACCAAACCATCCACTAAATTCTGGATCATCTACCATGTACACAGTTGTTAAAGTGGTTCCAATATTGACAAAGAGTATGCCAATAAGAGGCCCCGGTCTCTTTAATAACCAATGTCATTTTACACACTTGTTAGTTCTTTTATATTTCAAAAGTGAATCATACTTTATTTCAAAATATCATATTCACTTCAAAACTAATTTCACTTCAAAACATTCATACTATTTCTTCAAAATAATATTCACTTCAAAATTCATATTCAATTCGAAATCAGTTTTGAATTCAATAATAGGTTACAACTTCATATTAACCACATTCGCATTTAAATCCAATGATTTAAATATAAACATTTCAACTTCCAAAACAGTTCAAATATTGAAACAGTTGAATAATTTAAAAATAGTTGGGAGAATGATAAATAGTTGGGAGATTTGAAAAAAGTTTGAAATTCAAATAGTTTGATTATTGAAAATAGTTTATCTATCTAAATAGTTTGGAAATCAAAATAATTTGTAAAGTTAAAATAGTTGGATTTTAAAACTGTTTTATACTAAATAATTTATCCTAAAAATAATTTAAATTGTTTCTTTCCAATTTCAACAAATTTGAACCTAAATTCAAACTTCAAATCAACCGATTCAATTTCCAATAACAAATTCAAATCATCCCCAAATTCACAATTCAATTTAACTTATCCCAATTTCATAATCTCTATTTCAAACTTCATTTCAGTTTCAACAGTTTAATTTAAAACAATCTCAATTTGAAACGTTTTAACTTAACTTCAAATTCAGTTAAAACAATCCAATTTAAATGGAAATTACTTCACTTCAAATTATTATTTTAATCTGTTTCAATTTTTATCAAGTTCGAGTCCAAATTCAAACTATAAATTTAAATCACTTTAATTAAATTAAGTTTTAAAGTTCAAATAAAATTTAAAATCTATATAAAAATTCAATTTCTATAATTGAAACTGTATTTCAATTATAACTTCAATTTCAAAATTTAAATCCCTCAGTAAATTCTTTTAAACAATTTAAAATTTCTACATTTCAAAACTTGAATTTTTATAGTAATTCCATTCGTATAAATAAAACTTTTTATTTCTTTAGAACCATATTATTTAAAAAAAATTAAGAATTCGAAATCATTTAATTTTACCAATCTGGTGTTTGTATATAATTTTCTCTCTTATGGCCAAGTAAACCGTTATATTAAATTTTAGTTGCAGGGATGGATATATATCATTTCAATCCAAATCAAAGTGTCATAGGTATATAACATTTCAACCTATTTCTTTTTTATTTGAAATGATTTAATTGACAATTTATGATGCTCGTAACATCTAGGGTGATAATATATATATATATATATATATATATATATATATATATGAAAATAAATACCATCCAATCATCCAACATATCAATCCATATGCATCCATCACAATCATCATCCAAGATAATTAATTTATCATAACAATAAACTAGTTATCAAATGTTGATTATTTAACTAGCCAATTTAATTTCAATTTCAAATTTAACTGTTAGTTTAAATTTCTAACATTTAAATTTATTTTTCAATTAAAACGTCGATTTAAACTACCAATCATCAGTCAATAAATTTAAATCACTTTATGATTTAAATTTAACTAACATCAAAATATTTTAGTACTGCATGAGTGATTTGAACACTTGCCTTAGAAATATGTCTGAAATTTCACTAAAGCGAAAAGCGACAAATCCAACTCCATCAAGAAGATACAAATCCTACGCAACTAACTGCACTCGAATCCGACCTCGTACGAACTAGTTATGAATTAATAACCATTCAAATTATGTCATTTCTATTTAACAATCAATAAATTAAGAAAATCACTTAATTACCATACTAAGGCCACCAGAGTACGCTGGACCTTCGTCGATCGATCACCCCAGAATATCGTCGCCACCAACTTATTATCGCTGGTGGCCTCCTCCGCTCCAGCGCCGCAGTTCGTCACAAGAAGACCAAAATTGTCGTGACTTCCAGCTGAAATTCCTGCCACCACACTACTCCGATGATCATAAAATTCGGGCAACGCGTAGCCCTCATCAAACTCTACAACTTTTCTTTAGACTCCAACATTCGACGATGAACGACGACGATGAATTTCGCCGTTTGAGATCTACAGTCATCGGCGATTTTCGACCGCCTAGGTTGATGCTAGCCTTCCAAACTCCGGTCGTGGCGTCTTCTTACCTTCCTCTCTTTCTTCAATGTTGACACCATCACCTATCGACGTCCATATTTGCTGGAATCGATGAAACTAGATTCGACCGTCGCGGTGATTTTTCCATCGATCCGCCGCACTGATGACGATCTTGACCATTGAGAATGTTCATCTTGTCAAGCTCTACAACTTTGTAGTTGGTGACTTTGGCTGAAAGTGAATGGATTGGCATGCCTGTTCGAGGATCGTCGGATTGGAGAAGGGGTTTCATTCATTTTTTCGGTCGGCTTGCTTACATGAATGAAGAGGAAGGAAAAAAAATATAAAGTGTGAAGTGATGATGTGGCGGTACAGGGTACCGTTATGTATTAGAATTCGGCCATTTAACGTGTGCACCAGACACCGAAATACAAGAATAAATATACCATGGAGATCAACATGATGAGGTGAATTGAATGTTGTAATAAAATCTATGTTATGGCAATCATGTCAGAAATTCATTACGGTCGTCAATTACACCGATTCTAAACGTAGACAATTGTAAATCACAACAGAGGGAGCTAGAAAGATTAGAATTGGATATAACAAACTTCGCCATTCAAATCAGAATTTTTTTAGATCTTTTCTATGTAAAAATATTTACATGTTGAAATATGACATTTTATCCTTAGATTTATTAACCGAAATCTGCTTCCTTCCATTTAAACCCCACGGGAGGATATAGTCATGGATCTCTCCAACTCAAAAAATGGTGGACTTCCTTCCAACTTGTCGTCATCAAGTCGCTCACCATCTTCTGAGTCAGAGAGATCCTTGACTATATCCTCCCATGGGGTTTTCGCTCCTAGATTTAAGCTTGTAGCCAGTTGCCTCGCAGTTAGTGGAGTGTTGATGTTTCCGCATATATTGATGTCTACGGTTCCACCTATCACTCCTTTCTACGGCTACTTCCCATTTCTCCTGTTTAGGCCAGAAACGGAAGAAATTTCTTGTTCCATGGAGGCCGCAGCTCTGTCATGGTTCTTGGAGCAGCATGCGACTGCAAGCTCAATATGGCATTCAGTTTGTCCATGAGAGTCGTTTGTCCTTTTTTCATTATCTAATTAATTTCGCCAACCATCTTATTTAATTCATCTCTAGAGAGAATTCCACGCTGAATAGAGGATTTTTGGAACCTGTTCTCCGGAGTTAGCTTATAACCGTAGATTGTTAGGATTGTTGACTTCAATTTGCTGAGGATTTTCTTCTTCAGTAATGGTAGCTCTTATGGATCTTTTGAAATTTGTTGTCTTCCTTCCTGATGCCATTGGTTCTCAATAGTAAATCTTCTAAGCAGAGATTGATGATCTAACTTCCGAACCTATCTGATCCAAAATAGATAGCTAAATCTAAGCCTTAGTTCAAATCTCAGTGAAAGCACCATAATGTTAACCCAAAAAAATTGACCAACACCATGGATTGAGTGTGAAAGCACCAACCATATTTACCAAGGCAAATAAAATAGCAATGATAATAACTTGCAGATAAGGTAAAAAGATAAGAGATTTTTATAGTGGTTCAGCTATTAACAAAGCCTACGTCCACTTTATAAATTTTTTTATTGACTGACTGCAATTACAAGTGAAATCTGATTACAATTTGATTGGATCTTGTAAGCCAATTCAAGTCACCGGTGTTTGAGTTCACTAGACAATCATAGTGAACCCTTTAGATGACTGTTATGTGGGAGGCGAAGAGTGAAGAATAGTTTCTACAGAGTTTCAGCAGCTAGTCCCGAAGATCCACTTTATATTGAAGGTATGATTGTATTTATAGGGGAGAGAGCACTTGGGCCAGAGCCGCTTTGTCAAAGACTTACATTTGAAGAGACGAAGGCGCTCAAGAATTTTCAGAACGAACCGATCCAATATAATGGATTGCTAGCAATCCATTACGCATGAATCGCTTAACTTGTGTAAATGCTCTCCATTTAATTTCATGACTAGATGCTTTGCTTTGATGATGATTCATGTACTGATTGCATTGAACTATTGCTGGAAGAAGATGAATGCTCACTTCTCGACCTAGCTCGCTAGGTACGTCATGAAACTTATTAAGCGTGCCTAGAAAAGATAATACTTCATGATGCAAGAAGAATGGACAACCATGGGCAACGCTTATGGATCACTAGCGATCCATGTGGACTGCGTCGATAGCCATCCATCAACTTAGGCAATTTTTGCCTTTCTCCTCTTGTGACATTCTTAGCACTTTCATCTAGTCCTTACGGTTGACTATTGAGTTGTTCTAGCTTTACGTAGATGTTCTGACTTTCTTTGGATTCCGTTGGGTCAAAAACTTGGATAAGGATGACACATAAACAATTTAAATGGAATATCAATATTTATATCAATTAAAATCAATATAACATCACAAGGATGTAAATAAATAATTATTAATGAGAAACCCTTTAGGGTCTCTTTATAATTTCTCCCTGCAAAACAATGTCTAAGGATATTATATATAATCATATGAGTTCATAACAATCAAGTTAATATGTCTTCCATTTTTCAAATGGAATTTCAACCAAACAATCAATAAAAAAAATTAACTAACATCCAAGCAATCAATAACAGTTTATAACATCACAGATATGATATAGTAAAATTGAATGGGAGTTAAACTCACATTGATTCCAGTTTTCACCGAAGCATTACAGTTTGAACTAAAACCAAACGGACATTCTCTTTTAGCATAAATTCCAACAAGATCCAAACTCCTCTAATTAAATTCCATTTTGAAGATAATGTCCATGCGAGTGCAACGCCCAAAACGACATTCGAATCCGGCCTCGTATGCAAACGTTATTTGATTTATAAGTTATCGATTAAACTAAACTAAAACAAACTTTATTAAATGATAATTATCCCTTAATCATTCACTAATCCCTTTTCTCCTTTGCTTAATGACCTATGCCCTTGGAATAAGAAACATGGCCATAGCCATGCGTGACTTTGTATGAGCTCCGCTTAAATCAAATATGTCAAATCCATTGATCTTCCCTCCACATGCTCAATGCGTCCATCCCGAAGATGGCACACTCGCACCCCCTTCCACCGATCGACCTGGCAGCAGCCCTAAATGAAGTAACACCAAAATGGAGGCCAAAGCTTCTAAAACACTAGCCAAAGGTGCTATTTTCCGACACGAACGTGAAACCAAGCTTTGATTAGCCTCTCGGCCCTCAGTCTCCAACTTACCCTAACCCTAACTCATTGCTCCAAAATCTATCCCACCCCAAGCATGATTGAACCCCACAAACCCTACATAAAAATGAAGCTAACATGGATATGACTTCAGCAAATCAAGAATAGATATTTTTAGTGGAGTATAGTATTTTATTTTGATTTTTGAAATGGTGAAAAACTCTCATTTCTGGTTACAGGCTATATTTAAATAGAGGAGGGAAGAATGGATTTGAACACGGGTATGGGCTAGAATGATGATATTTAATGATACATACCCAAAAATTTCAAACTCCAATTGAGACGTGTCGACTAGCGTTCTATACTAAATACCCGTATTCCGGACTCAATGGAACTGGTCTTGAAATCTAATTCCAAAGTATATGTGTAACATCCCAAAATTTTTAATTAAAATAAATAATGTATTTAAACTCTTGGGGTTTAATTTGAGAATAAATTGGAATAAAAATCTAAAATAAATAAAATAAGTGAAAATAATATATGAAATAAATTCCAAGTTTATTTTGGGTTTAAAATATTGAGATAATAAATGTTTTTAAAGGTCATTTGGATTTAAAATCTTATACATATGAACATTACATACATTAGTAAAATTCAATACACATTGGAATTTATTTTAAATTTGTTAAAGATACGTGTTTATGTTTCAAGCTTAAGATTTAAGTTTGAATTTAAATTTACAACAAATGTTTAAAAAAAAAGTAAGTAGTATTTAAAATTGTTAAGATGTAATATATATATTAGTTTAAATTCATTCATGCATTGTGCATGTATGTATATATAAAAAAGGATAAAGATACTCATTTACTTTTAAAATGTATAAGATATAAATATAAATTTTTTTTAAAAAAAATTCTTTTGCTTTGTAAACATCAAAAGGGATTGACACATATATTCACAATGGAGTAAAATGATTAAAAAAATCTAGTGCTTAAGATATCTCCTTACAAATGGCACAAACCATCATTGCCTAAATAAAATATTCAAATAAAAAATTCAGGGAAACTCTTCACCTTCCAAATTTGAATTTTGAAATCCCCTAGCACCTGATGTTCAGTGATCAAAAGATCTTTGAAATTTTTACTTCAGCATTCAAAAAAAGGAAAGTTCAAAAAAAAAGAAACTGCCTTCTTCAATTCAAGCTAAAACTCTGAAATATTTTCTCAGGCTTCATAACAGTAGTGTGATACTTTCAGGTAAGTTTTGTTTCAAAATTTATAGTTTATGAAAATTTGATTTTTAAATCAAGTGTTAACAATCAATTCAAAACAAAAACTGCAGATTGGTGAAGTAGAGGTGTTTCTGCTTTTAAGGCAGTGCAGTTCTTTTCTATTTCTGGAAATAAATTAAAAAGGCAAATAAATTTTCATTTTAAAAGCTTGAACTTGAAGTTGTAATTTCTAATGAAGAAAGAGTCTAATTCAACAATATTCAATCAATTGCAGGAAAAAAATCAAGATCAAGGTTTAATCTATTTTGGTTTCTAGTTGTAGAAAAAAAGAGACTTCTCTGTTACAAATTCAAAACTGTAAGAAATTTTCTTTAAGAAGTTTCAATTTGGATCTGTTAAACATGAGTGAAAACAGGAATTAACCAATGGAATCAATCAATTATTTGCAGCAAAAGGTCAAGAATCAAAAGCTAAACCTATAGCAGTTTCCCAGGCAGCAGTTCAAGTTCTTTATTGCATTTAAAAAAATAAAATAAAGCTGTAAGCAAATTCAAATCCTTGTTTTGATATTAATAAATTGAATAAACAAAAGCATGCAACAGTGATCAAACAAAATCTTATAACTTCAAGTTGCAGATTTAAAATACAAAATCAAGTAGAAAAGAAGAAAAATTCCAGGCTCATCTCTCTGTTTGAAACTGTCAGTAACCTCTGGAAAAACAAGTGAGTAAACCCTTTTTTCTTTTTATCATGGTTAGTTTGTGTATGTCTGGGTGATGTAGGAAACTTAAACTTTGTTTGTATGCAAGAGATTTGGATGTATGGTTGAATGCTTGGTTTGTCATGTTGATCTTGCAAAAATATTAGCCATTGTTTTAGTTTTAGGAAAAACAAAAGTGAAAACCTGTAAAAATCCATTTTATTTCCCCTCTGTCTCTATTTGATTTGAATGATAAACTAAGGTTAGCCATGCATTTTTGTTTCTATAAACAAGATGGATTTTTTTAAACTTGCACTATTTTTTTTATAGAAATAAATCAAAGCAAAGTTGTTTCTTTCCTGCAAATTGTGAAACTCAAATTCATATAGCCTTCTTTTTACAAGAATAAATCATATCAAAATCCAACTCAATCTTTCTCTTCCTTATTCTTTCTGAAATAAATTGTAACGAGTTGAAGTTTGTGTTTGAGCTTGCACCATGCTTCAGAAACTAATCAAAACAGGTTTGTAGTCTTACTGGGAATTAAAAAGAAGAAGACAAACACAGTACATCTGAACTTTGGCACCATGCTTCAGAAATTAATCAAAACAGGTTTGTAGTCTTACTGGGAATTAAAAAGAAGAAGACAAGCACAGTACATCTGAACTTTGGTTTACAGGGTAATCCATATCAAAGGAAATTTAAAATCTTTCTCTCTTTGCTTCCGAAAAGGTTGTAAACAAGTTAAAATATTGTTGTAAACCCGTCTTGTATTTTCATTAAAGAATTAAAGTAAGTTTTATATAGTTTCTTCCTGGAAATTTTGAAACACAAGTAACAATTCAAATTTGCAGAAATTCGAACTTTACGAATTTTTATTTCAATAATTTTATTTGAATCCCCTTGGGAAATGATAATTTTTGAAACTAAAATCTAAGTTTTTCGTTGGTTTTTCACTGAAACATTTGGGATGTTCTGGGAAATAAAGTTTTACCAAAATCTGATGATCTAAGGAGTTATAGGCCTCGAATTCGTTGTCGCAGATGGTTTGGGTGTTTGTGATTTCCAGAAAAATACTAGATTAAATTGTAGATTCTTAAATCTTGGATTCAAGAGTAAACTAGGGTTTAAGAACTCCTTTTTGTTCACGTTGGACACAGCGGTGCCGTGCCTCCTAGGGATGATCGGAATGCGTGTCAGGGGGCAAATCGATACGTCGCACGACGTGGAAGCTGGAGGCAAAATTTGGTGGCCGATAGTGGACTAGAGAGGCGACGCGAGGCGAATTCTCCGATGTCGTTTTCTGATGGGTTTGGGTCGAATGTCTCGAAGCTCATTTTCGAATTTTTTCCCAAAGTCTGGGTGTTCGTGGCGTCTTGGGGATGTACGGCGACTCGTTGGTGGCCGCAGCACCGACCAACAGCGGCGAGTTTGATCGTGCACGTACTTAGTTGGTGTGTCAGTGGACTGGTTTGGGAAAGACAGGGGAAAGCTCGAAGCATGGCACGGGGAAATTGAGTGAAAAACTCGAAGAAGGATTCAAGGTGTTTTAGCATGGTGACGGTTAACTTAAAAACTTTAACAAATTTTGTGAAAATGTTTTTGCTCGGGTCAATATTGGCCTCAACCCGAAGCAAGGGGGGTGATGGCTCGGGGTATACCCGGAGCAAGCCTCGGGTGAGTGAAATAGAACAGTAACCCAGTTTTTGCCAAATGTTTGAAAAACTCAAGTAAATTTATTTTCTGAATAATTTAATGATGATGGTAAATAGCATATGAAACAAATGGTATTTCAAATTTATAATTTTATAAAAGTTGTTTTAAAGTTTAACTTAACAAAAATTTTAAAAGTAAAATAAATGTTTAAATGTTAATTTGAAAACCAAATTGATTTATAGAAATGAAGAATAATTAACCCTTAAGGCTTGCAATGATTTTACCATCTAAAATTAATTAATTAAAGAATAGGGAGTTTATAAAATATAATTAAAACTTAATTAATTAACAATTAAGAATTCATAAGTTTAAAATAATAAATCAAAGGATAATTAACTAATTAAGCCAATTAAACTAATTTATAATTAAGTAAGATTAAACATTAATTTAAAATGATTAATAAAGACAATTATATGGCTAATTCATTTTAATCACAATCATTTGAATCAACGATGATTGACCATCATCAAATACTCTATACTGGATTGACATTTTTGTTGTGATGCTGTGATTGCTTTGTAATGAACTGTGATTTGTGATTTGTTCCTATATGTTTGTGAAACCCCTTCTTCCCGTAAAACGGCATTTAAACTTCGATGCGACGGGGAATCAGATTTCAGTTTGTTATCCGAAACCCACATCGAACCTTGAATGTGAACCTTTGTGATTGATGCAGCCACATGATTTAAATTCGAGCGTTCACTATTCGGATTAGGCGGGAGAGGACCTTTGTGTCATATAACCCATTCCGAATAGTGATTCGACGAATGGATCACATTTGAAGACCGGCGGTGAAGACCAGGTGTCTTCGAAAACGATAGGATAACCTATAGATTGTCTCTGCACGATTTGCTCCGGTATAGGGATTCCCTAAGTGATGGGAAGTCCGATCGGGATTATGGATGCCCGGATTCGCAAGGGCTTCTTCCTTTATTGGACGAAGTGCCTTCGGTTCTGTTCGAACCCGGAACAGACTTGTACGGTCGTGTGTCTGACACTACACTTTGAGATATAAATCCAATTTCTTTCAAATACATATTTTTTGGTGGCGGAAAATTTATTCTCTTAGCTTAACACCCTTCTTTGAGACGTACGAGCTTAGAGGTTATGTAGTTGAAGTTATCAGCAATATACTCCCAATTTGGTAGTGTGGCATGCTAAGTGCTGTTGTATAGTGATGATCATTTGTTGATCATTTGTGATCAAAGCATGGATTTCGTGTAAAGCGTAGTTTTGTGGACGAGACTTCATCGGACCTCACGCCCCGGAAATGGTCAAAACAAGAAAGATGCGGCAAGGTTATGAGGGTCGCGCCCTTTAGGGTATGTCATTTCCTTCTGAAAAAAGGTAATATCATGGTATGGAACCCAGATACTTACCTATGCAGTTGCTTCAATCTCATTATTTTGTGTGGTTTTTGCTTTGTGATGGAGGGCCCTCGGATAAAGGTCCCAAAGGACCGAGGAGTGGCATACTCGAGTAGTAGTTACCTAGTTATAGAGGTAACCCGGCCTTGTGTTGGCAGAGAACCGGGTAGGATCTCGGGACGTCCCGCCAGAGGCGTACCCATGTGGCATAGGAAGTTCCTTAGCCTGACCATTTGTTGGAAATCCAATTCCCAATACGAACCCAGTACGGTTTTATAACCTGCCATAGAATGTGGCGGTAACCTGCTACTGAACACGGTAGCTATAGTAGGCATATGTTGTATGTTGGCTAGGATTGATATTATACTTTCGAAATGGCTTTCTACACTATGCACTAGTAATAATATCAAATAATTTTCCCGTATCAAGCATATTTGACTATCATAAGAAGAAATCTCCTCCAATTCCGCGATTGCATTGTGTGTGTGGTGGGAGGTCTTATGGTAGTTTCATTTTCCAAAAGCATACCGGTTTTTCTTGTATGAATCCGTTTTATTTAAAAGCAACTATCTTTGTTTGCTCATACCAGTCCCATGACTGACCCAGAGTTTATTGTTTCCTTTCTAAACTCTGGGTGCCCACCATTTCTACACGGGCAGCCTAGTAGCAGGTTCTCTGTATTTTGGCTCTAGCTACACTTTGGAGTATTTTGGTTTGGAGATTTTTGGTTTTTGGAAGCTCACACCTTAGAGACCTTTTGGAAGCTTTTGGATCTCGAGGTGCTTAGTTTGGTGTTCACTATCATTCTCTATCTTTTTGAAGACTTTTGGCATATGATATCTAGTTGTTCTATTATGTCATTCTATTTGGAGATGTTATTCATGTATTATGTACTCTGATGTTGTAACAGATATTATTATGATGTTGTATCTATGATATGATGCATGATATTTATTTTATTTCCGCTGCTTTATAATTCATCTAATGTTGTTATAAGCTCCATCCGACTGGAGTTCGATGTTTGAATCATTGACGGTCGAGTACAAGTGAGGTATTTGACGTCAATTTTCGAACGTTGAATTTCGGGTCGTGACATGTGATATCAGAGCTAAAGGTTGAGTAAGAACTTTAGCTTCGGAGTATAACACATTAGATGGCTCATTAGAGATAGCGTGAAGTATACCCTAGAATGAGTATAATCGATCAACACCTCAAAAATTTTCTTAGTCTATTTCCTTTAATTGCCGATATTTCTTAAGATATCTCGTCCAAATATCTAAGCCAATTTTCTTACTAATTACAGATAGTAAGGATGAGCGGACGAAGAGCAGAGTTGGGGGGCGAGGAAATGCCACAGCACCTAGCCAAGTTCCCCCTATAGCCGAGGCATCTTTACCTATTCAGCATCAGCCGAATCTGGTTGATTTATATAAGAACTTCTCAAGGCTTAGGGGTAAGCCATTCACCGGAAAAGAGACGATTGTTGAGGCCCAGGCATGGATTAGGTCTTGTGAGAAAATTTTTAAGGGGCTTAAGCTGCAAGATGATCAGATGTGTCTCATAGCTACTTGGCAACTTCAAGGTGAAGCCTTAGCTTGGTGGGAGACAGTCACTATTGATTAGCCTGAGGACGAGTTCACTTGGGGCAGATTCAAAAAAGTATTTGAGAAGCGCTACATGCCATCAGCCGGGATTTCTCGTATGTACCAGGAATTCATAGACTTAAAGCAAGGAAGTTTGTCATTCGAGGAGTATCTCAACAAATTCAATGAATTGTCTCGCTTTGGTCTAGAATTAGTGAATACACCTTTGAAGAAGAATGAGAGGTTCATTCGTGGGATGAATAAAAAGTTCCACGAAATGATGACTAGCCACGTCAAAGAATCCTTCTCGGGTTTGGTTGATATGGGATACCGTTATGCTACACTAGACATGCAAGAAGCTCCGAGGGAGAAAGGAAACTCAAGCAATCAGAATTGGAAGAAGAGGAAATTTAGAGGCAAGAAACCATGGCACGACAAGGAGAAAAAGAAAGGCAATCAAGGGAGCACTACGGAGAATGTCACTTGTTATAAATGCTTGGAGAAGGGCCACTATTCTAACAGCTGCAAGAAGCCAAAGAGAGATCAATCCGCTCAAGAAAAGCCCAGTTATGAAGCAAGCCCAGACATCTAAAGTGTACTCAGTCAAAGACAAGCCCATATCTTCCAAAACAGAAAAGGGAAAAGGAGTTCTGGAAGGTAATCTTACCATTTATGATAGCATTGTTAGAGTTCTTTTTGATACTGGCGCTACACACAGTTTTATCTCTCAACAAGCTATTAATGAATTGAATATTGAACCTGATTTTGTTGATCGATGAGTGGTTTGGGGTACTAGGTGTTCTAGCCAATGGTAAGCAAATCGATGAGTGGTTTGGGGTTTGTGATGGCCAGGAATGTTGGTGATGAAGTTTTGGCTTTGCTCGATCATCTTTGGAGGTGTGCGACTCTAGGGTCATGGTAAGTGACATGTGTAGGTCATGATTGATTAGTGCAAGCCGAGCATAGGGTTTTGGGTATGAGTGCATGGGGATTGGGTTGTGGAGTTCGCAGGCAGAATCAGATTCGATTTTCGTTGAGGGACGAGTGATTTAGGGTGATCGACGTGCATGCAAATGGTGGAAGAGCAGTAGGTTTGAGCAACATTTCAAATGGGGAAGAAGGATTTTAAATAGTGTAACTAAGTTAATGATCGAATTAAAGTGGATTAAGTAATATTTAAATCTCGTTAACTTATAAATAAAATAACTTTTGAATGTGAGGTCAGATTCAAACGCGGTCAGTCATGTTGGACTTGTAGCAGCGAGAAATACATTTTTGAATTGGATTGGTGGTGTTCGAAGCTTGTAGAATATTTCCCTAAAATTGATTTCCTGTTCGATTTTAGTTCAAACCGGAACACTTCGACATCAATCGAAATTTCAGCGAGTTTAATTACTGCAAAATAAAATATATAATATGTGTGATGCTATAAATTATTGTTGAATGTTTAGACAGTTTTTAAAATTTTTGTTGATTGATTGGATTGGATTCCCATTTTGGAAAATAGATGATACATTATCTAATTTGCAGGGAACCCATATGATTATGTATTGTCTGTAACCATTGTTTTGCAGGGAACATTCGTAGAGAGACCCTATGGGGTTTCTTGCCAATATAAATATTATTTACATCCTTATACTACTCTTATTGATGTTTAGTTGAAATTAATCTTAATATTCTATTTAAATTGTTTAGGTTATTGCGATTTTCGCTATACCGACATTTATTGAATATCATCCCCTAAAATCTTTGTTTGCATAGCCTTGAGCTCGTATTTTCACAAAAAAGGTATTTAAATGCATTAATCATTCTGATTAATGATATTTAAATTAATTAATCATTTTTATTAGTGATATTTTAAAGGTTATTAAATAATTTTAACTAATGATGTTTGAATCCAATTAATCATTTTAATTAATGATATTTGAATTTAATTAATTATTTTAAGTAATGATGTTTTAAGTTAATAAATCATTTTAACTAAAGATGTTTAAATTTAATTAATCATTTTAACTAATGATATTTGAAATTAATAAATCATATTAATTATTAATGTTTGGATTTGATTAATCATTTTAATTAATGATATTTGAAATTTAGTTAATCTTTTTAATTAGTGATGTTTGAATTTAAGTAATCCATCTAGTTAATGTTATTTGGATTTAATTAATAATTTCAATTAAATGGCATTTGAATTTAATTAATCTTTTAACTAATGATATTTGAAGTAAATTAACCGATTTACTAAAGGTGTTTTAAAGCAAATTAGCTGATTTAATAAAAGTGTTTTAAAGTGAATTAACTGACTTAGGATTTTAATGTTAATTAACTGATGTAGTAAAGGTTTAAAGTTAATTTACTGATTAAATAAAAGTGTTTTAGAGGTGCTTAACTGTTTTAATAAAGATAACTAATTAGTTTATTAAAAGAGATTATAAATTTGATTAGTTATCTTTCGAGATAATTAATTTTGTTTTTAAAATTATAAAAGTTTATAAATGGGATTAATTATCTTTCGTGATAATTAATGTTGGTTTTAATTTATAAAAGCGATCTTTGATTTGACTGTTTCCTTTGGGTAAATTATTGTGGGTTTAAAGTTATAGAAAAGTAATACAAATCATCCTTTGGGACAAATTAACATTATTTTAAATTTATAAATGATAGTTTATAAATAAGAAAAATCCTTTAAAAGGAATTGTTTCAAAATTAAGCTAAGCGTATATTGTTTGGGGTTTATAATAAACAATGGTTCGACATTTGCTTTGACCATGGTTTTAATATACTTAGAAACTATAATTTTATCTTCTAATATTTTTTAAAGGGTGTCTTTAAAGTGTCTTTAAAAGTATTGTGATGTGAAAATCAAATGTAAGTGTGAACAATCATTTTATCATTCTCGATAGTTGATTTATCATCCATCGACTTTGACTCCGCTCTCTTCTTTGTGTTTCATTTATTCAGGACAATTTGTTGCTCTTTTGAGCTTTGTTGTCCTTTGTTGAAAATGAGTAAACCCAAAGAGCGGGTGGAAGCCAAGCTTTGTGGGTTGATCCCATTTGGGTATTTTACATCTACTTTAGATTGGATTCAGTTTTGCACGTTGAGATGTGAAATACTCGGATTCTCAGTAACCGTTGGCGGCGACTGGTTTGGATGTGTCCAGAGCCATCGGAGTTTTCAAGTATATTTCTAGGGGTATACTTTCGGTAAGGGGGTGCACCCTCCTAGTCACTATTGGAAAAAATTCTTTTTTTCCTTGTTGTTAATTCAAATCTTCGAATTGTTTCCTTAATTGCTTTCAGAACTGCCTTATTCTTTTCTTAATATTTAATTATTTGTGCCCATTCTTTCAAGTTTTGAAAATTTACCTTGTTTGTCCATTATTCAGATTATTTCCATTCTATCAAGTCTAGATTTTTATATTATTTATGCTCATTCCTTAAGTATGAAATTTGTTCTGACTATCACCCATCCTTTATATTTGGATTAGTTTTTGTTGTATATTTCCATGCTTTCATGTTTAGATGCTGTTCTGGTGGGTGAAACCCCATTCCATGTTTGTGGCATAGTCCCTCTATTATTATTTATTGATCATATTACTTGAGTTTTCTCACGTTGATTTTCCAAACTGGCCTAGATGTTATTTTATTGTAATGCTCGAGCCAGACCATGTATTTTCCTAGGTTGGCTTCGGTGATATGGAGTTCTTAGAGAAGAGCTAGATATTCACCTATTGTAGTATTTTATATCCACTGTATTAAATTGTATGTCTAACGGCAATTGTAAGGTCAGGCTTTTACAATCGTCCAGCTGATAAGGTTTATTTTTACTCCGATGTATTCTATATTTTGAAATGACAGTTTATACTATCTTTTTTATATTATATGTTGTTATTTCCATTGTGATATTCTATTTCCTCTATTCTTTGTTCTTTTCTTCTTATTTTACCCCAACAATCTACCTTTTCGATGATTGTATGTTCGGTATTTGAGTACCGTGGATGCATTCGTTGTCGACTTTCAATGGTCAAAAAGGCAGGTCGTTACAATATTTTAAACCATATTATAAGTATTTAAAAGTACTTTTTTTTGAAAATTAATTATTTTATAAGCATTAAAAGCTTATGTGATATAATATCTTCTTAAATTGTTTTATTATTAAATATTTTGTCTTATAAATAAATTACCGTATGTATATATATCATTCTTAAATGGTTCTCAAAGTATAAACTAATGGTTCTCAAAGTGGTTTAAGAGTGCTTAGTGGCTTAAGCATGTTTGTTTGTTTATACTTATGAAAAGTAATTAACTATGCTTAAGACTAAAAGCCAATGAAGTCAATTTATCTATTTGTGAGAGTAAAGATTTTTGTTCGAGTTTAGAAGCAATAGTGCTCTAACCTATCAGCTTCACTCTTTACCGAGGAATAGTGTAGTCAGGAATGTCAAAAACGTGTTAATCATGTTGTTTACTTTCTCGTTGATGGAAAATATTTATTCATGTGCTTAGAATTAATAGCAGACTAAGTAGACTTATCTATCTTTGAGTGTTAAGAATGAAGCGTCTAGGCAAGGCTTTGGTATGCAACTAGTGCTCTAACTTACATGGATTCATTCTTACCAAGGGATAGTACAACTTAAGAAGTTCGGAAACATTATAAGTATATAAACCTTTATTTCATATGGATCTCTTTAGAACTAGGTAGTTGACTAATCAAGTACTGAACTTAACAAAATATTAAATTAGATCTTTAAATGAATGTTTTTAAAGATAATAACAAGTATAAAATTGTTTTTGGGTTTGTTCTAACAATGTATCAATAACATTGATCTTTAATCCTTTTTGATTATACTTAGTAGAGTAATTAGATCTTTGAAAAAAATATTTTTAAGGTAATTATAAAGGAATGGTTTTTGGGTTTGTAGTAACAATGTTTTCATGACATTTATTTTTAGCCCATTAAAATATACTTATGCAAATTTGAAATCTTATTTAAGATTTTTAATATCCTTATACCATTTGGGATAAGGATATGAATACATTTCTAAGTATTAAAAAGAGTAAAAATGAATAGTGAATTATAGTGTACATGTATATATCTTTTGTAAAAGTTTTTAAATATATGTACAAGTATTGACGAAGGAGATTTTAATTAGTGAAATAATTAATTAAATAGAAGGGGTTAGGAGTTGCTTAAGTAGATAAATCGTAGTTTGTGTGGCATAATTGTGTTTTATGTGACTTAATCATACTTTGGGCAACTTAATCGTGCTTTAATTGTTTGCTTGTTTATGGAAAGTATTTAGTTGTGTATTTAGCACTAAAAGTCGATGAATTAGGCTTGTCTATCTATTAAAGTTAAGAATGATGCTTAAGTAGGGTGTAGAAGCAATAGTGCTCTAACCTACCGCTTCACTCTTGACCCCTGATAGTGTGAGTTGAAAAGATCAAAAATGTGATAAGTATATGATACTTAGTTTCCATTTATGATCATCTACTTTGTACTGGATAATCGATTAGTCGACTATCAAAATTGACCAAAATAAATTAGGAAATATCTAAAAAAACACGAGGCCCATATGATACAATTATCTTTAGGGATGATATATTGTATATATAAACTCATCTTTCTCTACTAGGAGAAATGATAATGAAATTTGTCCGAATAGGAGACAATCTCCACCCTTATGCATTGTCTATTTATTTCTGAAAGAATAGTGGTTATATTAACCGAAAATCTATCGATTGTTTTTAGAGCATCTAATAAGAAAAGGCGTGTATTTATATGAGATTACTCTAATATGTAACCACTTCAAAACTATATACGCGATCTATGTTCTAGAAGCTGTTGTGGAGTGAAATGTTATAGAGTTGAACCATCTATCTTAAGGTTAAGTCCAAGTAAAATGTTAGCGTTAACATTTTAGACTAATGCTATAGACTTGAAATGTCTATCCTCCAAGGGAGATGTCAGCATTATCATTTGTCGGTCGACTTACGCTAGAATTCATTCGAGGATTCTTGGAATGTTTGAGATGTTGAAATCCATTTGGGGATTCACTAACTATTCGAGATGCCAGAATCCATATGGTGATTCATGTTCTGTTCGAGTGATAAAGACTCATGTGAGAGATGCTGAACGTAGCCTTAACATCGATCAATGACCAAAGATAGAGTAGGGTGCCTAGCCATGAAGGGTTTAGTGAGCCCAATAGGGTATATCAACTCCATATCTATAGATGTTATCGATATTATTTGTGAGAGTTGATGATATCTAGTGTAAAAAATTTCGAGCACTGGCCAACTATGGCTTACCTTATGGTATTTTTTATCTAAAGATATACAATGCTCGAAAGGATACCTCTAATTCTTTTGCAGGAGGTCGGATTCGGCTTGACCAGAGAGATCACCATGGAAACCCTACAAAATTATGCTAATGCTTTTTACGGTTTTTGATTGTATACCTAGTTGTGGTGTACACGTACCACAACTATTTACTTATATTCTATACCCTAGACATTATCTATTTTATCACCTTATGTACTTATTAGATGGGTGGTACTTTTGAACGCATAACCATTAACAAACAATCCCAAAAGTACTGTTATATGTCGATCACATATTTCTTGTTTCTCACACCATACTTATGACTAACTCATGGTTTTATATTTTTATTATTTCCGTGGATGCTCTTTCGAGTAGTCGGAGAATGGTAGGTTTTCATCCATGTTTGTTAGAGCTTTTGGAAACGAGCTGGATGCTTCCATTCACCTGCCGTTGTATTCTTATTTCGGCTGCATTACAACATTGTGTATATCAACATATGTGAGGATAGTTGTGATGACTGTCCAGGTTGATGATGGTACTTGTGATTGTAACTTTGAAATACCATGTATCTTTATGTGACAGTTTGTACTGCCTTTTGATATTATATATTATCGTTTCGTTACGAGATTATGATGTTGTATTCTCTTTTTCCTTATTCTATTTCTATTTCTTTTATTTTATCCTAAAAATTCATCTTTTCAGCACTTGAGTGCTTGGCACATGAACACTATGGATGTATCGGTATTGACATTTGGGGGTCGAAAAGGCAAGTCATTACAGTAATTCACTGTTCACCATATAGAGTGCATTACATACACTAGTCTTAAAGGATATATTAATATCCTTTCCCAATATATTTTGACTAGGAACAATTTAAAGACAATATTTTGAATGTTTGGTTCAAAATTCATGGTTACGAACACATTCACAAGTACAATCAATAAAGTACTTTTCCTAGGATATTCTATTCATATATAGTTAATGTATTCATATCATTACTTATATTACAAAAATAATAGAATGTGTAATAAAAAACGAAGAAAAAATACTTTATTTTGAACATTAGTTTTTACAAGAGTTAAGCAATAAAATAAATTACATAATTACCCCTAGGAAAAACTCTTAACTCTATTAGTCTTGCACTTGCACTTTCGGCTAATTGTGGAGCCATATACCCATATCTTTGGTTAGCCTAAATTGTTTTAGCTAAGAAAGGGATTTAGTGAGTGGGTCTGTGAAGCTATATATAGTACATACTCTCTCAGTTACTATATTTTCATCACTAATAAACATTCTTATCATGGGGAACTTGTAGAGCATGTGTCCCAACTTCTTGTGAGCTTATGGTTCCTTAGCAGTTTTTGTCGTCATGCTATTGTCATAATAAATCAACACCGAACCTTCAATGCTTCGGATCTCTCTTCGCTCCTTAATTAATTTACACATCCTCACCACTTCTTTTACATAATGTTTAAAGGTGATATGCTTACCCTCCATGGTTGAATCCACCACAACTTCTTGTTTAGAACTTTTTCAACTTATGGCACCTCTGTTGAGGGTAAATAAGACTCCTAAGGTCGAAACTATCATCGATATCACTTTGAAAACTTGAGTTTAAGTACCCTTCATAAGAAGTTATTTTTTCTATATATTATAAAAAAACCTTAGTATTTTTTAAATACTTTAGGATGACCTTAACAGTTGTCCATTGATTCTCACCTAGATTTGATTAATATCGACTAACTGCATCTAGTGCAAAAGTGACATTTGGACTAGTACATAGCATAGCGTACATGATTAATTCTATCGCTAAAGAATAAAGAATCCTCCATATATATTTTATCTCCTCATCTATAGATGGGGAGTCATTCTTAGAAAGAAAAATTCCATGTCACATTGGAACGCTTCCACACTTCATATTTTTCACACTAAACCTTTCTAGCATAATATCTATGTGCATTGATTAAAAAAATCCTAATAACCTTCTAAATCAACTCTATAGATCTTCATACCTATTATAAAGGATGCCACTCCTAAATTTGCTACAGAAACTTATTGCATAAACAAGATTTCACCAATTGTAATATTTGCGCGTTATTACTAATCAATAGAATCATCCATGTCTGAAACTAAAAATGTTACAACATCATTTTTATTATATGTGTGTGTGTGTGTGTATTGCATCCTCTATATTGTGAAAAACCCGTACCATTTTATTACTTTACCAAAACATTTTTCTAACTTTTTGATACCTTCTTAAGAACATAAATCGATCTTAAGATTCTACATTCCATGTCATCGCTCTCACCGACTTTGAAACCCTATGACTACATCATATATAAATAGTCTTTTCTGAATAACCATTTCGAAATGTTGTTTTAATGTTCATCTTCCATATTTGACGGTCAAAATAAGTAGCGACTGCAAGTATAATTTAAATTGATTTAAACGTGGTGATTGGAGAAAATATTTCATCGTAATCAACATCTCGAATTTGATAGGAACATTTTTCCACTAATCTTACTCTATAAATCTTGAACTTTCCATCTGCGCCAATCATTCTTTAAAGATATATTTATAGCCGACAGGTTTTACCCCTCTGGGTATATTTCAAAACTGTAAACTTTGTTTTTGTACATGGAATTCATTTCTCATCGCATCAAGCCATAAGGTAGAGTCTTTATTCTTCGGGGACTGATGATATGTGAAGGGATCATCATCTTAGATGATGCAATCCTCTTTCTCATAATCAATGAGAAAACCATAGTATTCTTTGGGATTAGACCTTTTAGTAGGTTGCATGTCGTCTATGGGTGTTGAATTACAATGTATATGTAGTTTCTAATGGAGTTTCTCGAATCTTATCCAAGTCTATCTTACTCCCACTGATTTCTTAAGGTAGAAATTCATTTTCCAAAATGGTGTTATTTCATGAAATAAATACCTTTTGTTCTTCAATATGATAGAGTGTATATCTTTGAAAATTTCTATGATTCCCTATAAACTTAAATAAAATCAACTTGCCTCAAGTTTACTTGGGTTTTCATTCTTAATGTAAGCCAAACAACCCCATACATTAAGGTAATTAAGGTAGTTTCTTACCATTCCGTAATCTATGAGGAGTCTTAAGGACAAGTTAAGATGGCATAAAATTGAACATATATGTCATGATATCCCCAAAAGGAAAGAGACAACTTAGTTTCACTCATCATCGATCAAATCATGTCAAACAAAGTTCAATTTCTCCTTTTTAAAACACCATTTTGTTGATGAGTATAAGGGAGAAGATTGAAGTATTTTAATTTTTTTGCATGTCTTGTTTTCAATTTTTTCTTACATTCTACGATATTATCGTAGATTTTTGATTTGTATTTCATTAGATACATATATCAATATCTAGATTAATCATCAGTGAATGTAAAAAATATAAGGATCCACCATTTGGTAGTTATGGATAGAGGACCACATGCATTTATATGTACTATTCCTAAGAGTTGAGTAACTCTTTTGTTGCTTAATGAATAGGTGTTTGGCCATTTTACCTTTGAGACATTATTTAAAAGTATCAAATAATTCAAAATCAAAAGATAGTGAACACTTGGTTTCTCAACTTGTTTAATAATTTCTCACCTATATAGCTTAGTCTACAGTGCTATAGGTGTAACACCTCGTAAAATGAACCATAAATAAATAAAGTAAATTAAATTAAATATGATAAGGGTTGGATATGGAAATTTTATAAAATTTGGAATTTGACCACAAAAGTTATTCAGTTACGTTCGTAGCGAAATTCTGATCTATTTCCATATATAATATGCTGGAAACAAATCTCAAACAAAGAAGTTATGAGCATTTAAAGTTCTCAGATTTAAATTAGTTTAGTTTGAATACAAATTTAAATGAGAAATCAAATTTTGGATTTAAATTTCAAAAATTAGCTTGGGGGCTAAGTAAACATTTACGTTAAAAACTTATTAGGGAATAAATTAATCGGTTAACGGAAACAAATAAACGCCCCCTGAATAAAAGGAGCGGTTGACCTAAAAAGGTCCACTGATCGACCGTAGTGGTCAATCGGTCACCCAATGGCGGTCGACCGATTGGCAATAGCAGTTGTTAGTGGGGGCTAGGGTTTTACGTTATGTTTTATTCGGTTGTGCGCTCCAAATTTGCCCATTTCCTACCTACTTCCATCCTAAGGTACTGGTGTGTTTCAACTTCTACAAATAGAACCCCACCCTCACCACTTTTATTCATATTATTTTGGGGAATACGACGAAACTATACCATTTCTATCTCTCTAAAAGGATTTAGAAACTCCGTAGAGAATTTAGGTAAGGAGTCAACTTATTTTTTATTATTTCTTCTTCCTCCATTCTATTCTTATCCTATTTTTGTTTAATTATTCTGAATCTAATGAATATATATATATACACATCTTCCCTATTGTGTGTGTGTGTATCAAAAGAGAGAGATTCTGAAGGAGATCATAATGTTATAAATCCATTTAAGAAAAGCTAAGGCTAATCTGTGAGTGGAAACCATAGTATTTCTTTTCAGCAATTATTTAGTTTTCTTTTGGGTTTGAATATGCTTTTGGGATTTTGAGAATATGATAGATAAAATCCTTTAAAATTCATTTCAATTTTGATATGTCATTTCTATGTTTAGATTTCCAACTATTTATATTAATTTGATGGGATTTGTTTCGTTTATGCAATCTTTGATGATTTCATAATCTATTCCATTTCTCCTTTTTCTTGGGGTTAAATTGTGATCCTTAAATAAAATAAGGGCTTAGATTATGGATTCTATTCGTAGTTATTCCACTTATTCTTATCTATTTCTTTGTAAAAGGAGAAGTTGAATAGAAAATGGAGTTTAGATTGAAATTCTCATTGTTTAAGATATTCCACTAAATTGGAGTAATAAATTGAGTTTCTATTTTATTTACAAGTCTGTTATTGCATTTTTGGTTATGGATATTTATTCCTTGTTTTGTATATTAGAATTCCATGAAATTTTTGGAGATTGAAGAAAAAGGACTTGTAATAATAATTGGTTCAGGAACTGACATTTAACGCTAGTTTAGAGCGCAAAATTTATGCGTTTAGAACTTATTAGGCGTGAATATTTATTTATCTCTATTTACATAATTAACGTATAACTATTGTGTATATAGCATAGTTAATTTGGCATGTATTTACATTTATTTCCCTCCATTAGGAAGGTAATTGATTTTGAGGTGAAAATAAGTGGAAACTCTTATGTAGCCTAATAAGAAAGCTTACTTATAAGACCTTATTTATGAAACGATGAGATGAGTGTATATATACATATATATAAAGTAATTAATTTGGCTAAGTCGTAGGGATGTGAGGTCAATAAAGCTACATGACGGAAGTTTACACTTCACTTTGAGGCTACCAATAGTTCTGTACACTTTTATTGATGTGATATCCTTATGATAAATATCTGTAATGAAGCAGGTTAGTTCTAAATATTTTTGGGGAAATCCGCCTAGCTAATCTGGCTACCAATTTCTATGAATATGGGACTAATGTGAGACGTCATTATGAGTGTGGGCCACAAGATGAAGGGCCTGCTTCGAGATTTGAGGTATCAAATGGTTGGACCTACCTTTTTTCCCAAATGAAGTGATAAACAGCTAAGGGATTACGTTAGGTGGTATGTCTACAATGGTCCGATTTTGAAAATTGGTCTTAAATGATGGGGTCTGCCTTATTTAAGATCTTAAATGACCAGAGTCTGCCTATTTTTCACTTAGAAGTATTAAGTGGCCTATGAGATTCCATGTGATGTCTGTTAGATAGTACCATTATGGAGCACACTTTTGGAAATAGGTCTTTAATGATAGGGTCTACCTTAATTAAGGTCTTAAATGACTCGAGTCTACCTATTTTCCACTGGGAAGTAAGTGGCTTTGGTACCGTCTCTCACATTATTAGCTAATTTATGACGTATGATTGGGATAAGGAATCTACTTCTGGAATGGAAGGTATTAAGTGGTTGGACCAACCTCCTTTCCTTATAAAGAAGTATTAAATGACTTTAATGGTTTTATGTTCGTAGACATATTCTTATTTAGAAAAATACTGCCCAAGTACTAAAAAGATAAGACTCAAGGTTTTTATTCACCGGATACTTGTTGTTTTGACTCCCTCCTAATTACAACACAAGTTAAGGATAGAATGATAGCAGTGAAGATGCTTAAAGATGGAGAGCTTGGTTAGTGGTATTATTTGTTATTATTTCTTTCATGTGTGCCTGTAGATTTAAACAATTGTTGTAAAGGATTTTATATTATGGTTTTTATAGGATTTTGTGTTATGATAGTTTTATGTTTTGAAATAAATGGGTACATTTTTCTATTACGTTTTGTTCCATCCGCTATGAGTTTTGAAAGTTTAGTTATGGCTTTGCAATGTTATTTCATTTTACTACCAATAGTTTGCCTTAGAATAGGTTTAAATTTCGATGGGCATTTTCTGGGTCAAAATTTAGGCCTCTCCAGCGATGGGTTGTTACAATAGGAAGCTGCCATTTGACTTAGATGCAATATTATTTTTAACAGAAAATACATGATTATAGTTAAGTATGTAAATGTCATCTGAGACGACCCGACTTTCTCACCATAGAAAATCGCATCATCTTGAAGAAAGAAAGGGATAGAAAAGAGAAAGAAAGAGAAGAAAGAAGAAACAACATCAGAATCTCAACAGCGGAACGAATAAATTATATTAATAACATAAATATTACATAGTATACAACACAAATCAAAGTTACACAGAATATACATCACATACTAGACAGTTATAAACACCTGTCTAGTTATACAACTCAACAAAGAATACCAACGCAGAGAACACACAACTGAACTATATATCTAACGCAGAAGCCTCCTGCTCCATTGCTCCTCCATAATTCGTCAAAGCTAACCTGAATACCTTGGCTACTCGAAAAAATATGAGTACCCAAGAGTTTAAGAAAACAGAAGATAAACTCTGGGTCAGACATGGGTCTGGTGTGAGTAACAGGTTAAAGTTGCTTAACTTTGAAAAGAAAAGGTATCACGTAAGACTTCCCACACATAAACATGGAAAAGTTTTTACCTTGCGCTAACCAAAACATTTGATAGGAAATTCAGTGATATTATAATAGGTCTAGGGTTTTCATGTAAATAAGAGATAGTCGAAATTGTTACATCTATTAAATTCCATCTACTACCCACAAAAGTGGATAATACAATCAAAACCGTTGGCACTTATTAGATTTTGGATTCCATCAATAGCTGGGCTACTGGGGTACCGCCCATCACAGTACGTGGCCTAGATCAACGTACCGAGGAGTACGCCCGTTCCCTGCAACATAAGTCTGGAACCATCCCTTACTGGACAGTCCCGAACAAGACAACCCCATAGTTGGCATACGTTCCAACCGTTCCAACTTGGGCATGACCCACTTAGCCTTGCTGCGCCTACCCTGTTTTAGCCATTCCCAGTTGATGAGGCTTGAGGCTACGATTACCTTTAGAGAACACATCTCTTAGAATGCTCATCGTCCACCTGACGATGTTCTGAAAGCATTCAATCCATACAAGTTCGTTCCGGGTTTGAACGAAACCGAAGGCATTACCTCGTTACACTCATTTTGGAATCACCCTCAGAGTTAATGACGATAACCCTTGCACTCTGAATATTCATATCTCGAATCTGAAAGTACTACTCCGTCAAACTCATCTCGGAATCACCCTTAGAGTTATACTAACGAATATAGTTCTTACACCTCGAGTCTTCACTCTTCACAAGAGATTCGCGACCTATCGTTAATTTGGATTGATGTGGTTTTCAGATATCCAAATATGGAAACCCGATCCCGGTCTCATCGAAATCCAAAGCGTGTCTTTTAAGGCTATGTTGTTTTAAAGGTTTAAAACAATTCAATTATCTATATACACAGATAGATAAATCACAGATTCACAATAGATAATCAACATTATCATCATAACAGATAATCCATATTATCATTATCAAAAGATAATCTATATCAACATCACAATGCATCCATATAACTCAACCCTAATTATCTCATCTCTGAGATTCAAACCATTCAAGGCAATTCATATCATCCATACATATAAGCAATGATTAATAATCACACCAAATATAATTAATTTAAAATGAATTAAATTAATTACATCATTTCTAATTAATTTAAATTAAATTAATTACCTTACCAATATAAATCTTGCTTACATCACCATTAATTAATTATAAATAAATTAATTAATCATCAACCAATTATTCATTTTAATTAATCATCCCTGATTAATTAATCTTTAATTACATTCAAGTAATTATTCATTAATTATTTTCTCAAATTAATTATACTTAACCAATACAATACTTAACCTTTAATTACTTCATAAATTAATTATAAATTAATTACATTAATCCTTAATTAGTTACATTAATTAATCCCTTCATTTATTAATTATTTCTAAATAAATCCATACTTAATTACATCATTAATTATAATAATTAATGATTATAATTACATTTTCTATTTGAATTAATTACATTAAGTAATTAATCTTTAATTAAACCATAATCGTTAATCACTCTTGATTAACTCCATTCACTAATTAACTTCCCTTAATTACATTTCCAAATAAATTAGTTACTCATTAATTAATTATCTCCAATTAATCCCTTGATTAATTTTTTATAAGTAATTATACTCACATTACTTCATCAACAAATCACCTTCAATTAATTTCATCCAGTAATTATCCATTAATTACTTCTCTAAGTAATTTCTCTTCATTTAATTACATTAAGTAATTATGCTCCACAAATCATCAAATGACTATTTTAAATTAATTAAACCGAATTAATTAACTTAATATAATCAAATTAAACTCAATTAATTAAAATTAGTAATTAATTTCCTTAATTACTTCCATAAGTAATTATACTTAACAATTAACACAAATGATTATCTTTAAATTAATTAATCTAATTAATTATTAAAATTAATCACATTAATTATTAAATAATCCTTAGTTAATGACCTTCATTAACTATCAACAATTCATTAATTATTTTTCTAAAATTATTAACTTATTTTAATCATTATTAATTACAAATTAAATAATCATTAATAATCCATTAATTAACCCTAATTATTTAATTAATTAAATGTTAACTGTAACTTAATTAATTCTTTATTACTTGATTAATTAATTACTAACCATTAAATAAAATCTAATCTTATTTAATTAATGAATCTTAAAATACAAGTTAATTATTCTAAGAATAATTAATCTTAAACCTTTAAGTTATAAAACCCTTAGTTACTTTAAGTAATTATTCATTTCATTAATTTATTAAATAAATTAATTATTCATTTAATTACCCTAATAATTAAATGAATAACAAATCATTAATTTCTAATTTAACTTTAACAAGTTTTAAAATCAATTTAAAACCTTAACATTTTACATGATAAATAATACTTTTCTAATAAAAGAAATTTTACAAGAGTTTAAAACAAATTTCTTTTTAAATTCAAACCATTTAAATTTTACTTAATCATTCAAAATTGTTCAAACACTTAAATTTATAAAAACTTAAATCTATTTAGAAACAAAGATTCAAATCCAGATTTGAATCAAATTTAAACTTTATTTAAAACATTACTTTATATTTCAATTTCCAAATTTAAATTCAAATTTCTTCTAATAAATTTAAACAATAAACTCCTTTAAAGTTATTTTTACAAAAAATTCAAATTTAAAAACTTAGTCATTTCCAGCTATGATTCAAAATGAAATTTGAATTCATAATTTAAACTTAGATTTAAAACTCACTTTAAATCTTTGCTTTCATTTTTAAATTTTAGTTTAAATTTTGAAAACAAGACAAGTTTCTAACCAGTACAAAATTAACTCAAGCTAACAATTAAACTATTCGAGTCGAACCTATTCTAGCTCGAACAAACACTAAAGTAAACTCAAGTCAACTCGAGTAACAATTTCCATTTTAAATTCATTAAAAACTTATAGGCACTGACAGGTTTACACATCCCTGTAACAACAGTATACCCGAGCCTCACAATAATGACTTCGAGTTCCAAACCCCATAGCTTCGGGCAAATTATAAATTAACCCGTTACAAACACGAGAACCCAATTTCCCCAAACCATCAGCTGATACCAAGTACGCCATGCACCTGCACCTCTACTGCCGTCACCTCCAGCCTCTCGTGACCACTCGCCCATGTCAACGGCCATCCTCCAACACGTTTCCGGCCATCAAACCATCTGCAGAAACCAAAAATCAAAATCAAGCATCGAGCTCGAAAACTGGAACAAAATGTCAAACTGCAATTCACCTCCAACTCCAAAATCCGATCACCAGAGCAACTTTACCTCCGGCCACGCCTTCATCCATACTCCACCAATCACCAGCTTGAATCTAGAAGAACTCGATTGCCTCTAGGAATTTCGGCGATCAAATTTCCAGATGAACAAAAACTAGGGTTCAAATACTTCAATTCATAAATACTAGTGCCTCACTGCATTAATCCATCAACTACCATTTTTCCCTGAAAACTTGATCATCACGTCATCACCGAAGAAAACCATGGCCACCCCGACCTTCTAGAATGACAGTTCCAACCCAAAACCCCATTTTTGATTAAAACAGTAATGCCCAATCACACTCAAACTAAATTTTTTAATTTTAGTTTTAAAATTCAAGTCTTTGATAATGCAATTGATTTATAAACTTTAATCAATGAATCTAGCATATTAAATTACTACTTTCATATAATTTGTTCTATTATATTTTTGTTTCCAAAGACAGTACAGTATATATATTTTTTTAAATAAAATTTAAACTTAATTTACATTACACAACCAAATTTGTTTTGAATCTTAAAACTTAACACATATTTAATCATCTGAAATGGAAATTTAAGCAAATTCTATAACCTGGAACTTAAGATCAGGAAACAATTTACACTGCAGCATGCATCACAACATACACTCATCTATATACCAGTAATAAGCTTGAAAAAAAACATACAAACATTTTATTTCTAGATTAAAACAAGCAACTGATTTATACTTAAGTTTATTTAGTAAAAAAAATGTTACTCACTAATTTTTATAAGAGCAGAGCATCCATGTTTGACAAGCTTGAACCTGAATGCTTTATGTTGCTTCAGTACTTTAAAAACTGCAGTTGCATGTTTGATTTTAAAAAAACTTCCATCTTGTTTTTGTTGCAATGCTTCCTGATTTACAATTGCATGCACCCAGGAAAATGCAGGCTTCCAGAAAAGAAAATGCATGCAGGCTTGATGAAATTGGAAAGGCTACAGTTTTATAATAGATTTGCATTTCAAATTTGAATAAGGTTCAGCGGGTTTTGATTTAGAGGAGATATCAGTGCAGATTGTTTCTTTGAGGGGATTATTTACAGATTTGATTTTGAGGGGATAACAGTTTTGATTATTTAGGTTAATGGATTGAAGAATGAATTTCAGGTTAATTTGATCTCTGGTTTTGGAGGAAACATGGATTTTAGATTTGGTTTTGAACAGATTTGGTTTTGATCAAAAGTTTGCAGATTTGTATTTGCCTTGGTTTTTGATTTGAAGAAGAAGATTTCAGATTTGTTTGAATGTTGATTGAAGGTTTTGGGCTGAAGACTTTCTTAAGTTTTGACAAAGAAAGAATAGAAAAAAAGAGAATGGGGTTAAGGAGAAATGTTTACATGAGTAAATATTTGATTTGATTAAAAATAAAAAATAAGAAAAGGTTAAGAGGACACTTGTTTTAAGTTTAACATTTGTCACTTAATTTAGTTTAGGCCTTAACACATGTCATTTAGTTGTTTTAAGAGATTACACATGTCTTAGGTATCTTTATTTTAATTTAAAATTGTTTATAAACTTTTAAATCTTAATTTACTATTTCTTATGTATATATAAATGAATTTATTTCTTTTTAAATTAAAAAGAAATGAAACAACAAATTTAAAATATAAGCTTATTCAAAAAAATTTAAGTATTTATTCCTTTAAATTTCACAACATCAAATTCAAATTTAAATTAATTTACCAAATCCAATTTAAAAAAAATCAAGTTATATATGTGTGCATATATAATTCTTATTAAATTTAAAAACAACAATCTATTTCTAAAAAAGGGTTTTTAGGCACAGGGAAGAAGTTGCAAAAAAATATTAGTCTCAGGGACATCAAGTTTGTTTTTTAGACTGAAGGGCACTTTGCAGTGTACATCACAGAATGATAGATGTAGCTATCATTTTCTGTTTACACTATAAAGTGTCCTTCAGACCAAAAAACAAACTTACCGTCCCTGAGACTAAATTTTTTTGTAACTTTTTCCTTGTGCCTATTTTCCTGTTCTAAAAATTTATTTACATTTATGAAAAACTAAGTATTATCGTTATTTTTTTTAAAATAACAAATTAAACAATATTAAATAATTTATAAAAGAGATTATAATTTACTTCTATTACTCAATAAATTAATATCATTTGTAAATTTTATTTTAAATTCTTATATATAAATTCAAACAATATTTAAAAATAAAATAAAACAAAGCTTTTAATGTTAATCTAATTTAAGTTCATATTTATGTTAATTAATATCATTTATCTTTTAATACTTACAAACCATATAGATATTTATTGAATTGTTTTGGAAAGTTAAATTTTTAAATTTAAATCAAAATTTCCAATTTACCAAAAATAAATTAGAATTAAAAATTGATTCATTTACTAAGTCCCAAATCAAAGTTTATCAATTTACAGTATATACAATTATATATATTATAAACAGAAAACAATTTATTTGCTTTAAAAAGATAAAATCTACCAATTTAAATATTTATTAAAACATGATTATTAAATCAACTCAAAATTTATTATCAAAATTTATCAAATCAATTTAATTTTTAACACAGATTATTAAATTTATATTGCCAAATTTTCGGGATATCACATCATCTTTAATAGTGCCAAAGAAAACATTTTTATCATTACGAAATTGTCATTACAATTAAAACTATAAATATTTTTTGTCAAAAGGAAACAAAGAATATTCTACTAATAAAATTCGTATACAATTATATATCAATACAATTATTTAGTTGTTTAGTATAAATAGATTTATATCATAAGAATTAAGGAGATTTGCAATAGTTTACATCAACAAAGTTATATTGAAGTTCAATATGAACGGATCAAACTACGAAATCTATTATTTGTGATTCGATGTCAATAGTTGTTCCCAACTCAACAATCACTCTATGTGCCCAATCATATTAAGTTCATGATATTGGACGGGAGCTTCTTTACACATCTTGACATGAAATAACTTCCATAATATCCCGTACCCTACGATATGAGATTTCTCACCGTACAACTTTTATAGGTGCTTAAATTGGATCGAACATCCAAATTTTCATGCTATCTTTGGAGCTTGGTGGACGTGATAGATAATGTGTAACATTGAGTAATTCAAAGTCTATTGACCATGAATCATAGTAGGATATTTTTTAGATGTTGTATCTTTATTGGGTTTAGCCTTACCAACTACATATCAAAGTTTTTCATAGGTGGGTGCGATCTTTACATCTCTTAACCAGTCTTTATAATTTATGCCGATTAGTGTGTTTTCCATATAAATAGCTTCATTGCTTCCATCTATTCTATTCAAATCTTTTAGAGTGAACTGCATATCATCGCATGTGTTCTTATACTTATTAGATTTAGTAAGTATATTCATCTAATAAGGCTCCTATTCGATTATGCATATCATAAAAACTCTAAAAGAGAAATGGGAATTTATCAAATTCCCTTAAGATATATTAGGATCCATTTATCATGTTACTACAACATTGAAGGTGTTCAACAAATTGCAGTCCTCATAAATGGTAAGTAAATCTTTACTAGTAGTACCTCATATATAATTCCTAACCATTTCTTTATTTTCTCCTAATTATCTTTATGACCTTGAGGTTTCTTAATAAATCATAAAGCACGTTAGATACTATTCATTTAATAATAGCCTAAAGGTAATTTTACGACACTCGAGGGTGCTCAATAAAGTTATAAATTTTTATTACCAATCTAGGAAAACATAAACATCACTAAATATTTTATAACTTGAGGGTGCTCAATGGTCGTGTATGTATATATATATATATATATATATATATATATATATATATATTTGTGTATGTATATATCAATGTGTGCGTGTTTGTATGTATGTATAATACTTTATTTATATGGCAAATGATGGAGAGTAACATTATTTAATGCCATAATTTAACATAATAATAACTGAGCATTGATGATATTTTAAGGGATATGAGTATAATATTTTATGAAATCGTATGTCTTTACAACTTGTGTATACACTCATAGTTTATATGGGTTTTAATTTAGTTAACCACATTTTTCTTATATATATATATATATATATATATATATATATATATATATATATATGCGTGTGTGTGTGTTATAACATTTATAATTCACTAAGCTACATATATATTCATATGTAATTTTACATTAATTAATTTTTTTAATGTAAATATAACACTTACATTTATGTAAAATTTAAAACAATTTCAAATTTTCACTTTATAAATTTTATAAAACCTTATTCGTGAGTTTAAAAACTTTACGTTTAAATTTTTATTATTCAAATATGCATATTTGAATCAACCTAAGGCACAAAACAATTTTAGGAATTCCACAAAGGGCGTACCTCTAAAATAGACCACTTCGGTGAGGCAGGTAACGAAAAACAGATGTGAGGTTAATCATTCATAAGAATATTCCTTAATATGAGTAACGTTTTCATCAGTTAAACGCTCTTGCCTTAGACACCATCTAATTGGATTTTCCAAATAGCTATCATATATGCTGATTAACTATTCATGTTAGCACAATTTGGGTTTGATACCTTTATTGGATTAGTTGCATTAACATTAGGGTAAAAAGCGAAATTTCAAAAAGGAAATCATTTTATTAGTTTTGCACTAGATCTTTACTTTGTGTTTATATGAATGATTCATTTGCACTAAATCATATTTACTGTATATTTGATAAAAGGAGAGTTTGATATTTTAAACTAGTTTATTTTTAATTATAGTTGTAATATGTTCTTTATAATAACTATTATAGATCAATTCTATCTTTAAATTTAATTTTATATTGGTTTATTTTACTAGCTAATCATGGAATAAATATAACAGGATTTTACTATCATCGGGATTTATGATCGTACTACAAAAAGGTGTACAATTGGTATTTAATGTCCTTTAAATATATTTATGCACATTTTAAGGCATATATATATTAATTTATATATAGATAAAGAAATAATTTTATTTCGGCCCTATAAAATAAATAAATTACTAAAGGTCTCATATCCTTCTAAATCTTATAGCCATGTTTAACAAATAATAATTACTATTGTTATTTTAAAAAAAGTTCCTTAGCAATATATATAATATAACATATAAATGGCCCACAACCAATAAGAAAAATGTTTTTCTGGTTTAATTTAGTATAGTATAAAAATTACTTTTTCATAAGAGAAGGTAGGGCAATCAAGTAATTTTATAATAAATAAACAATTAAATATATATTGTTTTTCAAGAATTATGCATTTTAAAATTTATACTTTAAAATTTAAACTTTGTTAATTTTTCAACTTGTATATATGTACATATACATACAAACATACATATATGGATATATCCAGCATATATTTTCTACACCAAAATGTTTTTCTGTGAAGTAAAATAATGATGAAATTATATTTTAATTATATTGGTAAATATTTTATGTATATATATAAAGTATTATACATATATGTATATATATATATTATTTTTTGGTTTTTCTTCTTATGTATCTATGTGCCTCTTTATCATGAGCTACAAGTTCTTGAGGCTAAATAGCTATGGAAAGTACGAACTGTAGAAATGTTATAGTCTATGCGCCAACCGTTTCTCGAAGCTCTAACTTTTAGTCAATATATCCTATATTTACCATCGGGATACAAAATCTTGTATATATTATATATATGTATACATATGTCACTAGAATATATGTTGGTCATAAATGTGTACATATATATCAAGTTAATACATGTATTTTTATGTATCTATACATGTATCCAAATTTTAATTCGAAAAAAGTTTTAAATTATAGTCAAAAATGTATAAAGATGTATTTATACATGACTGTGTAACTTATATTTTAACTCGATTTAGTCGATCATTGACACATCATGTTTCTAACTTTTTTATTTGAAGCTTGGCTCCTTCTTCCTCCTAGATTGATGTGCAAATCTGAACAATAGGCTTCAATTTTTTTTTATGGGGTTAGGGTTTTATTTTTCTATCTTTAGAATGAGAGAAGGTGGGGATATTTATAGACACAAAATGTCATGAATATCTTCATATTTTCATCCTTTTTTAATCCAAATTTGATCTAGGTTAAAGAGATTCATTCAAACCGCTTATCGTACCCGTGTATGGACCGCCAACCCTTTGGTTATTTAATCTACTGGCATTAAGCCTAATTAATGTCATGTATTAATTAATTAAATATTTATTTCAACTCATATATTTAATTAAATTAATATATAAAAATTGTAATTAATCTTAAGGATCTAAATAAATAATTAAAAGCCATAAAATTTTAATATAACATTTGCAATAATATTTACTATTAATTTATAACATGTATAAATTTGTTTAAATAAGTTGAATTTAGAAAATTGCTAACAATACTTTTGTATTGACTCCCTAGAGTGAACTCGACTCTCGGTAATTTTTAAACAATTTAAATATCAAAATCATGTCTGAAATTTGATGAAGTAAAAATAAGGCACGAGTTTAGTTGCTTATAAATCGTTTAAGTGAAACTCAATTTCTAATTTTATTATGCTACACCCTAAATAATGATATTTTGTGCATATTTTCATTTTATCATCACTATGTCATTTAGATATCTAAAGTTTAATCAATGGTCAAAAAGTTCAATAATTACTATAGTTAATTGTGCAGTGCCACTTTAAAGCCCATTGTTCCATCTAGTAACAATTATCGATTGACCGATTTACTCTTGACAAAGATTTTGATTTTAAATTGACTACCAATTGCGGTGATTCTAACCTTCTACGACGAAGGGGTTAATGCTCTTTTGAGTAGTGTTTCACTTCAAGTATGTGATATCCCGGAAATTTCAAGCAATTAAATATGATAATCTCCTTGATAAATTATCTAAAATTGGCAAGATTGTTATTTTCAAACAATAATAATAATGCATGGTTTTTATATATAGATATAAATAAATTTTAAATAGAATTATTATTTACAAATTAAATTTGTGTTTGTTTAAATGTGTGTTTACATGTATGAGTTGATTTTAAATTATATTTTAAATTGAATTTGAATTTAAATTTGAAATTCAAAAAAATTATCTTAAAATAAATTTGGTTTTAAAATATATTATATGAAATTTTTATTGGTATATAATTTGTTTTATATTATTTTATTTAAAGGATTTTAATTATATAAATTAAGAAAAATATTTATTAAATAGGAAATTAAATACAAAAGCTTTATAAAAAAATTTAAAATTAATTAAGACACGCATAATTACAAGTGTTAATATATGAAATCTTTTTAATAACAAGTGTAAGGTGATTAACAAATGTAAAGGACAAATGTTAGATTTTTTTAAACAAGTGTCACCAAATTATATTATTTTCTTTTATATTTTTAAAAATCATAATTGATTCTATATATGCATCTATCCCTCCTCTTCATTTCTTTCTCTATCTTCTCATTTTTAAAATAAAGAAAAAAAAATAAGTCATGTAAACATTATACAAACACATAGAACAAAAATATATAAACTAGAAAACAAAAGCCTATAAAACATTTTTCAAACCTGTAGCAAATCAAAGTTTCAGTTTTATTAAGCTAGATCATTTCAACAATAAGTTTTCCAGTTTCAAAGATCATCAAGCAATTAAAGCATTCAAGTATTTTTCCAGTTTTCAAGCATTTTTCAAGTGATTTTCAGATTCAAAAACCAAACATCTTAGTTTTTAAAGTCTTTGCTCATCATTAACAGGCGAGTAAACAACTAACACTTATTTTAAATTGTTGTTTGTGATATATATATATTAAATAGATGTTGTGAAAATTGTTTTCATGAGTGTAATTTTGGCTTGCATGTTATAAATATGTAGATTTATAAGTGTGCATGTCTGTAAACCTATGCATCTCCCTGTTTTATACTACCAGGATAAAATCTTGACAAAAAAATGAAGTTCTCTTCATACATTCTCTGATAGGCTTTAGTTTTCAAACAAGATATGTTTGTTTAAACATAGATGTAACGACCAGGAATTTGAGGCAATATCAATTTAATAATCTGTATAAATAATTTAACTGGTTTGATAATTTTTCTTTATAATTTTAATTTAAATTGGTTAATTTATTCTTTTTAAGTTACTAAATATTTAATCTGATAATTATGATCAATGTCTTTTTAACAATTTAAAATGGATAAGACTTGTTTTTCCAAAGCTAATGAAATTTTATTCTGTTTATAATATATATTTGATATATTGTGAATAGAAGATCTTGTGTTTTAAATAAAAGATGAAGTTTCAAATTGTAACATATATATTTGTATATGTTATAATTTGAAATTTGTTTTGAAATTTAATTTAATCTATGGGTAATTTGTATATGTATTAAATTTAATTTTAAGCTTTGTTTTAATTTATATTTTCAAAAGTTAATTTAGATTTGTCAAATTGTTTTCAATTATAAGATAATTGTTTATTTTAAAATATAAGATTGTTATTTATTTTCAAATATGATTGTTTAAAAAAAAATTAAACAAGCTTTGTTTTGTTTCCTTTAAAATGCTTAAATTAAAAATGGTTATAAATGTATAGAGATAGAAGTTTTAGATTTGTGAATACATGTATAAGCAATTCATTTGTATTTTAACTATTTTTATAATATTTTCTTTAAAGGGTAAATTTATGAATACTTATGTAAATATTTATAAATTAAGTAACTTAAATAAGAAAGCTTATATTATCTTTTAAATTAAATGAAAATCTATTAAATATACTTAAAGACATGTGTAAACATGTTAATTACCTTAATAAACACATGTAAGAAGATTAGATACTTAAGTGACAAGTGTCTTCCTTTAAATTTTATTTTCTTTAAAAAAATTACTATCATAACATAATTCATTTTAACATAAGGGAATTGGTTTCTCTTCTAATTTCCAATCTTTCATCTTCTTCTCAAATTATTTTTCTTTCTTCATGAATTAAAGATCAACAGAAATCTTTTTCAAAACCTGACATTGAAACCAAAAGCAAAAGTAAATCTGGAATTAAAAACTGCAATTCAAAAAACCTGCAACTTCAAGTCTTCTCAGCAAGTTTCAACCTTTAAACAACTAAATTTTGAACATTTGGATCATCAGGTTGAAGCATGCATGCAGATGGATTTTACAACATCAATTAAAAGCTTTTTCAAAATCTAAGATTCAAGAGCCTGGAAAAAGAAAAAGTCTGCTCTGCATATAATCAAGTGAGTAAATTATATTTTAAAAACAGTTTTGATTTAATCTTTGATTGAATGTTGCATGCATTTGGATTTGAGTTTGATGATGTATTTTAGTTTACCTGAATGTATGTTTGTAAATAAAATTATAAAATATATTGAATGCCTGTATATGTATACTGTTGTATACAGGTTTGTTTTTTAAGATCAATAACTTGATTTTGAATACAAATTGGACATTGATTTGTAGATGAAAGTTATTTGTAATCAAGTGATTTATCATCTAAAAATAGTTATAGGGTTTAAAATGAATTAGTTATCCATATTTTTCCAATTACAGTGAAAAAATCAAGTTTGGGCAAAAATTTTATAATTTCAAATTCTAGTTTTGAATGTGTAATTGAGTTTCAATTGGAAAGTTAGGATTTTTAGAGTTAGTATCATAATTTTTAACCGTGTAATTAAGTCGAATTCTTGTTTGAATGTTTTTGGGGGTTTTGATGATTTTCGAAGAACGACATATGATTGTGGCTAGGATTTTGATCGAAGCATGTTTAAGGGTTATAGATTAAGGGAAAATGTAAGGGAATTTTTCCAATGTTCGATTTGGGCAGAATTGATCAATCTAGGGTTTTTGCTTGCCTTTGTTTCGATCGGGCTGTAGAGGAAATCGTGGCTTGGTATGTGGACCGTATTGTGCCTCAAGGTGATGGTAATGTTCGACGAAGCATGGCGCTTCGATGGTGGGGTCAGCGGGGTTGAACGGCGACGTGGTGATCGGCCGTGGGTGGTGTTTGGTTAGTGACAGCTGCAGTTTTTCGAGCGCTTGATCGAATTTTTGTCGCGTGTTGTTGGCTCGAATCTGGGTTTGGATTTTGGTTCGCGTGTGAATTTGTGGTTGTAAGGGATGATCGCGACGACCAGAAATGGCCATAGGTGGTGGCGCATGTGCACCATGCACATTCGTGTGCACAGGAATACTTCATTTGGGGAAGACGATAGAAGTCTCGAAGGGATCCTCGCGTTGGATCCAGGGGCGACTCGAAGATTTTTGGGGTTTGGGTTGCTTCGGTGTTGTCTCGGGTGGAATCATTGTTTGCTTCGGGTTTTTGGGTTGCTGTTCTGGCAGTAGAAATAATTCTAAGTTGCAATATAATCTTGAGTTGATTAAATTAAGAATCAAGCATTATGGAATAAACAAGTTTATAAAGTTAAACTTGACGTTTAAAAGTGAGGGTAAACCAAACGTTTAAAAGTGAAAATTTAATTTATACTTAAATTTAAAATGTTTTAAGATGTTTGATTTTAAAAATAATTATCTTAATTAAGTTTAAATTTCAAACTTAAAAGAGAATTTGAATTTAATTATTAAATCAAAGATTTAAGTTAAAGTTTCGAAGCAATGTTTTAATAACAGAATTTTCAATTTATATTGAATTAAATAAGTTTAAATTTTGATAATTTAGAGTGTTTTAAATTGGAAATGATTTACAAATGCTTTATCTCTAAGTAAGATTATTATTATGATTTTGTAAACCAAGTTTAATAATTTGTTTTTGAATTAATAAGGTTTAAAGAATTCAAACAATATATTTATGGAAATAAATAAGGTTAAATTATTTGGATAATTATCTTAATAATACTTATTTAATATGATTTGTTAATAAGTTAAGTTTGATTAAGATTTATGGTTTTCTTAATTTATTAAAGATTTTCTTTAATATTAGAAGTTAATTAATTAATTGTTTAATTAATTTTAAATAATTGGTTAATTGATTATATAATTTTAAATAATCACTTAATTATGGATTAATTAAGTGTAATTACTTAATAAAGTAATTAATGATTAATTGTTGAATGTAATTAAGGAAGTTAATTACTTATGGAAGTAATTATTGGTAAATACTCGTAGGAGTAATTAGCTGAAGTGATTATTAGGTAATCACTTAATGATATCAATTAAGGAATTGATTAATATAATTGTTTTAAAGTTAATCAATTATGGAGTGTTAACCCTCTTTTATTCAGCGACCCAGCGACCTAATGGTTCAGCGACCCGGCGACCTCGTGACCTAATGACCTAATGACCGAACGACCTAACGGTCTAGCCACCTAAGGCTCATGACTTAACAATCTATAACGAGCTAGCGACCTAACGAGATAAAGAATGCTGCGACCTAACTCTAGAAAGTCTCCTGCGACCTAACTCCAGAAGGTCTCCTGCGACCTAACTCCAGAAGGTCTCCTGCGGTCTAGCAAGATAAAGAAAGAGCGACATAGTAACTCAGGAAGGGCAACGACCTAACATGCTCCAGAACTAAGCCGCACGACCTGCTTCTCTTATCAGGTCGCTCACGACCTAATCTTGCCGAGATAACTTCTGTATTATATATGTTAGGTCGCTCACAGCCAATATCTCACCCAGAATGATTCCATTAATTCGCCAATGACTTAAGCTAACTCGGGATGACCCTTAGGTCGCTCACGCCCTGAAAACTAACGACCTAACTTAGGTCGCGCGCGACCTACGACTTAGCCCAGGAATTCCCTATAAATACAGCACTTGCTCCAACTAAAGGGGGATCTTTTGGCTCATTTCTGGAACGCCTATACTCTGCTGAATTCTCGACTCACTCGACACTTTAAGCACGAAAGACATCTCGACGAACTTCAAGAGTAAATCTAACACATTCGCCATGGATTCAAAGAGTTCTTCTACATCGGAGTTCTAGCTATTTGTCCTTGCAGTTTTGTAATCGAAGATTGTTGTAAAGTTGTAATTGATTCAGCAATAAAGGAGATTAAAGTGGACGTATGCTTAACTTGAAGCCGAACCACTGTAAAACTGTTGTCTTTTACTGCTTTTTATGTGACTTTTCTACTTACTTCTAATTCCCGTATTGACGGGTGGTGCTTTCACTTAGTCTCTACTTACACCGGGGTGTTAGCGTTCAATTTTAAGCGTTAACATTTTTGTTGCTTTCACTGAGAAACCAACTCAGGCTACTTTCATCATTGCTTCGCAAAAGTTTGTTGAAAAGATCTCTCTCAAAACCAGAAGTCTATCAGAGATAATGGCTCCTGGAAGAAAGCGCGGATCTACTAGACCCAGTGATGTTCATGAGAATACTACCACTTCTTCTTCGTCAAGTCAAGCAGTACCAAGTGCTGGAATTACACGAGCGGAGTTAGATGCTGCAGTATCTGGGTTATACCAACAGATGGAAACCCAGAATGCATTAATGCTTGATAGGTTAAATGCATTGCTCGAAGCTAACCGTCAACCGATGAATAATGGAGAAAACCTTGCTGATGATTTTCATAATCCTGAAGAAAGGAATAATCCTCAAAGAGCAGCTAGCCCCGCCAAAGAAACACCTCCCCAAGCTGGAGGATCGAGACCATAGCCAACTCTCCGCGAACGTTTGTCCAGACAAACTTCCGAGAAAATGGCTGAAGTCTGTCCTGCAGAGCCTTTAAATGATGAGGAATACCTTTCGGGCATGGTGCGACAAATCATGAAAGAGAGCATGCAGAGGGTAGAAGGTGAGAAGGAATGGGGATTCGCTCCGAGCAAAACTCCGTTCACTGAAAGGATTCTAAAGGCGGAATTCCCAAGGAAGTTTGTTCCTCCTACCATCCCGGCTTATAAGGGAACAAGCGACCCTAATCAATTCCTGTATAAGTATGATTGGCACATGACTGGTGTTAGAGCATCTGATGAGATCAAATGCCAGTACTTTCCGGTATACTTGGAAGGGGTGGCTCTACTCTGGTTCACAAAGCTTCCGGTCCGATCCATAGACCAGTTCGCCGATTTGACTCGGATGTTTAAAGAGCAATTCAGGTTGTATGCTTCAAAGGCAAAGGATATTATGTCACTGTTAAGCCTGGAACAGAATCCTGGGGAATCTATTAGATCTTTCTTGAACCACTTCAACATAGCTTTGGCTGAAGTGGACAATGCAGAGCCACGAATGGTCTTGACATACTTGATGAGGGCAATCGACAAGTCAAGCGAATTTGGCAAGTGGATGAAGATGAAAGAACCGAATTCACTTGAGAAATTTTATAAGAAAGCTGATGAATTCATGCGCCTGGAAAGCCTTTAAGCACCGTTTAAAGTGGCATTGACAGAGGTTAAGGATAATACTGCTGCTCCTACCAAAAAGGAATCCGGAAGTCAGAAGAGGGAGAATAATGGTGGGAAGAAGCAGAAGGATATGAAGAAACCTCGCTTCTTAAAACCTTCAGATTTCACTCCTTTGACTGACACCCCGGAGAATATCTTTTTTGCTACCAAAGATGTGGTAGAATATCCTAAACCATCTGAGATGAGAGTTGGGAAAAAAGCTGCTCAAAGTGGGATATTTTGTCGGTTTCATAATCAACCCGATCATGATACCAACGTATGTCGCCACCTGAAAAGTTTGATTGAAGAATTGCTGAGAGAGAACAAGTTGCAGCAATTTGTGAAGAGGAATAGGAATGACCCAACTTCATCTACTAAGGGTCAGCAACTTCCTGCTTATCCATCTGGCTCGGGTGAGAGGACTACTGCGCATGAATTAGAAAGGCCCGTTAATAATGTGATTACGGGAGGTCCTCACCTAGCAGGCAGAAGCTGGGGCGAAATGGAAAGATATGCCCGTGCCTTGAAGTATGCACCAACAGAAGAGAGTGTTTTTGTGCTAGAATATGCTGCACCTTTGAAGCAGCAGAAAACTTTTAATGATGATATTGTGTTCAGAGCCAGGGACTCTATGGGTATTGAATCCCCAACCATGGATCCCTTGGTCATCTCTGCAGGCATTGAGCCGGCTATTGTGAGAAGAGTACTTGTAAATTGCGGCGCTTCTTGCAACGTTCTCTTCAAAAATACATTCAATCAAATGAAAATTCCAATGGCTGATGTTCAAGCTTCATCTCAGAAGATTGTTGGGTTTACTGGGGAACCGAAGCAGCCAATTGGAACTATTGACTTATTCGTCGAGCTTGGAGAGGGGCAGAAAAAGGTGGTTCAAAAATAGACTTTTGTAATTATTGATGAATCTTCTGCCTACAACGCCTTCCTAGGCCGACCAACTCTTGCGGCTTTTAAGGCAATTCTCGTCCCGTGGTGCCTCACTATGAAATTCCCCACGGATAATGGAGTTGGTGTTTTTAAAGGGGATCAGAATGCTGGGCGAGAATGTTATCTTATAGAGTTGCGTGAAGCAAGGAAGAGAGAGATGGGAAAAGATGCGGCAGCCCCAGTCCGCATCAAAGAACCGACCTTGTAGCAATTACAGGGTGGACCCTGCACAGGCGAGCATAGCGGGGCACGAAGAGAAATGGATCCTAGAAAAGCTAGTGCAGGGGAGAATAGAGTGGTGCCAGCGGAAGTAACGATACCAGTACTTGTTGACCCGAACGATCCGAACAAAGTGGTGAATGTGGGTTCGCAACTTAGTGTGACAGTTCAAAATTCCTTGATATCATTCTTGAAAGCAAATATGGACATATTCGCTTGGATTCATGCTGATATGTGTGGAATATCCCCAGAAGTTGCAGTACATACTCTGAATATTGATTCGAAGTTTACACCGGTAAAGCAGAAAAGAAGAACCCAAGGTCCTGAAAGGTCAGCAGCATTGAAAGAAGAGGTAGATCGGCTCATGGAGAACGGTTTCATCAGGAAGTCTACTTATCCGAATTGGGTTTCAAATCCAGTACTGGTTAAGAAAGCTAATGGGAAGTGGAGAGTATGCATCGACTTCTCAGATTTAAACAAAGCCTGCCCCAAAGGCTGCTTCCCGTTACCCAAGATAGATCAGTTGGTGGATGGAACAGCGGGGCATGAATTGTTATCTTTTATGGATGCTTACTCCGGATACAACCAGATCATGATGCATGAGCCGGATCAGGAGGACACGAGCTTTATCACCGACGTTGGTCTCTACTGCTATAGAGTCATGCCGTTCGGACTTAAGAATGCATGGGCAACTTACCAAAGACTCGTCAATGCTATGTTCAAGCCACAGATTGGAAAAACTATGGAAGTTTATGTTGACAATTTGCTGGTGAAATCAAAGAAGGCAGTAGACCATATGGATCACATGGCAGAAATGTTTGCAGTCCTCCGAAAGTACAGAATGAAACTTAATCCTTTGAAATGTCCGTTTGGGGTGGAGTCCATAAAGTTCTTGGGTTTCATTGTGAGTGCTAGGGGCATTGAAGCTAATCCTACTCAGATTGCTGCCTTAAAAGAAGTCAAATCTCCTAGAACGAAGAAGGAATTGCAAAGTCTTAATGGAAAAGTCGCTGCCTTGAGTCAATTCATTTCCAAAGCTACTGATAAATGCATTCCATTTTTTGATGCTCTGAAGAAAGGAAGGAAATTTTTTGACTAGACTCTTGAATGCCAGAAAGCTTTCGATGAGTTGATTCGTCATATGGAAACGCCTCCAATACTTTCTAAGCCCGACAATAGTGAAGATCTTTTCGTATATTTGGCAATCTCATCTCATGCTCTCAGTGAAGCGATGGTACGGGAAGACGCAAAAATTCAACGCCCGGTCTATTATATCAGCAAAAGATTCACTGGGGCAGAGATGAATTATTCAAAATTGGAAAAGCTCGCCTATTGTCTACTGATTGCATCAAGAAAACTGAGGCCATATTTCCAAGCTCATCCTATCAAAGTCCTGTTTCCCCTGAGACTTCGGGTCGCCTTCTGCAGTGGAATATTGAACTCATCCAATACGACATCACTTATCATCCCCGGAGAGCAATTAATGGACAAGCTTTAGCAGATTTCATCGCAGAATGTACAAACAAAGTTGGCGGTGAGGAAGAGGTGACTGATAATACCCCAATTCGATGGAAATTATATGTTGATGGCGCAAGAAACGATTACTATTACGGAGCTGAGGTTGTGCTTGAAACCCCTGAAGGGAGGTCATTGTACTATGCATTGAGATTGGAATTCCCTTCGACAAACAATGAAGCAGATTATGAAGCTCTTATTGCTGGCTTGAAGATTGCTAAAGAGCTGAATGTCAAAGTGTTGCAGATTTTCAGTGATTCACAGCTTATTGTATGCCAAGTCAAGAAAGAGTTTCAAACTAAAGGAGGAAATCTGCCTGCTTACTTGTCAAGAGCCTGTGAACTTCTCGATGATCTTGACCATTATACGATAACTCATATACCCCAGGAAGAGAACATGAAGGCAGATTCTCTCGCAAAGTATGCAAGCACTGGTGAAGCTCAATTATTGGGATTACTTCCTGTGGAAGTCCTGTCAACTCCAAGCACTGATGAAATGGATATTGACCGGATCATGACTATATCTCAAGAGCAAGAATCGTGGATGACTACGATAATGGAATATCTGCTCAACGGTTCTCTACCAGAAAATTCAAAGGAGCGTCAGAAGCTATTGAGGAAAGCCTCTAGATATATAATTTAAGATGGCCGATTGTACAGGCGGGGATTCTCAATGACATTACTCCGATGTGTGACCAAGGAAGAAGCTAAGACAATTCTAGCTGAAGTACACAGAGGAGAGTGTGGAGATCATTCAGGTGGTCAAACTCTAGCAAAGAAAATTCTCCGTTATGGGTATTTTTGGCCAGACATTAATCGTGATGCTGCAAGCTACGCCCGAAAATGTGACCGATGCCAAAGATTTGTAAAAATCCCAAGAGCACCGTCCACCGAGATAACACAGATGGTCAGTCCATGGCCATTTTATATTTGGGGAATAGATCTCATCGGGCCTTTGCCAACCGCCAATCCGGAATCAGATATGCTATTGTTGCTGTTGATTATTTTACTAAACGGGATGAATCTGAACCATTAGCTACTATTACCTCTAAAAAGATGATAAACTTTGTAACTAAGAATATCGTTGGCAGGTATGGTGTGCCTCAAAAGATAATCACAGACAATGGAACCCAATTCGAAAGTGAAGAGTTCCAAGATTTTTGCAAGCGATTCAAGATCCAAAAAAGCTTCTCAACAGTGGCTCATCCGCAGGCAAACAGGCAAATGGAGGCTGTAAACAAAATTATCAAATCAACCATCAAAAAACAGCTAGAAAAAGCGAAAGGTGGTTGGGTCGATAAGCTACCACTAGCACTATGGGCATACAGAACTACCCATAAAACTGCGACTGGGCACACTCCATTTTCATTGGCATATGGATCAAAAGCAATGATTCCGGTGGAGACAGAAGTCACTTCACACAGAATAATCCATTTCGATCAAGCTGAAAATGAAAAGCTGCAACTTGAAGCATTAGACTTCCTTGATGAAAGAAGGAAAGAGGCTCAGCTCAGAATTGCAGCCCATCAGCAAAGAATTGCCAGGCACTTTAATTCCAAAGTTCGCCAACGCAGCTTTGAGATTGGAGATCTAGTCTTGAAAAGGATCATGACAGCAACAGGAGTGTTTGCGCCAAATTGGGAAGGGCCGTATGTCATAGGCAAAAAACTTCTTGATGGCACTTTCAAACTGACAACTATCGAAGGAGATCAAATTCCAAGGGCTTGGAACAGCAATCACTTGCGCCCATATTTTACTTAAAAGCTTTATTGAAATACTGTAAAAGAATTATGCATGTATGATTCTTGTATTGAAAGCCATTGTAAAGCCAGCGCAAGTGAATAATAAGAACTATAAAGTGGATGTAGGCCCAGTTCTTGGCCGAACCACTATAAATCTTGTGTTCTCTACTATTACAAAATGCTTGTTTTATTTCGATATATGAAAAGTACTTTAATTGTATTGCTAAAATGTCGATTTAATATTGCAGGCCATTAAAAAAAAGCTTACCCATCACAAGACCAAGCGATCCCTGACATCACTCAACAAATGAATGTTCAGCCGCAAAAATTCCAGACTCAAATCCTATATAAGAAGTGCTTCAAGCAAACTGTTAGTGGTTCCGCCGAAGGTGGGCCCTTGCTAACTAATTGTGATCGTTTGTGCAAACAAACATCCGATTAATTCGCCTATGTCTGCCCCTGCGAACTCATTTAACAATGAAGTACACTTCTTTGGATAAAATAAACTACTTGCAAAAGAAAGGAATGTGTGCTTGAAAATGATAATAGGGAATCGCTGATATGAGAAATGACGAAAAGACATGGGCGAGCAGGTAGGAAACAGCCAAAGACCTCTTCAGAGGCACAAGCCCTCTTCGGAGGCACAACTCTTCAGAGGATAAATACCTCTAACAAGACTTGCCAGAAAGAGAAAGTTCTCTTTCTCAACCAAAAAAGATTGGTGGAATGAATGGAGGCACCTTTCCAAGTGGAAGGAATGGCAATCGTTAACTAGCTGAAAACGTTTGTGCAAACAAACATCCAAGTAACCTGTATCCGCCCCGTGAATCCATCCAACCATGAGAAAAAAACTTCTAGGATAAATCCCTACTTGGAGGCACGCATTCTACCGAGATCTGAAATAAAACTTCACAAATGTTGGAATGTGAAAAGCCCTCTTCGGAGGCCCATTTCACCAGAGTTGAAATGCTAAAAGACCTCTTCGGAGGCACACATTCACCGAGATCTGAAACAAAATTTCACAAGTGTTGAAATGTGAAAAGCCTCTTCGGAGGCCCACTTCACCAGAGTTGGAGTGCAAAAGCCCTCTTCGGAGGCCCGCTTCCCAGCGAACAGGGAAAAAGCAAAAGCCTCTCCCCAGAGGCAGAAACAAAATGCCCTCTTCGGAGGCCCGCTTCCCCACGTACAGGGAAAAAACAAAAGCCCTCTCCCCAGAGACACACACAAAAGAGCCCTCTTCCCAGAGGCACAATCAAACAAAAGCCCTCTTCGGAGGCACAAACAGGTCAAAGCCCTTTTCGGAGGCCCACTTTACCGCGTAAGAAAATTCACTTGCCAAAACTAAAAGCGACTTTCACCGAAAGTGAAGTGTAAAAATTTCTCCATAAAAAAAAGAGAAAGAAAGAGAAGACTTCTCCAATACGAGGTGCATTCTACTAAATCAGAAAAATATTTCCTTAAAATGGAAAAATTATTCTCTAAAGTACAGATGCAAACCTCCTTCAAATGGAAAAGTTGTTCTCTAAAGAAAGAGTACAAGTCTTCTCGAAACAGAAGAGTTGTTCTCCAAAAAAATTCCAATATGAAAGAGATTACAATAAACCATGGTATGTGGGCAATATAATATAGCTACACAAATAAAAGTAATGCTCAAGCAACATACCATAGGTTTACTACAACATCACAAAGAGAAAATAAAGAAACTTGTATCAAAAAGAAGAATAAATGCATTCTCAAATACAGACAGAAGTTTGTACAAGTAAAAGAATCATTTTATTCCATACTATGAAAATTTTATACATGTGCAGGTTTCAAAACAAAAGAAGGCGGGGACCGGTACCCGCACAATCTCCGGTCAACACAAGTCATTATATATACAAGCAAAAAAGCAAAAAGCATAGGTCCCAAACCCATCTTCTTCTTCCTGCCACCTTTCGAGCCCTCGCCTGGCCGGATGACTAACTTTTTGGGTCGGCTTATGAGAGTAGGGGAAGAAAGAGGAAGGGGTGCAATTGGACTTTCTTCTGCTTTTTCTTCGCCGGCAGAAGCTTCTCTCTTTTTCTTTGAGACTCCACGCTTCCCCTTCTTCCTTGAAGAAGACTCACTGCACGGAGTGAAAAGTGCAGACAACTTTATGTCATCAGAAATAGTTTGCTCCGGGGTTCTTTCGCCTTCTTCAGGTTCTTCGGCCTTCTGTTCTTGTGAAGCAACTGGGTCATCCAAGCCTTGAAGAGCTTCTATCTGCTCCTCTTGTGACCCCAGTTGAGAAACGGAAGGAGGAGTAACCTGAAGAGGCGGAGAGGGAACAGCTAGAAGAGGGGAAGGCTGAACAACACTTGGCGCTTTCACTATAGGAGAAGAGAAGTTAAAGTCGGTATCTCTCATAAAAAGTGGAGAAAGTGGCGCGTCAAGATTTAAGTAATAATCAAAAAGTTCATCAAGCTCATGTGAAGTAAACAAGCAGTCAACTTGAGCAAGATCAGCATTAAGGTTACCTGGAGAAGTAGGCTTTACTATGTCAACTTCAAAGTCCCGCGCCTCAGTGCTTTCTTAAGTTTCATCTCTAGTGCGGGTGGTTGCACTTTCAATAACAGCTTTAGCAGGAGGTGGAGAATGGGAACTGGAGCCAACAATATCAATGTCGGCCGAAACCGAAGGTTGAACTGGGTCGGTTGAAGTTGCCTTTCCTAAATGTTCTCCTTAATGTTCTCCTTCTGCCATTTCGGCTCTCTCTTTGGCGAGTTGCTCCTTTCCCCTGGTAAGGGCGGCACATGCATCATCATCTAGATAGTGTGTCATTAAATCTTCTTCAGCATATCCAGCTCCTCCAAGCATATCAAGTGCAACTTCCCACACTTTGGCCAAAGTAATTTCATACTTCGGTCCCAAAAATCCAAGGCTACCGCGCCCCAGAACACTATGAATGTAAAACTCGAACAAACTAGAGCTAATTTCGGCTTTAGTTGCCATATGGGATTCTTCGGCACTGCTTTGCCCGCAACAGCTTCATCATGCTCTTTTTCAGCTATGGAAAGTCAAGCTTTTAACAATTCGATTTCCAAGTTCTGGGAGCTGGTTTTTTCTTGCAACTGAGCCACGTCAGCTTGGTAGCTCTCTACAACTTGCTGCTGTGCTTCAAATTTAGCTTCAGCGTTTCTCTGTGCAGCGTGAGCATCTCTCACCTGTTTTTGTAGCACTTCTTCTCTTTGAGAATAGGAAGTGGAATAAGTGGCAAGCTCTTCTTTAAGTTTTTCAACTTCCGCTTCAAGCTTCTCATTATAAGCGGCAATACTCTTCATCTCTGCATCATGCTGATCGAGTGTTTTCTGCCACTCGGATTTGTCATTTTCCATAGTCAACATGGCTTCGAGATTTGCGCGGTTTACTCTTTGAAGCTCGTCAACAAGTTTCTGCCAACCAAACATTCTCTCGATATCGAGTTTGACGGCATCAAGATTTCGCAACATGGCTTGCTTATCGATTGGAACCAAGTCAAGATCGAAATGCACTCCCTTTAAGCACCAGTGCGGAAACCGACTTTGAAGAGTAGCCAGACCCTGTCCAACTTGATACGGGGGCCTACTGATGATTGTTTGAATATCAGCTCTTTGAAGGGCTGGAGAGCTGGAAGGAATTTCCAAAGAGACGGGAGCAGCGGGTTTTTCAGAAGTTTCAGATGTCGGCTTTTCACCAAGTTTGGCTCGTTTACTCGGATCTTCGTTTGTGGGAATCTTCCTCTTCATCATGTCGTTCGTCCCGTCTCCCGTAGCGTTCTTCATAAGCAAGCCCTCACGAGCTTTCCTCGCAGCTCTTTCTTCATCGGTTTCCCGGGAGGCAGGAAGATACCTCTTAGGGTCATAAGAACCGTGCCTCCCATAATGCTGGAAATCATCATTGTAAGGCCACTTCGTCCCATTGGAGAATCTGAAAATGAAGAAAAGATAAGTTCAGAAATCTTCAAAGCAAGGAAGTTAAATGCATAAAAGTGCCGAAAAATCCTAAGTGTGTGTAACGTGCAAACTACGCGCATCAAACTACGAACCACTCTTCGGTTGGGGGGTGATGACAGATTTTACAGCAAGTGTTAATTCTTGGGCTGACGGAGTTTGTTGCAAGACAGATGTCTCTTCAACTGCTGGAGAAATAACTTTAGTAGCAGCGGTATCATCTTTAAAAAGCTCCTGTGAAGTGATCATCAAGTCGCTCAACCCCTCAAAAATGTCGTCACCATCGTGCCCGGCGGGACCCTTCCCCTCAGCTCCTTCATCAACAGTCTTCCCGGACTGGTGAGGAGGTTCCTATTCCTCAATGACCGGGGCAAGTGCAAGTTTGTCGGACGACCCCGCAACGTCAATAGAAGCAGAGCACTTCACCAGTGAAGCCTCAACAGTATGTTCTTTCGGTGTAAGTTCTCTAACAGAAACTGGGGCATCCGATGTTTCTACTGGAGAATCAGGTACTTCATGAGGCTGAGTAGAACGGGAAGGGTGCAGAAGTCCGAATTGGTGAAGAAATTCATCTTTCAGCAAAAATTTAATACTTCTTTCCTCAATCTCAATCGCCACGGCACTTAATCTTTCAAAAGTCGGCTTGTGGGTGAGATCTTTAGAGGGAGGAGGAAGTGCTGTAAAAGTAAAGAATGAAATTAGCACCTAGCAACTCGGACTCTGAAAAAGCTCAAATGGAAAGAACAGGGATAAGCTATCTTACTTCCTACTCTCCAGATGGCGTAAAATCCTAGAGGGTGACGAATGAAGAAGAATTGATTTAAGAACCCGTGGGCGCTTTCCGGAAGATCGACGATCAATCTACGGTTCCTGGCGCTTCTTACGAGTGTGATAGAGGGATGATCTTTGTTCTTTGTGAATGTGCACAAGTAACATATTTCTTCAAAACTCGGAAGACGATCAAGTGTCCTCCTGAACAGCACACAAAGTCCCATTAGGATGGCGTGTCCATTGGGATGCAATTGGAAAGGAGAGACAGTCAATCGTAGAAGGAGTCGTTGAAGAAAGTCACTAAAAGGAGGAATGGCACCACATAGGCACATCTGACGGTTGACAGCGATAAAACCGAGAGGTGGCCTATCAGCAGTATCGTTTGGCCCAGGAACTAAAGCATCTGCTTCAGGAATACCAAACTGAATACGTAGTTGGTTGAACGCCCGCTGACTCAGGATAGTTGGAGTTCTTTCTGGAGGATTATCCAACGGATTGGCTATCGGGAAGACCACTTCAGCTTGCTCTATTATCTCTTCTTGAGAAGGCATTCTACACAAGGAACTGGATATTCAAATATGAAGGTGCACGTTTCCTAAATGTGTGAAGTGTTGTGCAAAACTAATAAAACGACAAGCAAATATAACTAAAATTAAACTAACAGGCATTTGTCAATTATAAAGTTTCAGGGCTTGTTGTTTTAAGTCCAAATACAAGTGCAGTGTCGATGCAAACAAATCAGTTTTAATTGATTAACATTGCTTTGCTTTAATACTTCACTTGAGTTTGTTGATTCACAGCATTTCATATAATTTCTTTAAGTTGATTATCTTTTATCGACTAATCTGTCATTCGATGTGGGCAATCAGTGGCAGTATATTCGTCCCATTTTTCTGCAAATGTTGTATTTAACAGGTTATTAGCATTAAAGTTAATGAAATCTGTAAAGAAGTACAACAAGTTCAAGCATGTTTTCTCGGCAGTTCAAGTTGGAAATTCAATTCAGCAACACCGTGTTCATTCAAGTTGAAAGGAGTTCAAGGCAATGCAAAACAGGCTAAGTCCTAGGTCACTCAAATGCATACGTGACCTGTGACCTATGCATACGCGACCTACGACTTATGCATACGCGACCTACGACCTATGCCGCAAGAAGTTAAGTCAACTATTCTCCCTAGGTCGCTCTGCTCAAGTTATGAAGTTTATCAGTTATCTTCCTACAAGTTAAAGCTATGCTGCAAGTTAAGTTAGGTCACTGATTTTTTAAGTCGCCTAGTTTTAAGCCGTGTGTTATTCTGGTAAATTAGGTCGCTGGTCCTTTAGGTCGTTCAACTTTAGGTCGCATGCGATCCTGGCAAGTTAAGTCGCTGTCCCTTATGTCGTTTGGAGTTTTATGGCTAAGTCGCTAAGTCATTCACAAAGCTAAGACGTGCGATTCATGTCCACACTACTGAAGCCCTAAGTCGTTCAAGGCTCTTAGGTCGAGCACGAACTAACTCTCCTTAACTCGCGAACTCCTTTTCTTTCAACAAATCGCCTGACCCACTAACTGGTTAACCCAATAGCCCGTTATCCTCTCTACAATAAACTCCGCCGTCTCCCCACACCATCAGATCATCCAAAACCAATTTAAAACGCCTCAGATTCATCATAAACCCGATACATTGCTGTGCTCACATGAATTACAATGACGGCATGTCCAATAACGGTCAAAAATCTATCGTAATGTGATTCGTAGCAAAATATGGCATGTGAAATCGGGATATGGTCGAAAAATGAGGAGTTCACAATTCAACGGTGATCGTGGTTGGAGGATGATCGGTATTCACTTACTTAGTGTGATTGTAGAGATGATCGGGAACTGATTGATTTCTTCTTTAAGAACTTGAAAATCCTTTGAGAGCAGGTTAGAGTGTTAGAGCAGGTAAAGAAAGGAAGAGGTGGTCTCAGCGGCTTATATACAGGAGCATAGGAACACGAATCAGCACGAACGACCTAACTCCTTCATAGGTCGCTCATGACTTAAACAATCTAAAATAGCACGGGTTAAGAGATATCGAAGCACACGACCTAACTCCTAGGTGTATACTTCGAGGGGCAAGTGTTAACCCTCTTTTATTCAGCGACCCAATGACCTAATGGTTCAGCGACCCAACGACCTAGTGACCTAATGACCGAACGACCTAACGGCCTAGCCCCCTAAGGCTCACGACTTAACAATCTATAACGAGCTAGCGACCTAACAAGATAAAGAAGGCTGCGACCTAACTCCAGAAAGTCTCCTACGACCTAACTCCAGAAGGTCTCCTACGACCTAACTCCAAAAGGTCTCCTGCGGTCTAGCGAGATAAAGAAAGAGCGATATAGTAACTCAGGAAGGGCAACGACCTAACATGCTCCAGAACTAAGCCGCACGACCTGCTTCTCCTATTAGGTCGCTCACGACCTAATCTTGCCGAGATAACTTCTGTACTATATATGTTAGGTCGCTCAGAGCCAATATCTCACCCAGAATGATTCCATTAAGTCGCCAATGACTTAAGTTAACTCGGGATGACCCTTAGGTCGCTCTTGCCCTGAAAACTAACGACCTAACTTAGGTCGCGCGCGACTTACGACTTAGCCCAGGAATTCCCTATAAATAAAACACTTGCTCAACCTAAAGGGGGATCTTTTGGCTTATTTCTAGAATGCCTATACTCTACTGAATTCTCGACTCACTCGATATTTCAAACGCGAAAGACATCTCGACGAACTTCAAGAGGAAATCTAACACATTCGACATGGATTCAAAGAGTTCTTCTACATCGAAGTTCTAGCTATTTGTCCTAGCAGTGTTGTAATCGAAGATTGTTGTAAAGTTGTAATTGATTCAGCAATAAAGGAGATTAAATTGGGCGTAGGCTTAACTTGAAGCCGAACCACTATAAAACTGTTGTCTTTTTCTGTGACTTTTCTACTTACTTCTAATTCCCGTATTGACAGGTGGTGCTTTCACTTAATCTCTACTTACACCGGGGTGTTAGCGTTCAATTTTAAGCGTTAACATGGAGTAATTAATTAATTTATGAATTAGGGATTGTTTAATAATAAGATTAATTAATTATTAAGTAATTAATTAAGCGAGTAATCAAGATTTATTAATGAAGTAATTAGAGATAATTACTTGTTAAGTAATTAAGAGTTAATTACTTAAATATTTAGTTAATTAATGTGATTAATTAATTAATTAATGAATTTAACTTAAGATTACTTACTAAGTGTAATTAATTAAAATTGTAATTAATTAATAAAGTAATTAATTAAGGATTTATTTATTAATTTAATTGTTTAATAATTATTTAATGAAGTAATTAAGGATTAATTAATTGGATTAATTAATCAAGGATTAATATAATTAATTTAGAAGTTAATTAATTAAGATGTTAATTAATTAAGATAAGTAATTACAAATTGTTAATTACTGATTATGATTAATAGATTGATTAATTATAAGTTAATTATTTTAATTAATTAAAGTAATTATTAATTAATAAGTATCATTAATTAATGTGGTTAATGATATTAATCAAGGTTGATCAATATAAGTGATTTAATTTAAGTATGATTAATTAATTGTAATTAATTGAGGTTTAATGCAATTAATTATAGTTAATTAATGAAGTAAATGAAGGACCATTAATTATTGTAATTAATGATAGTAATTAAAGCTTAATTATTGAATATAGTTAAGGATGATTACTTAAATGTAATTAAATATAATTAATCAAGGAAGATTAATTAAGGAAGATCATTAGAGATGATTAATTTATTTTTTTTGGAATAATAATTAATGAAGAAGGATTATAGTAATCCAATTGATTAAGAGATAATCAATTCTGTTTGGATGATTGATTAATATGGGTTGATTGATTAATATTGGTTAATTGATTAATATTGGATGATCAATATTTGGAGATTGATATTGGATGATTGGTTGATATTGGTGATTGGTTGATACTGGATGATTTAAATATCTGATATATAATATGCTGCTTTATGAGGATGAATGTTGTTGTGAATTATCTATTGTGATAACGAGATTCATCTATCTGTTTATATATCATCTTGAATATGAGTTTAAATTGTTAAAAACCCTTAAGTACAACTTAGACATTAAAATGGCGTTTGGTTTCGGTGAGACCGGGATCGGGTTTCCATATTTGGAATCCGAAAACCATATCGATTCCAATTAAACGTAGGTCGTGTATCCAAGTGGAGCTTTGTGAAGACTCGAGGTGTAAGGACTATACGTCAGTATAACTCTGTGGGTGATTCCGTAATGAGTTTGATGGAATAGTACTTATAGGTTCGAGATGGTGATTTAGAGTGCAAGGGCTATGGTCGTTGACTCTAAGGGTGATTCCAAAATGAGTGCAACGAGATAGTGCCTTCGGTTTCGTTCGAACCCGGAATGAACTTGTATGGATCGAATGCTTTCAGAACATCGTCAGGTGGACGATAAGCATTCTAAGATAGATGTATTCTATAAAGGTAATCGTAGCCGCAAGCCTCATCAACCGGGAATGGTTAAAACAGGGGAGGTGCAGCAAGGCTTCGTGGGTAGGTCCCACTGGAGAGCAAGATTTTCCCGTCTAGAAGTCCCTTTTTATTCGACTGTGTGGGCAGTTGGGTCGCGGCCAACTGCGGGGTTGTCTTGTTCGGAACTATTTAGTAAGGAATGGTTCCGGCCTTGTGTTGCAGGGGAGCAGACGTACTCCTCGGTACGTTGATCTAGGCCACGTACTGTGATGGGCGATACCTCAGTAGCCCTGCCATTGATGGAAAACCGTTCTTCCTACGAGACCCTACGGTTTTGATTGCATTACCCACTTTTGTGGCTAGTAGCTGGAATTTAATCATGTAACAATTTCGGCTATTTCTTATTTACTTGAAAACCCTAGACACTATTATAATATCACTGGATTTCCTATCAAATGTTTTGGTTAGCGTAAGGTAAAAACTTTTCCATGTTTATGTGTGGGAAGTCTTACGTGATACCTTTTCTTTTCAAAGGTTTTTCTAAAGTTAAGCAATTTTATCCGTTTACTCACACCAGACCCCTCTCTGACCTGAGTGTTTATTTTCTGTTTTATTAAACTCTTGGGTACTCATATTATGTATGAGTAGTCAAGTGATTCAGGTTTCTTGACGAATTCTGGAGGAGTTATGGAGCAGGAGGCTTCCACGTGTAGATATATTATGGTTCTACTGTGTTGTTTGGTATTTGTATCTGTTGTACTTGAATTGTATTGTTAGACAGAAGATTATAACTGTCTAATCTCTGTTGTATAAGTTGTGTACTCTGATGAAATATGATACTATGTAATATTTTATATGATATATTATATTTCATTCGTTCCGCCGTGAGTTCTCTGATGTTGTTGTTTCTTTCTTTCTCTTTCTTTTCTTCTTCTATCCCTTTCTTTCTTCAAGATGATGCGATTTCCTAGAGTTAGGAAGTCGGGTCATCTCAATAGATTAAGTATTAAAAATATATTTAAGTAAAATAAGTTTGTAATTTTCTGTAAATTAAGAAAGAACAGTGGAAAACTAAAAAAACATGTTAAATTCAATCATCAAAATTCTCTTATTCAGGCATATAATCTGAACCGTCTTTATAAATCATGAATTTTAAAGGTAAGATCTCGATTTTCGGTTTAGGATCGAGGGAGATATTTGGGGTTGTTCAAATTTCGGTTTTTGGGAGATTTATGGTGACCGGTGGATGGTGATGCCTCGGGATCGCCAATGGAGGTAGTTGGGGAGTTGTTGAGTCTAGGAAAAATGGTTGGTGGATTTCTTACCCATCGTAGTGGTGGCGGTGGGTCGGAATAGAGTTTAAAACCGAAAACGGGACAAGGCCAGAAAAGTGGCTGTTGTGTCGTCTCTGTTGAGTCACAAGTTTTATGAAAGTTTTGATTTCTGACAAATAAGGCGATCGACAAAACAAGGTCATTAGAGCTACATATGTTACTATAGATTATAGGTTGATTATTTGATATTGTAATAGTGATAAACTTGTTAAAATCTATCCTCAAATAATCATGCACCTCAATATAATCGATATATATACGTTTTAAAAGCATTGCACATTCATTGTGCAAATTAACAGGAACCGGTCGACCGGTTAATAATCATACGGTCGACCGTTTCTGTGTAAAATGCACAATGAACGTGCACACATGCACATAACGTATATATATTTTAAATTCCTGTCTACTGGTCACTTTTTAACCTGTCGACCGTTTTTGAACAGAAAGCAATTTTTCCAAAAGACACTTCTCTTCTCCAAAGGTTGCATCTCTTACCTTTCACCAAAGATCATATCTCTTAATGGCAAAGAGTTACAACCATTCTTATCTATATAAACTCATCCAATTCATTGATTAAATAATAACGATTTCATATTCTTTTAATCTAATCTCTGATCTTAATTCTGCATTATAAAAGCTCTAAATTATTTATTGAATCTTTGAAACTATTTCATATCCTTTGATTCAATAATATACTCTCCTTAATCTTTTCAAAACATCATATCGCATACTTTGAGGATAAGATTATAGGAAGGGTGTACTGCTAGTGAAAAATCCGTGTTTTCAAGAGCACAAGTTGTCAACAACAATTATATTTGTTCTTTTGTTGAAGTCCTCTGTGTTGTAAGAGGCAAGTGTTGAAGTCCTTAGTGTATTAGAGGCGTGAAATCCCGTTCGACTGTTCGGGTGTTGTAAACCTGTTCCTCCGGGTGAAGCGAGGAAGTTAATAGTGAAAATCCAGATAGAAGTCTGGGACTGGACGTAGGACGGTGCTCCGAACCAGTATAAAAATCTCTGGTGTGATTTTTCTATTTTTTTATTTACTATGCTATTATCATCTATTTCCGCATTTGTATTGTAATCCATATTACACGATCCGTGTATACTATATTAGCACATATAATTGTATACACACCGCACTTTCATTTGGTATCAGAGCACGGTCATCATATAACCATAACACAGTTATTTGATATATTATAGTAATATGGCAAATAACGTAAGTACTAGCACTCAAAACACCACTTACACGGAGGGTCAATCGACACAAAGACCTCCATTTTTCAATGGTCTTAACTATAGTTATTGGGCAACACGTATGTCATTCTTTATGCAATCAAATAGCTATGATGCTTGGAATGCCACTCAAAGAGAAATAATGAATCCAACAACTGATTATTCAGAATGGACTGCAGCTGAGAAAACGGAAGCAGCTGTAAATGCAAGAGCAATAAATATGTTGTTTTGTGCATTAGACCAAAATGAATATAACTGTGTTAGTATCTGCACTACTGCATATCAAATTTGGCAAACACTAAAAATCACTCATGAAGGTACTAACAAGGTTAAACAAGCCAAAATAGCCATGCTGAAAAGTCAATTTCAAAATTTCAAAATGAAACCAAATGAGACAATCAATGACATGTATTCACGGTTTCAAACTATTCACCATGCACTGATTAGCTTAGGACAAAAGTATTCTGATTTCGATGTTGTTTCAACAGTCCTACATTCTCTGACTAGTGAATGGGAAGGAAAAGTATTAGCAATCGAAGAAGCTAATGACCTTTCCGTCATGAAGCCAGATGAATTGATAGGAAATTTAATGTCCTATGAAGCAAATTTGCAGGCTAGAAAAGAACAGAAGGAAGAAAAGAAAAATGTAGCATTTCATGTTGAGAAAGATGAAAATGAATCAGATTCTGAAGACGAAGATTTGGCATTCATTGCGAAAGGATTCAAAAAATTCTTAAAATATCGAAAAGCCAGTCGTTACAATAAAAGGAAACCTGGATCAAATAAACCATCTTCATCTGCTATAGAATGTTTCAACTGCCACAAAAAGGGACACATGCAGAAAGATTGTCCAGAACAAAAGAAGAAGTCAGAAAATGACAAATTCAAATATAAAAAGGACAAATCTAAGAAACGAGCTTTCTCAGTAACATGGGATGATTCAGAGTCATCTTCATCAGAAAGTGAAAGTGATTCAGAGAATGAACAAGCTAATGTTGTTTTATGGCAACAGAAGATGAGGTACAAATTCCTACATTTGATGAATTACTTGATATTAATGCTGAATTGATAGTCAAATATAAAGACATAAAACGCCAATTAAAAGTAGTCAAAGCAGATTTAAGTAGAGCAGAGTTTGAACGAGATATGTTAAAAGATGAGAAGAAAATATTAGAAGAGGAACTTGAAAATATTCAAGAATCATCATCTAATGTTGATTCTCAAATATCTCTTTTGAGTCAAGAAATAGAAACTCAAAAAGAGAAAAATAATGCTCTCACTACTGAAAATCATGAGCTTAAAGCAAAAGTCAAAATTCTAGACCTAGAAAAAGCTAGCTTACAAACAAAGTTTGATGACATTACTCAAAATGTTTCTAACTTTAACAAAGGTCGAGAAAACTTGACAAAAATCATTGAAAGTTCACAATCTATTTCAGACAAACAAGGATTGGGATATAACAAACAAGAAACCAAGAAACATCTTGGAAATAAAAGGAAAAAGAAAGTACAAAAAACTGAAGCTAAGAAAAATCTTAGTTTATTATATTCCAAACCAAAACCAGTTGTGAAATTTCAAAAGAAAAATGTCAAGACTATCAAAATATGGGTTCCTAAAACAAATAATAATTTGATTAGGAACAAATACATTCAGCAATTCATGAATACTATGCATTTTAATAACAATTATATATATAAAGGGGATACCGGACCCAAATGGGTTTGGACTCCTAAGACCTAACTCTTAGGACCCTATAAAAAGTGGGTACCATGGACTTAATTCTAATTTTTGCAGGTCCCACTTAAGAAAAGAGGAAAGTGGATATTGGACAGTGGTTGCTCAAAGCACATGACGGGAGACAAGAGTTTATTAACAAATATTACATATTCAGATGGTGGCTCCGTCACTTTTGGAGACAATTCAAAAGGCTATATCATCGGCAAAGGCGATGTGAGCAATTGCGGTACATCTAACTTACCTCTTATTACTAATGTCATGCTAGTTAGAAATTTGAAACACAATTTGCTAAGTATTAGTCAGTTATGTGACAAGGGTTTTATAATTTCATTTTCAAATAATAAGTGTAGTATTTTAGATAAAGACCATAATTTGGTTTTCGAAGGTTATAGAGACAGAAATATATATATTTTGAATATGAACATTAATCATAATTCAGATATGTGTCTTGTGGCTAATGACAATGATCCATGGCTATGGCACAAACGCTTCTGTCATATAAACTTCAGAACTATTGACAAGCTAGCCAAAAACAATCTAGTAAGAGGACTACCCAAAATGAGTTTTAAAGTTAACAACATTTGTGACGCATGTCAATTAGGAAAATTGACCAAATCATCTTTTAAATCCAAGAAAGTCATATCAACATTACAACCACTTGAGTTACTACACATGGATTTATTTGGACCTACTAGAGTTCAATCAATAAATCACAGTCAATATGTGCTTGTAATTGTTGATGATTTCTCTCGTTATACATGGACAATTTTCTTAAAAAATAAAAGTGATACTTTCGATCATTTCAAATCTTTCGTCAAAAGAATTCAAAAATCAAAAGGGATTAAAGTTAAAAATATAAGAAGTGATCATGGCGGAGAGTTTGAAAATAATGAATTTGAACAATTTTGTACAAAGAAAGGTATATATCATAATTTTTCGTTTCTCAGAACTCCACAACAGAACGGAGTTGTAGAACGGAAGAACCGAACTTTACAAGAATGTGCAAGAACATTATTGAATGGAACCACCTTACCAAAACATTTTTGGGCAGAAGCTTTGGCAACTGCCTGTTATGTTTTGAATCGTGTATCCATAAGACCTCTTACCAAGAATACTCCTTATGAATTATTTAACAAAAGGAAGCCTAAAATTTCATACTTCAAAGTTTTTGGTTCCAAGTGCTTTATTTTGAATACAAAAGACCAGCTTGGCAAATTCGATCCAAAGGCCGATGAAGGAATATTTGTCGGTTATTTGGAACGAAGTAAGGCCTATCGGATATTTAATAAACGAACCAAAACTATTGAAGAATCACTTCATGTCTCTTTTAACGAAATCTATCAGCACCCTCACACTATATCAGATGATGATGAATCAATAGTCACTAACAATCAAATCATCACAAATATTGATTCTGACTCGGAAATAGTTATTGAGAATATTCCTCAAATATGTGAGTTACAATCACCACCAAGAATATTAAGAGACCATCCGCCTCAAAATATAATCGGTGAAATAACATCACATGTCAGAACAAGGAGTCAACTCAATCAAATGGGTCATGTCGCTTTTCTCTCAAATATCGAACCTAAGAATCCAAAAGAAGCTGCTACAGATGATTATTGGATCATTGCCATGCAGGAAGAACTAAATCAGTTTGAACGCAATGACGTTTGGGAACTTGTTCCAAGACCAACTGATCAGTCAGTAATTGGTACTAAATGGGTCTATAAAAATAAGGCTGACGAACAAGGCAATATCACCAAAAATAAAGCAAGATTAGTAGCACAAGGATATAATCAGGAAGAAGGTATCGATTATGAAGAAACTTTTGCACCAGTTGCTCGACTAGAAGCTATAAGAATCCTATTATCTTTTGTTTGTCACCATAATTTCAAACTTTATCAGATGGATGTCAAAAGTGCTTTTCTCAATGGATTTATCAAAGAGAATGTCTATGTCGAACAACCTCCTCTGTTCATACATGAAAAATATCCTGACCATGTGTTCAAACTTAAGAAAGCTCTGTATGGTTTAAAACAAGCACCTCGTGCTTGGTATGAACGACTACGTAGCTATCTTATTAGCTCAGGATTTCAAATAGGCAAAGTCGATCAAACTTTGTCTATTAAACATTCTCGAAAAGATATTCTAGTTATCCAGATATATGTAGACGATATCATCTTTGGTTCAACAAACGATAAACTTTGCAAAGAATTTGCAAATATTATGACCAAAGAATTCGAAATGTCTCATATGGGAGAACTATCTTATTTTCTTGGACTTCAAATAAAGCACCTTTCAAACGGCATTTTTATTAATCAAGAAAAATACTATGAAAACCTTATCAAACGCTTCGGATTAGAAAATACATCTGGTAAACCAACTCCTATGAGTACAATTACATATCTTGACAAAGATGAAAGTGGTAAGAATGTTGACCAGAAATTGTATCGAAGCATGATTGGTTCTCTTCTTTATCTTCCAGCTAGTCGTCCAGATATAATAATGAGTGTTTGTTTATGTGCTCGTTTTCAAGCCGATCCAAAGGAATCACATCTACGAGCAGTGAAACGTATAATTCGTTATCTTAATAATACCAAAGATTTCGGTCTTTTTTATCCAAAAGAATGTCCATTTGAATTAGTATCATATAGTGATGCTGATTTCGGTGGCTCACGAACGGATAGAAAAAGTACAAGTGGTACGTGCCATTTTATTGGAAAATCACTTGTCTCTTGGTTCAGTAAGAAACATAATTGTGTTTCACTATCAACATGTGAAGCTGAATACATATCAGCAGCTCTTGCTTGTACTCAAGTACTATATATGCAACAAACACTTCAAGATTTTGATATTCATTTATCAAATTCTATTATATACTGTGATAACACTAGTGCTATAAATCTCTCTAAAAATCCAGTAAATCACTCCAGAACCAAACACATTGATATCCGTCATCATTTCCTTCGAGATAATATTGACAAAGGAAATATATGTCTTGAATATGTTCATACTGACAATCAATTAGCAGACATATTTACTAAGCCTCTGCTCGAATCTAATTTTATTAGATTACGAAGAGAGCTTGGTTTAATTTCAAGAAAAAATCTTGACTAAGAAATTTCTGAAAGAACATCTACTTGTTAGTTATTCTTTGGTTATTCTCTTTAGTTATCCTTTAACTACAACTATTGCATAAACTATATTTTTTACATTAAATATAAGCCACTGCTTTATTTAATGGTTAATTCACTTTACTCATTTTTTTGCGATTGGCCTTTACTTTCTTATCTTATAAATTCAGTTTTAAAAAAAAGAAAGCTATTTTTAGACTTACAAAAAATTTTCTGCTTATATTTTCTTGGTTAACATTTATCATTAACTCACATCCATAGGTTTATACTCAAAAAAAACTTGTATATAAGCTTGCAAAATTTTTATATTTTGATCATCTTTTCTTTTTATCTAACCATAATATTCTATACAACATACAATATGGCTCACATTTGTGATAAATGTGCTCAAGAATCATACATTTCAATTACGAGTTCTGAGTCGGAGGAATTTTACTCTCCTACAACTCCAAAACAAAAATCAAGTTGTCATCATCAATGCTCTTGTATGTCTGATAAAACTCCAAATTCACAACGAGTGAAGCGGACACTATTCTATTCTCCTCGTACCAAAGCTCAAATCGATGAGATACACCACTACCAGAAACATCAGATAGACCTTCAGAGACAACTCCATTACGGGCAAAGTCAACTTTATCACGAGCAACAACGGACGTCGGCACGATTGTCCGTTTTAGAAAAGTTGGCAACATTTTTCTGCGGTTCCAACAAAAATGACGTGCATGAACCAATGCCGTCTAGGCCATCAACATCTAAAAGTCCTAACTCATGGGATCGGAACTATGAGAAGAATGAAGGAGCTCAGAAACAATGGAGTCCATGGTCGAAACGTATTGAAGGAAACAACGATAATTCTAATGACGAACTTTCTCATTAGATTTATATATAGTTATTATATCTTCATCTATCTCTTGTGTAATGACGGTTATATTTTGTATTACGTATAAAATATAATATATATAGGTTGATATATGATAAAAACTTGAAAAATAAACTTAAATTTCACAGCAGACCAAAACCGGTCGACCGCCCTTGTTATAGCCGGTCGACCGTTTGCTCTCTGGTTGAAAACGGTCGACCGGCCAAAATCAGTAGGTCGACCGGTTGTCGTATTTTCAGTTTTTTATATAAACCTATGCGTTATTTTTTCCTCTACCCCCATTCACTCTTTACTCAAACTGTTCTCTTACCCCAAATCACAAACCCTAGTTTCCATTTTTCAATTCCCAAATCACAAATCCTCCAACAATGGCTCCTCCTCAAAAGAAATCAAAGAAAGGAGCAACCTCTGAAACTTCATCTCTTACCATCTCCGTCAAAAAATGGCTTCAAACTCCAATTGCTGTAACAAGATGGAATCAGATGACAAATTACAAGTTTCATCCAGGCTCTTTCATCAAATTTGATGATTTCACGGCTTACGGAGTTCGGAGGTTAGCCAATAATGCCAACATTACTCCATTAATAGATTTTTCTGCAAATAGTGTGGAGATAAATCATTTGATGATCAAATTATTTTACGCCAACATGAATCTTGATGAATATCAACCTGATAATCCAAACGGCGTCATCTGGTCTGTGGTCTGTGGGAAGCAAATTTTTCTTACTCATGCTAGAATTGCCTCTATACTTGGTATACCAAAACGAGGCGAAGAGTTTTCATCTACCTTCAGCGAAGTCTTCACTCGAAATAGTACCAGTCATCAGTTTATAGAAGACAATAGTGATGGCACTAAGTCTATTGGACTTCGACCGACAGCCAGGTTACTTCATCGGGTTTTAATGCATTCTCTTTTTCCTAGACTTGGAAATTATGATGCAGTGTACAAAGAAAACTTCAAGGCACTCTATGCTATCTATGGTGAAATCCAAATCAATTGGGTTCACATGCTTTTTGATGAAATTCTCAAGGTAAATAACTCAACCCGGCCTCATTTCTTCTACAATGAATATATCATGAGACTTTTGTTAGCTTGTGGGGTCAATCCTCCTGATTCTGCAACCTCAAAACCAAAATGCATTGATTCCATCACCATCAAGCGAATGAAGCTTCCTCCACCTTATCTTGAGATTATGCTTTTTGAAGAATGGCAACAAAGAGGACCAAGGAAACAACGAGCAACTTCCTCTCGTCCTCGTTCCGATGAAGTAAAACTTTTAAAATCAAAGTCATCAACAAAAGAATCACTTGAAACAATAGCGCGTAACCAATTTTTGCTTGAATCACGTCTCAAGCGCATGGACTCTAAAATCGATAAGCGCTTCAATAAGGTCAAGTCATTCTTTGGTATGCTATGGGATGCTATATCATGTTCCACATCCACCTCTGTTCAAGCACAAGACCCAGGAAAACGTCCTGCTGCTCCAGTTTTCACCTGGACATCATCTGACGAGTCTACAAGAATGAGTGGTCATGGACATGGTGAATCATCTAGAGGGCACAATGATGAGGAAGAAGAAGATGATGATGATGACGACGATGATGATGATGAAGAGGAGATACGATCTGCTTCATCCTAGATTCTATTATGGTTTAGCTCTTTAAAAACATTCATCGACACTTGTACTAAATAGTGTCGTTATTTATGATTTTCATTTGACATTATGTTCTGTAGTAAACTCTGTTATGTTTTTGATGTGTTAATGATTTATTTTTCTATGCATATTATATTCATTCTATGCATATCATATTCTAGTATCTGTTACCCCTTTTTGTCGATGACAAAGGGGGAGAAAGGGCTAACAATTGCTTGCAGGAACATACATTTATAAGAATTCAAAGAGAAAGAGATCACATACTCAGGGGGAGATTCAGATTTGCAGATATATATTGTCATCAATCAAAAAGAGGGAGAATGTTGAGTCACAAGTTTTATGAAAGTTTTGATTTCTGACAAATAAGGCGATCGACAAAACAAGGTCATTAGAGCTACATATGTTACTATAGATTATAGGTTGATTATTTGATATTGTAATAGTGATAAACTTGTTAAAATATATCCTCAAATAATCATGCACCTCAATATAATCGATATATATACGTTTTAAAAGCATTGCACATTCATTGTGCAAATTAACAGGAACCGGTCGACCGGTTAATAATCATACGGTCAACCGTTTCTGTGTAAAATGCACAATGAACGTGCACACATGCACATAACGTATATATATTTTAAATTCCTGTCTACTGGTCACTTTTTAACCTGTCGACCGTTTTTGAACAGAAAGCAATTTTTCCAAAAGACACTTCTCTTCTCCAAAGGTTGCATCTCTTACCTTTCACCAAAGATCATATCTCTTAATGGCAAAGAGTTACAACCATTCTTATCTATATAAACTCATCCAATTCATTGATTAAATAATAACGATTTCATATTCTTTTAATCTAATCTCTGATCTTAATTCTGCATTATAAAAGCTCTAAATTATTTATTGAATCTTTGAAACTATTTCATATCCTTTGATTCAATAATATACTCTCCTTAATCTTTTCAAAACATCATATCGCATACTTTGAGGATAAGATTATAGGAAGGGTGTACTGCTAGTGACAAATCCGTGTTTTCAAGAGCACAAGTTGTCAACAACAATTATATTTGTTCTTTGGTTGAAGTCCTCTGTGTTGTAAGAGGCAAGTGTTGAAGTCCTCAGTGTATTAGAGGCGTGAAATCCCGTTCGACTGTTCGGGTGTTGTAAACCTGTTCCTCCGGGTGAAGCGAGGAAGTTAATAGTGAAAATCCAGATAGAAGTCTGGGACTGGACGTAGGACGGTGCTCCGAACCAGTATAAAAATCTCTGGTGTGATTTTTCTATTTTTTTATTTACTATGCTATTATCATCTATTTCCGCATTTGTATTGTAATCCATATTACACGATCCGTGTATACTATATTAGCACATATAATTGTATACACACCGCACTTTCAGTCTCTAGGGTGTCGGGTTGCATCGGACTTGGGAGAATGGTTTCGTGGATGGCCGGAGAAGGGTATGGCCGGAGTTTTAGGGATGTTGGTGATCAGTGTCGTCAGGAAGAGGGGTTTTTAGGTGATGGTTTCCGATTTCAGGTTGTCCGAGTTTCCTTGATTTCGATTTAGGCTTTGTGGTGAAGGTTGGGTGGTCAGAATCGTAAGTAGGGGTGATCGTCGTTATGTTGAAGGTGTCGGCGATGGTCAAGGTGGAGTTGATCATCGGTGCATGTGCACGACGAGTTATTTGTCTGTGGTTTGGGAATGGAAGTTGTCTTGAAGGAATACTCGAGGAGAAGAGAAGATTGCTTAGGTTTGTTTTCGGGAACGTGAGTGTTTACATGTTTTCAAATTTAACTTAAACAAAATCTAAGTTTTTAAGAAAAAAGTAAAGGGGGAAGTGCTCAGGGTATGTCTCGGGTGAGGATCGGGTCGAACCCGAAGCAAAATTTTAACAGTTTTAAATTTTAAAATAAGCAAGTTTTTAAATTCAAAATAAATCTAGCTTAAATCTATTTCTTAAATCTAATTCTTTACATAATAAATGTTTATAAATAATTGATTTAAGGAAGTTATATAATTTGTTTAACTTGAATTTGTTAACTTAAAATTCTTTTTAAGTTATTTTAAAACATAATTTAGAAATGAAATTAAGTGTTAATTAAAAAGTAATTTTTTTAAAATTCATATGTTAATGATAATTAAGTCATTAATAAGGATAATGATTTTTCTTAAAGTTTAATTAAGATTTTGATGATTAATGATTAATTAAACTAATAAAGTAATTAAGGGTAATCAAATAATTTAATTAATTAATGATTAAGGATTAATTAATTAATTAATAATTAATGGTTATAGTTAATTAACTAAATATTATTTGCTTGGTAATTAAGAATTAATTAATTAACTAATTGAGATGAATTTATAATTAGAGATTAACTAGTTAAGTAATTAAAAATTAATTAAGTTGTAATTAAGCATTAATAAATTAAGTAATTGGAGATTAATTAATTAGTAATTAAGGATTGGTTAACTGTACTTACGGGCTAATTAATTTTAACTAAGTTCTATTAATTAATAATTAAAGTTTATTAATTAATAATTAAGTATAATTAATCAGTAAATAAAGATTAATTAATTGATTTACAAAGCTAATTAAAGAATGATTAATTAATTTCAATGAGTTGTAATTAATTAATGATTAATTAAGTAAGATTAGATAATTAATTCTTAAGTAATTAATTTAATTTGAGTTACTTAAATTAATTATAGTATGGATTAATAAGTCTTCCTCGTGGATGATTGATTATGTAAAAAATTTGGATTGATTGATATATATAATTTGATAATATATGTTATTCTATGATGTGATATTGGATGTAACTGTGATAAATGTGTGATATTTATCTGTGATGAATGTTGTGTGAATTCAAAGTATTGAATTGAATTGTTTAAGCCTTAAACAAGTTGACCTTTAAAACGGTGTTTGGATTTCAATGAGAACGGGATCGGATATCAAGTTTGATTATCCGAAAAACCAGATCGATCCAAGTTAAATGATAGGTTGTGAAATCTTAAGTGAAGATCGAGATGAAGATTCAGAGTGCAAGGGTTATTGTGTTAACTCTGAGGGTGATTCCAAAATGAGTGTAATGAGATAATGCCTTCGGATTCGTTCGAACCTGGAACGAATTTGTATGGATAAATGCTATCACACCATCGTCAATAGAGGACAATGAGCTTTCCAAGTTAAGTGTTCTCTAAAGGTAATCGTAGCCTCAAGCCTCATCAACCGGGAATGCCTAAAACAGGGGAGGTGCACGCAAGGCTAAGTGGGTAGCACCTAAGTAGGATAAGATTTTCCCCTAGCCAAAGGTCCCTTTTATTCGGCTGTGTGGGCGGTTGTTTATCCACAACCACGGGATTTTCTTATTTGGACTATCCAATATAGGGTAGCTCCGGCTTTACAGGGGACCGGGGTGGATCCTCTATACGGTGATCTAGGCCACGTACTGTGACGGGCGGTACCCCAGTAGCCCTGCCATTGTACAGAATCCGTTCTTCCAACGTGCCCTATATGGTTTAGATTGTATAACCCACTTTGTGGCTAGTATACTGGAATTTAATAATGTAACAATTTCAGCTATGTGAATATTTATTTGAAAACCCTAGACACTATTATAATATAACTGGATTTCCTATCAAATGTTTTGGTTATCATAAGGGAAAAACTTGTCCGTGTTTATTTGCGGAGAGTCTTACGAGATACCTTTTATTTCAAAGGTTTTTCAAGTTAAACAACTTAACCATTTACTCACACTAGACCCACGTCTGACTCAGAGTTTATTCTGTTTTTCTTAAACTCTTGAGTACTCAACTTTTTATGAGTAGACAAGTGATCAGGTTTGACTTGACGAATTTTGGGAAAGCTTGGAGCAGGAGTCCTGGCGTATCTATATATCTTTCCGCTCTGTTGTATCTTTTATCTGTTGTGTTTTTGAAATGCAATGGATAGATGGGTCTTTATGATCGTCCAATGTGATGATGTTGTGTAACTATGTAACTCTGATGTATATTGACTATGTAATATCGATGTGAAATATTATACTTTGTTCCGTTTCTGATGTTGTTGTTCTTTCTTTCTATATATTCTTTTTCTACCTACTTCTTTCTATCGATGATACGTCTTTCTGTGGAATGAAAGGCGGATCATCACAGTTGGTATCAGAGCGCTAGGTTGAGATAATACCTAGGCTTGGAGTAGTATCTATCTTAAGAGCGTATATTTGTAATTTTTATATAACTATATACCTATCTAAATTTGTTGGGCTACCTGTCCAGGTTTCCAACATGAGTTTAAGAGGAAGGAGAGGCAGAGTTGTAGGGAACACGACGGCCAATAAGGGAAGAGGTCAGACTGCTAGCAAGGCTGTGAATCCAATACCGCCTCGAGTAAGTTTTGCTGCTATGTGTAAGGATTTCACTCATCTTGGAGGGAGGCCATTTAAAGGATCGGAGACCATCATAGAAGTTCAGGCTTGGTTACGCTCATGCAAGCACATTTTTAATAGTTTGGATTTATCTGATGAGCAGAAGAGAGTGACGGCATCATGTCAACTTCAAGAAGGTGCTGCAGCTTGGTGGGATGCAGTTACAATAAATATTTCGGAGGATGATATTTTTTGGAGCCAATTTAAGGAATTGTTCGAGGAACAGTTCATGCCGACGGCTGGAAGGACTCATTTGTATAGAGATTTTCTAGACCTAAAGCAAGGGAGTATGTCGGTTTTAGAATATGAGAACAAGTTCAATGAATTGTCTTGCTACAGACCTGGTTTAATCGACACACACCTCAAAAAGAATAAGATGTTTTGCAAGGAATGAGGCCTGATTTCCACGAGAAGATGACAGCACATCTTAAGAGATCTTTCATGGAGTAGATCGACATGGCATTAAGATATAGAGAGCTTAGGAATAAGAAATCGTTAGCATATGTAGCAGGATCAAGTGGAACTTCTTCCAATCCAAATAAAAGGAAATTCAACCCAAATTGGAAGAAGCGAGGCAAAGGGAAGCAGGGAGGAAATAATGGACTTCGTAAGTGCTATTTGTGTCAGCAAGAGGGTCACTTGGCTAAGCAGTGTCCTAAGGGTAGATCTCAGTAGAAGCAGTAGCGTCAGAGTGGACCGGGTTCAACATTAGTTCAGAAATCCTTGTGTTTCAATTGCCATCAGCCAGGTCATATGGTGAAGGCTTGTCCGCTTCTACAGAAGGCCCAGCAGAACAAGGTGTTTGCTCTTAAAGGTGGTCCATATTCTCCTTCTAAAGGCAAATGCATTTTGGAAGGTACTTTGCTTTTAGATGGCAATTTTATTACAGTTCTATTTGACTTTGGTGCATCTCTTAGTTTTTTTTTCTTTGGATGCAGTAGAGAAGTTTAATCTTTCCCCTAGTTTGGTAGACCGCCCTTTTTTTATATCTAATCCTATAGGCGGAGTAACCAAGTTAGATAAGATTTATAGAGACCTAAGGATTTCTTATCTGTCTCATAGTTTTTCTATCGACCCATTTGTATTGGATTTCAAAGGTTTTGACCTTATTCTGGGTATGGATTGGTAGGATAACTATAAGGCTATTTTGATTTGTGAAGAGAGAACCGTGAATTTGAAAATTAAGTTGGGAAGAATCACAAAAGTGGCCTGCGATAATTCTGGAGTTCATTTGAATAATTTTTTGTATGGAAACGAAGCATTTCCAGAAGGCGTAGAGTCCGTTGAAGTGGTCGAAAATTTTCTAGATGTCTTCAAGGAAGTTAAAGGTTTGTCTCCGCATCGGGAAATAGAGTTTCGGATCGATTTGATTTCGGGAGAAATACCTGTCGTTCAGCCCAGTAGATGGATGACGCCGAAGGAGAGAGAAGAGCTGGTGAAGCAGACTCAGGATTTCTTCGAGAAAGGTTTGATCCAGCCTAGTTTTTCCAGTTGGGGTTCTGCGGTAGTCTTTGAGACTAAGTCGGATGGGTCTTTGAGATTTTGTGTGGATTACCGTGAGTTGAATAAGGTTAGCATTAGGAATAAGTATTCGTTGTCTTGTATAGACGATCTTTTTGATCATCTCCATGAGCTTTTGTTTTCTCGCAGTTGGATTTAGCCTCGGATTTCCACCAATTAAGGGTAGCTGGGGATAGTATACCCTTGACCGCGTTTAGGGGACCCAATTGTTTTTATGAGCGGTTTGTTATGCCTTTTGGGCTAACCAACGCTTCTTCTTATTTTATGGATTTGATGAACCGAGTTTTCCGAGATGTGTCGAATAAGTTCATGCTCGTGTTCATCAATGACATTCTTGTCTATTCTAAGATTGAAGAGGAGCACAAACGACATTTGGGAATAGTGTTGGAGACTTTGTGGAGGCATGTTTTGAACGCTAAGTTTTCAAAGTGCCATTTTTGGAAATCGGAAGTCGAATTTTTAGGGCATATTGTTTCTGGTGATGGTATTTCTATAGATCCGGCCAAGATAGCTACTATTCAGGAGTGGAAGCAACCGTAGACTTCGACGGAAGTCCATAGTTTTCTAGGTTTGGCAGGGTGCTACAGTAAGTTCGTCAGGGACTATTCTAAGATTTCTTCGCACTTAACCAAGTTGACTCGAAAAGGATAAACGTTTAAGTGGGCCCCCAAGTGTGAAGAGGCTTTCCTGAATTTGAAGGCAAGACTGACCAGTGCACCTGTTCTAGCTATTATTGATGGTAAGAGCAAGTTCAAAATCTATACGGATGCTTGTGGAATCGGGCTGAGTGCAGTGCCGATGCAGAATGGGAAGGTGATTGCACATGCAAGCAGGTAGTTGAAGCCTCATGAGAAGAATTACGCTACGCATTGGCCATCGTCATTGCTTTGAAGATCTGGAGCACTACTTGTTGGGAGAGAAGTTCGAGCTTTTCACAGATCACAAACCTTTGAAGTACCTTTTCTGCTAGAAGGATCTGAATTTGAGATAGCAGAGGTGGGTAGAATTTTTTAGCATCTTATGATTTGGATATCCTGTATACTCCAGGAAAAGCGAATGCTGTAGCAGATGCTCTGAGTAGTAACGCAGTTCTGTCTTTATTAGAAGTTATTCCATCTCTTCTGGAAAGGATTGCAAGTAAGCAAGGATCGGATAGAAGATTGAGAGGAATCATCAAGAGAGTCAAGAATGGTCAGTGTTCCAGTTTTGAGTTTGATGACCAAGGAACTTTGAGGATCAACGGGAGGATTTATGTTTCGAATTTCAAGGATTTGAAGTAAGAATTCTATCAGAGAGTCATCGCTCCAGGCTGAGTATCCACCCAAGGATATCAAATATGTATAAGGATATAAAGAGAGTCTTCTGGTGGCCGGGCATGAAGAGGGATATTGCTGTTTTCGTCAATGGATGTGGGATCTGCCAACAGGTGAAAGTTGATCAACAGAAGACAACGGGATTGCGATAGCCTTTGGAAGTTCCTAAGTGGAAGTGGGAAATGATTTCTATGGATTTTATCGACGGTTTGCCAAGGACTAGAAAGGAAAATGAAGGAATATGGGTAATTGTAGACCGGTTGCCAAAAGCGCCCATTTTATTCCGGTTAATGCAACACGAACTGCAATTTCTTTGGCAGAGACTTTCTTGAAGAAGATCGTTAGACTGTATGGTGTTCCAGTCAGCATAGTAAGTGATCGTGACCCTATCTTCACCAGCAAATTTTAGGAGGCCTTGAAATCAGCTTTGGGTACGAGATTGAGTTTGAGTACAACCTATCATCCCTAGAACAACGGACAAATGGAAAGGCTGAATCGAATTCTAAAGGATGTGCTAAGGGCTTGTGTTTTGGACTTTGGTGGATCATGGGAGGACCATCTACATTTAGTGTAATTTTCATACAATAATACTTATTAGGCAAGTATCAAGATGGCACCCTATGAAGCTTTGTATGGAAGACCTTGTAGATCCCCATCCTATTGGGTAGAGTTAGGAGATCGTCTTATTCTTGGTCCAGATTTGTTCCGAGAGGCACCTGTAAAGGTGGAGCTTATCAAGAAGAGAATGAAAGCAGCGTAGGATCGCCACAAGAGTTATGGGGACAAGAGATGAAGACAATTGGAATTCAAAGTCATAGATTTGGCCTTTTTCAAAGTTTCCCCGATTAAAGGAGCGATCAATTTTGGAAAGACGGGAAAGCTTTGCCCTAAGGTATATTGGTCCGTTCCGAGTGCTTGAGAGGATTGGTGCTATAGCCTATAGGATTGAATTGCCAGTCCGAACGGATAGAATTCACAATGTTTTTCACGTATCCAATCTGAGGAAATACGTGCATGACCCATCTCTTGTTGTGGAGCCAGGAGTGCAAGAAGATTTAGTGATCGAACAGGGATTATCTGTAGTCAGGCATCCAATCCAGATAGTTGATCAAGACAAGAAGCAACTCAGAAACAAGGTGGTGAAGCTGGTCAAGGTGCAGTAGGGCGAGGATCCCAGAGATTGTACTTGGGAAACTCTCGATAGTTTTAGAAAGGCCTACCCGGATTTTTGTCCGGATAGTTATAATGTTTGTCTGAATGAATTGTTTGTTTGGATGTTTGTGTATGACCGATATGTAGGATTGTTTGAAATAAAAGGTTTCGATTATCTTTTTCTTTTAAATTTCGGGGATGAAATTCTTTTAAGGGGGAGGAATGTGATATCCCGGAAATTTCAAGCAATTAAAATATGATAATCTCCTTAATAAATTATTTAAAATTGGCAAAATTTTTATTTTCAAACAATAATAATAATGTGTCATTTTTATATATAGATATAAATAGACTTTAAATAGAATTATTGTTTACAAATTGAATTTGTGTTTGTTTAAATGTGTATATATATGAGTTGATTTTAAATTAGATTTTAAATTGAATTTGAATTTGAAATTCAAAAGATAAATTACCTTAAAATAAATTTGGTTTTAAAATATATTATATGAAATTTTTATTAGTATATAATTTGTTTTATATTATTTTCTTTAAAGGATTTTAATTATATAAATTAAGAAAAATATTTATTAAATAGTAAATTAAATACAAAAGCTTTAAAAAAACATTTAAAATTAATTAAGACATGCATAATTACAAGTGTTAATCTATGAAATCTTTTTAATTACAAGTGTAAGGTGATTAACAAATGTAAATGACAAATGTTATATTTTTTTTAACAAGTGTCACCAAATTATTTTATTTTCTTTTATATTTTTAAAAATCATAATTGAGTCTATATATGCATCCTTCTCTTCATTTACTCTTCTATCTTCTCATTTTCAAAAAAAAGAAAAAAACTAAGTCCTATAAATATTATACAAACTGAAAGAACAAAAATATATAAACAAGAAAACAAAAGCCTGTAAAACATTTTTCAAACCTGTAGCAAATCAAAGTTTCAGTTTTATAAAGCTAGATCATTTCAACAACAAGTTTTCCAGTTTGAAAGACCATCAAGCAATCAAAGCATTCAAGTATTTTTCCAGTTTTCAAGCATTTTTCAAGTGATTTTCAAATTCAAAAATCAAACATCTCAGTTTTTAAAGTCTCTGCCCATCATTGACAGGTGAGTAAACAACTAACACTTGTTTTAAATTATTGTTTGTGATATATATATATATATATATATATATATATATATATATATATATATATTAAATAGGTGTTGTGAAAATTGTTTGCATGAGTGCAATTTTTGCTTGCATGTTATAAATATGTAGATTTATAAGTGTGCATGTCTGTAGACCTATGCATCTTTCTGTTTTATACTGACTGGCTAAAATTTTAGCAAAAAAATCAAGTTCTCTTCATATATTCTCTGATACGCTTTAGTTTTCAAATAAGATATGTTTGTTTAAATATAGATTAAGTTTTTAAAATATATTTAAGTAAAATATGTTTGTAATTTTCGGGAAATTGAGAAAGAACAGTGGAAAACCAAAAAAACATGTTAAATTCAATCATCAAAATTCTCTGATTCAGGCATATAGTCTGAATCGTCTTTGTAAACCATGAATTTTGAAGGTAAGATCTCGATTTTTAGTTTGGGATCGAGGGAGATATTTGGGGTTGATCAGATTTTGGTTTTTGGAAGATTTTTGGCGACTGGTGGGTGGTGAGACCTTGGGATCGCCACTGGAAGTAGATGGGAAGTTGTCGAGTCTAGGAAAAATGGTTAGTGGTTTTCTTACCCACCTCAGCGGCGGCGGTGGGTCGGAACAGGGTTTAAAACCCAAAATGGGACAAGGTCAGAAAAGTGGTTGTTGTGTCGTCTCTAGGGCATCAGGTTGCATCGGACTTGGGGGAATGGTTGCGTGGATGGCCGGAGTAGGGGATGGCCGGAGTTTCAGGGATGCCGATGGTCGTCGTCATCGGGAGGAGGGGTTTTCAGGTGATGGTTTCCGGTTTCAAGTTGTTCGAGTTTCCTCGATTTCGATTTAGGTTTTGTAGTGAAGATTGGGTGGTCGAAATCGTAAGTAGGGGCGATCGTCGTTATGTTGGAGGTGTCGGTTATGGTCAAGGTGGCGTTGATCATTGGTGCATGTGCACGACGAGTTTGTGTGTCTGTAGTTTGGGAATGGAAGTTGTCTCGAAGGATGAGAAGATTGCTCGGGCTTGTTTTCGGGAACATGAGTGTTTACATGTTTTCAGATTTAACTTAAATTAAATCTAAGTTTTTTTTTACAAAAAAGTAAAAGGGGAAGTGCTCGAGGTTTGTCTCGGGTGAGGATCAGGTCGAACCCGAAGCAAAAATTTAACAGTTTTAAAATTTAAAATAAGCCTGTTTTTAAATTTAAAATAGATCTAGTTTATATCTATTTCTTAAATCTAATTCTTTACATAATAAATGTTTTAAATAATTGATTTAAGGAAGTTACATAATTTGTTTAACTTGAATTTATTAAATTAAAATTCTTTTTAAGTTATTTTAAAACTTAATTTAGAAATGAAATTAAGTGTTAATTAAAAAGTAAAATGTTTTAAATTCATATGTTAATTATAATTAAGTCATTAATAAAGATAATGATTTATCTTAAAATTTAATTAAGGTTTTGATGATTAATGATTAATTAAATTAATAAAGTAATTAAAGGGTAATTAAATAATTTAATTAATTAATGATTAATGATTAATTAATAATTAATGGTTATAGTTAATTAACTAGAGATTAATTAATTTGTAATTAAGAACTAATTAATTAATTAATTAAGATTAATTTATAATAAGAGATTAATTAATAAAGTAATTAAAGATTAATTAAGTTGTAATTACGCACTAATAAATTAAGTGATTAGAGATTAATCAATTGGTATTGGTTAACTGGTAATTATGGACTAATTAGTTTGTAGTTAAGTTTTATTAATTAATAACTAAGGTTTATTAATTAATAATTAAGTATAATTAATCAGTAATTAAAGATTAATTAATTGATTTATAAAGGTAATTGAAGAATAATTAATTAATTTCAATGAGTTGTAATTAGTTAATGATTAATTAAGCAAGATTAGATAATTAATTAATTTAATTTGAGTTAATTAAATTAATTATAGTATGGATTAATAAGTCTTTCTTATGGGTGATTGATTGTGTAAAATGTCTGGATTGATTGATATATATAATCTGATAATATATGATATTCTGTGATGTGATATTGGGTATAGCTGTGATAAATGTGTGATATTTATCTGTGATGAATGCTGTGTGAATTCAAAGTATTGAATTGAATTGAATTGTTTAAACCTTAAACAACTTGGCCTTTAAAATGACGTTTTGATTTTGATGAGACCGGGATCGGCGATCAAGTTTGATTATCTGAAAAACTACATCGATCCAAGTTAAACGATAGGTCATGAAATCTCAAGTGAAGATCGAGATAAGATTCAGAGTGCAAGGGTTATTGTTGTCAACTCTACAGAGGATTCCAAAATGAGTGTAATGAGATAATGCCTTCGGATTCATTCGAAACCGGAATGAACTTATATGGATAAGTGCTATCAGACCATCGTCAATGGAGGCCGATGAGCATTCCGAGTTAAGTGTTCTCTAAACATAATCATAGCCTCAAGCCTCATCAACCGGAAATGGCTAAAACAGGGGAGGTGCACGTAAGGCTAAGTGGGTTGCACCCAATTAGGATAAGATTTTTCCCTGTCTAGAGGTCCCTTTTATTCAGCTGTGTGGGTAGTTGTTTGGCTACAACCGCGAGGTTGTCTTATTCGCACTATCCAGTAAGGGGTAGCTCCGGCTTTGTGATGCAGGGGATCAGGGTGGATCCTCGGTACGGTGATCTAGGCCATGTACTGTGACGGGCGGTACCCAGTAGCCGTACTATTGTATGGAATCCATTCTCCCTACGTGCCCTTTACGATTTTGACTGTATAACCCACTTTATGGCTAGTATGCTGTAATTTAATAATATAACAATTTCAGCTATGGGAATATTTTTTGAAAACCCTAGACACTATTATAATATAACTGGATTTCTTATCAAATGTTTTGGTTGTCGTAAGGAAAAACTTGTCGGTGAATATTTGTAGAGAGTCTTATGACATACCTTTTATTTCAAAGGTTTTTCAATTTAAACAACTTAACCGTTTACTCACACCAGTCCCATGTCTGACCCGGAGTTTATTATGTTTTTCTTAAACTCTAACTTTTTATGAGTAGCGAAGTGATCAGGTTTGGCTTGATGAATTTTGGGAAAGCTTGGAGCAGGAGTCCTGGCATATCTTTATATCTTTCCGCTGTGTTGTATCTTTTGTTTGTTGTATTTTTGAAATGTAATGGATAGACAGGTCTTCATTACTGTCTAATGTAATAATGTCGTGTAACTGTGTAACTCTGATGTATATTGACTATGTAATATCTATGTGAAATATTATATTTTGTTCTATTTCCGCTGTGAGATTCTGATGTTGTTATTCTTTCTTTCTATCTATTCTTTTTCTACCTATTTCTTTCTTATCGATGATATGTCTTTCTGTGGAATGAAAGGCGAGTTGTCACAAAGTAGTTCAACGTATACCCAACTATGGCCGTAACTTAATCATGATGCCATGTGATTGAATAAAGTCAATGTATCATTTAGATAGTTAAGATTAATTATACTCGTAAGTTTGAAGAATATTGCACATCGATATATGAGATCTTCTATTTTGACATAGTGGTTTTAACATATAAAAGACTCTCATTAATTCTTCCTATGATATTTCTGGACAACCAAAAGAACATGATCTCTTGGTATCCCTAACTTTCATGGGTAATTCACTGTCCATCATATAGTGGGTATTAATATAGTAGTCTTAACAAATTTATTGAATTCCTTTTCTTGATACATATTGACTAGCAATAATTTAACGATATGCATTTTAAATATTTGACTAAAAAATCATAGTTATGAACACATTCATAACTACAACTGATTAAATATTTCTTCTGAGGATGTTGTACTTGTATATGTTCAATGCATTTAGATCATTAGTGATTTCATAATATAACACATATAATAGAAAAGAACACCAAAAGAATACTATATTTAGAATAAGATTCTTATACAAGAGATAATTTATAAAATAAAACAAATAATTGCTCCTAAGGAACATCCTTAACTCATCAAAAACCAACTTTCATTTCGAACAAGATTTGTTTATAAGGGTTAAGTGAATTTTTTTAATCAAAATTACAGATTAAACACTTGGAGTGCACACTTAACTCTATCAAGTGCCAAGGTAGCATGCCAGTGATACCAAATCTGGATAGCGCTGAGCCAATTTGCTCCTGTGAGTGGAATATTAAAGGAGTGTCCATGTAATACCCTAAAAATTTGGGAAATATTTTACTTAAATAATAAAAATAATATGATAGTATGAAATATATGGAATTATCGAATTAAATAAATTAATTAAATATAAGGTGGGGCGAAATGGCCAGTTTTAAGACTTTGGAATTTGATGACGAAAAAAACTCCATTGCAGTTGTCTCGTTTTTCTGTTTCACACAATACATTTGTTTGTGTCGTTTAGAGCTCGTATGAAGGAGATATAGCTATAAACATCATTAAGTAGAATGGGCACTACACCGTTCGAATTCAAATTTTAATTTTTGGCAGGCATACACTTATTTCCCTCTATTGACTGAGAACTAAAGTATGTACACCTATTTTTCTCATTTTGAAAACTGACTCCGTTAACTTCTTCTTCTTTCTTCATTCTCCAGTAAAACTACTTCACTAAGATCCACATGACTTACTCAATTTTTTAATTAAATTCAACAAACCAAAGGTGAATAGAAGCTAATAGATAGGACTATGACCTAGGATGAATTTGAAGGTAGAAACTCAAAAATAATAAGCGAAGCAACTCTAAATAGCTATACATTGGATTGGATTTGGCTATTTGGTAAGTGATCTGCACCTTACTCCTCCTATAAAACAATTTTAGCACAATAAGCTGATCTGTATGCTATATTAGAGTAGTAATCCATAATTATACGCTTTAGTTTGAATTCAACATGGTTTGAGCGATTTGATTGGTATAAAGGATTAGAAACCAGGTTTATAATTTCTAGATACTTGAGAGTATAACATTTAAATCCATGAAAAAACGATATAAATTGAATTAGGAATCTAAGATAGGGTGTAGGAAAATTCTCTAATGATCCAAGATGAAGCAGCGGCGAACGAAAATGAGAACAATGTCGAATAACATGAAAATCCGAAATCTAAATCTGGAATAAATATATACACCAATGGATCAGTGGCCTAGACCGATGCACCGGTGCACATCGATTTTCTAAATGAACCTCGACCAAATGGTTCAATATAAGTATATAATTTGATTAGTTTGTCTCTTATATTATGGAAGTGAATTAAGATGTGACAATGCGAGTAATGGTGCTATGAAATAAAGGAATGTATGGAGCGTGATAGTGATACGGAACAAATGGATGTATGGAATATGATGAAGTTATGAAATGAATATTGAATGGTTTGGTTGTTATGTAAAGAGAATAAATATATGTATATATGTGTTGTGATATGAGATAATAACGCGATGGTAAACATGGACGACAATGAGCCTGGGACGTAGGATAGCCGCCCCAGAATGTGTATGCGATGGAAATGAGGTCCTATGACACTAGTGGGTGGTCTAGGCATGATGGTTTGATCCACTATAGTGCTATAATGGGCCAGTTGGTGGAGGTGGATGTTAGGCAACCATGTAGGCTGTGGGCGGTTCAGGATGTTAGTCCAATTAGTTAGCACGAGGACAATAGGCGACCTTATAGGCAATAAGTGTTCCAGGAAAGTGAGCCATATATGCGATTTCGTGGTGCGGGACAGTAGCCGACTCTATAGGGAATAAGGTTGATCTAAAGCATAAGCCCGTATAGATGTAATGTGATAGGACTGGATGTGTATGACAGTCAAGTACGGTGTGGCAACAAAACATATGGCATCCAAATGATAAACTCATATCATGTTATAGTATTAAATTTGTATTTTATACAGAGTAGATTTCTGCTCACTCACTAGACTTATGTCTGACTACTCATACATTATTTTTTATACATAAACCTAGGTTGATGGAGATCAGTGATGAGATGGTACCAGAGATGAAGTCTATTGATGTATTGTATATGAAGTAGATCAGGATTGTACTTGGATATGATTCTATATTTATGAGTTTGGGTTGTATTTGTACTTATTGAGACATGTGTATTTGATATTTTTGACACGTTATAGTGATGTGACTGTGATATGGATTATAAACTGTATTTTATTCGTGAGACTTTAAAACAGATAGTATTAGTTAGAATTGTATCTGATATTTTTTTAGGAGTATGACTATATATATATATATATATATATATATATAATTGTGTGTGTCCAACGACTCATCTTTTCGGTTCTCGGGTGCTAACATCTGTCCGGATGTTAGATCCAAGGGTTGAAAGTCAGGTTGTTATACTGAATCAGAGCATTGGTTAGGAACTATAAGCATATTGAGAGAGAGTATTTATACTTTTTATTAGATATATGTATATACATGATATATGTATGAACAGAAGTACATATGCACACACCCATTTATTGTTCTGATTTTATTTACTATCTATCGGGGAGCTTCTAATGAATCTCATTTTTATAAATAGCTGAAATGAGTATTTTAATTGAAACTAGAACAGAGATCAACACAACCAATGTTGGTACGGTAGAAATCATAGCAGGGACTAGCATCTATGATGATATACTGGATATCCCTGGAGTTAATATCCAAGTATGGTACTAATGCTACCTTCAGGAGATGAATCAAGCCGATACCACCCCTACCAACCCATAATCACCAATATCACTACTAATCGAGGTGCGACTCCAACCCCAGCATCACTCACTATTGATTTTGTAAAGTCATGTAAGGATTTCTCTAGCCATATTGGAAAACCATTTGATAGGAAGAAACCATAATCAGTGACCTGAGCTTAGCTTAGTGATTATGAAAAGGTTTTCAACCTATTAGGACTTCGTGATGCAATGAAGAGGTCATTAGCTACTTTCATTTGAAAGGTGAAACGACTTGCTAGTGGGAAGCACTAATGACTGAGGTGGATGAGAGCACTATTTTTTGGAGGATGTTTAGACCTATATTTAGGAAAAAAATTCTTTCTGATGCCAAGAAGGATTTGTTGATGGAGAAGTTTATTCACTTGAAGCAGGGGGAATTGACGACTGGGGAGTATAGCAGTTAGTTTAATACTGTATAGTTAATGCCCCGCTATTACCCCGCTACAACCCCGCTATATCTAGCGGATTTACACGCTACGATTTTTCATATAGCCCCAAAATATAGCATTTCCGCTTTAATCCCCGCTATTTCCGCTATATCCCGTCATTTCCGCTATTTCCGCTATATCTTTTTTAATAAAATGAAATGAAAAATTGCATTTATACATTATAAAATTATGAAATTAATTTATTTGATTTAATTTTTGATATATTTTTAGAAATGAAAATACTTTAGTATTCTACCGAATTCAATTATGTTATATAACATTTTTTAGTTTATTTAAAGTATATTCGCACGTGTTTTTATTTAAAATTATTTATGTATTATTTATAATTCAATTGAATGATAAATTTTCATTTAATTACCATTTATATATTTGTAAAAACATTAAGTACGAGATTTATATGCTATTTTAGAGCCATCCGCTATATCCCGCTATATCCTCGTTGTATCTCCGCTATGACTTTTTGCACCTCCACCGCTTTGAATCTACCGAGCGCATTAACTGCACAGACATAGGCTCGAAGAGGGTGAATCCATCCGCCGACGACTTCAACTGAATTCAATCTAAACCCGAGGAGGATGGATCCATTAATCCACGACTTCGCCTTCCATTTTTACAAGCTTGAGGAGGATGGACCCGTCCATCTACGACTTCGCTTGCCTGCTCATGGTGGATGTGATCCAATCGTCTACAACCCTGATCAACTTCTCATTCTCGTAGTGAGAACAAGATCCTAATACTTGAATAGATGTAATCGACCTTCTGTCAACTAACTCTATATTCTCGAAGTGTGAACTGGAGTATAAACATTAAAATAGGTGTGATTGACCACCCATCAACTAACTCTAGTTCCCAGAGCTCTGGCCGGAGTATAAACACCAATTGGGTGTGACCAACCATCCGCCAGATAACTCTAAGTCACCGGAGCGTGGAATGGAGTATAGACATAAAATGGGTATGACTGACCACCCGCAAATCAACCTAAGTCCCTAGAGCTCGGATATAATTCTAAGTGTTAAAACGAGTGTGACGGACTGCCCGTGAAATAAATTAAGTCCTCGGAGCACGAATATAATTCAAACATTAATCAGGAGTGACTGACCACCGGCATAAAAATTCAATCCTAGAGTGAGGATGCAATTACAAACAAACGAGCGAGTGTGATTCGACCACTCAAACTCATTTCACTTTAACTACGTTCTTACTAAGTTAAAGTTAAAATTATTGAAGGCGACAACCGACCAACTCCCAAGTACAAGTTGCTAACCGAGACAGCACAACATTGGGACTCAACTTAACGTTTAGTTATAACCCAAAGCCATAAGTCTAGGACTTAACAACCGAACTCAAGTCCGATTCAAAGACTAAAGCCCCAGTAGTACATTGAATGGAAACTTGAGCTCTAATACACTTAAGCAAATAAAGACGGAGCTATGCTGAAAACAAAAGGAGATTTTATTTCTACAATTCTTTTGAAAAAGACAAGTATAAAAACTTATTCAAAGAACTCCTATAAGTAGGGGCCGACCTCGCATCTATACACGACCTGCAAATAGCAAAATGAAATCATATCCTTCCTATCTACCAAAAGAAGGAATAGAAGGACACGACTACTCCTTCGTCTTCTTCTTCTTCGTCATTGGCCCACTTGAAATGCCACTCAAATGACTCTTCGAGACTTTGCCTTCCCGGCTTCCTTTTGCTGGTTGATCTTTGGCAAGGTGAATTACAGTGGTCTTTTCCTCCAAACTCATAGGGATCGGGGTACTTTCTAAATGCGAAGCCGAAGGAATGGTGGCACTTTCAGTGTAGGAAGACGGAGGGGCAGCCAATATCGATGATTGTGCCACCGGGAGAAATCATACGCATAGGAACCAGGACGGGACCCGCTATACGACCTCCAACACTACCAGGCTGTGATTTCTTCCATTATCTCATTAGCCCTTTGTGCGCTAATGCTTGCTGGAATGCTGCTAGTTAGGCCCGAGGAGTTAGCTGTACACACATCCTCACCTATATCAAAAGACAGATCAGTGATTGGGTGGCTTTGGTGGCCGAGGAGTTCTTCCATCATTTTTCATCAAAAATTACTACTATCACAGACCTCCGGTTAATGTAGCAATCGTTGTGGTCGTTGCCTCCATCATAATGGCCTCTTGCTCATGATGCAATTCTTAGGTTGCATGAGGACTAACTGGTGTAACATCTATGATCAAATAAAGATAACAGAAGATATTAGTGTCATCCTCCAACAACGCTCCTGCACTTAAGGTGAACAGAAAAAGTGTTTAGAGTACCTTCCTCAAATTGGTCTCACATGTTGAGTCGATGCACCTTCAGAAGCATGTTCAAGTACTAGAGAAATGTGCGGCCTATTAGGATCATACACTGGAGCACTTGGAGGATCAACTACAGAAGCAAGCTCAGGATGGGTTGCTGTAGGCATTTCGGTGCTAACTTCATGGTGTTCAACTCCGGACTCCTATCCGACATCCGGGAATTTGGCGGATAATCTTCCCTTTTAAAAAGTGACGATGGATTCGTGAAGCACTTTCGTCTCATCTTCAACTAATACCTGGTTTTCAAGTTCAAAATCATCGATAATTGAAGTGTCGTGGTCCACCTTCTCATCCTCCACCAGGTGGCTCCAAGCATTATACTGATGGGACGGGTAGTCTTCGAGCCATTTCAAGATGCGGTGCTTTAAGACATTTACATTATATGTGACCAGGAGATCTTCAATATTACCTTCTAACGTAGCCTCTGCTGTTTTAACCTCAATTTCGATTCTAGCCTCGATTTCACGGTCCTTTAGCTTTGCAACATCCCGTTCATCTCTGAGTACCACAGACTGCTCACACGCCTCTTGGGGCTTCGTTAGCGTCATCTTTTTCCTTGACGACTTCAGCATATTTAGCTTTTAGTTGCTCAAGCTCTTTGAGAACCGCGTCTCTTTCTGCCATGACCGTAGTGGTCCGGTGTCCCATTTCCCTGACCAAGGCTAAATGTGTTTGTATCGTTTTCTCTATCTTCTGGGTTGCCTCATCGACCCTCTTATTATCCTCCATTTTCGAATTTCTTGAAGATTCGTTCTCATTGTTGAGCACCTGAATTATGTTGTCCTTCTGAGCGAGATCGGTTTCTAGTTTTTCGATTATCTTCACCCGCTCAAATGCAACGATCACGATTTTTGATTCAAATTTGAATTAATAATTAATATAAATTTTGGGTCAAAATTGTGAATTAACTTTAGTTTTTCCAAAATAAATAAAGATATGTGTTGTTTATTTATATATGTATATAAATGGATTTCTAATTTAAATAGAATTTCTAATTCGAAATCTAGAAAAAAAATATTTTAAATAATATATTAATGAATATATATAGATTGAAATTTAAATTGTAAATAAAATTTTGATTTTAGAAAATTCAAAATGTAAATATTTACAAATAAATTGGATTATTATAGAAATTAAGTTTTAAAACATTTTCCTTAAAAAGGCTATATAAGATTAAATTATATAAATGCATAAATATAAAACATAAGTTAATATAAAAAGGAATTTTTTGTAAATATTAAGCTAAAAGGATTTAAAACCTTATATTTTGAAATTTATAGAAACTTGTTTTATAATTATAATAAATATAAATATATGTATTTTGAAAACTTTATTTGAATATAATATAGTAAGTTATTTGAAAATTAAATTCTATATTTTAAAAATATTTATATAGGATTATTTGTTTAGTATAATTAGATTTCAAACTCATTTTCTTATAAAGTTGGAAATATATAAAATGTAAGAAAACAAAATAGATAAACATGTTTTATAAATTTAAAATAAAGTAAGGGTTTAAAAATATAAGTGTTTGATAAAATTTATTTAAAGGACTTAAGCTTAAAATTGCTAGTATTTACAAGTGTAGGAAAGATTGATATCATATATTCACAAGTATAAATAATTTAAATCATGCAAATAACAAGTGTTCATAAAGTTAACAAGTGGCAAAATACACTTTTCTTTTATTTTTGAATTTATAAACATGCATAAGAGAAAAAAAAATGCTAGGCTATTTTCATCTGTCTCAAACCTGAAACAAAATTATCAAAAAGCCTGAAGCCATAACTCATCTCTAACCAGAAAAATCAAAATTCATAAAAATTGAGAAACAAAATCAAACCCATAAAATAAAGCTTGAATTCATTTCAAAAAAAATCTGAAGCATAAGGCAACAAAATTCAACTTGGAAGCAACAACTCAAGTAGCAGATTTAATTCAAGCTAAATCAAATATAATACATTCAAGTTCAAACTGGAAAACATAAACATCTCAACCTGGAAACAAACTTGTAATCATGCAAAGGTCAAGCATGTGTTCAAGTTTCAAGGATAATGCAAAGATTAGAATCAAGGTCAAGCAACAAACAAAATACAAAGTTCCAGATTTTATAAAACTTGTCCTCTGTTCAAAGCAAGGTGAGCAAACTACCCTTATATACCCTTAAACTTGTTATATCTGAGTAGCATGTGATAATCTATGAAGCTATGGTGTGAAATCTATTATATGATTGATTAAATGTGCATGCATGTTTGTGAAAATATATGTATATGCCTGTACATAAGAAACCATGTTTCTGTTTTAGTTACAGAGTTAGGAATTCATTCAAAAATTCAAATCTACCCCTCTAATCTCTTTTAGGCCTTGATATCTAAATGGGAAATAATTGTAAGACTGTAACCTCTTATTTAAAAATTATTTTAAGTATTTAAGTTGGATATTAATTTCAAAATTAATATATAACAGTGAAAACTCAATCACATCCCAAAAATTTAAATATCAAGTTTTCTCGATTTGATTATATAATCTGAATTGTCTTCAAAAATGATGAATCTTAATAATCGAATCATGATTTTTAAACAAGTATATGTTGATATATTTTGTGTTGATCGAAATTTGATTTTTGATCAAATTCTATCGAACGTGGAGACATTGGATGGCGTGCTTTGGTCTAGGGGTAGAGTGAATAAAGGGGATTAAGGGGAAAATGGTTAGAAAACTTCTTGGCCACCGTGGTGCTCTGGCATCGGCGAAGTAGGGTTTAAGAACCCATTTTGGTTGAGGAGCGATTCGTAACTGGTTCATCAATGTCAGAGCATCAGACAGGACCGGTATAGGTTGAATCGAAGTATCGTTGTGTGGCGAAACTTTGGACTAGGTGGCGTGAGTTCAGATCGTCGAAGGTGAAGAGGCGAGCTAATTTTATTGATCAAGTTGATTTCCAGGTGGTGATCGGGGACCTCGTTTTTGATTCTCAGTCGAACTCGATGATCTGAGTAGTCGTAGCTTTTGTATATGTCATCGACGAGCTGTTGAAGGTGGCAAGAATGGCTAGAACGCTGGTGATTGGCGGTGCATGTGCACGCATGTAGGCTTGTGTCTGAAAGAAGTTATATGGGGACGAAGGATTTTGCTCGGGTTTTTGTTCGTGATGAATCATGTTTGACTCGAAGACAAGAGTGCTGAGGGGAAACTCGAAGTAAGGCTCGAGAGATATACGGGTTGAACCCGAAGCAGAGTTTTAAACAGTTTTAAATTTTATAAAAGCAAGTTTGTAAATTTAAATTTAATCTAGTTTAAAACTGTTATATGATAAATGTTTAAAATTATTTCATTAAAGGAATTTATAGTTTGTTAACTTAAATTTGTTAAGTTAATTTTAAAATTAAATTAAATGATTTAATTAAGTTAAATGTTTTAAATAATGTTGATGAAAATTTAGTAATTAATAAAGATAAATGATTGATCTTAATAATGTTTTGATTATTTAATTACTTGAAGGTATTTAAAATTTAGTTAATTGTTAATGATGATTTACTTTATTTATAAGGTTTAAAAAATATAATTAAGTGATTGAATAAGAATAATTACTTTGTGTAATTAAAGTAAAGTTAATACTTTGGGTAATTACCTTTAAGGATAATCAATTAATGTGATTAATTAATTAATATAATTTGAGGTTAATTTGGTAATGTTATTAATTCATTAAAGGTTGATTAATTTATTATAAGCAATTAAAAGTAATTATTTACTTAAAGATAATTGCTTAATTAAAAGTAATAAATTAATGATTAAAGTTGATTAATCAAGTGATTAAAGAATAATTATTTAAAGGATTATTATAATTAATTAAGGACAATTAATTAAGGTAATTAATTTGAAGATAATTAATTAAAGGTTAATTAATTAATGAAATTGATTAGGGATAATCACTTATTGCAATTACTTAAGTGTAATTAATTAAATGGTAATTAATTGAAGGGGCAACTAATTAATATAATTAATTAAGAATAATTAATTAAAGGATATTTAAATAATTAACGGTTAATTTTTTGATGATTAAAGGTTGATTGAATTATTAAATAAGATTGATTAGTTAATGATTAGAGGTTAATTAGTTTATTATTTAAGGATAATTAATTAATATGGTTTATAATTAATTAATTTAATTAACTAGATTTGTAAATTATTCATAAGTAATTATCTGCTTTAAGTTAATTATAATCAGATAATGAATTGACCTTACTGATGAATGTTTCGATTATATTGAATGTTGAATTATTTGATATCCCTGATGTATGATGCTTTGTGGTATGGATTGTTTTGATTTGAGCTATGATGAATGAAATTTATTTATCTGTGATGAATTTATATTATTTATCTGTGAATCTGTGAATGAAGATAAGTGTTACTGTATTATACCGCTTATCGATATTACTATACTTGGATTGTGATGATTGATGATGTTGCAGTATTGTGTAAAACCCTTGGACTACACCATACACACACAAATATGGATTTTACGAGGAAATCGGTTAAGTCACAGATGAATTTAATATTATTATATTTAAAATGGTTTTGAAAGTTGAATTTTGAATCCAAATGGTTTTGGAAATGGAATTAGGTTGAATATGAAAAGCTTTTGAAAGGAGTTTTGAAGATAAAATTATTTTGAATAACTTGATAAAGTTTTGAAATTTAAATAATTTGATTTGAATTTGAATTCAAGATTTTAAATTGAATTCTATGTTTGGAATTATAGTTTAAAAAGGTTATACAAGTTATAAATGTGTTTATATAGGTTTTAAACCATTTTAAAAGTATTTTTTTGGGAATTTGAATTTAACCCAAGTTTTATACTTGAAGGGCTTTAACTCGTGCAAATGTAATCAGATTTTTCCGAAATGAAAACTATTTTTTTACAGGCAAAACAAAGCTATTATTTTGCACTAGCAAGCTGGTTTTATAGTGGCCATACCACTTGCTGATGAATAGTGATCAGCCTACAACATACAAAGTAGGTGTAAGGCAGATATGCCCTAGCAACTAAAAGGAATAAAAAATACAATAAAACAGGAGTTTGGCAATAGTACCAAAGCTACGAAGATATCAAGCCAGCCTTCTTCAGATGAAAAAGAACGACTGCCAGAATCCGCAGATTTCGGCCCACGGACATGGAGGAAATCAAAGAACAATGCGGCAAGTCAAGCATCATAATCTAGTGAGTCTGGCCCGTAGAGAAATTTCCTATCCTAGGAAGGTATATCAAGCAAAACGGAATTCCTTGTGTCGTAGTCCCCAGATGTGTAGAGAGTGATATCTCCATCAATAATGTGGTAAATAAGATGTTACCTGGAGATTTGACCAGGCAACCAAGCACTCAGCATTTGCATACCGTTCAACATCCCGAGCGTTCGACACAACATACTTGGTCGGCTTCGAGGTTCGTTTGACACAAATGGTTCGTTCGGCATTCAAGTTCGATCGGCTTAAAGGTTCGTTCGGCACAAATGGTTCGTTCGGTATTCAAGTTCGATCGGCTTCCAGGGACGTTCAACATTCAAAGGCATTCGGCATTGAGAGCCGTTCCGTATTGCATATCATTCGGCATTAAGTGCTGTTCGGCATCTATGGATGTTCGGCATGGAAGAGTCATTCGGCATTCCATACTGCTCGGCATCCAGACCTTGTTCGGCACTCAACCCCGTTCGGCATAAATCTCGATTGCTATTCGAGATCGTTCGGCATCCAGAGGTGTTCGACATTCATGCCTTGTTCGGCATTCGAGATCGATCGACATCCAGAGGTGTTCGGCATTCATCCAGTCTCGACCGGCTTCGATTATTGATCGGCCTAGACTCTCCATTTAGCACATCACTTCGTTCGGCATGAAGATATCGTTCGGCATTTTTCCATTCAGCATCTATGGATCGGCACACAGAACTCACTCTTCTTGGGCCGAGATATTTAGCTACCAGGCCCACCAGGGAAGTCCAACCCATCTTCGTCAATAAATAGAGAGGCTGGGGAACAGTGAAATGGACCTTTTTTCGAGAACATCGAGGAGACTTTGCTGCATTCAAGACTTAACTTTTTTGCTTAGAAATTGTATTTAAGTAATTGATATATGGATTGCATCTGTAATCGATTATCAAGAGAAGCAATAAAGATCTACCTCAAAGTGGACGTAGGCAATTATGCCGAACCACTATAAATCTGGTGTTCATTTTTTCTGCATTTAAATTTACGTACTGCTCTCTATTTAACTTTATTTTCTTTATTAATCTCACTACACAATCTCTCTTAAGGATGTTAATGACCAATTTTGATGCTAACATTTTGGTGCTTTCACTAAGAATCGAATTCTCAGGACAATAAGATATACTTTGTAGCTACTGGATTGAAAAATCCCCGAGGGAGATCCAAATCATTCGTAAGACATCTATTGATTCTACTCAGAGTTACAACCGATATCTCTATAATGGGAAGACCACGAACTATATCAGCCTCTCACAATGCAGATGTCAATGAAACTGGTAGTGTACAACAGATAGGACCTAACGATCAACAAGCAATTCAAGGCGCAGAACCTCCATCCAGAACCAAGCGGAGGTCATTTCTCGAACAGAGTTCAACAACTTGATAAGAGAACTCAGGGAAAGTAGAAGGCAACTTCCTGAGTAGATCCAAGCCAATACTAATCTCATGACTCAGCTTGCCCAGCATCAGCATCAGAATGCTGGAAGTAGTCCTGCTCCTTATTCTTCATCTGATAGCTCGACCTCAGTTGACGAACCTCCTAGGCGTAGACTCCGCAAGACAGAAGCTGCATGGACAGGTGCCACTGATCGATCCTCCAGGGATCAGGCACGTGAAGAGACCGGACGCCCGGCTCATCAAGACCCAAATCAAGCCGGCCTTCAGGATGCACGTTTGGTCGACCGTCAACAGGCGGGACATCAACCCGCACGATCCCGTGGGGCGGAACCTAACCTTACACCCTCCATACAAACTCTAGATTTATCAGCCATGGTCAGGCAGTTTATGAGAGAGAACCAAGGCCTAACCAACGAAGATTGGGGAGTGTCTAGGAGATATACTCCCTTCACAGATATTATCCTACAGGCTGAGTACCCCAAGAAATTCAATATGCCGACTATCCTAGCCTACGAAGGGAAGACTGACCCTACGAAATACGTGATGAGGTACAAATGGATGATGGATTCGGAAAGGGCAAATGACGTGACTAAGTGTAGGTGCTTTCCAATCACTCTGTACGGAATCGCCACTATGTGGTTCACTTGGCTTCCTCCGTGATCTATATCTAGCTTCGACAAGTTAGTGATGAAATTTGTTGAACAATTCAGGATACATGCTACTCGTCCAAAGGACGTGATGTCCTTATCAAGCGTAATTCAAGCTCCAAGAGAGTCTTTGAAAGCATACAGACGGAGGTTTCATGTTTCCACCATTGAATTTAGCAATCCTAACAACCATGCAATTTTGATGGCGGTAACGCGAGGCATAGATCCAGACTCGGAGTTTGGAGATTGGTTGGCGGGAAAGCCCCCAGCTACGTTGGAACGATTCTATTCCAAAGCTCATCAGTTCATACAGAGGGAAGAAGCTCGACGGACAAGACGAGACAAGTCACCAGGGCCAGTTCAGGAGACATGAAAAGTAACATCGCCGTGAAGTAGTCCGGCGATAATTCGAGAAAAGTTCAAGTCAACGTCCAGAACAAGCCTGGACGGTCTAAAGGATCCGAAGGTGGAAATCCCATGAAGAAAAAAGAAGCAGGGAAATGGAAGCCAAGAATTCCAACCTACAATGAATGCACTCTCCTGAATACTTCTCTTGAAAACATTTATCTATCTACCTGTAACACCTTGGAATACAGAGAGCCACGCCTAAAGGAGTCCACTGAAGAACAGAAAGGGACAAGGAAGTACTTCGCTTCCGTGAGACCCATGGGCACAATACTGAGGAGTGTAGACACCTCCTTAATGCTATAGAAAGGATGATCGAGCAGAAAAAGCTGCAGGAGTTTGTTAAGAACCCACCAGAGGGTAGGCAAGGAACGACAGACCCCGGAAGCGGGACGGCTCCACGCCACCCAGAGGAACCTGTCCAAACCGTAGGTAGGTTGATCATAAACACTATACTCGAAGGACCTTATCCTGCAGACAAGAATTGGCAGGAGATGGAACGATATGCTACCTCCCTGAGGCATGCAAATTATAATTGTAGTTCGAATGTAGAAGATGGAACCATTGCAAAACAACAACGCATGATGACTGACGATATAGTGTTTAGGAGTCGAGACGGAGACAAGGTGGTGGCTCTTATTATCGACCCGATGGTTATATCTGCAACAGTCGAGCCAGCTTACATGAAAAATATTTTGACTGATTATAGAAGCTCTGCCAACATCATCTTTAAGAAGGCTTATGACCAAATGAAGATGGAAACAAAAAATTTGAAGCCATGCAAAGCTCGTATCCATGGCTTTAACGATGCTGCAACGTAATGGGGTATATAGAGCTACCAGTTGAACTGGGGGAAGGTGAGCATAGGAAAGTGTGAGTCCTGCCGTTCATAGTAATGGATGTTGACTCTCCATACAACGTATTTTTGGGTCGTCCAGCCCTAGCAGAGTTTAGGGCCGCTCTGGCCCCATGGTGTTTGACATTAAAATTTCCGACAGACAAAGGTGTCGGTGTAATGCATGGAGATCAGGCGACCGGTCGTGCATGTTATGTGGCAGAGCTGAGAGAAGCTCAGCGAAGATAAAAGGGAAAGGTTACGGATAGTTCCGTCCGCACCCTAAAAACTAATGATTGACAAATAGTGCCCAAGCCTTGGCTCGGGAGACATTCTCGGATCCTTAGAGACATAGATCCGAGAGATGATGATGGGGAATCCAAGGAAACAAATGCAGCGCCGGCTGAGCTGACAATCGACATTCCAGTTAGCCGGGATGACCCATCACGTAATCTTAAGATTGGATCATAACTCGACCCTTCAGTGGCCGTGAATCTTAATTATTTCCTCCGGGAGAATCTGGACATTTTCGCTTGGACACACTCTGATATATGCGGGATTTCACCCGCCATCGCAAGCCATATATTGAACATAGACCCAAAATACATTCCTGTGAAGCAGAAAAGGAGAGGCATGGACCCGGAGAGGTCCACTGCTCTCAAAGAGGAGGTGGACAAACTCAAAGCCAATGGGTTCCTCCGCGGCGCCTTCTGCCCTGAATGGGTATCTAACCTTGTGCTAGTAAGAAAAGAGAATAGGAAGTGGATAACTTTTGTTGATTACTCTGATCTGAAAAAAGCATGCCCGAAGGATAGTTTCCCTTTACCTAGAATCGACCAGCTCCTCGACTCCACCGCCGGACACAAATTATTGTCCTTTATGGACGCGTATTCGGGATACATTCAGATCCCGATGCACATTCCAGACTAAGAACACACTAGTTTTGTCACAGACGTGGGGCTATATTGCTATGTGGTAATGCCCTTTGGATTGAAAAATGCGGGAGCAACTTATCAGCGTCTGGTGAATTGAATGTTTAAAGGCCAGATTGGTAGAACGATGGAAGTCTATGTGGATGACATGCTCGTGAAGTCACGGTGGTCAAACGACCACATCCGAGATTTAGCAAAATGTTTGATATACTCAGGCATTACGGTATGAAGATCAACCCCTTAAAGTGCTCTTTTGGCGTTGCATCAGGGAAGTTCTTGGGTTTCATTGTGAATGCCCATGGAATTGAAGCCAACTCGAAAAAGGTTCAGGCTATTCGGTACATACAAGTGCCTAGAACTATAAAGCAAGTACAAACGGGAAGGTGGTCGCGCTGAGTCGATTCATATCCAGAGCCACGGATAAGTGCATTCCTTTCTTTGATGTGATAAAGAAGAGAAAAAGGAATTTCAAGTGGACATCCGACTGCGAGGAAGCATTCCGAGCTCTAGTAAGGCATTTGGAGAGCCCTCCGGTGCTATCAAAACCAATAGACCATGAAACGTTATATGTGTACTTGGCAGTATCCCAGCATGCTATCGGTACAGCTTTGGTCCGTGAAGAGGACCGAGTTCAAAAGCCAGTTTACTATGTTAGTAAACGTCTGACGGGGGCAGAAAGAAATTGCCCCAAGATTGAGAAATTAGCCCATTGCTTGATGATTGCATCACGCAAGCTTCGCCCATATTTTCAGGCACACTCAATCAGTGTTTACACTGATCAACCCTTGCGATAGGTACTCCAACGGTCGGAAACTTCTGGAAGAATGTTAAAATTTAATATCGAGTTGAGTCAGTTCGATATTACTTACCTGCCGTGAAAGGCCATACAGGGACATGCGCTAGCAGATTTCATCATTGAATTCACCATGACAGACGAATTAAACGGCCGCAATGTCATACCTCCCGTTCGATGGAAGATGTACACCGATGGGGCATCTAACGACCGTTGTTCAGGGGCTGGCATAGTTCTTGTAACTACTGAGAACCGATAGTTTGCTACGCTTTGAAGCTCGAATTCACAGCAACGAATAACGAAGCCGAGTATGAAGCATTGATTGTGGGCTTAAGACTCATCAAAGAACTGGGTGTAAGATCGATTGAAATCTTTTGCAACTCGCAACTGGTGGTGTACCAAGTGCGGGGAGATTACCAAGCAAGGAGGCTGAGGCTTGCCCCATATTTGGTCTGAGTTCAGGAACTGCTAGCGAATCTCGAGTATTATGATATTTCACATGTCTCGCATGAGCAAAACAAAGCAGCCGATTCATTGGCAAAATTCGCAAGCACTGGTGATGCGCAGCAGATGTGATTGTTTCCCGTTAAAACCTTACATGTTCCGAGCATAAATATGATGGAAGTAGATTTCATGTTGGAAACAAAAATCGAAATAGAGTCAGGGATGACCCCATTCAAGCAGTACTTGTTACACGAAGTCGTTCCCGAAAGAAGAAGCAAAAGATGACAGGTCATTCGTAAGGCTTCGCGTTATGTGATGCAAGATGGGGTAATGTATCGGAGGGGATTCTCGACCCCCTTACTTTGGTGCATTGCCCATGATGAGATAAAACGAGTTCTGAAGGAAGTCCATGAAGGTGAATGTGGCGACCATACCGAAGGGCAGATGTTGGCAAAGAAAATCCTCCGCTATGGATACTATTGGCCAACCGTAAATCGGGATGACGCAGACTACGTGAGAAGATGTGACAAATGTCAGAAATATGCAAAAATCCCAAGAGCTCCGACGACGGAACTCATACAAATTGTTAGTCCCCGGTCATTTTCAATGTGGGGGATCGACATAGTCGGTTCCTTATCCCTATCCAAAGGTGGTGCAAAATACGCGATAGTTGCAGTCGATTATTTTACCAAGTGGGCAGAAGCAGAACCTTTGGCCACTATCACCACCAAAAAGGTCATTAATTTCGTTGTACGAAATATTATATGCCATTTTGGCCTTTCACGAACCATCATTATAGACAACGGAACTCAGTTTGAAAGCAAAGAGTTCAAGGAATTTTCGCCAAAAATATGGTATTGAGAAAAAGTTTGCAGCAGTTTATCACCCGAAAGCTAATGGACAAGTGGAAGCCATAAACAAGATAATCAAATCCATATTGAAAAAAAGTTTGAAAAAGGCTAGAGGCAAGTGGGTGGATGAGCTTCCAGCAACGCTTTGGGCTTACAGAACCACCCACAAGTCCACGACTGGCCACACTCCATTCGCATTGGCATATGGCATGGAAGCTATCATACCGGTGGAACTTGAAGTTCCATCACATCGGGTAACTTACTATGACCCTTAGTCAAATCAAGATCTCTTGCTGGAATCATTGGACTTCGTTGATGAAAAACGCGAAGAAGCTAATTTAAGAGTGGCCGCGTACAGGCACCGAGTCGCTCGATATTATAATGAAAATGTCTGATCGAGAATCTTTGGCGTGGGTGATCTCGTTTTGAAACGAGTTTTCCCAGTACCATCACATACGAGCCCTGCATGGGAAGGTCCATACGTCATTGAATGGAAGCTTGGAGAAGGAACTTTCAAGCTAGCGACCGTTGATGGTGCGACACTCCCCCGAGCATGGAATAGTGAACATTTGTGGCATAATTACATGTAGTTCATTTCCTTCATATTTTAGTTGCATTTATTTCCAGCAAGTTTTTATTCCTAGTCTATGGAATGTAAAAAGACAATTTAGCTTATTTACATTAATAAAGGCTTGAAGCCATTTTCTCTATGAATTGTAGATGTTTCTGTGTATGATAACGCTATGGCAAATAACTAAAGAATACATTATTCTGCCTGACGTACGAACGCGCTCGAGCACTCAAAATCTCCAAGTCCTCGGAGTGCGGACTGGAGTACTCTGAGTCCTCGGAGTGCGGACCAGAGTATAAACGACTCAAAATCTCCAAGTCCCTGAAGTGCATAATTGAGTACTCTGAGTGCCCGGAGTGCGGACCAGAGTATGAAAGACTTAAAATCTCCATGTCCCCGGAGTGTGGACTGGAGTACTCTATGTCCCCAAAGTACGGACCAGAGAATAAACGACTCAAAATCTCCAAGTCCCCAGAGTGCGGACTGGAGTACTCTAAGTCCCAGGAGTGCGGACCAGAGTATAAACGATTCAAAATCTCCAAGTCCCCGGAGTGTGGACTGGAGTACTCTAAGTCCCCATAGCGCAGACCAGAGTATAAACGACTCAAAATCTTCAAGTCCCTAGAGTGCGGACTGGAGTACTCTGAGTCCCTGGAGTGCGGAGCAGAGTATAAACGACTTAAAATCTCCAAGTCCTCGAAGTGCGGACTGGAGTACTCTAAGTCCCTGGAGTGCGGACCAGAGTATAAACGATTCAAAATCTCTAAGTCCCCGGAGTGCGGACTGGAGTACAATAAGTCCCCGGTGTGCGGACCAGAGTACAAATGATTGAAAATCTCCAAGTCCCCAAAGTGCGGACTGGAGTAATCTGAGTCCCCAGAGTGCGGACCAGAGTATAAATGACTCAAAATCTCCAAGTCCCCGGAGTGCGGACTGGAGTACTCTAAGTCCCCGCAGTGTGGACCAGATTATAAACGATTCAAAATCCCCAAGTCCCTAGAGTGCGGAATGGAGTACTCTTAGTCCCCAGAGTGCAGACCAGAGTATAAAAGACTCAAAATCTCCAAGTCCCCGGAGTGCGGACTGGAGTACTCTAAGTCCTCGGAGTGCGGACCAGAGTATAAACGATTCAAAATCTCCTAGTCTCCAGAGTGTGGACTGGAGTACTCTAAGTCCTCGGAGTGCAGACTGGAGTACTCTAAGTCCCCGAAGTGTGGACCAGAGTATAAACGATTCAAAATCTCCAAGTCCCCGGAGTGCGGGCTGGAAGCCTGGAGTACTTTGGGTCCCCGGAGTGTGGACCAGAGTATAAACGACTCAAAATCTCCAAGTTCCCAGAGTGCGGACTGGAGTACTGTAAGTCCTCGAAGTGTGGATTCGAGTATAAACGACTCAAATCTCCAAGTCCCCTGAGTGCGGACCGGAGTACTCTAAGTCCCTGGAGTGCAGATTCGAGTATAAGCAATTCAAATCTCCAAGTTCCCTGAGTACGAACTAAGGCACAAATGACTCGAATATATCAAACCCCCGAAATACAAACTAAAAAATATTCTAAGTGCTTGATGCATGGAATGAAAAATGAACAACTCCCAAAGAATTTCCGAGCTATATGAAGATGAACCGAGAAGTCTATGTCATTCACAACAGCTTGGATTTCTATCGCAATCACGTAGAAAACTGAACGATAAGAGTCTTTTGCAAGACAGAAAAACTAAACTTTATTCAAAAATGAGTTTCTACTACAACTCTTCCAAAATTTGGAGTCAACGGTCTATTTACAAGGACTATGAAAATAGATAAAAATAATCACATAACCTAAACTAACTCTCGTTGAACGAGAATAATGATTACTTCTTGGATTTCTTCGACTTCTTCCCCTCCTTTGTCTTCTCAAACGAATCCTCTCCTATGCATTTACCCTTAGCAATCCTCTTTGATGGAGAAGTAGGGGGAACTTCCATTGGCCTGGACCTGCCAGGAAGGATAATTTTCAACGGCTTGTTCAGGGGATCGTTTAAGTCCACAACTTGAGGCTCGAATTTGATCTTGACTATCTCTTTATTCTCCCTTTCAAGCTGCTCCTTCATGCTCAGTTTGGATGTGTGTTCAGAAGCTCCCGTAATCTCGACTTCATAACTCCCATCGATAGGAGAGGAAGTCTCGGACTTGTCCTCATCAAGTGCTCCGATCACCTGAGCATCTGGACCAGAAGCCTCCCCTGCGTGAGTAGCCTCACTTGTTTTTTCCTCCACCTCCTTTGCAACATCGCTCCTCAGAGTGGTCTCGAGATCAGAACGGCTTGTACAAAATCATGAAAAACAAGAATTAGAATACAGTAGTCCTTCATGAAGAACGACGACTTTTGGAATCTTAAAGTGAAGGGTTATCAACCAGGTTCTGGCAAACTCTTAGGTGTCCGAGGGGTCTCGCCCTCTGGAACGGGAGACATAATGTGGATGCCAGGGCCAGGGTCCTCCGGGTTGTAACCAATATGCTACTCAAATGGATCGAATATCGGCCAATCAGCGACTGAGTAGGCACATGAGCTGGAGACACGACCCCGGATGGACCGGTAATAACATCTTTCCCTTTTGATGAGGGAGAGCCTTTGCAATAAAGGGCGTTTGCCTTAGACAGGACTGAAGGCTCGTTCCCCTTAAGATATTTCTTTATCAGAGCGTCCTCGTCAACCTCGTCGGTGTTAAGTTCAACCTTCCTGATTTCTATTAAGGTCTCCCACGCCTCGGCTAAAGATTCGAGATAGCCCTCGCCCAGAAAAGTTAAATCCTGGTGCATGAGAACGCGCGCATTGAATTCTGCAATAAGCGGGTCGAACATGCTTTTGACTTTTTCCCTACCTTCTTCCTTAGCCGCCTCAAGACGGGAGTCGATCTCCGCAGATGCCATCTTTTTGCCCTCTTCACGGGATTCATTCTTTAGCGCCTCAACTTTGAAAAGCTCATCCTCAAGTTTCGCTTTTAGGAGTTGCGTAGCAATGATCTCGTCGCAATACCTTTGCGAATCTTCTTGGGCGACAGTCTTCTCCTCTTGCTCTTTGCAGAGTCGCTCCTCAAGTTCTTTAACTCGAAGGCCGAACGCATCCCTCTCTTTTTGCGTCAAGTCTTTCTCCAAAGCTAAGGCCCCACACGTTGGACCGCTTCGTCGATTTCTTTTTTATGGGTTGATTCCAAATGAGTTGCAGCTTCGGCGGTATCTTTGGCGCTCTGTTGGGTGGCCTCAAGCTGAGTTTTGTAAGACGCGAGCTCTTCGTCCTGAGCTTTGATAATGTCTTTGTCATGGATATCCTCAAGCTTCAGGCGATCAATCTCATGCTGGCGCTCTATGGAGACTTCTGACACTTTTTCAGCAAGATGAACAAACGCGTCATGTTGAACATAGACGTCGTTGGTATAGGTGATAGCGCTCTGCTTAACATGTCCCGGAATAGGATGAATCGTCGGGAGAAATTTCAGGCCATCAAAGCAAATTTTTGAGAATTTAGCCTTGAGCTCTTTCAATCTCTCCAGTATTGTTGGATCTGTTGCGGGAACAGGAGGAGATGGCTTTGAAAGTTCAGTCCTCTTATGAGAATCCCGGGACTATCGAGTGGTGGAGGAATCAGAGTGTTGATCGCAAGGGACATTTGATTACGACCCCTTACGGTCGTGCTTACCTTTGCTTTGCCCTGAGTGAGAAAGGGGATTATGATGGTATTTGGGCCGATAATACGATTTCTTCCGAGATGATGAATCTCGGGAATGATAATCCCTATCACCGTCATCATCCCTATCTCGTCGTCTTTCGAAACCCGAGTCCCGTCCTGATTGATGGAAAATCGATAAACCGCGAAGGCGGTCAAGTCTATGTGTGCACCCCATGTCACCTGCGTAAAGTTTAAGTAACGATGAGTTAGTAAAAAAGCAAGGTAATGACGGAAAGTTCAAGTGCAAAGTGGAGTGCGTGTGTTTATGTGTGCCCTAGTGTTTCTCCCCGACATACCAGTTTCTTTACTAATAGGAGTTTGTCCTCCCTCGCATTGGGCTTGAGCATCGGCATCGCCTCTCGCGGGCGAGTGGAGCTTATGGGCCTTGGGATCATCGAAACCATAGTTGAGAAGGTCGTCAGGTATCATAAGGTTCGACAGACCTTTTAAAGAACTTTCCAGGTGCTGCGGGGAAGCTTCTTTCTCCGTTGGAATAAGGGTAACCTTAGAAGTTCCGTCCACTTTCTCCTTCCTTAGCTTATACGTTAGTTTCTTCTTCCTCTTCCAAGGGGAAGACGACGTTTCAATGTTGTGGACTTCAACTATTGGATCTCAAGGTAGACTAACAGTTTTGCCTTGTACTTTGGCCGTTTCGGTTTCCTTAATCTCCCCCTATTCTAGCGTGTCAGGGGCGTTACGTGTCAAAGACTCGGCCTGCTTTTTCCCTTTGCTAGCGGTAGGCCTGGGTATAGTAACTTCGACCAAGTATGAGTGTCAGTCCAGGACGTGGGCTAATGAGAGTTTTGCCTTGTAATGAGAGTTTTGATGTCCCGTTCTTCGGCGGGAATGGCTCGAATAGCCTCGATGGCTTCAGAGTATCCGGTCCCTTAGGACGTGGGCTAATGCCTGAAAAGATGGAAAAGGGTTAGAAAAGGTACAACTTCAACCAAGTATGAGTGTCAGTCCAGGAAAAAGACTTACTTCCTTCCACCCATCTTCTCGTAAAGCCTGGAGGACAGGCACATAAAACCATTCCTGTTTATACAGGGCGAACTTGGTCCATGCCCCAGTTAAGATTTGACATTTGTTATGCGGCTCGAGAAACATAAAAGATGGGCTATTCCTCCGCTTCTTGATGCAATATATGTATCTGATATCGCCCAGAGTGGGAAGCCTTGAAAGGACACTCATGAAGAGGATACAGGTGCCGTAGATGAATGCGTGGCTGTTCGGGTGCAGTTGCGATGGGGCAATGTCGATATACTATAGCACGTCTCGAAGAAACGAGTTGAACGGTGGCACACCACCAACCCAGCACATGAATTTATTACAAGCTGTGTATCCGACTAGGGGCAAGTGTGGACGATCGTGCCCCAATGGAACTAGCACATCGTCAAAGGGGATTCCGTGGACAGAGCATATCCGACGGAGTGTGCTTCCATTAATCTTCGAAGCCTGTGAATCGACTGGGTTGTCCAAGAAAATTGCTGCCTCCAGAGCGTCGGGCGCTAAGTTATGAGCAGGGGAAGTTGACGGATTTGAAGTATCTGCGACTTCTTGTCGAGACGATGGCCCAGGTCTGCCTGAGATTGTAGCAGAGCAAGATTTCATAGACATTGTTAACGAAGATTGAATCTAACAGAGTACCTGTTTGAACTATACCTGAAAAGTAATCAATGTTAGACTTAACAGAATAAGTATTCCCCCCGTGTGGTGTGCGAACTAGTGCGATCATTCAAGTATAGGTGCTGAGGAATTATAAGTCACAGAGTTGATGGTATAAAGTTGATCTTTGAACTGTCGTCTTCGAAGACCGTCATCGCTGACCGTCTCCAAAAGCCAACCTTGCAATATTTTCAATTTTGAACTCGGACATTGGCAAAAGCTTTTATCTATTTTTATCGATTTAAGCTCAGGCTTGTGATCATTGAAACTAGGAAGTTATCAGTCCAAATTAATTCGATATGCAACTATGCTAGTATGCTTAGGTCCTTGTCCTTGTTTTTGTCATATGATTAGGCAAGGTGAATAGGTGAATTCGACGAGGGTTATGTTCAAGTTAGAACAATTTTGGCTGTTATTATCAACTCATCAAGGGTCAAGGCAGAGCGATATTTGAAATGCACGGCCTAAATGACGTTCGACCTAAATGTCGTTTGTCCTAAATATTAGTCGGCCTGAATATCGTCGACCATTATTCTGTTCGGCCTAAATTCAAGGAGCGATCAGCATAAGTATCAATCTTCCAGCCCTTCTTATTTTCCGTTCGACATGCGGCAAATCGTGCCGAACCCTGCTTATGCCGAGCCACTTCGCTCGGCATTCTGTCCTTAACATCATTTTTCCTCTTTTCCTCCATCTCTCCCGACCGACACTGCCGAGTCCTTCGGCAAGTCATACCGAACCGTGTCGATCGGCATCCAGCCCACTTCCTACGTACTTTCTGTTCTTCCACTCCAACCTCGTTCGACATGGGGGGATCATGCCGAACCATAGCCATGTCGATCCACACCACTAGGCCTTATCTCCAATTCCATTCCCATGCTCACTTATGATCACTCAGCATTAAAAGATCATGCCGAGCCACAACAATGCATCTTCCACTTTTCTCTTCTCCATTCCACCCACCTTGAAATCACCTAAAAGCATACTAACTTCCAGCCCTAAGATGCGTCCGAACCTCAATTCATCTCCCTCATCCACACGCCTCCTACTTTCTACAATCTATGAAGGATTTACGCGCTCGAGTTATGTGTTATACTTCCTAATTTAAGAAAGCGGTCGAAAGGTTCTTACCGAAGAGAATGGCAGGAGCTTGGAGGTCTGTGAGCATAAGATTGGAAGTTGTTCAAATTTAACTTGGGAAGGAGTTGTAGGAAGGGCGTGATGGATTCAAAGTAGGAAGGGAAGATTGGTGAAGTGAATTAAACTTAAGGAAGGTAAGTTACGTGTTCTTGGAAAATAGAGGTGAAAAAGTAAAAAGAGAAGAAGGAGTGGAGTGTAGGGTTTTATAGGGCAAGAAAGGAAGTCGAAGAGACGATAACCGGTAGAACCTGTCAAAGTGCTTCATTCGTTCGGCATCGGCTATACTGTTCGGCATCCATAGCTCTCGGCTTTGACTATGCATTTCGGCATTTGTATGTCGTTCGGCATGCATTGCCTCACCTAGTATTCATAAGAAACCACCATCGAGAAGAATAAGCCAAGGCTCAAAGCAAAGCACGGAGGATTCGCGATTCAAAGCGCATCACGTTCGATCACGTGACGCATTTGGAGGGCAAGTGTTACCTAGAGATTTGACCAGGAAACTAGGCACTCGGCATTTGCATACCGTTCGGCATCCCGAGCGTTCGACACAACATACTTGGTTGGCTTCCAGGTTCATTCGGAACAAATTGTCCGTTCGACATTCAAGTTCGATCGGCTTTTAGGTTCGTTCGGCACAAATGGTTCGTTCGGCATTCAAGTTCGATCGGCTTCCAAGGACGTTCGGGATTCAAGGGCATTCGACATTGAGAGCCATTCGGTATTGCATATCATTCAGCATTAAGTGTCGTTCGACATCTATGGAGTTCGGCATGGCAGAGTCGTTCGGCATTCCATGATGCTCGGCATCCAGACCTTGTTCGACACTCAACCCCGTTCGGCATAAATCTCGATCGGCATTCGAGATCATTTGGCATCCAGAGGTGTTCGGCATTCATGCCTAATTCGACATTCGAGATCGATCGACATCCAAAGGTGTTCGGCATTCATCCAATCTCGACCGGCTTTGATTATTGCTCGGCCTGCACACTCCACTCAGCATATCACTTCGTTTGGCATGAAGATATCGTTCGGCATTTTGCCGTCCGGCATCTATGGATCGGCACACAAAACTCACTCTTCTTGGGCCAAGATATTTAGCTATCAAGCCCACCAGGGAAGTCCAACCCATCTTCGTCTATAAATAGAGAGGTAGGGGCACAGTGAAAGGGACCTTTTTTTTAGAACACCGAGGAGACTCTGTTGCATTCAAGACTTAATTTTTTTGCTTAGCAATTGTATTTAAGTAATTGATAGACGGATTGTATCTGTAATCGATTATCTAGAGAAGCAATAAAGATCTACCTCAAAGTGGACGTAGGCAATTACACCGAACTACTATAAATCCGGTGTTCATTTTTTCTGCATTTAAATTTACGTACTGCTCTCTGTTTAACTTTATTTTCTTCATTAATCTCACTACACAATCTCTCTTAGGGTGTTAGTGACTAATTCTAGTGCTAACATAAGACGATGATCACCCAGGCCAATATATTTATAAAAAACCTAATAGGTCGGACTGTACCTCATATCGTAAGATAAATGATGCCAAGATTGATTAGAAGGATCCTAGACAACCATCCTGACATCGAATGGAACCTGGATCACAGAAACAATAATCACTACATCATCAGCATCATCAGGGGCAGAAGTATCAAATAAAGATGCAGGAATATTTGGAGTAGAAGGAACATCAAAAGGCGAAGATTCTAAACAGCTTTCGGGACCCACAACCGAGAGGAGGGCAAGGAAGGGGTACCTTTGTCGGGATAGGTTCCCCACAAGCTAATGAGTGTGACTCCAAACAGTGACCAAAAGAGTGGCAGGTGGTGCATATATCGGGCTTCCAATTATAATTAACATTTACGAATATGTCATGCCCTTCAGTGCAAGCTTTGATCTAATGAGGAAGCAGTCTGCGGGTGTAATTTCAATCAAGGCTTTAGCAAACGTGAAGCAGTCTCTATCCACCATATTAGAATCGAAACATTTAAGGATACCAATACACGATGCAAGCCAGTTAATACCAATTAAGGTCTGCAGAACAGTAGGAATATGCAAGAAGATTACCCATACTGGAATAGACAAAACTTGCTCTCTGGCACTCTCGACCGAAGGAGACCAAGTGGTGGCAATGAAAGGGTTACCATCAATAATGATAGGATCTGATTCTAACACTCGCCTTCTTTCTTCCACTATAGAGAATTAAAGTAAAACATGCCTTCCAAGAAAAAAACACGCAGCCCACCTCTTAATTTCCATCTACTTCGGCAAAGATTGCGAACTACATTATAGTCCACAACCGAGTCAAGAAAGAAACCCACTAAAAAACTTTCCATCTAGATATCCCTTCATGAATTACTTAAGTCGGAGGGGAATCACCATCAGAATGAGAGAAAGCTATTAGACTGTAATTTCCAGTAGACCGAGGAAGGCTAGAGGTGAGCGACGACCACTGTTAAATGATTCGACTCTGCTGGGCAATGGAACAAACAGGTACCGTGCTTGTAGAGTTATGGTTGAGGTTGAATGACTTTGGGATTGCAGGAGATACTACAACATCTTCAGCACTGGAATTTACACAAACTTACCTTGAATCAACAGTAACATTAACAGGTCGAACATGATTTTCAGCAAAAGCCTGCGATGCCACACCAGGTAGTGACAGATCATGTAAGATTCCAATTCCACAAGTATTTACCAAAGAAGAAAGAGGGGGTGACTTACAAATGGATTGCTAGTCAGTGCTAGAAGAATCGCCATCACAATGATTGCCATTAACTTGCTCAGATTCGCACTCACCAGCTTGAAGAGGAGCCGAATAAGATTTTCCAGATCTCGTGCAAGATCAGGGGACTTTGAGAAGCGAGGTTTATCTTTACGGTTCTTTGCATAGGACAAGAGAGACGAGGAAGAGGGGAGAAAGGACGATCGGCAGGAGAGATTCAGCGAGAAGCTAAGACGACGAGGTGGAAGAAGATAAAAATCGCGATGTATAGATCCTGATTTCCAAGCACGGCAGCCATTTCCCAACAACTCTATATTTAATGAAATGAAAACTATTTGTTTTCAAAATAATACTAACTTTCATATAAAGAAAGGGTTTCCAATTTGTGTTGAAAGATTCAAGTTTGAAATGGAATTGAAGTAGTTTTGAAAGCTATGAATGAATCTTTGTGAAAGATGGTTGAACCTTGTTTTGAAATTGAAGAGGATCTTAAAGGTGTATCTTTTGTATAAAAGATTTGAAATAGAATTGTTTCGAAAGCTATGAAGGAATCTTTATGAAATATTTGGTGAACTTTGTTTTCAAACAAAAGAGGATCTCAAAGATAGATCTTTTGTTTAAATATTGTGAATAAATCTTTGTGAAATATTGGTGAACATGTGAAGTGAATCTTTTTGTTTAAAGATTTAAATGATAATTTGTTTAAACCATTTAAAGAAAGGTTTTAGGCTTTAAGTTGTGACTTAACTGAGATCCCAATATCCATATGTTTTTAAATATTGTGCTTATTACTTGGTTTACCCGGGAGAGGACTTGTTCCATATAACCCATTTTGAATAGTGATACGTCTTAAATGGATAGCATTTGAAGACCTGTGGTGAAGACTGGGTATTTTCGAGAATGAAAGAATAACCCATCGAATGTCTCTGCACTGCATCGTGTCGGTATAGAGATCTCCGTATGTGATGGGGAGTCCGATCGGGATTGTGAATATCTGGAGTGCAAGGGCTTCTTTTGAAGTGCCTTCGGTTCTGTTCGAACCCGGAACAGACTTGTATGGATGTATGTCTGACATTACACTTCGAGATGTAAAGCTGGTTTCTATCAAATACATTTCTGATTGGTGGCAGAGATTTATTCTCTTAGCTTAACATCCTTCTCTGAGACGTACGAGCTTAGAGGTTATGTAGTTGATGGTCACTAGTGATACATTCCCAATTTGGTAGTGTGGCATGATGAGTGCTACTGAGTGTTGTTGATCATTTGTTGATTGAAGCATGGCTTTGTGAAAAACATAGCTTTGTGGACATTACCTCGTCGGACCTCACAAACCGAAAATGGTCGAAAAAGGAAAGATGTGGCAAGGTTATTAGGGGTTGCTCCCCAAGGGTATGTCCATTTCTTCTGGAAAAGGGTGGGGTCACGGTATGGAGCCCAGATACTTAGCTCATGTGGTCACTGCAAATTTTTACTTTTTGGTTGTTGTTTTGTAGTTGAGGATCCTCGGATAAAGGTCGCAAACGACCGAGGATGGCATACTTGTAGGTGTTACTTCCGGGCAGGGTAACCCGGCCTTGTGTTGGCAGAGATCCGGGTAGGTTCTCGGGGCGTCCCTCCAAAGGCATACCATGTGGAGATAGAAAGTTCCTTAGCCTGGCCATTTGTTGAAAATCCAATATCTAATACGCGCCTTGTACGGTTTTAGTTGTAGAACCTTCCATTTACTTATGGTGGTCACCACTGTTTAGATGGTAGCTATAGTAGGCATAGTTCGAATTGTCTACGCTAGCTAAGATTAATATTATACTTTCGAAATGTTTTCTGCACTATGCACTAATAATAATATCAAAATGGTTTTCACGTATCAAGCATGTTTGACTATCATAAGGAGAAATCTCCTCCAATTCTGCGTTTGCATATGTGTGCAGCAGGAGGCCTTACAGTAGTTTCATTTTCCAAAAAGCATTACGGATTTCAATCTTAAATTCTTTTGTTGTTGTTTTTGTTTAAACCTATTTCCGTTTGCTCACACCAGTCCCATGACTGACTCGGAGTTTATTGTTCTCTTCCTAAACTCTAGGTGCCCACAATTTTCTACTTGGGCAGTCTAGAGTTGGGATTTTCAGATAATCAGCTAGTAGATGTAGATTTCGATATCGTCTAGCTTTTAATTTTGAATCCATTGGAGTCTTTGGACCTTGGCGATCACATCGGTGACTGGCCTTGCTTAAGTCAACTTGATGGTGGTTCAAGCTTATCAGATTGGAGTCTTCAAAGCTTTTAGGTTAAGCCATTTGGTTTTGGAATTTGGCATTGAAATGCAGTTTTGGATTCTATCTTCTTTCTATTCTTTGGAAGATCAAGTTGGATAAATTGTTCCACTGCTGGTGTTTTGTTTCTGTTGTTGTCTTGTATCTCTGATAATATTGATATTAATGTTGTATCAGATATTGTTTTATTCCACTGTGTTGTTATACTTAATGCGTTATAAGCTCCAGCGTGAATCGGATTTCAACGGTTGAATATGCGGCATTCAAGTACAAGTAAAGTACGAGTGTCGTTTTTCGAACGCTGAAATTTGGGTCGTGGCATCAAAAGCCACCATTGAAACTTTCTCTATGGTCTTCATCCATTCTCGATACTAACAATAAGCACCTTGTACATAGTCCTGCATCGTTTGTTCTGCGCCATTGAGAATTTTCTTGAAGTGCGGAGGGAATATGAAGACATCGTAGCAGATAGTTGGGAAATCCTTCTTCAACTTAGTGATTCTAATCGCTCCTTCCCCAATGGGTTCTATAGCGAATTGCTTAGTGGTAATAGGGGTCTCGGTCTCCATCCTTCGACGTAGCTTGTCGGGCCTTGAAGTCTAAGGGGGCGCTACTTGACGAGGAGTTTCTAAAGGCTTTCTACCAGAACCAGAAGGTTTAGAAGGAATTCTAGGTGATGGAGAGCGAGATCGTGAGTGGCGCCTATAATCCCTTACTTGGTGCTCATACTCCTGAATAGAATGGCGATGGTTATAGTCTCTTTCTGACTCGTGCCTGTGAGACTCAGAGTAAGAACTTGAAGAATGGCACGCAGCACGAAGACTACCGAGCATAGATCCCTGCTTTGTCATTATATCCGTACAAATGAAAAGAGAAACAGAGTTAAATATATCTAGAGATTAAGAAACATGTGATTAGAAATCATATGCTGCCGTAAAGTGTGTGCATGTATGTGCAAACACCCAACCAACCTGTTGTGGCAGCCGTGCTGGTAGAAGTTGGCTCTCCTATATCTAAGGCACTTTGAAGCCCTTGTGACGAACCGAAAATCCGTACCCTTTGAATCGACAATAATCCACACATGTCCGACCCAAAAAGCACCGACTGACGGAAAGTCAAGAGAATGAAAAAAAAGAGAAGAGAAGAAAGAGAGAAGATAGAAACAACAGAATAATACAGAATCTCACATCGCAGCGGAAAATATATAATATCATATCAATGACCTTTACAAAACAGAGACGATATATATATACACATCAATCAGAGTTCAATAATCAATCAATAGTTATCAGCTTGGACAGTTATAATAACCCGTCCTTACAAATGCCGATAATATAAAACAACTAAGCATTGTAGATAATCAATAATCAAAACAGCTACGCGTATACATAAATGAAGATCTTCAGCTCTCCTGTTGAAGCTCCAAAAGCACTAATCTAAACCTGTAAATATACTCGGTCTGACCTGAGCATTGAAAGGGAAGAACGCCCGGATCAATCTGTTTAAACCAGCGTGAGAAACACACGCAACTGAATTTATTAAATTACCAAATTTTTCCTTAGTTTTCAAAAATAAAAGTATCTCCTAAGACAAGTCCACATATAAACACGGACATTTTTTTACCTTACGATAACTAAAACATATCATATCAAATCCTCTTCTATTATAGTAGTGTGTACTATATAAAAATAATATTAATCGTAGCTGAAATTGTTACATTGATTAAATTCCAGCATATAGCCCAATTGGGTAATACAATCAAAATGGCAAGCACATAGCGGAGTTTGGATTTCCATACAAATGACCAGGCGAAGGGACTACCTTCCGATGGGGTACACCTCTAGATGGATATGCCGAGGCACAGAACATCTGCCCCCTACCAACACACCGGCCCACCTCTATAACTAGATGGTACCGAATATGTCATCCTCCGGTCGTTACCGACCTTTACCAAGGGCCCTCATAGCATACAAACCACATAATCAGATACACGACAGCATAGGGTGCAAAGATATATCTAGAAGAGGATGATCATATCCTACTTGGGAATGACCCACTTAGCCTTGCCGCATCTAACCCTATTTTTGTCATTTTCGGTTGATGAGGCTATAGGTAACGATTACCTTTCACAAAGCACAATCACATGACTTAGAATGCCACATAGCCATTTCCGTTGACTATTAATTGCCTTCCTCAAAAATACAACCCTTAAGCTCATACATCTCAAGGAGGGTATTAAGCTAAGAGAAGTTGCCTTCTCCGCTACCGCTGGTGTATGTTTGTAAAAACCAATGTACGTAATCTATAGAAATGCAATGTCAGACAAACATCCATACAAGTTGTCCAGGAACAGTACAAACCGAAGGTACTTTCCTACCACATCCTGTCGGGAAATCCCTAGGATTAGTAGCGAATAGTCCTCACATTGGATATTTCATAATGAAGAGACCACTGCTACTGGATGTATATTGGGATTTTAACCCCAAACGATCAACAAGCAGTCCCCCACTATGAAACTCCGAAAATCAATATCATTACAAGCAACCTGTACAGTCGTCGCATATACGTTGGTCCGAAATGATTTTCAGATAAACCTGATCCCGGTCTCTTCGCACCAACAACACAAAAGCATTTCTCAACCTCACACAGAAACTATGTATCATAGACTTATCACGTCTCCAACTTTCAACTTGCTATCCTTCGGGCCAAGAAGGAAGCTCGATAGATTGGAGTAATAATCTGCACTACACGAATCAACATCCTCAACACAAACGATAATCAAGCCTACACAGAAGGCAACATACTAAGTGTATGACTAAATAGTTCCCACATCAAGTCGAGAAACTAAAATTATTGGGCAATTTGATAGTCGGTTATTTAACTATCAAAGAAAACAAACAAATATTCAGCACTATATACAATCACTAGGCCCTTTTATTAATCTTTCATAAATTAAATAATTTGCCAAATATTCACTTCAATTTATCTTTTAAAAAGATATATTCTCAAAACATTTCACTTCATATTGGAAAACATTTCCAAATACTTATTTAACAATAAGTAATTCACAAATTAATTTATTTTCAACACTTAGAAAATATTCAATATACATAAAACACAATTAAGTATATATCTTATTCTTTAAGGAAAACATTATTTTAAACATCTTTATTTTGGATCAAAATGAATGTTGCGTAAAACATCGTTACGACAACCCAAAATCAATAGTATAGGGATTCAAAAATAAGATAGATATATAAATCCCAATACTATATAAAACTTTTCCTTTCGAAAATTATTTACTATAACAACAATGTTATAATCCATCATTTCCTTATTTCTCGAAAACGTCTATTTCAACAATGAATGTTGAAATCTATGGTTTCGATACTTAACGAATTTTAAAACAACTTTAAATCATTTTAATTCCATTTAAAATATCACTTTCCAAAAATATTTATTTATTTCAAAAAATTATTCACTGTCCAAAATCATGAATATAAATCGTTTACCAAATTCATCGCTTCTATATATTCATTAAAGGATTATCCACTGTCCAAAATCGTGGATATATCTCCTTTAATAAGCTTCCCTATTTACTTATCAAATTCAGTTGATTTTTGATTTATAAAACAACGTTTATAAATTCCATTTTATATTTTATAAAAACTTCAATACATAAAATTCCTTTATTAACCAATTCCATTTACATCTCATTTACAGCCAAAATCCAATTTATAAGTTAATTCCTTATAAATTATTTATTTACAATTTCATTCTTTCTATAACTTCACAAATTATAAATCTTATTCACTTATAAAAATTCCATTTATAACTCATTTTAACACTTATAAAAATCCTTTAAAATTCTAACACTTTGATTTATAAAATATCAATTTTATAAATCTTATATATATACACACACAACGTTTATTATAACCTCAAAAATCTTGATTTTTAACTAAACTTATACTTTTAATAATTTCAAATCATTATTAAAACTTATATAACTCCAAATATCATACTTAAGTGTTATTTCACAAAATTCATAATTTTTTATAACAAAGAAAGTTGTCACATTTATTTAGTAAGAATAAGTCAATTCTGAATGATTCAAAAATCAATAAAACGTTTATTTCCAAAATCACTTTAAAATCCTTTTAAATTTGAAATCGTTACTTTAACATTTTTAAAATTCTAAAAATAGGCCTAATGCTGCAACAGCATTAAATACATCAATCATGGCATCCAAAACATCATATATCATATGATAACAGCATATATCACAAAATCTGTAAATCATTAAATACGGATGATGAATCCAGTTGGATCCCTTCAACCTGTCACCTGCAACAAATATACATATTAGAATATGTGTACAATGTCCGCTTCAAGGCAGAAGCGCGTACAAAGATCATCCGCTCATACAGGGAACGTTTAGGGTCTCATCTGCTCTACTAGGCAGGTATATATCCAAATATCAACCAATATATCATATATCATCCAAAAAATCATCATTCATCATATAATAAATTATTTGTCACTTACATAAAAATATTAGTGAATCAGAAAGAGTGAGTTGTACTCACATTGATTCCAGCCGCAGTTTCAATGTTTTATTCCGAATAAAATTAAACACGCGTTTAATTTTACCCAAAATTCACACAAGCTCCAATCAACTTCAAACCAGCTCCATTGCATAGTAATCGTCCATACGAACCCAAAAGCAATTCGTTTCGTGCGAAACGGACCTTGTATGAAAAAGATATGACATTACAAAGTTTATATGATTTTATAAATATGTAATTTACAAAATTATTTTATTTTCAAATATCAAACCCTAGATCATCTCGGCCGTAGATTTTGTTGCATCAGATCATGACCATCAAAAACATCTTCCTCTTCACGCATTTGTTGCAGGCTCGTTCGAAAGAATGGAACCCATAGCCCCGTATGTAAATTAAATTATGCTCCACCATCATCGAGCTATACGACGATCAGCTACCGTCAAACGAAAGCACGTGCTCCACTCTCCCTTCGGCTATGACCACGCCGAGCTCGGTTGTGCCATCACGTGGAAAAATGTGCATGAATTTGTGATGAATGCGACTGAAATATGGCTCCAAACGATGATGATAAAGAAAATTCACCGTTGAATTGAAAGGCCTTGACGAGCTCTATAAGTTTGTAGTTGGAATTTTTTGTGAAAGTGAGTGGATTGGAAGAAATCGAGGAGGGAAGACGACGATTTTATGGCCATTGGTTTACAAGTGGCGGCTAGCCCTAGAGTTTGTAGGGTTTGTGCAAAATGAAGAAAACGAGTCCTTTTATAGAAAATTTCCAAAACATTATTCATCTGAAATTTTCTCGAACTCGAAATGAAGCGTGCCGCCAGGCGTTTATAATGTTTTACCCCTATTCCGAACGCAATGGAATATATATCGGGAGCCAATTCGATCGTACTTGAAAGATAGCTTTCCTAATTGACTATTTTAAATTTAAAATTCACTTAAATCGATTTCTACGCGTTTTAGCTTACCCCGGACAAACCGTAAATCTGATTGATACGAAATTTTAAGTCTTACAATAATTTAACATTACGGATTCAATGAATCTAGTTTCGTCAAAATGCGAGGCTTTTTGAAAAAAGACTATTTTTACTTGTCAATTAAATATTAAAATATTCAATTTTTACAAATTAACTTTTAATTCAATTTTAAAAGTTTACTAACGTCATTTAAATTCAACTAGAATTGATTTCAACTTTATAAATCATTTTTATTCATGTTAAATCCAATTTTCTATTATTTACACTATTTCAAATATTCAATTAACAATTTAATTATCCAATTTTATTACTATATTCGAAATATTATTTATTCAGCTTATTAAATTTACTTGTGCATATTTAAAATCAATAAAATAAACGAATTTCAAATGACAGAAATTCTGGGTCGTTACATTCTCACCCTACTTAAAAGAATTTCGTCCTCGAAATTACAAAGTAAGAAAAAGTCACAATATCCATTAACTTTTCAAAACAAATCGTTCCAACTAGATATCCAAAATCCTTTAAACCTTTTAACATTTCTAAAATCCATTAGTTAAAATTCTTATAAAAACTTTACAAAGTTTTCAAATTCATTCATAGTTATCTTTTCAGAACCAACTATATCGTTTAACATTTTAACTTAAAATCCAAAATTTTAGTTATCACAAATTTTTCCCAATTTTCTCAAAATTTTCTAACGCCTTAAATTTTCAAAAAAAATTGCCATAGTCTCCTTTGCGCGGTTTGATCCGAAAAGAAATGGCAATATATATATCACAAATATACATCTCATCGTCAAGGATGAGGCATCCCGAAGGGAAAAAAGTGTAAAAGTACAATATGTAATCCGAGATATGTACCTTATATATTATTAGCGAGCATATACTGCTAATATAGCGCGAAAGCGAGATCCAAAAGTAAAGCAAGCGCCATCCGCACCTACTAAACACTCAACAACAAATGAGAAACATGTATATATGAAAAGTAATATAAATATACAACATATACCAACACAACTACTACACATGCCAATATAGAAAATGCAATCAAAAACAACAAATCCAATCATAAAACAACTATCATCCAACAAACCATATCTATCCAATCAATCCATAACCAAATCAACATACATTCACTTTTCTTATTAATATTCATTGAATTGATTTTCAATTTAAATCACATTTGATTCATTAACATTGGATTTTGTTAACATTCATTCATTCATTTTCAATTAGTTTACATTCACTAATTCATATTCCAATTTGTTCACTTCCAAATCAAATCAAATTTTATATAGATTTATTCTGAGATGACCCAACTTCTTAGCTTAAAGTTATATATATATATATATATATATATATATATGCAGTGGTCATTTAATCAAGAAAATATTACACTCTAATTTTCTTCTATCCAGGATCTTTATGCCAATATAAAAATATTGGTTTGCTCAAATCATCTTAAACCTACATATGTGAAGATATATAAATTACTTTCTATTTGAATCAGAGTACAAAAGTTTGGAAGCAGAAATCTGTTTCGGAATCATTAAGAGGAATAATTCCGACATAGCAATAGTGTTTCTTAAAACCAGGTTTTCCAGGCATACTTAGATTATTGCATAACTATTGGTTTCATGTCTCAAGACTTAGCATTTTGCATGTGTTTCCATAATTTTATTACTGTATGAACTGTGCTCTTGCATGTGCATGTGTGTGCATGTTCCTGTGCATGTGTTTGTCATTGGAAGATTTAAGTGCCCAATTTTTACCTCTTCTTGTTAACAAAAATGACTGAGTCTACCCTATATTTGGGTTGTAAAACTTTACTGAACATTGAGCTTAAAACTCTTTAGTGCTGGCTTAACCCAGGCTCAATAAAAATTGTCATGTTAGCTATATTCAACTTGCACTTATTCTTAAGCAAAATACACGTCATTTTGTTTTCTTTTCAAAGCAACTTAAAACCTTTGTTCTGTCAGATTTTTATATCAACTTAAACATGGATTTTCTTATGTCAAATACTTGATTGTACATTCAATCTATAAATCCTTTCAATCTCATATTTTCTACCATTATAAACTAACTGTTCTAAAAGCTTAAGAATTCCATTTCTTAGTAAAACATTTGCAAAACAAAGCACATAAGTTCCAGCTGATACACATATAGGTTCAACACTTGCAAAACAATAGATCTAATCAATACATTAGTTTTCTAAGCAAATTTAAACAAAATAGCTTAACATAATTCAGCATAAACATCTATTTTAACTTCAGAAAATCTTTAAATATAGCATCCAATTCCTTCAGCAGCTAAACATCCAAAGCCTGATCAAAGAAATTCCTAATTTCCTGCAAAATCGCCATGAACTGCCCCATATAAACATGAGATACCCAATGGCGCATAAAACACACTAGGGTCAGACTAAAGTCTGGTATGAATAATCTAACTGAAAACATGATTTTATATGACTCTTATTCATATTCAAATAACTTTAAATGGATAAAGGGACTCGATACCACCCTTGTGCATGTTCCTGTGAGACATGTGCATATATATTAGTGCACAACAAATCATACATATTTTAATGGTTTAGTTCAGTGAAAACAATCATAGGATCCATCCATAAAACATCATAGACCACTCAACACATTCATCAATTCAATCATCAAGCCTTTTTTTCACCAAATTACTGGCCATCGGGGTTTTTACCCAATCCCTCTCATGAACCTATTTCTGTTGTTCACTGTCAAGAATATTATGGTCTTTGGCTACTTTCTCTTGTTGAACCACACACTGCCTGGGACATATCACTGTTAACCCAGCACACCCAGGCACCTAGGTATAAGCATACCATGTGTGAGCTTGCAATGTTCACCTTGCCAAGCCATCTTTTGTAGCCCTAAGATCCAAAAGTCCTTAGTTAATTACTAAGTGTTACTTTCCCTTTTTCATTGTTGTGCTAATCCCTTCTGCATATCATATTTCAATCAGAGAATTAAACATTCAGCCAACATGTATTCATTTAGAGATTGGTAAGTCATGTTCTCCTAAGCAAGCATTTAATCATGCAAACAGATGTGATTTCTAAGCATATTATTTTGTCTATGGGTTTCAATGGATCAAGTTACAAACATACGGTCATAGATAGTTTTCTGGTTGTCTCCTTTTACCTATGGTTCAATCAGACCCTTGTTAATCTTTAAGATCTGGCTAAATCACAAGTATATGCTTTGATTTGGATAGTTCATAAAACATAGAATCTCATCACATGTATAACATTGCTCCTCTACATTTATCTTTATTTTAGTTGATATGAGACATAAGTAACAACCCAATGTTGCAGCCCCACATTTTCTTTCATTTTAGACCATATATCTACAGCATTAATCCTGGGTTTTTAAGTAAATAAATGTATAAAGAAAACCCATAAAAAAGCTACTTCATCTCAAAGTTAAACCACAACACAGATAACCATATTTAAACATGAAATCCATGACTCTTTTATACTGGATAAGTCACTATAAAGGTTTTACACTTGAGCAAATCATTGACAAGCCAAAGTTATCAAATCATAAAAATGAACAAAGCTTGCAAAAGTGAAATATAAATTTAATTAGGCTGCCTCAATATTCAGGACTTATTGCCAAAGTTTCCAGTGAGGTTACTCACCTTAATCCCTCTTTTTCCTAAGCTTCTTTTTTTTTGAACCCTTTTTTGGTCTTCTGCCTTCTTTTAATTCTAAAGGCCAGTGCTCCTTATTTATCTATTTCTTATGTTTTATTTTTCCTTAAATGATGAAGAGCAATTGTAAAAGGTCTCACTACACTAAGCCTCCTTATACAAAACCCTGGCTGCTACTAGGGTTTAGTAAAATTACCCGATGTCATTTTTATCCTATAAAACATGATCTGCCTCTCATTTTGATTCAAGAGAGAAAAAGGTATGTGGTCCTTGTTTTTATTTTCAAAAATAAGCCTTATCTCTTTAATCTCACCCCAGTCATGTTATATGCATGACTCTTATTTTCCAAAGTAAAAGGATCGCTGGAAATGGATAAAGTGCTTGCTTAAGGGTTCATGCCATTTCCATGCAATTTTTGTTTCCTTCCAGCAACTGTTTGCTTATGCACATATATAATATATGTATGCCTATTTTTCCTAAGTCCTTACTTTCTTTCTTTAAATAATTTTAAGTATCTAAATATTTTTCTTTGCATGTATTTATTCCTGCCTAACATTTATTTTCTTTGTGCCAAACTTATTAAAGACATAATCATGTCTTCACACATATGTATTTCTAAATTATTTATTCTAATTTATATATTGATTTCTGCCTATTTCATTATACAGAAAAATGTATGCATGTGTGTGCACTATCTTGTGCACATATACATGTTTAAACCATACACTTGCAATCAGTTTCCATTCCTATTTTTCTCAATGCAATTTTTAAACAAACATAAACTAATTTAAATCATGAAATTGCTCACAAAAATCAGGGTTATCACATATACCCCTCCTTTTAGGAATTGTGTCCCACAATTCCCTCATACTTAACTTAAGTATCATCAATCCAGAAAATCAACTTTTCTGATCTCAAACCATTCTCAAGCCAATCACTTGATTAAACTCTATGCATATCGAAACAAAAATCACAATGCATATTCAATCAAAACATTCATTAGTATATGTAAATTATACCTTTCATTTAATCAAACAGTTGTGGATAATCATTTCTGATTTTATCCTCCACTTCCCATGTGTAATTATTTGGCTCAAGACTCCATTACAATTTCACAAATTTAATTTCTTTGTTTCTCAATTTCTTGATCTCTCTAGCAACTATGCCCACTGGCTCCTTTTCATAGATCATCCTGGGGTCAATCTGCACATCCTTAGGGGATTCTAGGATTGCCTCCTTATTATGTACCCACCTTCTTAGTTGAGACACATGAAAAACATCATGCATTGCTCTCATTTCTTCAGGCAACTCCATCTTATAGGCTATAGTTCTTATTCTCTCTAGAATTTTATATGGCCCTATGTATCTAGGAATCAACTATCCTTGTTTCCCAAACCTTAGAACCTTCTTCGTGGGCGATCTTTTGATAAATACATAATCCCCAGCACCATATTGTACTGCCTTCCTTCTTTGATCTGCATATTTCTTTTGCTTATCCTGGGCAGAAGCAATTCTTTTTCTAATCAAAGCTATTTTCTCTGAAGTTTCCTTCACACCTTCTAGCCCTAAGACCACTTTTTCCCCAGATTCGAGCCAACTTGAGGGTGATAAACATGGTCTCCCATAGAGAGCTTCAAAGGGTGCCATGCCTATGCTACCATGATGGCTATTGTTGTATGCAAATTCAGCTAAAAAGATATGATCCTCCCAACTTCCTCCCCAATCCAATACATAAGCTCTCAACATGTCTTCAAGCAATTTGTTCACAATTTCTATATGACCATCAGATTGACGACGGTATGCTATACTTAAGCATAAATCAGTCCCCATTGGCTTGTGAAAACTCTACCAAAATCTTGAAGTGAAGATGGTATCTCTATCACTTACTATAGTCTTCGATATACCATCTAGTCTAACCAGTTCCTTGATAAACAGATGGGCTAGTGTACATGCATTTCTCTTTGACTTTACTGGTATAAAGTGGGCTGACTTGGTTAGCCTATCAACCACTACCCAAATACTATCATTTCCCCTCCTAGTTCTGGGAAAACCATCAATGAAATCCATTGATATAACCTCCCATTTCCACTGTGGTATTTGCAAAGGTTGAAGCATCCCTGAGGGTTTTTGATACTCAGCCTTCACCTGTTGGCAAACCATACGTTTAGATACATAGGTTGCCACTGCACTCTTCATACCACTCCACCAATATTCCCTATTGAGGTTGTGATACATCCTTGTGCTTCCTGGATGTATAGTGTATTTGCTTTTGTGGTAAGCGTCCAAGATTTCTTGCTTCAACTCATCAATTGCTGGAACACATATTCTTTTTCCTTTCTTCAAATGGCTTGATCATTCAACTGAAAACCGTCCACTGCTTCACCATTTAATATCTGAGTTTTCTTTTCAAATAAAAATGGATCTTGATCTTGTAACTTTACAACTTTCTTTTTCAATTCTGACTCCAGAGTGATAAAGCTTAACTTTCCCATTTCTACATACTCACTGCACAGGCTCATGTTTTCTACATTATCACTTTCTATCTCTAAATCAATTAACAATGATAAAGTGTTAAACTCTTCTATCATTAATCTAGCCACGTTAGCATGTTGTCTACTTAGGGCATCTGCTACTTTATTAGCCTTACCAGGGGTATATAATATTTCAAAGTCATAAGAGGCTAGGAGCTCAATCCACCTTTCCTGCCTCATATTCAATTCTCTTTGTGAAAATAAATATTTAAGTGATTTATGGTTTGTATCAACTTCAAACCTTGCCCCTAACAAGTAGTGTCTCCATAGCTTAAGAGCATACACTATAGCAGCTAATTCAAGGTCATGAGTAGCATATCTTACCTCACTTGGTTTCAATTGCCTAGAAGCATAAGCTATCACTTGATGTTGTTGCATCAATAATGCCCCAAGCCCTTGTCCACTTGCATCAGTATACACCACCAAGTTTTCATTCCCTTCAGGTACTTTGAGGATTAGAGCTTGCACTAGTGCTTCCTTTAATTTCCCAAAGGCTTTCTCACACTCTTCAGTCCAAGTAAACACTTGATTTTTCCTAGTTAATCTGGTTAATGGGATTGAAATTTTTGCAAAATCTTTTATAAACCTTCTATAGTAACCAGCCATTCCTATGAATGATCTGACCTCAGCGACATTGGTAGGCCTTTTCCAAGCTTGCACTGCAATGACCTTATTAGGATCCACAGATATTCCTTTTTCCAATATAATGTGGCCTAGAAAATTCACTTCATTTTGCCAAAAAATGCATTTTGAAAACTTTGCTTTCAAGTCTTCCTGCCTCAGTTTCTCGAATACCATATGCAAATGATTTTCATGCACTCTAATGGACTTAGAATAAATTAGTATGTCATCAATAAATATCAGTACAAATTTATCCAAGTATTCTCTAAAAATCATATTCATCAAATCAACAAAATAGGAAGGAGCATTTGTCAAGCCAAATGGCATTACTAAAAATTCATAAATTCCATATCTTGTGTTAAAGGCTGTACACTTAATGCTTTCCTCTTCTTCTTTCATCTGATGAAAGCCTACAGCTAAATCAAGCCTAGAAAATATTTTTGCACCACTCAATTTATCAAAGAGATCATCAATTCTTGGTAAGGGATATTTATTTTTAATTGTGACTTTATTTAATTCCCTATAGTCAATACATAACCTAAGGGATCCATCTAGTTTCTTAACAAAGACTACTGGTGCTCCCCATGATGAGCTACTGGGTCTAATAAAGCCTCTTTCTTCTAATTCAACCAATTGCTTTTTCAATTCTATCAACTCCTTAGGCCCCATTCTGGTTGGTCTTTTAACCACTGGGCTAGCTTTTGGAATTATTCTGACTGAAAACTCAACTGGTCTGTGGTTTGGAACTCCCCTAACTTCACCAAACACATCAGTATATTGATTCACTATGGGGATTTCTTCTAATGCAGGCATGGGTTTTTCACTAGACAATGTAAAAAGGTTGGCTATATTTCTATTCTTGTTTGCCTCACAAAGAACAACTACCCTTTGTCCATCTGAAATTTTCAACGATACGGTGGATATTTCCATATTTATGATAGCCTTATATTTACTCAACCAATCAACCCCTAGAATAACCCCTATGCCCGGATATTGCAACACATATAGGTCTGAGCTAAACACATGTCCCCCTATATCTAACCCCAGTTGCATACACATCATACCCGGAGCACATGAGCTACCTATAGGGCTTCTAATAAACAGTGGCTTATCAACAATCATACAATTCAATTTTAATTGTTGTGCAATATCATGGGAGATCAATGAGTGTGCAGCCCCAGTATCATACACTACTGCAAAAGGTATTGAGTGAATAAGCAAAGTACCTTCAACTTGGCCATGATTTTCAACATTTGATCCCTCAGTTGCCTTGCCTTTTCCTTCCAAAGCCCCTAATTTTCCTTGCTTAAAATCTGGACAATTCCTCTTTATGTGACCTTCCTTCCCACAATGGTAACATTCGAAGGATGCTGGCCTAACATTTGTGCACCTATTCTTCATATGCCCCTCTTGGCCACAGTTATAACAAGTAATCTTCTTCTTAATTTCAGCAGCACTGGCTTCTTCTGGTTGCTTGGTGGAAGCTGTGTCTACTTTCTTCTTATTTTAAGGGTGAAATTTGCCCTTTCCTTTCTTGTTTTGGCTCTTCTTGAATGCCCTGAAATTCTCTCTAGCCTTATCATGTTGTTCAATGCTCAAAGTCAAGTCCAAAACTTGATCAAAAGTCCTGTCCTTGTATGGTAGCATGGCTCTACTAAAGCTAGGGTTTAGCCCTTGAATATATCTGCCATTCTTAGCCTCCTCAGTAGTGATGAGTACTGCACCATACTTTGCCAATGATTCAAACCTCTGAGTGTACTCAGTGACATTCATAGTCCCTTGCCTTAATTTGATGAATTCCTCTAGCAAAGACTTCTTGGCTGATGCAGGGACAAACCTACCTCCCAGCATTGCTTTAAATTGATCCCATGTCACTTCTCCTTCAGGTCTTCCAGCTATGATAACCTCCCACCAATCCAAAGCTGCTCCTCTCAATTGCCTGGATGTAATTTGCCTCTTCCTTTGGTCTTTAACTTGCATGTCTGCAAAGATCCTATCCAAAATCCTGAGCCAATTTTGAAATCCCATAACTCCTTCTGTGCCATCAAAAGTTTTGCCTCCAAGGTTGGCAAAAGTCATGAGTAGTTTGGAAAGCTCCTCATGTGGATTTTCCTGCCTGTTGCCTGCTCCATCCCTTATGGCTCTCATGAATTCTTGCACATTCACCATGGGTGGTTCACTTGTTCCTACATTTTGATGTCTGGATCCTACCATAGCTCTATGGATATGACACTTAGGTTAGTCCATTTTGCCTAATACTCTGTAGATTAATTCATTTCAATCTATCCCTATTCAATTATAATAGATATTAGTAGTATAAGCACTAATAAAACAAAGCATCTAAGGCAGTCAACACCTCCATACATCCAATGCAAACAAGTTCATACAAAATTTTGCTATGTTATTTAACAACATAGCTCTGATACCAAATGAGATGACCCAACTTCTTAGCCTAAAGTTATATATATATATATATATATATATATATATATATATATATATATATATATATATATATATATGCGGTGGTCATTTAATCAAGAAAATATTACACTCTAATTTTCTTCTATCCAGGATTTTTATGCCAATATAAAAATATTGGTTTGATCAAATCATCTTAAACCTACATATGTGAAGATATATAAATTACTTTCTATTTGAATCAGTGTACAAAAGTTTGGAAGCAGAAATCTGTTTCGGAATCATTAAGAGGAATAATTCCTACATAGCAATAGTGTTTCTAAAAACCAAGTTTTCCAGGCATACTTAGATTATTGCATAACTATTGGTTTCATGTCTCAAGGCTTAGCATTTTGCATGTATTTCCATAATTTTGTTACTGTATGAACTGTGCTCTTGCATGTGCATGTGTGTGCATGTTCCTGTGCATGTATTTGTCATTGGAAGATTTAAGTGCCCAATTTTTACCTCTTCTTGTTAACAAAAATGTCTGAGTCAACCCTATATTTGGGTTGTAAAACTTTACTGAAAATTGAGCTTAAAACTCTTTAGTGCTGGCTTAACCGAGGCTCAATAAAATGGTCATGTTAGCCATATTCAACTTGCACTTATTCTTAAGCAAAATACACGTCATTTTGTTTTCTTTTCAAAGCAACTTAAAACCTTTATTCTGCCAGATTTTTATATCAACTTAAACATGGATTTTCTTATGTCAAATACTTGATTGTACATTCAATCTATAAATCCTTTCAATCTCAGATTTTCTACCATTATAATCTAACTGTTCTGAAAGCTTAAGAATTCCATTTCTTAGTAAAACATTTGCAAAACAAAGCACATAAGTTCCAGTTGATACACATATAGGTTCAACACTTGCAAAATAGTAGATCTAATCAATACATTAGTTTTCTAAGCAAATTTAAACAAAATAGCTTAACATAATTCAGCATAAACATCTATTTTAACTTCAGCAAATCTTTAAATATATCATCCAATTCCTTAAGCAGTTAAACATCCAAAGCCTGATTAAAGAAATTCCTATTTTCCTGCAAAATCACCATGAACTGCCCCATATAAACGTGAGACATCCAATGGTGCATAAAACACACTAAGGTCAGACTAAAGTCTGGTATGAGTAATCTAACTGAAAACATGATTTTATATGACTCTTATTCATATTCAAATAACTTTAAATGGATAAAGGGACTCAATACCACCCTTGTACATGTTCCTGTGAGACATGTGCATATACATTAGTGCACAACAAATAAGACATAATTTAATGGTTTACTTCAGTGAAAACAATCATAGGATCCATCCATAAAACATCATAGACCAATCAACACATTCATCAATTCAATCATCAAGCCTTTTTTTTACCAGATTACTGGCCATCAGGGATTTTACCCAAGCCCTCTCATGAACCTATTTCTATTGTTCACTATCAAGTATATTATGATCTTTGGCTACTTTCTCTTGTTGAACCACACACTGCCTGGGACATATCACTGTTAACCCATCACATTCAGCCCCCTGGGTATAAGCATACCATGTGTGAGCTTGCAATGTTCACCTTGCCAAGCCATATTTTTTAGCCCTAAGATCCAAAATTCCTTAGTTAAATTACTAAGTGTTACTTTCCCTTTTTCATTGCTGTGCTAATCCCTTCTGCATATCATATTTCAATCAGAGAAATAAACATTCAGCCAACATGTATTCATCCAGAGATTGGTAAGTCATGTTCTCATAAGAAAGCATTTAATCATGCAAACAGATGTGATTTCTAAGCATATTATTTTGTCTATGGGTTTCAATGGATCAAGTTACAAACATATGGTCATAGATAGTTTTCTGGTTGTCTCCTTTTACCTCTGGTTCAATCAGACCCTTGTTAATCTTTAAGATCTGGCTAAACCACAAGTATATGCTTTGATTTGGATAGTTCATAAAACATAGAAGCTCATCACATGTATAACATTGCATCTCTACATTTACCTTTATTTTAGTTGATATGAGACATAAGTAACAACCCAATGTTGCAGCCCCACATTTTCTTTCATTTTAGACCATATATCTACAACATAAATCCTGGGTTTTTAAGTAAATAAATGTATAAAGAAAACCCATAAAAAAGCTACTTCATCTCAAAGTTAAACCACAACACAGATAACCATATTTAAACATGAAATCCATGATTCTTTTATACTGGATAAGTCACTACAAAGGGTTTTACACTTGAGCAGATCATTGACAAGCCAAAGTTATAAAATCATAAAAATGAACATAGCTTGCAAAAGTGAAATATAAATTTAATTAGGCTGCCTCAATATTCAGGACTTATTGCCAAAGTTTCCAGTGAGGTTACTCACCTTAATCCCTCTTTTTCTTAAGCTTCTTTTTTTTGAACCCTTTTTTGGTCTTCTGCCTTCTTTTGATTCTAATGGCCGGTGCTCCTTATTTATCTCTGGCTTATGTTTTATTTTTCTTTAAATGATGAAGAGCAATTGTAAAAGGTCTCACTACACTAAGCCTCCTTATACAAAACCCTGGCTGCTACTAGGGTTTAGTAAAATTACTCAATGTCATTTTTACCCTATAAAACATGATCTGCCTCTCATTTTGATTCAAGAGAGAAAAGGGTATGTAGTCCTTGTTTTTATTTTCAGAAATAAGCCTTATCTCTTTAATCTCACCCCGGTCATGTTATATGCATGACTCTTATTTTCCAAAGTAAAAGGATTGTCGGAAATGGATAAAGTGCTTGCTTACGGGTTCATGCCATTTCCATGCAATTTTTGTTTCCTTCCAGCAAGTGCTTGCTTGTGCACATATATAATATATGTATGCCTATTTTGCCTAAGTCCTTACTTTCTTTCTTTAAATAATTTTAAGTATCTAAATATTTTTCTTTGCATGTATTTATTCCTGCCTAACATTTATTTTCTTTGTGCCAAACTTATTAAAGACATAATCATGTCTTCATACATATGTATTTCTAAATTATTTATTCTAATTTATATATTGATTTCTGCCTATTTCATTATATAGAAAAATGTGTGCATGTATGTGCACTATGCACACATACATGTTTAAACCATACACTTGCAATCAGTTTCCATTCCTATTTTTCTTAATGCAATTTTTAAACAAACATAAACTAATTTAAATCATGAAATTGCTCACAAAAATCAGGTTTATCACATATTCTTACTTTACTTTTAATTTGAATTCAATTATTTTACTTACACTTTAATTAATTCTTTTTCATATGAATTTTATATTCAATCAACTGACAACCATCTAACAACAAAAGCATTAGAAAATTAATTTAATTCGCTTACATTCAATTTGGTTCAACGCTTTTAATTTCAATTGGTTTAACATTAAATTGACTTTCATTCAATTATTCAATTCACAACTTCTTAACTTATGTAGCAACCCGACTTTCTAACACCAGAAAGACGCATCACTATTAAGAAAGAAAGAGATAGAAGAAGAAAAGAAAGAGAAGAAAGACAACAACACATCAGAATCTCACAGCGGAACGAATGAAGTATAATATATAACATATACATAGTATCATATACATCAGAGTACAAAACTATACATCTCAATTTAGACAGTTATAACACTTCTGTCTAATATACAATACAAGAACAACTATACAGAATAACACACAACGGAAACTCGGTCTATATATCTACACTGCCTCCTGCTCCAAAGCTCCTCCAGAATTCGTCAAGGATAACATGAATCACTTGACTACTCATACATAATATGAGTACCCAAGAGTTTAATAAAACAGAAAATAAACACTCGGATCAGACAGGGGTCTGGTGTGAGTAAACGGTTTAAGATTGCTTAACTTTAGAAAATCCTTTGAAAAGAAAAGGTATCACGTAAGACTTCCCACACATAAACATGGAAACGTTTTTACCTTACGCTAACCAAAACATTTGATAGGAAATCCAGTGATATTTTAATAATGTCTAGGGTTTTCAAGTAAATATGAAATAGCGGAAATTGTTACATCTATTAAATTCCAGCTACTAGCCACAAAAGTGGGTAATACAAACAAAACTGTAGGGTCTCGTAGGAAGAATGTGTTTCCAACAATAGCAGGGCTACTGGGGTACCGCCCAACACAGTACGTGGCCTAGATCACCGTACCGAGGACCACTCCTGATCCCCTGCAACACAAGACCAAGACCATTCCTTACTGAACAGTCCCGAACAAGACCACCCCGCAGTTGGCTGTAGATCCAACCGCCCACACAACCGAAATAAAAAGGGACATCTAGACAGGGGTAAATCTCGTCCTACTTGGGCATGACCCACTTAACCTTGCTGCACCTCCCCTGTTTTATCCATTCCCGGTTGATGAGGCTTGAGGTTGTGATTACCTTTGTAGGACACATTTATCTTACAATGCTCATCGTCCACCTGACGATGTTCTGGAAGCATTCAATCCATACAAGTCCGTTTCGGGTTCTAACGGAAACGAAGGCACTATCTCGTTGCACTCATTTTGGAATCACCCTTAAAGTCAACGACTATAGCCCTTGCACTCTGAATCACCATATCGAACCTGTAAGTACTATTTCCGTCAAACTCATCACGGAATCACCCCCAGAGTTATACTGACGAATAGTTCTTACACCTCGAGTCTTCACTTGCACTCCACTTGGATTCACGACCTAACGTTTAATTTGGATCGATGTGGTTTTCGGATATCCAAATATGGAAAATCGATCCCGGTCTCACCGAATCCAAACGCCATTTTAATGTCCATGTAGTACTTAAGGGATTTAAACAGTAGATATTCAGAATATCACTTAACATAAATGGATGATTCATAACACACAAATAAATAATCCACTATCATCACATTCATCCATACATATCACAAAACAGTATATATATATCACATCTCAGATATATCACATTCATATCATCACATATCAACCAATGACATACAATATCATCCAATATCATTAACTCATCCAATGATACTTATCATCCAATCATTAATCATTCATAAACAAGTTTTGATCCAACTTAATTAATTTAATTGATCCTTAATTAAATTAATCCTTACTTAATCACTTGGATTATCATCAATCCAACTTATTTATTCATTAATTAATTACAAATTAATTAATAAACATCACTTAATCATTCACTTTGAATTAATCATCCTTGATTAGTTATTACTTAATTACTTTAAGTAATTATTCCTTAATCACAAATTTAATTAATCATTTTGATTAATTACCTCTTAATTATATCAAGTAATTATCTTTTAATTACCTTTTAAATTAATCACACTTGATTAATTTTTATTTAATTACCTTGACAATTATTCCTTAATTATCCTTTAATCATACCTGAATAATCACCTTTTAATTAATCACACTTGATTAATTACTTATAATTAATTAATTATTATTTTTTCATTGAGTAATCAAAATTTAATTATAAATTAGTTATCCTTTAATTATTAACTAACAATAAATTATTAATTAATGATTACTTCATTAATTAAATTTCTTTCTTAATTAATTACTCTAACAAGTAATTAATCACATTATTAAATACTCTTAATCCTTTTATTAATTAATCATGAATTAAATAATTTTAAACATTTAATTACTTGTATTAATTAATTCTTTAATTAATAACACAAGTGATTAATCCTTAATCACATCCACTTAATTATTTTCATAAAGTAATTATCTTTACTTAATTATTTTCTGTAATTAATCACTTAATTACTTCACCCAGTAATTATAATTAGTTAACTCCAAAGTGATTATCTTTAAATTAATCACTAATTAATTTTTTAATTAATTATTTATCTTAATCATTTAAATTTAATTACATGATTCTTTAACTTCTTATATTATAAGGATCCTTAATTAAGAAAACCATTACCTTAATTAAATCATTTATATTAACCAATGTCACTTTAACAATAATTGAATTATCTTAATTATTTTCACAAATTTATTTATCTTAAATTAAATCAAACTTCTAAATCACTCAAAATAAATCTTTATTATGATAGATTACCAAATTCTTAAATCATTAAACTTTATTTAAAATAGAATATATTAGAAATCAATTATATTTAAAATAATCTAAACATTCAAATTAAAAACTTTTAAATCCTTGAACTTTCCAAAGTTATTAAATAAAATTTAATTCAAACTTTACTATTAAAGTTTCATTTAATTTATTTTTAAAACTTCCATATTTTAATATATATAAACTTGTTTAAATCCAAACTTTAAAACAATTTAGTTTTATAAATAAACTTGTTTAACTTTTGTTTTTAATCTTGAATTGTCTACAAAATCATATTATCTTTGTTTTAAAACATTTAAAACCTTATTATTAAAATTTTAAAACCTTTAAAACTTAAACTTTCCAAATCAAAAACCTACACAGTCAAAACACGAGCAACCTTCAGCAAATTCTCGCGACAACCCCGAGTTACCCCAAACCAATCCTTGTTCGAGCCAAAGCATCACGTACCCGAAGTAATCTTCGAGCTCGAACCATCTTCTCCCCAAAACCACAGCAGAAACACGAAATCGTGCATGTCAACGTGCACATCGCCGTCGGTCGACGGCGAACTCCACGCCGGCCTTCCACACGACGCACTCGACCTCTAAACAATAATCAAAGCCCAGAAATCGTCATTTGATCGAAAGTCAAAAATTGACCATCGAACCCAAACTGTTCGAAACCACTATGACCAGAAAAATGATCACCGCCGACCATCCCCCTCTCGAGACACCTTCCCACCTTAACCCTAGCTCCGCCTCACTCCCCAGCATCACTAGAACCAACCGCGATTGCCTCCAGTAGCCTCTCGATGCCGCAAAACCAATATGAACAGCGACGGCAAAAACAAGGTAGTTAAACCCTAACTCGATCAATTCCGACCATCCTCCTCATCAATAAATTCCAAATTTATTTTTCCCATGATCTCCATTGCCCCCTCCACCTTCGAGCTCAACCACGTCCCCAAGTTTGCTGTTGTTCGCCGTAAATCGGCCATTTAAGCTCGAACACTCATCACCAAATTTCACAACCAATTCCAATCTAAAAATCATGATACATACTTTAAAAATCATGATTTCCTGTATGTAATTCAATTATGAAATCAAAACTTGAAATTGAAATAATAAAATTTTGACCCAATCAATATTTTACTGTAAATTCAAAGATTTATAACCAATTATTTATTTTTAAAACATGTAATTATTTTTAGATGATATCTCACTTGATTTCAAACAACTTCCATTTACAAATCAAAGTCTAATTCGAATTCAAAATCAAATTATTGAGTTTATTATAAAATTGTAACCCTGCTTTTTTACACAGAGCATAGTTTTCAACTGCACAGGAAATCAATCATTCACAATTTAAACATGCATAAAATTTTAAATTCAAGTATTCATCAACATTGTGATATTCATCATAAGAACATGATAAAATTTAGGTTTAAAACTGCTTTTTTTATTCCATTTACTCACCTTTATGCAGAGGGTAGAAACTGTTTCCAAGCTTGAAATTTCACTGCATGTTCTATTTCCTGAATTTCTTGATTGATTCCAGTTTTTGCATGTTGATTTAATTGTAATCTTCCTGCTTATCTTCATCTTGCTTCAGATCTAACTTCTTTTCTTATTTTCCAGATTTTACAGTTTTATGCCTTCTTCTTTGTTTCAATTTTCCATTTCCTGTTCTTTTTTTTAGATTTTTGTTTTGCATTTGTATTCATTTTTGTTGAAGAGAATAAAGGAATTCTTAGCTGAAAACAAAACTCTACTTTTATTTTATAATTTAAATTTTAAATTAAATTATTAAGAGAATATTGCCATTTGTCCTATTAAGGCCATAGTTAACTTACACCTATGCATAATGATTCACAAGTGTCATTAACAAATACTAATATACTAACAAGTGTTTTAGAAGTGTTATTTAATGTTTTAAATGTTATTTTCTTTTTAATAATTTATTTAAGCTATATATATGTATTTATGTAATGTATATAAAATGTTTTTATCCTATATAAATAAGCTTTTAGATTTAATGAATATACAAAAGTGAATTTATGTTAACAATTATAAATAACCTATATTTTTGATTCAATTTAATGTTTATAAGCATGAGATATTGATTTTAATTCTTTATATAAAAATCAATTTTAAAACAATTTAACTTATGATTAAATTCAAATGGAAAAATATTAAAACAAATGAACTTTTAATTTAAATCTTATTTAGAACTTAAGTACAAAATATATATGTATCTATATTAAATAAGAAATTAACTTTGTTATTAAAATTTAAATCTCAAATATTATTTTCAAAATTATTAAGATAAATTAAAATTTCAAATCACAAATTATATATATAGATATATTAAAGTTTGATAACACTTATTAAATTCAAATTAATATTTTTCCTATTTCTAATATATACAAGTATATACACATTTCAAATGGAAAAACATTTTATCATTAGATTTGATAATTACTATATTATATTTTAAAGCAAATCTCAAATCACAATATATACATTCATATATATTACAATTTGAATATATTGTTAAGAAAATATTGATAGATATTAACAAATTATTACTATTGACCTTTTAAAAGAATTTTAACTTTTCAATTTATAATATAAAATGATCAAATCAATTTAATTATTATCAAAGATTATTAAATTGATATTGCTCAAAATTTCGGGCCGTCACAACTTAAGTTTTATTCAATTCTTAACAGCAACATTTTCTAATCCATGTTTATTCCCTAATTCACCTTTACAATTAAATTTGAATTTCATAATATAAATCAAGTTCATATTCATCTAATGACTTCATTAATTTACTTCGATACCAAATTCAACTTCACTTAACCTTACTTACATTATCTTTCATTTCAATTTCATTTACCTTCACTTTCATTATACAACATAAGTTCATCTCTAATTCATTTCAAATTCTATTTGATTTGACTTTACTTAAGTCAAATTCATATCACTTATTGAAATTTAAATTTTTTTTTTTTGCCTAACAAAATTATTTAACCATTTTTAATGTTTGGTTTCGCTTACCTTTTCTCAATTTATAAGTTATACAACTTATTTATTCAAACTTCCATAAACATTTACCTAAGTTTACTTCCATTCACAAAACTCATTTTATAATTTCAATTCATGATTATACAACCACTTAACAACTTAGGCTTATTTAAACTTCCAAGTTCATAATATAATCACTTACCTAATCCAATTAAAATTCAATTCAATTTATTTAACCTTCCTTAGTTAAACTTCAAATCATATAATTCACTTACTAACTCAAATTCCTTTCAAATTTACTAAAGTAAATTCTTACTTCATATTATAAGTCCAAAACTCTTTTCACTTATTTTTATCAATTTTAATTTGGATTTTAAACCAAATTTTTTTATCACAATAAAACTTCAATTTCAATTTACTATTGGTAGCAAATCCATCACATAGAAACTCGAAAATGATACTGATGATGTTGCAGTCATCACGCTTATTATTTCCCAGCAACAGTAGTGAATTCAGTGTTTTATATTCTTTTATATTTACAAATCACATTTATAAATCTTTTACTTATACAATTTCACTATTCACTTTACTTACATAGGATTTGTTCAAATTCACTTTTCTTATCTCGATTTATAATAATATAACCTTTATCACTTTTAAAAAATAACTTTCAAAATAAACGGGATTCAAATTTCACAAATTCTTAGTTTAAATTCATTTTTATTTATGACTCATATTTATAAATACATTCATATTGTTTCATTTCTTATATATAAGATTATTTCACAATTGTAAATCACTTTATTTATAATTCCATATTTATAATTCATTTGCTTATATAATTTACTCTTCTACAATTATTGCTTTTATTTAGATTATTCAAACAACTTTTATTAACTTATATATATTTATATTTTCAACAAACAAACAATCAATTTATATACACTTTAATAATTCTTGAAAAATTATTTCTTTACATATGAAATATAATCGAGGTAAATTATTTCATTTATCCAATTTAAAATGATACTATGTCGACTTGCCTCGTTTAAGAGTTTGGAAAGCCGTATCGATAACATAGCGTCCCACATCATGACCAAAATTCACAAACAGCTCAACGGATAAGCAAACACAATATAAAACATTTTATATTCACTAACAAATACGTGCTCATATATATAATACACTCAGACTCAATCTAGGGTGCTACTGTCCCTATCTATACTATATACACATCAAAGCTTAGGAATATAAAAAATCTAAGCTCTGATACCAAATATGACGAACCGAAAATCCATACGCTTTGAATCGACAATAATCCACACATGTCCACCCAAAAAGCACCGACTGATGGAAAGTCAAGAGAGAGAAGAAAAAAGAGAAGAAGAGAAGAAAGAGAGAAGATAGAACCAACAGAACAATACAGAATCTCACATCGCAGCGGAAAATATATAATATCATATCAATGATCTTGACAAAACAGAGACGGTATATATATATACACACATCAATCAGAGTTCAATAATCAATCAATAGTTATCATCTTGGACAGTTATAATAACCCGTCCTTACAAATGCCAATGATATAAAACAACTAAGCATAGCGGATAATCAATAATCAAAACACATACGCGTATACGTAAATAAAAATCTTCAGCTCTCCTGCTGAAGCTCCAAAAGCACCAATCTAAACCTGTAAATATACTCGGTCTGACCCGAGCATTGAAAGGGAAGAACGCCTGGATCAGTCTAGTAAACCAGCATGAGAAACACACTCAACTTAGTTTATTAAATTACCAACTTTTCTTTAGTTTTCAAAAACAAAAGTATCTCGTAAGGCAAGTCCACACATAAACACGGACATGTTTTTACCTCGATAACTAAAACATATCATATCAAGTCCTCTTATATTATTGTAGTGTCCACTATATACAAATAATATTAATCATAGCCAAAATTATTACATTAATTAAATTCCAGCATATAGCCCAATTGGGTAATATAATCAAAATGGCAAGAACGTAGTGGAGTTTGGATTTCCATACAAATGATCAGATGAAGGGACTACCTTCTGAAGGGGTACACCTCTAGATGGATGTCCCAACGCACAGAACATCCGCCCTCTACCAACACAAGACTGGCTCGCCTCTATAACTACATGGTACCGAATATGTCATCCTCCGGTCGTTACCGACCTTTTCTGGGGGCCCTCATAGCATACAAACCACATAATCAGATACATGATGTCATAGCATGCAAAGATATATATAGAAGAGGATGATCAAATCCTACTTGGGAATGACCCACTTAGCCTTGTCGCATCTAACCCTGTTTTGGACATTTTCGGTTGATGAGGCTAGAGGTAACGATTATCTTTCAAAAAGCACAATCACATCACTTAGAATGCCACACGGCCATTTCCGTTAACTACAAATTGCCTTCAACAAAAATACAACCCTTAAGCTCATACGTCCCAAAAAGGGTGTTAAGCTAATAGAAGTTGCCTTCTCCGCCACCACTGATGTACGTTTGTAAAAACCAATGTACATAATCTATAGAAATGCAATGTTAGACAAACATCCATACAAGTTGTCCAGGAATAGGACAAACTGAATGTACTTTCCAACCACATCCTGTCGGGAAATCCCTAGGATTAGTAGCGAATAGTCCTCGCATTAGATATTTCATAATGAAGAGACCACTACTACTGGATGTACATTGGTATTTTAACCCCAAACGATCAACAAGCAGTACCCCACTATGAAACTCCGAAAATCAATATCATCATAAGCAACATGTACAATCGTTGCATATACGTTGGTCCGAAGTGGTTTTCAGATAAATCTGATCCCGGTCTCTTCGCACTAACAACGCAAAAGCGTTTCTCAACCTCACACAGAAACTAAGTCTCATAGACTTATCACGTCTCCAACTTTCAACTTGCTATCCTTCGGGCCAAGAAGGAAGCTCGATAGATTGGAGTAATAATCCGCACTACACGAATCAACATCCTCAACACAAACGATAATCAAGCCTACATAGAAGGCAACGTGCTAGGTGTACGACTAAATAGTTCCCACATCCAGTCGAGGAACTAAAATTTTTGGGCAATTTGATAGTTGATTAATTAACTATCAAAGCAAACAAACAAATCTTCAGCACTATATACAATCACTATGCCCTTTTATTAATCTTCCATAAATTAAATAACTTGCCATATATTCACTTCAATTTATATTTTAAAAAGATATATTCTCAAAACATTTCACTTCATATTGGAAAACATTTCCAACTACTTATTTAACAATAAGTAATTCACAAATCAATTTATTTTCAACACTTAGAAAATATTCAATATACTTAAAACACGATTAAGTATATATTTTATTATTCAAGAAAAACATTCTTTTAAACATCTTTATTTTGGGTTAAAATGAATGTTGCGTAAAACATCGTTACGACAACCCAAAATCAATAGTACAGGGATTCGAAAATAAGATAGATATATAAATCCTAATGCTATACAAAAACATTTCCTTTCGAAAATCATTTACTATAACAACAGTGTTATAATCCATCATTTCCATATTTCTCGAAAACGTCTATTTCAACAATGAATGTTGAAATCTATGGTTTCGATACTTAACACATTTTAAAACGACTTTAAATCGTTTTAATTCCATTAAAATATCACTTTCCAAAAATATTTATTTATTTCAAAAGATTATTCAATGCCCAAAATCGTGAATATAAATCGTTTACCAAATTCATTGCTTCTATATATTAATTAAAGGATTATCCACTATCCAAAATCGTGGATATATCTCCTTTAATAAGCTTCCCTGTTTACTTATCAAATTCAATTGATTTTGGATTTACAAAAAAATGTTTATAAATTCCATTTTATATTTTATAAAAACTTCAATACACAAAATTCCTTTATTAACCAATTCTATTTACATCTCATTCACAGGCAAAATCCAATTTATAAGTAAATTCCTTATAAATTTTTTATTTACAATTTCATTTTTCCTATAACTTCACAAATTATAAATCTTATTCACTTATAAAAATCCATTTATATCTCATTTTAACACTTATAAAAATGCTTTATAATTCTAACACTTTGATTTATAAAATATCAATTTTATAAATCTTACATATATATACACCATTTATTATAACTTCAAAAATATCGATTTTTAACTAAACTTATTCTTTTAATAATTTCAAATCGTTATTAAAACTTATATAACTCCAAAAATGATACTTAAGTGTTATTTCACAAAATTCATAATTTTTTATAACAATAAAGTTATCACATTTATTTAGTCAAAATAAATCAATTCTTAACGATTCAAAAATCAATAAAACGTTTATTTCCAAAATCACTTTAAAATCCTTTTAAAATTGAAATCGTCACTTTAACATTTTTTAAATTTCCAAAAATAGGCCTAATGCCGTAACAGCGTTAAATACATCAATCATGACATCCAAAACATCATATATCATATGATAACAGCATATGTCACAATATCTGTAAATAAATAATATGGGTGAGTAATCCAATTGGATCCCTCCAACCTGTCACCTGCAACAAATATACATATTATAATATGTGTACAATGTCCACTTCAAGGCAGACGCGCGTATAAAGGGTCATCCGCTCATACACGGGAACGTATAGGGTCTCATCTGCTCCACTAGCAAGGTATATATCCAAATATCAATCAATATATCATATATCATCCAAACAATGATCAATCGTCATATAATAAATTATTTTTCACTTATATAAAAATATCAGTGAGTTGGAACGAATGAGTTGTACTCACATTGATTCCAGTCGCAGTTTCAGTGTTTTATTCCGAAATAAAATTAAACGCGCGTTTAATTTTACCCAAAATTCACACTAGCTCCAATCAACTCCAAACCTGCTCCATTGTGTAGTGTTCGTCCATACAAACCCAAAGCAATTTGTTTCATGTGAAATGGACTTCGTATGAAAAAGATATGACGTTACAAAATTTGTACGATTTTATAAATATATAATTTACAAAATTATTTTATTTTCAAATTTCAAACCCTAGATCATCTCGGCTGTAGATTTCATTGCATTAGATCATGACCATCGAAAACATCTTCCTCTTCACGCATTTGTTACAGGCTCGTTTGAAAGAATGGAACCCATATCCGCCGTATGTAAATTAAATTATGCTCCACCATCATCGAGCTATACGATGATCAGCTAGCATCAAACGAAAGCACGTGCTCCACTCTTTCTTCGGCTATGACCACATCGAGCTCGGCTGTGCCATCACGTTGAAAAACGTGCGCGACTTTGTGATGAACGCAGCTAAAATATGGCTCCAAACGACGATGATAAAGAAAATCCACTGATGGATTGAAAGGCCTTGACGAGCTCTATAAGTTTGTAGTTGGAAGTTTTTTGTGAAAGTGAGTGGATTGGAAGAAATCAAGGAGGGAAGACCACGATTTTCTGGCCATTGGTTTACAAATGGCGGCTAGCCCTAGAGTTTGTAGGGTTTGTGCAAAATGAAGAAAACAAGTCCTTTTATAGAAAATTTCCAAAACACTATTCATTTGAAATTTTCTCGAACTCAAAACAAAGCGTGCCGCCAGACATTTATAATGTTTTACCCCTATTCCGAATGCAATGGAGTATATATCGGAAGCCAATTCGATCATATTTGAAAGATAGCTTTCCGAATCGACTATTTTAAATTTAAAATTCACTTAAACCGATTTCTACGCATTTTAGCTTGCTCGGACAAATCGTAAATCTGATTGACATGAAATTTGAAATCTTACAATAATTAACATTACGGATCCAATGAAACTGGTTTCGTCGAAATCCGAGACTGTTTGAAAAATGACTATTTTTACTTGTCAATTAAATATTAAAATATTCAATTTTTACAAACTAACTTTTAATTCGATTTTAAAAGTTTACTAACATCATTTAAATTCAACTAGAAGTTATTTCAACTTTACAAATCATTTTTATTCATATTAAATCCAATTTTCTATTATTTACACAATTTCAATTATTCAGTTAACAATTTAATTATCCAATTTAATTACTATATTCGAAATATTATTTATTCAGCTTATTAAATTTACTTGTGCATATTTAAAATCAATTAAATAAACGAATTTCAAATGACAGAAATTCTGGGTCGTTACACCCATCTAGCCTGATATCTTGATGTAAGGATAAGTCATCCAGAATGAGAATGTCTACCAGTCTCTCAAAAGAACTCTCCGTTCGCGGAGGAGAATTCTCCATGCTTACATTAGTTATAACGGGCAGAGATAGCACGATAGTTTTGCATCTCGTGGCTTTGTGGGCACAGACTTGCCTCTTATTTTCAATTCTAAGGATCGAAGATTTGCGAAGGCCCAACTACGGGCTCGTCTCCAGTGGGTACATTCTCATCGCCGCCCTATTCTGTAATCATGACACCAGGAGCACTTTTCCCTCCATGCCTTGCAGGGGCCATTATGGGAACTCCCGTCGATCTGATGCTCTGGTCCCTATCTATCAGGCCCACAGCAATCAAATTTTCATATGTGAGGACTTCGTCAACTTCTCTATGTGCGGTTGGCATTGCTTGAAGAACCCTTACTATTCTTTAAACTAAGCCCTTCGAGTCACGGAATTGAAGCTGTATAAGAAGCAAAGTGTTAAACTAGGCACCAATTAGTATTGTCCTATTAATCAATAAAAAGGTTGGAGCACTTACGTTTGACTAGCCACCGTCTAGCGAATCCAAGTGGGTACCAAATGAAAAACCATTCGGTCTTAAAGTAGCTTAGTTTGCTCCAAGCTCCTACAACTACCTTGCAATTTATAACCGCTTCTAGAATAGTGAAAGAAGGGTTGTCCCTATGATTTTTATGTTAAATTGATATCTGATCTCTTCCATAGTCGAAGGTCGGAAGAGGTGCTCCATGAAGATAACAAACAGACTGTCGAGCTAGGCATACACGTTTAGGTGCAACTGAGACGGAGCAGTCCCTAAAAAAAGCGCAACACATTCCAAGGAACCGATTAAAGGGAGGAAGTGTCACAGCCACACATATGAATCTATGGAAGCCGTGTATCCCTCCATGGGGATATGAGCTCTATCTTCCATGTACGGTACCAAGATGTCTTCCATAGATAGCCCATGCCTAAGGCAAATCCTTCCTAACACGTCTTTAGAAATTTTTAAATGGATAGAATCCTACGGATTCATGATAAAAGCAGCACTTGGCATCTCGTCTGAAGCGGGACTTATTACTTTGGCTGCAGTGGCTTCATTTCGATCACTAGAAGAGAAGGACTCTGCATATCCTTCAGCTCAGAACTTCCCAATTCCATAGTATTGAACTTGATAAAAATTGTCATTAGATGGCAACAAACACATGTTCCCCCGGTGCGAAGTGCATGAATTTATGTGCAGTGCTACATAATATTTAAAATTTCTACATGTTCGGAAGGCGTTAGAACGACAAGACATCGAGAATCAGCCAGAGTGACCGTCGTCGCTGATTATCACATCTTTGCGATCCTGACTTTGGAGAACGATTCAAGTTAGAGTTCATTAAATTTGTCAAGTTAAAGTTCCATTGATGAGCTTCGAAGGGTAGTCAGATATGCAGTTCAGTAGTTAAGTCTAATTTTGCAAGGCTGAAGCTCAACGAAATCAAGTTGTCGATTATGCAAGATTTCATATCCATTAAGGTTTGAACTTGGATCGATCCCCAGAAGCTCAATTCGTATCGACCAAAGAAGGACAGATTTCGTATCGATCACACTACTAATGCTTTGTATCAATCGCTTTAGATCGATATGAATTTCTACCACTCCAGACCACTACGAAGATCCTTCTTCCACCTATCGATTCCAGATCGATGCGAGTTCCTTGTCCTGGGTCGATGCAAAAGAGGTTCCTTCGCTCATCCATTGATACGAGGTCAGAGCCAAGAGTCGATGTGCATGATTCCTTCGTATCCTTCAGCAGTCCTTCTCCAAACAGCCTAAACACCATTAATCATTCCTCAACCTCGCTCTGACCCAACTCGGCAAAGACGTCACTGGAATCAGCAACGAATTTGGATGAATTGGCTTTAAGCTTGGATCTTATCATTCTTGTGGCAGATTCAATTTGTTAATTACCTAATTTAAGCAATTAGTTCAAGAGATTAACAGGTTGAATGATTTAGAGAAGAGGATGGTTTTCTCTTTCCCCTGTTCTATCGATACGAAAGTGAAGGGTGGAGATGAAAGCAAGTGAAAATTCGGATAAGTTCAAAATGTATTTATATGGATACGAAACTCAGGAGGAAATGATTCATCTCTTGGTACTAAAAACCAGTAGAAGCGATCACCAACAACATCAATATGAAGAGCCTTCTTCATATCCATCCACCCATATTAGTCAGGGGTGCATTTGTTTATAACCATTAATTCAGATCGATCCAGAGCATGGCTGTTTATGTCCATCGATGACCCATCGATACGAATAATGCAACAAAGACTTATTTGAGCTGTTCGAATCCATCAATACGAAGGACATTCTCTAGCTTCTCATATCGATCCAAGAGAGGATCAATATGAAGGGATTCCCTAAAACAACCATGGAATGTTATTACAACTTGAATTTCACATCGATCCAGGAGAGGAACGATACGAAACTCAATCGGAACAAAAAACTAAAAAAAACTTGACAACGACCCGTGAACATGCAAGTGTGAAGTTGACATATATGCATGTATGGTGGACTGACACTCAATTTTCAAAATTAATAAGAATTGAATGCTCATCTGATGACAATGAAAATAGCGAATGAAAAACGCTAACACTCAACACTCAGTTACAACAAACACTGCATGATCATTGGCAGCCAACGATTTAGCATTTATATTATTGGGGATCGATCAAAGGTTATATCTCTTGATGAAAAGGCAATAACTATTCTATGAATCGGATAGAACCTTTTTAGAATAAATAGTGCAGCTTTTCAAAATACGTCATGTTCACACAAGACGTTACTTTGGCGGGAAAATGTTATCCCACCTTATGGCAAGGCCGTAATACCAAGGACTTGGCTGGAAACCAAAGACAATTCGACTCGAAGATCGATAATACATAGGTCTACTATGGATCCTGGCAAATTTGGTCCGAGTCTGGATCGAGCTACAATTGATATGATACAACAAGCAAAGTTATGAAAGCCAACTTTCCAAATTTCAAGTCAATCGAAGTTCGTATGCTCGATATATGGATCGATCAAAATTAAGAGAAGCCTCAACTCGTATCCATCACCTTCCATTCTGCTTCGTATCCATAAAATCCCGTCGTATCCATGCGATTTCATTCCTATCAAACTCAACCTCCTTCATATCCATCGGAAACATCTCTAATGTCCAATTCATATCGATCGACCGCCTTTACATTTCATATCGATCAGCAAACAGATCGATACAAAATCAACACCTTCCATTGATATGAAATTAGCATATTCAATCGATATGGAGAAGCCAATGTGCATTGTCGATACGAAACAACTCCTAAAGCATCGATACGAAAAGAGTCAGGATAGATCGATACGAAGAGTATAAGCGAAGGTCGATACGAAAAGCATAAGTACATATCGTTATGAACTGAAATGAGAATCATCAATATGAAGCGGCTTCAAGTGAACGATATGAAGAAGACATGATCAAGTGGAAGAAGCAGTCGTGCGGCATGAAAAGTGGATCTCTCCTAGACTATCGCTCCACCTCACCCGATCGATACGCACAAGCATCGATACGAAGTGATCGATTCGAACATGGACCAATACGAACTCGACAACGCACTACAAATACAAACTTAGATCGATCATTACTCAAAATCAACCAATCCAAATGCTACCAAGTTTTCACAGGAGCTTGCTTACAACATCAACAATGCCCTTGATCAATTCAGCCCAAAAGGAGCAAGTATTGATCGATACGAAATGTACATGGATCGATCCCAAATGACCTTGGATCAATCTTGTGGGCCCATCCATGTGTGAGAAGGGGTATTCCGAGATCTAAGCCCGATATTTTCAGACTATACCTATAAATAGCAGCCCTATGCCTTTAGAAAATGGACTTTTGACTCCATTACGTTGTTACCCTACCAGATATCCATTGTAGCATGAGTGTTTGAGTTATTCTCTGTAGTAATCAGTTAGCTTACATCAATAAAACAGTAAATCTTCTAAAGTGCACGTAGGTTAAAATGCTGAACCACTATAAATCTCTATCTTCTTGCATTTATGTTTGTTTGATTTTGCATGTTTGTCAGATTAGCCTCTGTTTACATTAATATTCTTCATTTTAGTCTCTTTAAATACGCCCGAAGAGTGTTGTGCTTAATTTTGGTCCAAACAGTTTTCACCATTTGAGAGTTACAAGATAGCATCCAGAAGATCGGTTTTTGTACGCTTGATGGATTATTTGAGTGGCTGGTGATGCCATTGGGATTGACTGGTGCACCATCTTACTTTTGGATTTGATGAGTAGAGCATTCCAGAAGTAGTTAAACGGGTTTGTAGTGGACTTCATGGATGATATTCTTGTTTATTCGAGAAGTGAAGAGCAACATGAGATTCATCTGAGGGAAGTAATGGATGTTTTGAGAAAAATCAGTTGAAGACAAAATTTGTGAAATGTCACTTCTTGAGAGATGAAGATCATTTTGTACATTAATCAAACAAGAAGGCATACTCGATAAAAAGAAGACCAAGATGACTCAAATGTAACATCAATCAGAATCTAGAATGATATGTATTGTTAAATCTCTTCTAGTGGTATATAAGCACACACGAAACCAAAACAATTTTAGAAAATCAATATGTGCAGATTTACAACAGTCGGTCGATTGTTCAGTCGATTGACTGAAAGATTGTTAACAAAAAATTCACGCTGACAGGTTCGGACGACTGCCATCATGTCAGTCGACTAAATATGTGCAATAGCTATAAAATTCGAATTTTTTTGAATGTATATGTTGCTTCCTAAACTGTCATTCCTCTTCGTTAATAGTTGCAATCTCTCCATCAAAGTTGCAACTCTTTCCTTTCATCACCACTCTTCATAAATAGTTGCAACTATTCATCATCTACATAAAGCAATTCATTTCAAAGATTTAATTCACTAATTCTTAATTCTGTCCATCTCAATTTTGAATTATTCACAATCACTCATTTCAATATATTGCTTTCAATATTTGATCACATAATCATTCAAAAATACTATTCTTGTGATCAAATTATTCTTTTTTTTTACGAGTGCACATTATACCACAAAGAAGAAGATTACAGGAAGATTGTATTATATCGACTAATTCATGCCATTCAATAGCTTAATGAAGTCACTTACTATTCTACTTTTGCAGAAGAAGTTCTATTCAGTTGTGTAGGCATTTGAAGACCTGTTCGGTTGCTCAAGCGGTTGTAATACCTATTCCTCCAGGTTAAGTGAGGGTATCAGTTTGAGTTCAGAAGGAGCCTGGGACTGGACATAGAACAGGAAGTTTGAACCGGTATAAAATCTCTAGTGTCATTCACTTATTGCTATTTACTTTTATTTACATTTCGCACAAGTATATAGCTTAGATAATTATTCATATTACTTGATCCACAGCCATTTTTCATGTGGTATCAAAGCTTAACCATCATATAACAATAATAAGTTTAAGTTTATATTTAAGTAATATGGAAAATATCGCTTCTACTTTTGTTGAAGGACGGTCTACTGCTAGGCTACCCCTATTTAACTGTTTAAACTATAAGTATTGGTCGAATAGAATGATAATGTATATCCAAGCCAATAATTTTGAAGTTTGGAATATAATATGAATGGAATACACTATTTTTACCATTGAATATGCACAATGGACAATTGTTCAAAAAGCCGATGCCACTAATAATGCCAAAGTTATGAATATGCTATTTTTCTCTTTAGATAAAAATGAATTTAACAGAGCAAGCATGCACACAATCGGATATGATATTTAGAGTTCCCATAAGATCATTCATGAAGACACAAATAAAGTTAAACAGAGCAAAATTTCCATTCTTAGGAATCAATTTCAAATTTTAGAATGGAGCAGGATGAATGTAATAATGGTACGATTCTAGATTTCAAGATATTTACCATGCTCCACTAGCATTACGAGAAAGATGTTCCAATATTGACATTACATCAAAAATACTTTAACTTCTTAATGGATGATTGGGAAAAAAGTCCTAACTATCGAAGAAGCTAACGATATTTCAACCTTAATAGAGAAGTTAGTAGGAAATCTGATGTCATATGAAGTAAACTTGCAGGCTAAAAGGATACAAGCTCAAAATAGAAAGACTATAGAATTTCAGGCTAAAAAAGAAGAATCCGACAAAAATGACAACGATATGGCCTTCATAACAAAAAACTTTAGGAAATTCCTGAAATATAACAAGAATAAGAAGTTTGGCAACAGAAATAGCGCAAAAAACCCATTAACTTCATCTCTTGAATGCTATGAGTGTTATAAGATGGCCACCTGAAAAATGATTATCCAGATTGTAAGAAGTGCAATTACAAGGACACAAATGAGAAATATCACAAAAAGAATAAGCAAGCCTTCACAGTAACATAGGATGATTCGGACATGTCTTCTTCATCAGATAGTTATGGCCAATCAGAACAAGCAAATATATGCTTCATGGCCACAAATGATGATGTAAGTGAATTCTCATTATCTTAAGAGAAAATATAAAGACACACTTGAAACGCTAAAAAGAAGTAAGTTAGAAGTTGACATGTTAAAAGATGAGAAGAAAATTTTAGAAGAATAAGTAAATTCACAAGAATCTTGTGTTAATGTATCATCTCAACTTACTATGTTAAGCAGCGAAATTGAATGCAAAATGAAAAAAAATGATATTATAGCTAAACAATATCATGATTTACAATTAAAATATTAGAATTAGAAATAGTAAGCTTTAAAACCAAGTTAGAAAGTATTCCTAAAGGCGTTTCTAATTTTATTAAAGGTATAGAATATATTTCGAAAATTATAGGAAATTTATAATCAGTTTCTAGTGGTTTGGGATATAATAAAACCAGCATTCTAGTTAAATCTAGACTTAATAAATATAGTTCTTTATACACAAATTCCAAAAAGAAAGATGAGAATCTAAAGAAACCTATCATTAAGTCTATTAATCAAAAGAAACCAATAATTATTTCAAAATCTATGAAGATTTGGCTTCCAAAAACTAACAACAATTTGATAATAAATAAATATATAGACTCATTTATGACTTGTAGGTAACTAATAAGAAGAGAGAAAATGGATACTCGACAGTGGTTGCTCAAAACATATGATGGGAAACAAAGAAATGTTGCAAACATTATGTACTCAGATGGAGGATCCCTTACATTTGGAGGTGATTCCAAAGGAAATATCATCAATGAAGGCGATGTGAGCCTCGATGGTACATCTAACTTAATGCTCATTACTAATGTTTTATTATTTAAGGACTTGAAACATAATCTTCTTAGTATAAGTCAACTTTGTGATAAAAACTTCAAAAGTTACTTTTGAATAAGATAAATGTAATATTTGTGATCAAAATCAAAATATAATTTTCGAAGGTAATCGTAAAAGAAATATATATGTTTTAAATATGAAAAGTAATCATAATTTTGACATGTGTTTAATTGCCAAAGATAATGATCCTTGGTTATGGCACAAACCATTTTTTCACGTGAATTAAAAACCTATAAGTAAATTATCAAAAAATGATTTAGTTAGAGGTCTACCAAAAATGAGGTTCACATTAAAAAACTTGTGTGATGCATATCAAATTGAGAAACTGACTAAATCCTCTTTCATATCTTAGAAAATTATTTCTACACTTCAACCGCTTGAACTTTCCACTTTGATCTTTTTGGTCCTACTCAAGTTCAATTGATTAATCACAATAGATATGTTTTTGTCATTATAGATGATTTTTCTATATTTACTTAGACTTTATGTTTGAAAAATAAAAGTGACACATTTGAAATGTTTAAATATTTGCAAAAAGAATTCAAAATTTAAAAAGTTTGAAAATTAAAAACATAACAAGTGATCACGATGGTGAGTTTGAAAATTAACTTTTTAATGAATTTTGTAATAGAAAGGGAATTAGCCACAATTTCACTTTTTCTAGAACTCTATAACAAAATGGAGCTGTAGAGAGAAAATAGAACGTTAAAAGAATGTGCTAGAACTCTTCTGAATGGTAGCCAATTACCAAAGCACTTCTTGGCAGAAGCCTTGTCAACTACATGTTACGTTTTGAATCATGTTACAACTCGACCATTGTACATATGAACATTTTAATGGAAGAAAACCCAGCATTTCTCATAATAATTTTTGGTTCAAAAAGTTTTATTTTAAACACAAAAGATGCATTCGAAAATTTTGGTCCAAAATTCGATGAAGGAATATTTGTTAGATATTTGGAACGAAGCAAAGTTTATTGAATTTTTAATCAAAGAACAAATATTATTGAAGAAACTCTTCATATTTTGTTTGATGGAAATTTCAAAGTTGAAAAAAAAGACGATGATGAAATTATAAATAATTCATAAACTATTATTATAAATAATATTACGGATAATTTACCTACATCAACTCAAATTGAAAGTGAACTTAAGTCTCCTCCAAAGATTTTAAAAGATCATCGAATTCAAAACATTATAAGTGAAGTAAATGAAAGCGCTAAATTAGATATCAATTAAATCAAATGGGTCCTGTTGCTTTTATTTCAAATATCGAACAGAAAAACATAAAAGAAGTTTCAATTAATGACTATTCGATCTTAGCTATGCAAGAAGAGCTAAACCAATTTGATTGAAATGATGTTTGGGACTTACTTCCTTGACCGAGTAATCATATAGTTATTGGTACAAAGTGGGTCTATATAAGCAAAGCTGATGAAAATGGAAATATAACCAGAAATAAAGCTAGATTAGTCACACAAGACTATATCAAGAGGAAGGAATAAACTACAAAGAAACATTTACTCCAGTTGCTCGACTTGAAGCAACACATATTTTGTTAACATTCTCTTGTCATCATAATTTAAAAATTATATCAAATGGATGTGAAAAGTGCATTTTTAAATGGTTTTATAAAAGAAAATGTTTTGTGGAACAACTACCGTTATTTTCTCATGAAACATATCCAGATCGTGCATATAAACTCAAGAACGATTTACATGGTTTAAAACAAGCACCACATGCTTGATACAAATGCCTCAAAAACTATCTTGTAAATTCTAGATTTGAGATCGAAACGTTGATCAAACTCTATTTATAAAATGAAATAACAAAGACATTTTAATAATACAAATTTATGTAGATGATATTATATTTGGATCTACAAATGAAAAGTTATGTAATGAATTTGCAAAAATAATGACAAGTCAATTCGAGATGTCTCATATGAGTAAACTCCCATATTTTCTTAGATTGTAAATCAAACAGTTAAGTAATGGTATTTATATTAATCAATAAAAACACTATAACAATTTAATAAAAGGTTTTGGTACGGAAGTACTTCTGTAGAACCAACCCCTATGAGTACTACTACTCATCTCGATTGAGATGAAAAGGGTAAAAATATGGATCAAAAACAATATCGTAGTATGATCGGATCTTTACTATATTTAACCGTTAGTCATCCCGAAATCATGATGAGTGAACGTTTGAGTGCAAGATTTCAAGCAAATCCCAAAGAATCACATTTTCGAGCCATGAAATGAATTTTGTGCTACTTAAACAGCACTGGAGACTACGACCTCTTCTATCTGAAAGAGTGTCCTTTCGAACTCGTGTCATATGGTGATGTTGATTTCGGAGGATGTCGAACAGACAAAAAGAGTACGAGTAGTACTTGTCACTTCATTAGACAGTCTGTAGCATTGTGATTTAAAAGAAACAAAATTGTGTTTCACTTTGACATTTACAAGTAGTACTTGTCAGTTCATCGGACAGTCTATAGTATCGTGGTTTAAAAGAAACAAAATTGTGTTTCACTTTTGACATGTGAAGCAAAATATATCACTGCTGCTTTGGCACATGAGCAAGATATAAACACGCAACAGACTCTTCAAGATTTCAGAATCTATCTTTAAAAACCTTTGATTTATTGTAACAATATAAGTGCCATTAATTTGTTGAAAATTCCTATAAATCGTTATGGAACCAAGCTTATCGATATTAGACATCATTTTCTACATGACAACATAGAAAAAGATGCAATATCACTAGAATTTGTATCTCCTGAAAGTCAATTAATAGATATATTTACCAAACCATTAAATGAAAACACCTTCATAAAATTAAGGCGTGAATTAAGCATCACATCATTACGGGAATTACAATAAATATTTAAGTAAATACTACTATGGTATTACATATATATATATATATATATATATATATAAACTAAATTTAGAGAGAGAAAAGACTATAAATGGTTGAAAATTCGAAACTACTTGCAACATGGAAAAACCAATGGTAAAAATACTCTCAACCTTAAACTATCTTTCAAAAAATAAATCGAAGTTTATGTATATAAACCATCAGTTTATGCAATGAAATATCCACAATATCTTAAAATTTTCAAAATTAAGAAACATCTTCAATTCTTTGTCAAAACGTCATCGCATAAAGAAGTGTATAGCTCTGCCAGTTCACCTAGAGATTCTAAAAAATCAACTACTTCTTCATCCTCCTTGCACTTCACACCTCCTTCCAATAATGGTAAGTGTATTTTGAAATTTTTTACACCACCTCATGACGAAAGAACTGGCTATTATCCATGTGTGAAGAAAGTGAAAACTTTGATTAGATTCGAAGGTACTACTACCTATACGACTACAAAATTGACGAGCAACATCACCACCAATGGGAATCTCTTGGATTGAAAAAAGAAATGTGTTAGGAACAACGAAATCAAGGAGAATATCTAAATTTTTTAACTAGTCATCTCATGAACTTCGCATCTGAATTTTGTAGAAATTCTTCGGTTAAGGAAACAACGCATAATCCATGGTCTCTGCAACCTCCTCCCCTTCAAATTGAAGATGTAATTCCACATAATCCCTGGACACCTATACATGCTCTACAGACAAACTCATGGGATCATAATACACAGGAGGAGTCGGACCCAAGTGAAGAAAATTTAGTTCCCCAATGTGTGTGTGTGTGTATATAAATATATTTGAGTATTGCTTTTCATATTGTCTTTATAAATTAAACTTTGCATTTGTTTCTATCAAACTAAATAAAAAAATTCATAAAGAAACATATTGAAGTGAAAAAAATCATGAAAATCAAAAACTGAATTTCCAAAACAAACAGTAGGTTCAGTCGACAGAATGAGAAGAAATAAAAAAAATTATTACCTTTATAGTTTTAGACGACTGAGGTGCTTCTTAGTCGACCCTGACAACAATATTTTATTCCCTCGAAAGGTTGAAGCTTTCAATTCTGATGACTAAATTGATGATTCATTCAAATAAATGGGTTTCAGTTGTTTTTAAAAATAAAACCCGAACCATTTTCATCACTTCATAGGTACCAATTCATTTGAAAACCCTAACATCTTTTCAAATCCTATAACTTCTGCGATTATAATCACCGCCTCCATAACAAATATAAAAATCAAATCTTTCTTCCTTAATTTCAAATATAATGCCTCCAAAATGATCAGGAGAGCCTTCATCTGCCAATGGTCCTTAAGAATCTCAAATTAGAAGTTGGTTATATAATGATGCAGCTGTAGTAGATTCAACAACATGAAGAATGTAAGGATTTTTAAAGGGTCCTTCATAAGATTTATAGACTTTGCTTGCTATGTTATTCGAGAATTCAATGAAGTAATCCACATTTATCATCTCTTCAACTTTGAAGCCAACAATCTCAAGGTTTACCCATCATTGGTAAAATTGTTTTTTGCTAACTTGAACTTAGATTTTATGAATCCATGAAATAGAGAAAACTACATTTGGACAATGGTTTGGGGTGTCAAAATCTTTTTACCCTTGGCTAGACTAGGTTTTATTTTGAATTCCTCTTCAAAAGGAGAGGACTTAGATGATATTGAGGTAGCCATGAACAATCGAGATGAGATTATCCATCTATTTTTAGCTGATAATTTAGAAATGTCGAAATCATTATCTTTACACCCAAAAGGAGTAATTTTACATAGAGCGCTTGCCTATACCATTCAACCACATATCGATAGTTATGAAGTTATATGTAAACACAACTTTTGAGCTCTATATGCGCTGTGGAGTAATCAAAATATTAATTATGATAAAATGATTATAAATGAATTTGAGACCTTTTATAATTATGAAGCCAAAATGCTTCATTATGGAGAATACATCGTGTGACTTCTAATGAGCATTCAAGTTCCTCTTTCGAATTTAGAATTTACTACTGTTGGATGTCTTGAGTCCAAAACCCTTAGCCTTATAAAACTTTCTCCAGGGGTTGAGAATCACAATATCATCTCATTTGAGGAATGGAAAGCAAACAAAGAAACTGGTCATTCATAACCCTCCAATCCTACAGCAACTTTTACTTCTCTGTCTCCTCCACCTTTTTGTATTCAACATGATGAGAATGACATAGAAGAGGTATCTTTAGAAAATTAAGCTCATTAAGCCTACGTCTCTATCTCTTGTAATCAAAGCAAGCTTGATTGTCGTATCTCCCGAAATGAACACACTATCATTAATAGGGATAACAAGCTTAATTGCATCAAATGATTCATGAACAAGATGTGGGATAAAATGGCATGTGCTTCATCCTCCTCTACATTCACACCCACTGAAGAAATTCCTTAAAATCTTGATCATTTAACTTGTTTAAACCCTTCCGATGGAGAAGAAAGTGAATGGTCTGATAACATAAGTGGTAGTCATGGAAATTAATGTCTTGGTAAGATGATTTCGGTTCTACCTTTTGTTGCCTTGTTTTAGTATTTTCGTGCTATTTTTTTAAGTGTTTCACGGCATGTTGCCGACATTTTAAGTACTTAAAAGTTCATAATGACTTCTTATGTCACATGTTTTATAAATTGTTCCATCTTGTGCTAACTTATCACACTGTTCTATTTCTTATATTGCAATGTTTGTTTTATAACATGTCCTATCTTCTGATAACTTATATTGTGATGTTATTCTATTTATAATGTTGTGATATTAATCTATTATGATGTTATGGTATATTATGATCATTCATTTTGGCCCATATTCCTTTTTGTCGATAACGAAGGAGAAGAATAACTATGGTCATATCAATAAGAGGAGTATAGATTCAGGGGAGAACAATCTATTCATTTAATCAAAAAAATTATCATCATCAAAATGGGAGTGAATATTAGAACCTCGTATTTTGATGGTGACCACTATGCAACAATATATTATGTACATTAACCACTTATGCAGGGAAAGATCAATCAAACAAGAAGGCATGGTCGACAAAAAGAAGACCAAGATGACTCAACAAATGTAATAGCAGTTAGAGTCTGGAATGATATATATTGTTAAAATCTCTTCTAGTGGTATATATAAACACACACAAACACAAAACAATTTTAGAAAATTAATATGTGCAAAGTTACAGTAGTCAGTCGACTAAAGCATCACTTCAGTCGGTTGGCTAAAAGATTATGAAAAAAATTCACACTGACAGGTTTAGACGACCGACACTTATGTCAGTCGACCAAACTATGCAACAGCTATAAACTTCGAATTTTTTTAGATGGGTGTGTTGCTTTTTGAACCGTCATTCCTCTTCGTTAATGGTTGTAATCCCTCCATTAACAATTACAACTCTTTCTTTTCATTACTACCCTTCATAAACAGTTGTAACTATTGATCATCCATATAAAGCAATTCATATCAAAGATTTAATTCACCAATTCTTAATTCTATCTATCTCAATTTTAAATTATTCTCAATAATTCATTTTAATATATTACTTTCAATATTTGTTCAAACAATCATTCAAGAATATTTTCTTGTAATTAAATTACTTCCTTTTCTTCAAGAGCACACTTATACCACAAAGAAGAAGATTATTGGAAGAGTGTACTATATCGACTAATTCGTGTTATTCAAGAGCATAACGAAGTCACAACTATTCTACTTTTATAGCCGATGTCCTATTTAGTTGTCTAGGTGGTTGAAAACCTAGTTTGTTGCTCAAAATGTTGTAATACCTATTCCTCCGAGTTAAGTGAGGGTGTTAGTTTAAGTCTAGAAGGAGTTTGGGACTGGACGTAGAACTGAAAGTTTGAACCAATATAAAAATCTCTGGTGTTATTTACTTATCCCTATTTACTTTTATTTCATTTTTCACAAGTTTATAAATAGATAATTAATTATATTACTTGATCAATAACCATTTTTCATGTTTCCTTGGACATGGAGTATCAACAGATGGATTGGTTGTAGATCAACGGAAAGTAGCCACAGTTGAGATTGGAAGATGCCAAAAAATGCTTTAGATGTCTTTAGCTTCCTTGGTTTCACTGGACTCTATCGGAAAATCATTAAGGATTTTGCAAAGATAACGGCACCTCTGACTCGTTTAACAATATATACTTGGAGTCTAAAGTGTGAAGTAGCATTTGTTAGACTGAAAGAGTCATTAATGAGTGCTTCAGTTCGATGATCCTTGATGTTATCAAACCATTTACCATGTATACCGATGCATGTGGTACTGATCTTGATGTTGTTTATATACATATAGGAAGGGTAGTAGTATATGCGAGTAGACAGTTGAAAAACCAAGAGAACAATTATCCGACATAAGGCTTAGAGTTAGCTGCTATTTTATTTGCATTGAAGTCGTAAAGGCATTATCTATTGGGTGAGAGATACGATTTATTTATGGATAATAAATCTCTCAAATACTTGTTTTCACATAAGGATATGTATCTAAAGCATCAACGGTGGATGGACTTCTTGTCGTAGTATGATTTTAGTATTTTTTTTATACTGTAGGGAAAAGAAATGCAGTTGTTGGCACTTTGAGCAGGAAGCAGGCAAATAAATGCTATGTTGATAGAGTGGAAAATTTTAGAATTCATATCTGAGATTGATTCTAGACCACAATAGAGTACATATCTGGACAATTAGTAAAAATGGAGGTTGGGCCAGTGTTGATGGATCGTGTTGGGGCAACTCAAGGGCAAGATGCATCATTGGTTGATTTCATGGACAAGTTGGGATGGGGTGGACGATTGAGCTATTTGGATTGTTACTCCAAAGATTTTGAAGGTTATCTAAGGAGAGATGGAAGGCTATATGTACCATATGTTAAAGAACTGATAGAGTAGGTCTCGGTTGAAAGTCATTGCTCTAGGATGATTATTCATCTAGAGGGGGATAAGATGTATCGAGATGTGAAGAGAGTATTCCATTAGCCACCATGAATGAAGAGACATTTAGCTGAATATATGGCAAAGTGCATCATAGGCCAAAGGGTGAAGGAGGAACAAAAAAGCCAAGTGGGCTACATCTTTTGTTAGATGTGCCACAATGGAAGTGGGAGTGCATATCTATGGATTTTGTGGAAGAATCACCTTGGAGAAGAAACGAGAGAGTATGGGTGATAGTAGATCATCATACATAGAGTGCACATTTATACTAGTAATGAGCATGAGAACCACGGCAACTTTAGCAACACAATATATTAAAGAATTGGTTATGCTACATAGACTTCAACTAGTATTTTGAGCAATCGAAATCCACTATTCATGAGCGATTTTGTAGGAATCTACGGGAGGATTAGGAACAAAACTAAACTTGAGCATCGCATATCACCCACAAACTGATGGATAGATAAAGAGAGTAAAACGAGGTATTAGAAGATTTGTTGAAGGCATGCATATTGGACTTTTGAGGATCATGGGAAAATAATCTACCTTGCTGGAATTCGCATACAATAATGGGTACTAAGCAAGTATAGGCATCGTTTAAATCTTTATGTAGAAGGTCATGAAAGTCATCTTCATGTCGTTGGGAGCCTACGGATATGATTATTTTAGGTCCAGAAATAGTTAAAGATAATGCGGAGAAAGTATCGCTCGTAAGAAAATGGATGAAGGCTACACAGGATTGACATAAATCATATATGGATCGAAGGAGAAAAGATTTGGAGTTTGAAGTGGGAGACTTAGTGTTTGTCAAGGTTTCTCCATTTATGAGGCTAGTAAGATTTGAAAATTCAGGGAATTTAGCACCCATATTTATCGGCCAACTTCCATTTTTGAAGAGAATAGGAAAATTAGCATATAAAGTGGAGTTACTGGAGAAAATAACATGAGTCCATAATGTGTTTCATGTGCCATATTTGCAGAAACATATACACAATTCGATGATTATGATAATGCCTATCCAATTGAAGGAGGTGAAGTTTGAGCTTGAGCCAAGTTCATTCCATGGTCCAATCTTTATTATGGAACATGGGATGAAAGAATTCAGAAACAAAACTGTGAAACTGGTTAGAGTGTAGTGGGGAAATGACCCAACAGAGAGTACATAGGAGATTTAACTTGTATTTATTTTGAAATTGGATACTTATATGCAGTGCATATTAGTGCTACAAGTCTTAGGTAATATATATTCGAATCACGCTTTGCAAGTTTCGAACATGTGAACTCTCGCACTAAAGTCAAAGCTCCTAACGACTGGAACAATGATGCTAGTCATTAGTTAAATAATAAAAATATGATAGTGTGAAAATATATGGAATTAATGAACTAATTAAATTAATTGAATATGAGGAGGGGCAAAATGGTCATTTTTAAGACTTTAAAATTGGAAATTGAAACTAGCGCCATTGCGACCATCTCATTTTTTGATTCGAGAGGTATATTTGCTTATGTCGTGCATTATATTTTTTTTTCATTTGATTCGTGTAGTATATTTGTTTGTGTTGTTTGAAGTTAGGAGATATGACCAGAAATGTCGTCAAGTCGAATGGGCGCTGCATGGATCGAGTTTGAATTTGAATTTTTTGGCAAACATATGGTTATTTCCCCCCTTCGACTCAAAACTGAAATATGTACACCTATTTTCCTCATTTCATAAACTAACTCCATAAACTTCTTCTTCCTTCTTCGTACTCCAGTGAAACTAACTCACTAAAATCCACATAACTCATCGTTTCATAACCAAATTCAACAAAACCAATGGTGATAAGAAATTAGCAGACTAGGCTATGACCTAGGGATAATTTAGTGGTAGAAACTCGACGATTATAAAAGGTGCAACGAATCCATACAACAAGACATTGGACTAGGTTTTGCTATCTGGTGATTGACATGCACCTTACTCCCTCCTATAATTCAATCTTAACTCTATAAACTGATCTGTAGGTCATATAGAGTAGTAATCAATAGTTATACACCTTAATTTTGAATTCAACATGGTTTGAGGAATTTGGATGATATAAAGGATTAGAAACTAAGTTTAATTTTTGGAAATTTGAGAGTATAACACTTAAATCCATGAAATAAATTATATAAACTGACTTTGGAATCTAAGCTAGGGAGTAGAAACGTTCTTCGATAATATAAGATGAAGTGGTGGCGATTGGAAGTGAGAACGATGTCAAAAAATACAAAACCTAAATCTAGAATAAATACATACATCGGTGAACCGGTGGCCTAGACACTAATGCATCGATGCATGTCTGTTTTTCTCTATATGAACCTGGGCCAAATGGCCTAATATAAATATATAATTGAATTAATGCTTCGTCTTATATTCTGGAAATGATTTAAGAGTGACAGTGCGAGTGATGGTGCTACGAAATGAAGGGATTGTTATCCGGGTTTTTAACCCAGAAGAAACCAATAGAAAACAAAACAACCTTGTGTGACGAGATGGTTCAGGACTTTACCAGAAAAGCCAAGACAAGGTGTAACGACCCGAAATTTTCGATTCAGAAAATTCTAGATAGTTAGGAAAAGAAGAAAAGAGAAAGAAGAAGAAATAGCAACAAGTCACAAAAACCTCACATTCGCAGCGGATCAAAATATAATATCACATAAATAACGGTTTACAAAAGAATAACTGTATCGGTAAACTTACATTTTATACATCAGAGTTACAACATTTACACAACACTAGACATTTTAGAATAACGTGTCCTATATATATAACTATATATCACAGCGGATGCACTCCATACGTTCTTGCCATCCAGCTCGCCTTCTAAGCTCCAGAACGTCCTTACCCGAAAATCTATAATACTCGGTCTGACCCGTGCATTACATCAAAGTAACACCTGGGTCAAGCTGGAAACCAGCGTGAGTAAACCCATCTAACATGAAATACAAAAGCATATAACTTATATAAACCCGGGATAACTTGTAATCAATTTACAACCTTCACAAGTTGTTATAGACATCACTTATTTCACACATCAAATTTTAAGTACCAAAACTTAGATTAAATGGTCCAATTCACTTAAATCATTCCACTTCAGCCTATTAGTTTCACATATCAAATTACAAAGAATCAAAGTGGTTTCGGGTATTTACCAATACCCGACTCTGGTCTCTTCGAATTAATGTCATCTTAACCCAAGTTATTCAAGAGAAATACAATTCAACTTCAAATACAGGGTGTCTCAGTAATTCATCATCAAAAGTTAACCACATCGTCGCAGTTTACATCAAACATATCATATCATATAGCATCACGAATCACATATTAAGGATAACAATTAATCCAAGGCTTCCAATATCATTCTAACATCCATACACAAGGTTGAATTAGCCATACCATTCTAATTAATTTAAACATGTTGAATTAATTACTTCCATCATCTTTAAGTCCTGCTTACTCAAAATTAATTAATTACAAATTAATTAATTAATCATTCTCTAATTATCATTTTTTTATTTACATTAAGTAATAAGCCTTTAATTAGATTCACAAATAATTATCCTTAACCTTTCACAGTAATTATAATTAATTACATCATCTTTAATTAATTACATAAATTAATCGTATCATATTTAGTAATCAACTATCCTCCATTTCTAACATTAATTAACTTATTAATTAATTATTTTAATTAATTACACCAAGTAATTAATCCTATATTACTTCCACTAAGTAATTACCTTCCTTATTAATTACACGAAGTGATTAAACCTTAATATTTTCATTTACTTAATTACTTCTTAATTAGTTTCCTTTAATTACTTACCTGAAGTTAATATTTTTTTTATTTCATTCCGTAATTATCCATTAATTACTTCACTAAATGAATTGTACTTAATCAGTTACACTAAATGATTATCTTTAATAAATTAGATTAACTAATTAACCTAAATTAATCACATTAATTTAGTTAACCACATTGAGTAATTAATCTCTTTAATTACTTCCATATATCATAATTAATTACCTTAAATTAAAACAATTATAAACTTTTAACTTGTTAAAACATTTAGAAAGACACTTATCTAAATATTCTTAAAACTCAATTACTTCCAATATTTAAATATTAAACTTGTTTAAAGTTTTCTTTAGAAAACTAATTATTTAAAACAACCCTGAACCCCTTCTTAAACCCCTCCTAAGATTTTTCTTTTTTCTTCTTCTTTTTTAACATAAACGTTTACTCACCTTAAAATTGTTGAACAGAGAAGAGCTTTTAGAGAATCTGAAACTGCTCTTGAATTTTGTTTGAGTTGATCTACTACTTGATGTTTAAATTTTAATTTCTCTTGATTTTCTTTTCCTATAGTTATTTTATAGGTGGGTTTGAATCCTTGCTGCTTCCAGAGACCCAATCTCGAGCAGCACTCACATTCACATCCCTAAAAAAATCCTGTTACAAAGCAAAACATCAAGCGAACATCTACGAGACTATCTAGCATTAGCACGAGCATGATCCTGAGAAAACATCTTCTTCGCCCTACTTCCTGATTCCCCTTTTTTATCATTCCAGCTCTGACACACACAATCACCATCTCGTGCACATGCACACGACTTCACCTTACCGGAACATGTTGCCGATCCTATCCACAAACCATCTCCGACCTTCGAAATCGCCTGAACACCTCAACATCCCATAACCCTTCCTACATCGAAATTCGAACACTCGAAACCCCTTTATAGGAGCTGGAACCTCCCCTTTAATGCCTCGTTCTTTCTTTCCTGACCACCGGAAAATCAAAAAAAAAAACTCGCCAGCGTCGTCACTATCGTCTCCTTAACCTTTTCCCCCCATACCGAAATCTTAACCATCCGTCATGACACCAAAATTGACAGGTAAGAACCCTTGACCGAAAACATTTGATAAACCCTAACCTTGCCTCAATCGGCCACCAACGGCATTACAAAATACATCACTATTTTTATCGTGCTACCCTACCCCTGAGCCTTCTCTATGCCACTACTCGACTCGCGATGATCATCGCTTCGTCGGAATTTGCCAAAAATCCCATTTACGAACAACTGGGAAATTCCCAACATAAACGAGTTTAAAAATCTCAAAATGTTTACCAAAAATCATTGTTCTCTAAGATGAATAAATTTACAAAATCCAAACATGAAATCTCGAACATTAATTTTTTAGACTTTAATATGATTTCTACTGTAATACCATATTTTTGAATCAATCACAAAATTAAATTACTTGAATTTTTTTTAAATTTGCATTACGCTGATGTAATCAAAATTCATTTTGAAATCAAAGCCTAAAATCGTTTGAAGGGAAAGATATGAATGTTAACCTGATGAAGTTAAGCCTGTTATTTCAAACAGAGCATATATAAATACACACAGTCAATTATACAGGCATGTCATACTCATAAATATATATTTACATCAAACATCCATTCAATTATTATAGACTTGTATTTCTTCAAGATTTTAACACATGCATCAAGGATTTTTTTTTAACATAAGTGTTTACTCACCTTAAAACTGTTGAACAGAGAAGAGCTTTTAGAGAATCTGAAACTGCTCTTGAATTTTGTTTGAGTTGATCTACTACTTGATGTTTAAATTTGAATTTATCTTGATTTTCTTTTCCTCTGGTTAGTTTACAGGTGGTTTTGAATCCTTGCCGCTTCCAGAAAACAGAGAACCAGGTTCGAGTGAAGGTTGAATTTGATGTTGAAGCTGATGCTAAATCTGGAAATCTTTGATTTCCAGGTTGAAGGTTGAATTTGTTTTGATTTTGAGGTAATTTTTACTTTGATCTGGTTTTTAGTTTTGAAATTTTGGACATGATTCTTTTTTGTTTTCCAAGACAAGTTGATCTGATTTTCATTTTTCTCTTGTTTTTATGAATAAAAGTATGGAGAGAAAAGTAAGCAGCCTATTTTTTTTAAAATTTGTTAAATGAAATCTTCTTGCCACTTGTATATTAATCTTACACTTGTACATCTATATTTTTCTTTAATCTACACTTGTAAATATGCATATAAATTTTAACTTACAAATGTTAAATTATATTTCTAAAATTCTTACACTTGTTCAATACTTGTTTAATTGTTTTACAAATGTTTAATATCTTTTAAATTGCTTACTCTTGTATTAATTCCATGTTTTCAAATATTTACATATGCTTATTTACATTAATAAATATTTATATTAAATTAAAATTTTAGTTCTATACTTAAAAATATCTTAAGTGTATTAATATTTAAATTACCCCTTTCTATTCACCAATTTACAATTAAAAAGCAAATGACAAAAATTCCAATTATACTTTTATATTAAATTTCTATTGAGAAATTTACTTTCCTTAATTTATATAAAATATTTTAAAGAAAATAATATAAACAAATTATATTTTAATGAAATCATATATATATATATATTATATCTAATTTATTATAAGATATATTACTCTTTGAATTTCCAATTCAAATTCTAGTTTAACATTCGATCTAAAAAAACAAATAAACAAACACCAATTCAATTTGTAAATGATAATTCCTCTTAAAATCTATTTATACCTATAAACAACACATTATTATTATAGTTTTGAAAATATCTATTTTGCCAAAGTAATTATACTAGAAAAATTATCAAACCAATACTTATTCAAGTACATATTTTTATTGCCAGAATTGTTATTTAACTTATAAATCAATATTTCTACTGATTAAACCCAGTTAATTTATCAATTACAGATATTCCAAAATCCGGGTTATCAAATTCCTCCTTCCTTTGAACATTTTCGTCCTTGAAAAGGAACGAAGCCATAATTTATTAAAATACTTAATATCAAAAAAATTACTTTTTGATTATTTTTAGAACACTTTTAAAATCCACATAATATTACAAAAATAGTTTTTATAAAAATACTTTTATAACTCGATGTTTCAACAAGTCCATCTTCGTTCTTACAGAAATTCGGTCATACGTTGATCAGGCGTAAGACTGAAAATCTATAAGTAATTAGCAGACCCATTTTCAACACTCGGTGAAAATACTTGGAAAATAATTTTATTGAATTTTGAAATCGAGGAAATATCCTTGGTGAGAATGCTCTGGAAATCATCACCCCCATCCATGGTCACAGTTACATACTGGGTTGCGTTGCCATCGCAGCAAAAGTCCAAGTAACTGTAGGCACTCCGCGCCCCTCGATTACGCCATGGAACCCACAATAGATCGTAGTTACATTCCAGGGTTAAGTTGCCATCGCAGCAAAAGTCCATGTAAATGTTGGCTCTCAGCGGTACACACAATTTTCGCTGTCAAAATGAAACTTCTCCACTCCTACGTAGGTCGCAGTCTACCGATGTAAAATCAAACGTAGATTGTTGGCTCTCAACGGCACACACGACTTTCGCTATGTTACCATAGGACGCAGTCTACCGGTATAAAATCAAACGTAGACCGTTGGCTCTTAGCGGCACACACGACTTTCGCTATGGTATACACTACTCATAATCCTCGTGAACTAGTTTTGTCCGGACTCCTCAGAGGATCAACTTTAGAACCCTCCTTTGGGGATCAGGGCAGCACCACCCGGTGGCACTCTTGAGAAGTTCATTTTAAGGAAGCGCCTTTTTCCCTAGAGCCATCATCAAAACACTTTATACTATACACATATAGTATCTTTCAAATCATACACCTAGTATGATCTCATACAAAGCTCCTTTACACAAAATCGATTATCCCAAAATCGATAAATTTCAAACTAGGCTTTTCAAATTTCAATATTGATTTTACCCAAAAATCAAAAGCCTTTCCAAATCCAAAGGTTCCCAAAACCTTTTTCCAAATTCCTCATAAGATCCTTTATATATATAGATATATATAATTTTTTTAAAACTTTGGATCATTTCAAACTTTTATAAAACCCTTTTAATACTTCAAACACTTTCAAAAGTCTTTTTTCTTCTGGCTATAGATTCAACAAGGGAAGATCTTATATAGTAAAGATATATAACTTTGTTTATCCCAAATCAAATCTTCAAATTGAATTTCTTTTTCCAATATCAATTTCACTCAAAACTATACGATGTAACTTATCATCCGTACGCTATACCAATTTGATCGCTTGTTCAATCACACAACTTCACTTCCAAATTAGTATCGTGCACCCAACTTTCTAGTGCGGACACAGATCTGGTTTCTTGATTAGAAACCGTCATTCTCCTTGCATAGCCATAACTATGATAGAGAATATCCAGAACCAATCAACAATCCATATCCAGATTCGCCGTCGAAAATTGAGTGAAAAAAATCCCACTCGGATCGATATAACTATCTCGAAATTCTATGCTCGAATCTAGATCAAATCACTATGCGAATAGAATAATATACGTACATCCTACGTATTTATTTCCACTGATTATTAGCCAAATCAATTCCATTTCTGTTCACATTCACTTTGATTTTCATTCACTTACTAGCAACTTCTTAAATCCTCATTTGGATTATCACTTCAATTCTAATTGGGTATTTAATCATAAACGGTTTGAACTCTGTCCAGCTTAGATTAAAAAATAGCTTAAAAGGTTTAAAATAGATAAATAGTTGAAAAATAATTATTACTTTGTAAAATATCTGTAAAATAGTTAAATAATTGTAAAATAGTTAGAAAAAGGTCAGATAGTTATAGAAATTTTAAATAATTGCAAAATAGTTGAAAAATAGAAATTAATTTGTAAAATAGTTGAAAAACAGTAATTGGTTTATAAACAGTTGAAAAATGGTTAAATAGTTCCAAAACATTTATAAATAAGTATAAAATTGTTTGGGCTTTTAAAAGAAAGATTGTATATAGTAAATAGCTTGGAAAAATAGATTTATATTAAAACAACTTATTTTCAAAATAGTCTAAAGCCAAACTGTTCAATTCCCAATCTCCATTCCCATCAATTCAATTTAAATTTCTACTTTCATTTAAATTTACTCAGTTTCAATTTAAATAACTTCAATTTTCCCTTGAACTTGATTTATCCCCAATTCAAGTTGAATTAACCTCGGTTTCTTTCCAAGTTTAACTTTATTCAACTTTGATCTAAAATTCTACTAATTCAAATAAATTTCAATCGAACTAGTTCCAATTTCAGTTCATTTTAACTCCAGTTCGAATTAATCCCAATTTCAAACTCTATTTCCAAATCAAGTTGAATTATTCCAGATTTCTTCCCAAATTCAATTCAAATTCCATTTTAATTTAAAACTACTCAACTTTAATTACAATTCCAAATTATTTAAATCAATTTGGACTAACTTCAAATTGAACCCACTTCAATTTCAAATCATCTCAATTCCTGTTTGAATAAATCCCAATTCCCTTTAAACTTTGACTTATTCAACTTCAATTTCATTTCAAATCAATCCAATTCAAATTTTCCATTTGAATTTTTAAACTTATCCATCTTCAATCGCAATTCTAATTAATTCAAATCAAATTTAATTTTAACTAATTCAATTCAATTCAAATTTAAACCATCCCGAATTATATAAATTTGAGTTAAATTTTTAAATGTTGATTTAATCCTTTAAATCAAACAAAATCAACTTATATCTTTAAATCCAAATTCATTTCAAACTTATTTCAAAGTTCAAATAATAATTCAAATCTTTTTTTAAACAACTAAATCTTTGAAATTCAATTTATCATCAAATTCAATATTGAAACCAAACCTTTGAAGTTTTATCTTAAACATTCAAATTTTAAGTATAAAATGATTCCATTTTACCTTAATAATGGATATATTACCACACCCTATTTCTTTAAACAAATCCAATTCACAATTTAAAGATTATTAATAACAATAGGGTAATATCATCGAACTATTTTAAAACATCCATCCATTTCCATTTTTCGAATCTCAAACCCAATTTGAGATCACTCAAACTCTCAATTCCAATCAACCATTTAACTTCCCAAGTTAAATCTTAATTTCATCTTGAAATTTCCAAATCAGATTGATCATTAACTTATTTAACTTCCCCCAAGTTAAATTCAATTTACTTAATCCAGTCAATCTTACTCAATTTGAATTCCCAATTCAAATTTTAAACTTCACATTAATAACCTTCCCACTTATTAAGTTCAAAAATTTATCACTTTGGGTATCACATTCCATTCCAAATTTAAAACTCAACATTTAGAGTTTATTTCAAATCACCTTTGATACTTAAGTATATCCACACATATATACATATTTTATTTCTTAGCCCACCAGGCCATACTTTAAATTTTAAACCACCTTTGGATAACTCAAAACAAATTCCTTTAAAGTTTCCAAACAACTCCTATTTTAAATTAAGATCACATTCAAAATAATCTGAATAATATCATTTATTCTTTATTTTAATATTTTGAAACAATTCAAATGTTTGTAAACTTAGGTTTTAAAATTTCACAATTTTAAAACCTACTTCAATTTAGAAGTTATACCCAACTAAGTTTAATTCCTCAAAAAAATTTATAATTTTAGGATAATAACCAAGGTTATTACAACTGGAAATCAATTCATTATTATCTTATTCTGAAAATTCTTCTCCAAATTCAAGATTTAATTTTAGTTTGAGTCCATTTAAAACTTATTTTTATTTAATTTCAATTTGGTTGTATTTCTATTACCACTTAATTTAATTTCAATAATCTAACAACCAATTACCTTAATATTCATTAGAAAGAAATATTGCTTTATTTATATAAGAAAATAACAAGTACGCTCTTATATATATAGACACACACCCAACTCATTCTAGGGTACCATTGACCGTATCCTTAATGAGTAATCCCACCAGAGCCAAGGTTCTCGCTTAACCTTCTGCTCTGATACCAAATGTAACGACCTGAAATTTTCGATTCAGAAAATTCCAGATAGTTAGGAAAAGAAGAAAAGAGAAAGAAGAAATAGCAACAAGTCACAGAAACCTCACATTCGCAGCGGATCAAAATATAATATCACATAAATTACGGTTTAAAAATGAAGAACTGTATCAGTACACTTACATTTTATACATCAGAGTTACAACATTTACACAACACTGGACATTTTAGAATAACATGTCCTATATATATGTATATAACTATATATCACAACGGATGCACTCCATACGTTCCTTCCATCCAGCTCGCCTCCTAAGCTCCAGAACGTCCTTACTTGAAAATATGTAATACTCGGTCTGACCTGAGCATTACATCAAAGTAACAACCGGGTCAGGCTGGAAACCAGCAAGAGTAAACCCATCTAACATGAAATACAAAAACATATAACTTACATAAACCCGGCATAACTTGTGATCAATTTACAACTTCACAAGTTGTTATAGACATCACTTATTTCACACATCAAATTTTAAGTACCAAACCTTAGATTAAATGGTCCAATTCACTTAAATCATTCCACTTCAGCCTATTAGTTTCACATATCAAATTACAAAAAACCGTAGTGGTTTCGGGTATTTACTAATACCTGACTCCCGTCTCTTCGAATCTAATGTCATCTTAACCCAAGTTATTCAAGACAAATACAATTCAACTTTAAATACAGGGTGTCACAGTAATTCATCATCAATAGTTAACCACATCTTCACAGTTTACATCAAACATATCATATCACATAGCATTACGAATCACATATTAAGGATAACAATTAATCCAAGGCTTCCAATATCATTCTAAATCCATACACAAGGTTGAATTAGCCATACCATTCTAATTAATTTAAATATATTAAATTAATTACTTCCATTGTCTTTAAGTCCTGCTTACTCAAAATTAATTAATTACAAATCAATTAAGTAATCATTCTCTAATTATCATTTTTTTATTTACATTAAGTAATTAGCCTTTAATTAGATTCACAAATTAATTATCCTTAACCTTTCACAGTAATTATAATTAATTACATCAGTCTTTAATTAATTATATAAATTAATCGTATCATATTCAGTAATTAACTATCCTCCATTTCTAACATTAATTAACTTATTAATTAATTATTTTAATTAGTTACACCAAGTAATTAATCCTATATTACTTCCACTAAGTAATTACCTTCCTTATTAATTACACGAAGTAATTAAACCTTAATTATTTTCATTTGCTTAATTACTTCTTAATTAGTTTCCTTTAATTACTTACCTGAAGTAATTACTTTTTTATTTCATTCGGTAATTATCCATTAATTACTTCACTAAGTGATTGTACATAATCAGTTACACTAGGTGATTATCTTTAATAAATTAGATTAATTAATTAACCTAAATTAATCACATTAGTTTAGTTAATCACATTAAGTAATTAATCTCTTTAGTTACTTCCATATATCATAATTAATTACCTTAAATTAAAACAATTATAAACTTTTAAATTGTTAAAACATTTAAAAAAACACTTATCTAAATATTCTTAAAATTCAATTACTTCTATTTAAATCTTAAACTTGTTTAAAGTTTTCTTTAGAAAAATAATTATTTAAAGTAACCTTAAACCCCTTCTTAAACACTTGTTAGGATTTTTCTTTTTTTTCTTTTTTTAAAAATCTGGAATCTTGTATAGTTGCCTTTACTATTAAACCAGGCAAAACACAAGCCCAATCTCGAGCAACACTCACATTCACATCCCTAAAAAACCTGTAACAAAGTAAAACGTCACATGAACTTCTACGAGACTATCTAGCATTAGCACGAGCATGATCCTGAGAAAACATCTTCTTCCCTCTACTTCCTGATTCCCTTTTTTTTTCATTCCAGCTCTGACACACACAATCACCTCTAATGCACATGCACACGACTTCACCTTACTTGAACATGTCACCGATCCTATCCACAAACCATCTCCGACCTTCGAAATCGCCTGAACACCTCAAAATCCCACAACCCTTCCTGCATCGAAATTCGAACACTCGAAACCCCTTTACAGGAGCAGGAACCTCCCCTTTAATGCCTCGTTCTTTCTTTCCTGACCACCGGAAAAACAAAAAAACTCGCCAGCGTCGTCACTGTCGTCTCCTTAACCATTCCCTCATACCGAAATCTTAACCATCCGTCACGACGCCAAAATTGACAGGCAAGAAACCTCGACCCAAAACATTTGCTAAACCCTAACCTTGCCTTAATCGGCCACCACCGGCATTACAAAAATACATCACTATTTTTATCGTGCTACCCTACCCCTGAGCCTTCTCTATGCCACTACTCGACTCGCGATGATCACCGGTTCACCGGAATTTACCAAAAATCCTATTTTCAAACAACTGGGAAATTCTCAACATAAACGAGTTTAAAATTTTCGAAATGTTTACAAAAATCATTGTTCACTAATATGAATAAATTTACAAAATCCAAACATGAAATCTCGAACATTAATTTTTTAGACTTAAATATGATTTCTACTGTTATACCATATTTTTGAATCAATCACAAAATTAAATTACTTGAATTTTTTTTTTAAATTTGCATTACACTGATGTAATCATTCATTTTGAAATCAAAGCCTAAAATCATTTGAAGGGAAATATATGAATGTTAACCTGATGAAGTTAAGCCTGTTATTTACAATAGAGCATATATAAATACACACAGTCAATTATACAGGCATGGCATACTCATTAATATATATTCCCATCAAACATCCATGCAAGTATTATAGACGTATATTTCTACAAGATTTTAACACATGCATCAAGGATTTTTTTTAACATAAATATTTACTCACCTTAAAACTATTGAACAGAGAAGAGCTTTTAGAGAATCTGAAAATGCTCTTGAATTTTGTTTGAGTTGAGCTACTACTTGATGTTTAAATTTGAATTTCTCTTGATTTTCTTTTCCTCTGGTTAGTTTACAGGTTGGTTTGAATCCTTGCTGCTTCCAGAAAACAGAGAACCAGGTTCGAGTGAAGGTTGAATTTAATGTTGAAGCTGATCCTAAACCTGGAAATCTTTGATTTCCAGGTTGAAGGTTGAATTTGTTTTGATGTTGAGGTGATTTTTACTTTGATCTGGTTTTTAGTTTTAAAATTTTGGACATGATTCTTTTCTGTTTTCCAGGACAAGTTGATCTGATTTTCATTTTTCTCTTTTTTTTATGAATAAAAGTATGGAGAGAAAAGTGAGCAGCCTATTTTTTTTTAAATTTCTTAAATGAAATCATCTTGCTACTTGCATATTAATCTTACACTTGTACATCTATATTTTTCTTTAATCTTCACTTGTAAATATGCGTATAAATTTTAACTTACAAATGTTATATATTTCTAAAATTCTTACACTTGTTCAATACTTGTTTAATTGTTTTACAAATGTTTAATATCTTTTTAATTTCTTACTCTTGTATTAATTCCATGTTTTCAAATATTTACATATGCTTATTTACATTAATAAATATTTATATTAAATTAAAATTTTAGTTCTATACTTAAAAATATCTTAAGTGTATTAATATTTAAATTACCCCTTTCTATTCACCAATTTGCAATTAAAAAGAAAATGATAAAAATTCCTATTATGCTTTTATATTAAATTTCTAATGAGAAATTTACTTTCCTTAATTTATATACAATATTTTAAAGAAAATAATATAAACAAATTATATTTTAATGAAATCACACATATATATATATATATTATGTCTAATTTATTTTAAGATATATTACTCTTTGAATTTCCAATTCAAATTCAAATTCCAATTTAACATTCGATCTAAAAAACAAATAAACAAACGCCAATTCAATTTGTAAATGATAATTCCTTTTAAAATCTATTTATACTTATAAGCAACACATTATTATTATAGTTTTGAAAATATCTATTTTGCCAAAATAATTATAGTAGAAAAACTATCAAATGAATACTTATTCAAGTACATATTTTTATTACCAAAATTGTTTATTTAACTTATAAATCAGTATTTCTACTGATTAAACCCAGTTAATTTATCAATTACAGATATTCCAAAATTCGGGTTATCACACAAGGGATCAACGATGGCTAAGAGGTATGGCGAAGACAACGAATGGGATCAACGGAGCTGAGAGATCAGCGTTCCTTTAATCCAACTAGTAGCTGAACGTAAACAGCTAGTGATTGCCATCAAAACGTAAGAGTAATGATAAAAGTCTATGGGAACATCTCCAAGTCCAAACTCCAGAAAAATCCTAAGTGCTTAGCCCATCGACCCATGCCTCTGTTCAAACCATCAAAAAAACTAGATATGAAACACTATCATAAAGAGATAAGATTTGGTCCACAAAACGAACCAAGTCTATGGGTTGCTAGCAACCCATAGGCCATGGGACACCAACGACCTATGGTTCTGGCTCGTTTTGTGTTCCTAAGCCCCCCTAGGTCGCCTGGAACCTACCTACGAGCTGATGAAGACAAGCCTGGCCCAGAAGCTCCACGATCTCTATATATACCATCCTACCAGCAACATAAAGACGATCTTCTTCGGACTGGTGGCTGAAGTTCTGTTGGAATTATTCTTCACTCTCTACCTCTCTCACAACAATCTCTAAAGGAATACACCGTGATTCTCCAATGGATTCCAACTCTAATGATTCAATTTAGCTAGAAAACAATCAAAGCCTTGTAATCAAACATCTATTGTAACGGCAATCGGTCTATGTTACAACTATAAAGTGGACATTAGCTTCATAAACAGCCGAACCACTATAAAAATTCTCTATATACTTTCTTCTACTTTTCTTTCCTTATATCTGTGATCTGTGATATTGCTCTGTCAGAACAGGGCTGGTGCTTTCAAACTCCAACTAGGGTGTTGGTCCATTTTTTGGGTCAACATTTTGGTGCTTTCATTGAGAACTCCCACTCAGGATCTAGATCTAGCTATCTACTTTGTATCTCATTGGTCTAGAAGTTAGATCCTTATCTTTACTTGAAGAATATATTATTTGGAATCAATGGCTCCAGGAAGAAGGAGAACTTCCTTTGTAAAGTCTATAGGGGTAGCAGTAGCTGGAGAAGATGTTAATCCCCAACAAACCGAAGTGAATATTGGTAACATAGGGAATCACGCACATGCCTCCTTCAGTCAGCATGAAGTTATCACTAGGGATGGGTTATTTAAATGGTTGATGAGATCAACCGAAAAATGGAGAATAGCCAAAAGGCTCTAATGGATAAACTTAATGCTCTCCTAACCCTATAGTCGAATCCTTCTCTAAGGACTATGCTCGAACCCACGGCTACTATGGAATAAGAGAATTCTTCTATTTTTGGTCTACATAGAAGAAATGGAAAACAGTTACAAAAATGAATGACAACAGGACTTAACATTGACAGAAATGCAAGTGTATGCCATAAGGTAGCTTATTTTGAATTTGAGTCGGGGGCAAAGACACCCATAGAATACATAGCTCTAGATCTTTCCAACTTAGAGGACGGAGAGCCAGACGACAAAGTGGAAGAGGACGCCAATGCATTTGATAATGCAAGGAATATCCAAACTACTCCAGTGAGACCAACTGCAAGCCAACGTGACCCTGTAAGAGTGGATCTCCTGAAGACAGGAGAGCCTAGGCCTCTGCCCACGCACCATGACCATTTGCAAAGTCAAACACCTGGCGAACCGACTGATCGTCGTCCTTAGGAATACCGAACATCAGAGGCATACATCGCGGATATGGTTAAACGATTAATGAAGGAGAGTAAAGAAAGAAAAGATGATGTGTAGGGATCTATGCCATGATGGACTCCCTTCACCGATGAAATCCTAAACGAGAGATATCTAGAAAAGTTCACAATGCCAACTATTCCATCCTATGACGAAATGAAGGAATCGAAGCCTCACTTGTACAAATACAGTTGGTATATGGATGGAGCGTATGCCTCTAAAGATGTTCGATACATATGCTTCCCTATATTTCTCAAAGGGGTTGCGTCAATGTGGTTCCCTAGGCTTCCACCAACGTCTATCTCTACTTTTGACCAATTAGCGACAAGGTTCCTTGATCAGTTCAGACCCCATACCGCATAGCCAAAAGATGTCATGTCCCTATCCGGGTTGTTCGGCCGTAACAAGTCACTGAAGTCTTTCATGAACAGGTTGAACACTACGGTGACAAAAGTAAGCAACCCCAACGAAGACATGGTTTTTATGGCATTAGTTCGTGCTATTCACATGGAAACTGAATTCAAAAAGTGGATTAAGATGAAGCAACCTACCGCAAGGAAAGATTTCAATCGCAAAGCAGGTCAGTACCTAAGGTTGGAGGTAGTGCATGGATCGAAAGGGAAGTCTACTAGTGTGCAATCGGCAAATGATGAGCAAAGTGATGTAGAAATATTGAATCAAAATTTGCATACTTTTAGAACCGCTGAAGGAACCACCGGGAAAGATGGGAATTCAAAGAGAAAAGATCAAAACTCCAATAAGAAGAACGACAATGGCAGCAATAAAGCTTGAAGGGTTTAAGCCCGAAGGCTACACTCCCCTGAGCGACACACCGGATAACATTTTTCTCGCAATTCAAGGAACCGAGGAATGCAAAAGGCTACCTAGAAAGGTAGCGACCAAGCAACAGAAGCGCTTAGGGAAATTCTGCCGCTTTCACGAGACACATAGCCACAATACGAACGAATGCAAGCACCTAAAGAATCTCATTAAGGAACTGATCCAAAGAACAAACTCCAGCAGTACGTAAAACAGCCAAAAAACCTTGATAAATCTGCTACTCCTCAACACCCAAGAAAACATAGGAATCAAGCTAGAACAAGAGAAGAAGTGTCAAAACGAAATGACCGAAGGCTTATTATCAGAACCATATCTGGGGGACCACATCCCGCATAAAGAAGTTAGGGAAAATGGAGCAATATGCAAGTTCGTTGAAGTACGCTTCGAAGGAATCATGTTTGGCTGTGGAAGGCAAAACTCTGGTTATGATGCAAAGGATCTTAAATGACGATATTGTGTTCTGAAATCAAGATACTGAAGGGATCGAAGCTCCAACTCTCGATCTGATGGTGGTGACGGTAGGGATTGGATCTGCTATAATTCGGTGGGCGTTGATTGATGGCGGTTGCTCCGTTAACGTTCACTTTAAACGCTTTTTCGATCAAATGAAGATTGGCATGAAAAGTGTGTCTGCATGCCAAACAAAGATTCAGGGGTTTGTTGGTGAACCCAAGCAACCGGTGGGAAAAATTGACCTACCAGTGGAACTCGGAGAGGGTGAGTGAAGGGTCACCCTCATTTCGACTTTTGTGATCATAGATGGAATGTCATCATACAATGACTTCTTGGAACGGCTATCATTAGCCAACTTCAAAATAGCACTAGTCCAATGGTGCCTTACAATGAAGTTCCCTATGGAACACAGAGCCGGAATTGTGAAAGGAGTCCAAAGTGTCGCCTGGGAATTCTATATTGCAAAATTGCATGAGTTGAGAAGAAAGGAAAAGGAAAGGATGTGGGGAAAACCCTCCACATCCATGAACCCTCCGAATACCAACTACAGAACTACCCTTGGCTAGGGTAATATAGCTGATTCAACAAGGATTTAGACCCTAGAAAGTAGAGCTCAGGGGAGAATCGGGCAGCACTACCTGAATTGATGGTGTATGTCCTAGTCTGTATGGATTACCCAATACAGGTCATGAAAATTGGACTACAACTTGGAAACAAGACGCGGTCAAAACTAACCAAATTCCTTTGCACCAATTTGGTCGTATTTTCTTGCATGCACTCTGATATGTGTGGGGTATAACTTGAAATTGCCTGCCATGCTCTTAGTGTTGACCCCTAATTCACACTTGTAAAGAAAAAAAAGCGTAGCTTAGGCCTCGAACGATCCAAGGCATTGAGAGAGGAAGTAGATGAACTGATGGCTAATGGCTTCATTCGAGATGCAACCTACCTTAAATGGGTATCGAACCCAGTCCTAGTTAAGAAGTCCAATAGAAAATGGCAAACTTGTATTGATTTCTCGAACCTCAACAAAGCCTATCCGAAGGATAGCTTCCTGCTCCTTAGGATTGATCAATTGGTGGATGGAACGGTGGGACATGAACTGCTACCATTTATGGATGTGTACTCGGGCTCTAACCAGATCCCGATGCATGAACTAGACCAAGAGAACACCACCATCATTACCGATTTGGAACTGTACGGCTACCGAGTAATGCCATTCAGTTTGAAAAATGTAGGGGCAATGTACCAAAGGCTAGTGAATACTATCTTCAAACTCCATAAAGACTATGAAAGTTTACATGGATGATATGTTATTCAAATCCCGAGTGGCTGCTCCATCTAGATAATCTCGCCAATATGTTAGAAATACTCCATAAATACGGAATGAAGCTCAACACGCTTAAATGTCACTTCGAGTAGCCTCTGGGAAATTTTTGGGATACATAGTAAGTTCCTGGGGCATCGAAGCAAATCCAAAGCAAATATCAACGTTACGGGAAGTCCAAGCCCCTAAATATAAAAGAGAACTTTAAAGCTTGAATGGAAAGGTCGCAGCATTGAATCGGTTCATCTCTAGAGCTGCAGACAAGTGCATACCGTTCTTTGACACACTGAAGAAAGGAAAGAAAAACTTTAAATGGAGTGAAGCTTGTCAAACAGCTTTCGAGGAATTGCTACGACACACGGAAAATCCCCAATGCTTGTCAAAACCAGTGGATGGAGAAGACCAATTCATCTACTTTGCGGTTTCCATGCATGTACTGAGCGCAGCTCTCGTGTGAGAAGAAGTGAGAATCCAATGACATGTGTACTACATTAGCAAACGATTCACCAGAGCTAAGAAGAATTCCCCAAAGGTAGAAAAGCTAGCATATTGCCTTTTGATCGCATCCTGGAAATTACGACCGTAATTTCAGGCCCATCCTATTAAAGTATTGACTGACCTGCCCCTAAAGCAAGATTCATACCAGCTAGAAACTTCTGAATGGCTACTCAAGTAGAATATAGAATTGAGCTAATACGGCATCACATACCATCCAAGGAAAGAAATCAATGGGCAAGCATTGGACGACTTCATTGCCGAAATTACCATAAGGGATGACAAGGAGGAAATTCAGCCGAAAGCAAGCACGCAATGGTAGTTCTTGAAACCCCCGAGGGATGATCCATTAATTATGCTTTGCGCTTGGAATTTCCAGCAACAAATAACAAAGCGAAATATGAAGCCTTAATTGCTGGACTAAAGGCTGTGAAGGAACTCGGGATAAAATCTATTCACATATACAGCGATTCCCAACTATTCGCCTGTCAAGTGAAAAGGGAATACCAAGCGAGTGGAGAAAATCTCATGTGTATAAGAGTTGTTAAGTGATATTGAACACTACACCATAACTCACATCCCATGAGAGCAAAACACCAAAGCAGACTATTTGGCCAAGTTGGTAAGCTCCGGAGAAGCCCATTCATTGGAATGGTTCCATTTGAAATGCTATCCAACCCTAGCATAGACGAAATGGACGTGGACTGGATTTTAGATACCACCGTTGAGCCAGATACATGGATGACACTGATAGACTATCTACTTGCAAGAAGCCTACCAATTGACAAAAATCAACGTAAGAAGCTCCTCCTTAAGGTATTAAGGTTCATGAATATGATGGGACACTCTATCGAAGGGGATTCTCGACCCCTCTTCTCAGGTGTGTGACCGATGATAAAGCAGGACAAATCCTGAAGGAAGCACATGAAGGAAAATGTGGAGACCACACTAGGGAGCAGACGTTGGTGAAGAAAATCCTTCGATATGGATATTTTTGGTCAACAATAAATCGCGACATTGGAGATCACGCCCAAAGATGCGATTGCTATCAAAGATTTTACAAAATCAAGAGAGCTCCTTCAACGGAACTAGCACAAATGGTTGGCCCATGGCTATTTGCAATATGGAGCATCGATCTGATTGGTGTCCTTCCAATAGCCAAAGGAGGAGACAAATATGCTATAATTGTCGTAGATTATTTCACAAAATGGGCCGAAGCAGAACCATTAGCCACCATAACCACAAAGAAAGCTATTAACTTTGTCACTAAAAACATCATTTTACAGGTTTCGTGCGCCGCAAAAAATCATCACTAACGACGAAACCCATTTCGAAAGTGTTGAGTTCAAAGACTTTTACAGGCGCTTCCGAATCGAAAAAAACTTTTCCGCAGCGGCTCATCCGCAAGCAAACAGGCAAGTGGAAGTAATAAACAAGATCATCAAATCCACCATCAAAAAGCGATTAACAAAAGCAAAAGGAAATTGGGTTGACGAACTTCAACTCGCACTATGGGGATACTGGACAAAACACAAAGCGGCAACTGGCCACACTCTGTTCGCATTAGCATATGGTTCAAAGGAAATGATTCCTTTTGAATTAGAAGTGCCCTCACACCGAAGGCTGAGTTTCAATAATGCACAAAATGAGCAACTCCTACTCAAATCATTAGACATGGTTGATGAAAAAAGAGAAGAAGCAGAGTTGAGAACGACTTCCTGCCAAAAAAAGGGTTGCACAATACTTCAACTCCAAAGTTCATAGTCAGACCTTCGAAGTTGGAGATCTTGTGCTCAAGCGAGTTTAACCTATATCGGGAGCCTTCGGACCAAACTGGGAAGGACTGTAAGTCATTAATTAGAAGCATAACAACGGGACTTTCAAGTTGACAACCGTCGACGAGGTCGCAGCCGGAGCCTAAAATAGCGAAACGCTCCGCCATTATTTCATCTAAAAAATTATTTTATGTATTTTCTATTTCTTATTTGCCTGAATATCGCGAAAAAATGATATTACATGCTAAAATCGCAATATCTCTGGAAAAAAGTAGAGTCAAGTTATAACATAGCCAAATTTTTAATAAAGATTGGTTAAACCATAAGTTATCGGCAACTTGAAAATGGTTTGAAGCGAATAGCCCTATGAACTAGGGGGCATACACCTGTACTGAGACAAAGCCAAATAAATACAATAAGTTCACAAGTTCTGTCACTCCAACAAGTTCTATCTCAAAGTTTTATTAACTTCCAAACAAAGGTTCCAAATGAAAATTTCTAAGTTATATCAACTTCCAAACAAAAATTTATAAGTTTTAGAAAATTTTATAAGTTTTTTGAATTTCCAAAAAAAATGCTCTAAGTGTCGTTAATCTCTAAGTTCTATTGCTTCGAATGAAGAACTTTGGCTACAATTACATAATTAGTAAAGTATGAAATGAAACAAGCACAAATACACAAAATATATATGAATAGACAAATGAAAGTAGAGTCAAAACATCATTGTAATGCTTACGATTTTTCATACACAGGATCAAAATGTAGGAGCTGTACCCACACCACAATGGCCAACAAAGAGAAAATACAGATTCTACAGTAAGGATGCAAAGTGCAGACTCTACATTTGAACAAAATGATTCAAAAGAAAACAAAAACAAGTCATTCTTCTTGCGTGCTTTTGGCCAAAATCAAGTCCATCCTCACACCAGCCACTCAATGCTTTTTGCCACCGCTTCCCTTTCCACCTCTGGTTGGTAGCTTCTGCTTCTTTTCGGGAGAGGCTTCGGTGCCAATAATGTTAACAAGCACTTCGGTGGCAATCTCCTCCTCCTCCGAATGTTTTTGAAAAGAGCTTCCCTTTCCATTACTCATTCGTGACTTTCGGTAGCTCTTTGAAGATTTGACTGCCTCCACCTTTTCCTTCTTGATAGCAACCAAATCATGTTGAGTCTTCTGCAGCTGCTCCGTCTACATCTCCTACTCCTTAGCATCTACAGTAGTTATATTACCTTCCAAAGACAATGATGGGTCGTCCAAGCCATGGAGCACTGCTATTTTCTCAGCCTCTGGTCCCGGTTATGAACTAGATGTGGATGTGCGAATTGGAGTAGGAACGGACATAATCTCAGAGGATGTGAAAATGGCAGAAGGTGTAGGCACTGAAGTAGTTGGTGCATCAACAGAAAAAGTGGATGGACCTATAAGATTAAAAAGGAAAGTGTTAAACTCCACTTGCGCCTATGGCGTAAGATGGAGACTCCCAAATTCGGGAGAAGCATAGACATTGCCTGCATCAGACGAAGGATCACCAACGATAACTTCAAACTCATCACATTCGCCTTCTTTTGAGGGCCCCACCACATGAGAAAAAATGTCAAATCCTGAGCTCATTGGTTGTTCGTGGAGTTGCTTTGATGGTTCACCCTCGTCGGAAGAAGAAGTCCTAGTAAACACGTCAGCGGTAGACACCAGGGCAGCATCAGCGACCTCCTTCTCTCATTCAACCTGATTGATCTCCTGGCCCTCAAGTAGTGCCTTTTTGGAGTCATCATTGAGATAAGAATCTCTCAACTCTTGATCTGTATAAACGTCGCTGCTCTCAGCAAAGCGAGATAAGATTTCCTCCCAAAAAAGGGCCCAAGTGCGTGGATACTTCGGGCTAAGGTAGTTGAGGCTCCCTACGTGCAACAAGGAGTTAACATAAAAATTCAAGATCATTGCATCCAGCTTCTCCATTTTTTGATCAAAAGCATGTTGGAGGTCCAAATAATCTGTTGTCATCCCAGCCTTCGCAATCTCAATAGCAGTATTGTCGGCACTAAGTTGTGCGACCTAAGCCCATAACTTAGTGATAGTCTTGGCCTGGGCGGAGATCATTTTGTTGTGCCCCTCGACAATTAGATCGTGATTGGCGATAGTTTTCCATTGAGCTTTGACAATAGCATTGCAGGTGGTCGCTTCTTCTTTCAATTTACCGTCTTCCACATGAGTCTTTTAATTTCTTTTCTCTAAAAAATCGCGACCTTCTCATGCGCGTCCTTCAACTTCATCATCAGGTTGGCGGTCCTTCTACTTTCTCGGAGCAGTGTTTCCTTCTCCTCCTCTAACTGTTTAATTTTAACGTCCCGATTAGCCAATGCCCTTTCAAAATTATATTTCTCATTTTTGAAGGAGAGAATCTCTTAGTAATCATTCATGTTGGTCTCCTCCAGTTGCTTGCAGAGATTCTTCCATTTCTCGGCCTACTTTAGGTCATTTTGGATAGCTTGGAGATGCGACATGAAAGAATCCCTACGAACGAGATGAAGGTCCATGTCGAACGTAACCCATTTTAAGGACCAACCTGGAAGCATGGCCTCAAGCTTAGGGGGATCTAAAAGGAAGAATATAGGCCGGCCTTCGATAGGGATGAGATGCGCCAGGGGCTGCAATAACAATGGAGAAAGATGGAATATGTGCTGGGGGCAGAATCGGGGCAGAATTAGGGGAGAAGTGACAGGAATCTCTTAGCCCATAGAAGTGTGTTTTGAAGCGAGCTATGAAGGATGGGAGTGATGGTCAAACTTTGATTTCTTTGACGGATCATCCCTTTCCTCATGAGATCTTATTTTCTCATACCCGCCCCTGTATGAAAGAGCTCTATCTCTCTCCTCTTATCGACGGCTTTCAACTTCGAGTTTCTTCCTCTGCCTGTACTCTTCTTCCATCTCACGAACTTGATGGCGGCTGAAGGAGCACTCGGGTTCTGCTATGAATCGGTATAGTCCTCGAAGTCGTCGTAGAAGCCTCATCCTCTCGTAATACCTGGAATGAGGAATATATAAATTTCAGCGGCATGGCTTAAGCTGAACAAATATATGAAGAAATGAAAGAATGAAAACAAGTGTAATCCTAGCGCAATGTGCTGTGTGTTTCTAATATGGGCCTAAGACGTCGTCATGAACTAAAACAAACGGCTGTCGAAGGTAGTATCGGACTGACTTCGGTCGTTATAAGCAGAACTGAGCTAATTGAGGGTGCAATATCGCATGAGCAGGAAGGAGTCTCATCATGAGTGCATTAAAGCCAACAAAAACGTCGCTTAAATCTCCAAGCCCCTCTCTAACATTCTTGCTCGGAGAGTCTGGATAACTTTTGGTCTTAGGGATTTTGCCTTCATCGCCTACATCGGGAAGAGATGGACTCGAGGGGAATGGGACTCATTCCCAGAATCTCATCATAGGACTTTGAATCGTCACCATCAGATTCTGACGAGAAGCAACCACTGGCAGTGGTTTCATCGCTTCTAGTTTCAAACTCTCCCTCTTCCTTTTCTCCTAACCTTCTCTATATACAAACATTCTTCCACCTCCTTCGAAATTGGGGGCATTCTAGCTGAACTTCTCGGACCAACCATAATGGCTTCTTCCTTCTCACGGGCTTCATCAAGTGATCCTCTGGACGGGGTACCTATCTCCTGACCTTCCTCAGAACCATGGAATAAAGAAGAGGATCTTGTCTGAACTCTAGCTCGACCAAGAGAGGAGCTTCAATCTAAGCGATGGATCTGCCCAGAGCTAACAGTCCGTACCAATGCAAGTTCTCATCGGTCCGTAGAATTTTAACGATTCTCTCCTCGGGACTGATGGCTTTTAAAGTCTCACAAATTTCATTAAATTTCAAGCCTCTATTCGGCCTTGGGATAGTTGCAAGAGATGTATAATTAGTTAGAGACTCCATTACGACATTTCGGAGCTCGACAAGTAGAAGAAAAAAAAGCTTACCCCTTGTCGTCCATCGACGATTGAACCCCTCAGGGCATCTGACGAAAAGGTATTGTGTTTCGAACCATGATAAGTTGCTTTGCAAACATAAGACAATCTTTCAATTCCTCCAGGCCTCGATCGTAATCAAAGATGGACAATCGTCTCTCCTCTTAAATGCCAGAAAGTACCACAACTCATCGAAAATTCGAGGCACGGTTGAACGTCCGCATGAAAAGGACGTGCAAGCAAGCAAGGATGGCGTAACCATTCGGATGAAGATGGAATGGGGAGAATCCTAAGTTTGAGAGCATCTCACGTAGAAAATCATTGAAGGAAGGGACGGCACCATTTAAACACATGTATCTATGACAAGTAGTGTACCTCGATGGGGGCATATGAGAAAATTTATCTTTTGCCGCCAGACGCACGTTCTCTTCAAGAATTCCATACTATGTATTATTGTAAAGAACCTTGGCAGAAACCACTGACAATGCTCTTTCGGGTGGATTAAGGACTCGAAAGTTAAGAGACGTGCGGTCCGCGATGGTCCCAACCGGAACTAACTGACTGTACTGAGCTTACTAGGTAGATGATGATTCAGCTTCGGAAAGCGCTGGGATTTTCCCGCTGGACTTACGACGCATGGATGGCTGCTTCATTTTGTATAACAGAACTCGCGTCCAAAAATGGTTGGTAAAATCTATCCTAATTTTATAAGTTTCCCTTATTACACTTGAATTCCGAAGAAACTTTGACTTGTAATCGACACGTTGGACTTCAAATGCGAACTGGGGCAAGTATAGTGAGTTGTCTGTATGGGTAAATTTGGTGCTCAATGCACTACAAACGCACTATCCTGTGTAGATAGTTCATTCACGATGGAAAATGAGAATAACTTTCCGTATCAGTTCATTTTTCATTTTTTGTTTACTTCTTGTATACTTACCCGATATCAATCAATGATCGATAATGTTCCGTTGTCCAAAGCGACACAAAAAACTCTTCTCGTTGCGTGAGCACTGAGTGCGGAATAATCTGGTTGGATAAGCCCAGATTCTCTAAATCGACCTGTGATTTGTCATACGGTGGTGTTTTTGAAATTCGGCACAAGTCAATTCTGGTCCAAAGGATGAAGATAGAAAAACATGTCAAGCATTGGGCCAAAGTCTGAATGTCGTTCTGGGAGACAACTCAAGACCCATCTACTATCTTCCTCCTTTAAACTGCAAGTAACTCAAACTTCTCGTATTCGATGTCGCAAGCAAAATCCAGTCATTTAATCAATGTACCAACATGACAATAAGAAAATCAACCAAGAAAACACACCTCAAACGGATTTAAAGGCACAAGAAGAATCACAAATCAAACTCAGCAAGTTATGAGGTGGATCGCTGGCGAGCTAATGACGGATCAGTGACAATTGAACAGCAATCTAGGGTTTGGATTCGGGCAAGATGGTGGATCGGCTAGGGTTTCACAAAAGAAGCAACGCTTGAAAGAATCATTGACTCATGTGAGCAAGCAAATCGAATCGATGCTAGGGTCACCTGGAGTTGAGTCGTTGGAGAATTGAATCGCTGGAAGCTAGGTCGTGTAAAGATTCAAAGTCAGATCGAGTCAAAATGAAGGAAATATGGTCGGCTCGAATATAAGTAGGCAGGAAGAAAAGGCAAAAAATATTCTAAGTGTTTGGGGTCGCTAGCAACCCGACCCATCATAGGTCGCCAGTGACCCAACCAAGCTTTATAATAAAAAATGATGATGTTAAAAGATGCATATATACATTCAAAGGAAAAGAAGAAAGAAAGCTTCGTCTATTCATCTCAAACTCGATCGATTACAATTGTCCGCCATTCCAAGGCATGGAGGGAAGCAACAAGCGGAGGTTTGATATATTATGGCAAGTGATAACGGTCTGAACCAAATAAAGATGACCAATATCGTTGGGCTAACATATTCGTAGGGCTCTAATGCTATCACCTGGAAATCAACAAATGGATATAGAAAACGATAACTACTATTGCATGCCTTATTTACAACAAAGACGTACTCCGAGGGGCGAATGTTATCCGGTTTTTTAAACTAGCAGAAACCAATAGAAAAAAGAACAACCTTGTGTAGATGAGATGGTTCAGGACATAACTAGAAAATCCATGACAAGGGATAAACAAGGGCTAAGCGATATGAATAAGACAACGACTGGGATCAACGGAGCCGAGAGATCAGCATTCCTTTAATCCAATCAGTAGCTGAATGTAAAAAGCTAGTGAATTTCCATCAAAACATAAGAGCAACGATATAAGGCTATAGGAACATCTCCAAGTCTAGACTCCAGAAAAATCCTAAGTTCTTAGCTCATCAGTGACCCATGTCTCTGCTCAAACCATCAAACAAACTAGATAGGGAACACTATCAAATAGAGGCAAGACTTGGTCCACAAAACGAACCAAGTCTATGGGTCGCTAGTGACCCATAGGCCACGGGTCGCCAGCGATCCATAGGCTATGGATCGACAGCGACCTATGGTTTTGGCTCGTTTTGCGAGAGAGACACCTCTAGGTCGTTTATAACCTACCTACGGCCGATGAAGAGAGGCCTGGACCAGAAGCTCCATGATCTCTATAAATACCATCTTACCTTCAACATAAAGAGGATCTTCTCTGGACTGGTGGCTGAAACTTTGCTGGAATTATTCTGCAATCTCTACCTCCCTCACAACAGTCTCCAAAGGAATACACTGTGATTCTACACTGGATTCCAACTCTGAAGATTCAATCTAGTAAAAATAATTAAAGACTTGTAATCAAACATGATTGCAACAGCAATTAGTCAAATATAAAACTATAAAGTGGACGTAGGCTTCATTAACAGCCCACCACTATAAAAATTCTCTATCTACTTTTTTTTCATGTTCTTTCCTCATATCTATGATATTGCTCTGTCGGAACAGGGCTGGTGCTTTCAAACTCCAACCCGGGTGTTGGTCAATTTTTGGGTCAACAGGGATATATGGAGCATGATAGTGATATGGAACAAATGGATGTAAGGAATGCGATGATGCTATGAAAATAATGAATATTAAACGATTTGGTTGTTGTGTGTAATGACCACCTTTTTGACCCTGGGGAAAGACACCTAATATATCCTCATTATTCGCTTATCGTTGCCCAAGCATCCGAAAAATAAGTTGTCATAGGAAAAAGTAAATAGTATAAAGAATAGAAGAGAAAAACCTCTCAACGGAATGGTTACATATAATACAAAATGATATAGTACATAAGGTTAGTCTTTACAAAAGGCTAGTCTTTGCATGGAGCTACCAGAGTTACACAAAAGTACTATACCTAATAGGTTGGCAGTTATACGTTCTTACCTTACATTTTTTAGATACCAAATATACCAGCTTAATCATATAGCAGAAATAAATAGCTAGATAACTATGGAGCCGCATGCTTGATCACCATCTTTAAAGAGCTCCAAAGAAAATCCTACTATTTTGGGACTACTCAAATATAATTGAAACCTCAAGGGTTTAGGAAAAATATCAGCTCACATTAGACAGTTTGTCTGGAATGAGTAAAACTCTGAAGAAAAAGGGAATGTATTTAACAATAATATATGGAACCACACCACTAACACGGAATGAATTTTCTCCCACATAAGAAACAACCAAACAAAAGAATGGAAAAGAACAATAGGAAATAAATCAAAACATAGATGATGGGCAAAAATAGTATAAAGATCCAGACTTGAAAGAATGGGAATAGTCTAAACAAAATCCATACCGGACATAATGTATAAAACAAGATAACATCCCAAACTTGATATAATGGACAAAAACTATAATTAAACATCATGAAGAGTGGTTGACTCTTCCCATTGCAATTACAGAAAAATAATTCGAAGGTTCGAATCAAGTAAGGAAACGAAATTTTCCAAAATGACTAGGAAAGTGCACCACCTTTGATGTATATCTCTAGAAATATACTTCTGAGAAGCTCATATACTCCATGACACTTCTCGAAAATGCACCAGCCAAACCTCGCCAAACCTTACCAAGTATCCGTACATTTCATGAGCAACCCTACATAGTTGGACGTCCTTCCGTGCTTTGGTTTCAGTCATTTACCGACAAAGAATAACAAAACTCAAAAGGGAAACACATCGTCTTAGAGTGATGAAAAAAAGAAGCTGAAATAATTGATAGTCGAAAAACCAACTACCGAGGATATAAAACGATCATATATGGAAACTAAGTCTTGTATACCCATCACCACTCATTGGATTCAAAAACTTGCACTATTCTTGGGTTGACAATAATGTCGGACAAGTCAAGGTAGTGTTACCTCAAAGTCATGTCTCCTGACCCTTCTTAACTTTTAAAACAGTGAGAAGACTACATCTTCAACATTTAGTATACAAATAAATCGTTTCCATATAAGTAATATCGCTTTATGGAAATTAATTAATTTTCATAAACGAATCAAACGTTTTCTTTTAAAAACCGAATTCATACTTGGCTTCACATTACAAGTATTAGCTTTAAAAAACTTTGTCAAAAGAGTTTACTAACTTTGAAACATCATTATAAAAATGATTTAATAACTTAAACATAGCCTTACTATATTGATTAATTAAGTCTAAAAGTTCATTAATTCAGTTGTTGAATTTACTTCAATAATCTTTAATCCAAAAGAAGTAATTCACTTTTAAACACCATTAATTTAATTACAAATTAATTATAGTTATTTAAATTAAATAAATAAATAGTTTATTATCATTAATTACAATGAGTAACAAATTCAAAACATCCTTGTTACTTTGTTAAATTCACTTTAAAACTTCATTAATTAAGTTGATAAACAAACTTCAAATGCCTTTAATTGACAAGGGTAAATCACCTTTAAAAACATCATTAACTCAACCAAATAGTAATATTTAAATATGATTATTTAAATTAATTAATAAATAATTAAATACCATTATTTAAAATTATTAACAATTTTAAAACATCATTAAAGGAAAGATTACTTAAAGTTAAAACAAATAGATTTACTTTAAAAATCATTAATTATAATTAATTTAAAAAAATCATTAGAAAATTGATTAATTAACTTTAATACATCATTATAAAAATATTAATTAACCTTAAACATCATTAAATAAAATGACTAATTAGTTTCAAAACATCATTAACCAAGTAATTAGCTAATTTTAAAACACATCTTTAATAAGTTAATTCGTTAACCCTAATCCTTATAAATAATTAGTTAACTTAATTAATCATTACTAAAATGATTAATTAAATTTGAAATCATTATTATTCCAAAAACTTACATAACTTGTAAGACTAATCCAAGCAGGAAAATGAAAACAAATGGTTTCGATAAGAAGTGATTTTCCAAAAGTGCCGATATAGCGACTATCGATATACGGGCGGTGCAGTAAACAAGTTTATGACATTGTCAATATAACCAATCATCACATAGCAAGGATATGAGCATATATATACACACATACACACACATCATAATTGTAATAAATAGGATTTTTGGCATCTGACAATTGGATACTTAACTGATTCTATTAGTTGAACCGATAAATTTTGGTAATAAAAGACATCTGGATGGATTTGAAACTATAATAAATATTAAAATATAAATATCTGAAAGTGATATATCTTATAGTAAATTAATATATTAATATACAAATAGTGATGTGCAAACTTAATAATGATGAAAATTTCAAGTGTGTTCATATACAAGTATATAAATGTATATATATGTTGAGTAAATTGAGAGCATTGATTTGAATTCAATGCATTAAATTTTTAAAGGGGATTTAATGTTAGAATTCAATATTTATAAACACTAAAGAATGTGCAAAATAGGATTTAATAAAGGATCATACTTTCTATATATATATATATAGATGTTGTGTATATATATAGATATTGAACATAAAAATATAAATAAATAAGTTTATATTGTTTAATTGAGTTATATACATATAAACAAAAGAAAGTGAAAAGACAAAGATATAAAATATGATGCCTAATTTATAAAACATAAGGGTTTAAAACCAAAAATTTTAATTAAATTAAGTAAGTGTTTTAAACATAATTTAATCACTATCGACATTTGTATGCTCATGAATTCAAGTATGAACAAGTGTTAACACAATAGAACAAGTGGCACTTGTTTTTTTATTTAAAATAATTTATATGTAATAAGATATTTAGAATGAGAAATTTGTTCATTTATTCTCAGCTCAAAATTTTTCTTTCATTCATATTCAAAAAACTTAAACCTGAAAGAAAAATATATATATATATATATATATAAAAACCAGATCATAATATTTCTCAATCTCATCATCAACATGTTCAAAATAATAAATCAAAACTGAAATTCAAAGCTTCAGTTTTCAACCTGGGAAATCTAAACAGTTCCAGCCAGGAAAATCAGAAAACAGAAGTCAAGCCTGGGAATCACAACTTGATTCAAAGTAAAGGAAAGGATTCAAACCAAAGCCTCAGTTTTAGATCATCATTTTGAGAGAAAAGCAACAAGCTACCTTCTCAACAAATCGAATCCTATATTTATACAACGGTTCCAGTTTTCAAAATTAAAACATTTCCAGGTTTCAGGTCTCTGTTCTTTCAAAAAAAGGTGAGTAAATAATTTTTCTTAAGTAAAATTTGGTTTAAATCTATTGTTTGTGATATAATGGCTGAAGAAATGTTGATGCATGAAGGAATGTAGATGTATGTATGGATGTAAATATAGATGTTTGTGTGTATGTGAAAATATACACCTCTGTTGTTTTCCTAGAACTCAAAATCAACACAATTAAATCCATATCTTCTCCATGAAACAATGTTAAATTTTGATCCTAAAAGAAAAGGTGATTGTCAGGTTCTAAATTCATTTTTTTAAAAGTAATTTCCAATAAAAATAATTATTTAGTAACATTTTGGAAATAAGAAAAAACAGTGAAACTCTTTCAAATTAGAAAAATTGAATATCTTAGTTTCTTGTTTGGATTATGTAAACTGATTTGTATTGAAGAATAATGAATTTTGGTATCCATATCATAATTTTTAAGATATGGGTTATTGTGATATCGCAAAATGAATGGAATTTAATTGTTTGGCGAAATCAGGCGATCGAGTGGGTTTTGGACTTCATGGTTCTGATCAGGGAAGGATGAAGTGATGGGGGTAGTAAGAAAAATGGAATTAAGATTTATCGAGCATTAAAGAAGAAGAACGGAGTCAATCTAGGGTCCACTTTGTGTTGGAGTCATGGTTGTTCTCGAAGCAAATGCGGCAATGACGTTGAGTCGGGTTGGATCGGAGGAAGGGGTAATGGAGCGCAGGGTTCTGGCGAAGGTCTGGATGGAGTTGTGGGTTATCCAATGGGCAACAGTGACGGCGGGAAGAGGTTTTTATGAGCAGGTTGGGTTATAGGTTGAGGCCGAGTGGCTCGTTTTTGATTTCTGGCCAAATCGACGGTGATGGGTAGTCGGTATATTCGGGGAAGACTGTGACGACTTGCTGAAGTTTTCGAAGTTGATCAATGATGTTAGATAGCCATGCATGGTGCATGAGTGTACGGTGTAGCTGGGAGTTGTAGAGGTTGGGGACGATGGTTATTCTCGTGATCGTCTCGAAGTCACGTTCGCGTTGGACTCGAAGTTTGTGAGTTGTGAGTAACTCGAGTTTTGACTCGAGAATTTTGTTATTTGGGCCCGGGTTTTCATTTGGGGATCGAGTTGCTTTGTTTTTTTAAGCTTTAAAAACAAAAGGAAAATTTGTAGTCAGTTTTCAAAGCAAGTAGATAGGAACATGTTTCCAAGGCCCTTATCAATCAGTTTTCGAAATATAAATATATTAAAACCTTATTAAGAGGTGATTTGAAAAAATTAATTTCAAAGCTTTGAATTAAAATAAGTTTATTGATGGAAATAAGTGATTAAAGTAGGTGGTTTATCTTAACTATTTAAGATTTTACTAATTGAAGAGTGATTATTGAATTAATTAATTAGAGGATAGTTAATTACTTAATGTGATTAATTAAAGGTTAATAAATGAATGTAATTAGTCAAAGATAATTAACTAATAAAGGTAAATAAAGGGTTACTTCGTTAATGTAATTAATTAATCAAAAGCTAATTAATGTGATTAATTAAAGTTTTGATGATTCAAGATTAATTAAGTTAATAAAGTAATTAAAGTGTAATTAATTAATTAATTTAATTAATGAATGATTAAAGATTATTAAATTAATTAATTAGAGATTAATTTATTGGTTACTAGAAATTAATTAAATAGTAATTAAATATTTATTGATTAAGTAATTAGAGATTAATCTTAAATGATAATTACTTAAGGAAAGTAATTAAAGGTAAATTATTAAGTGAAGTAATTAAGGATTAATTACTTAGTGTAATTAATTGAAGGATTATTTAATTAAGGAAATTGATTAAGGGTTAGTTGATTTATGACTGTGATTAATTAATGGATAATTAATCAATGTAAGTGATTATAGAATAATTAATTTGAGTAATTAATTAAGGATAAATGTAATTGATGTGAATTAGTGAAAGTTAATTAATTTGTATTACTAATTAAAGGCTAATTGCTTAATGAAATTAAAGAGGATAATTAAGGGATGATTAATTAATGGTTTGTAATTAATAATGTTAAGTAAGAAGGATTTAGAAGTGATTAAAGTAATTAATTTAAATTAATTGGAATGGTGTGACTAATTAATCTTGTTTATAAATGATTGAATGATATTGAATGCCTTGGAATTATTTGATATTTCTGATATGAAATATTTTGTGATATGATTGGGTTGAACAGTGATTATGTGGTTATCTATCGAGTTGCATTTCTATGTAAAGTGACATCCTGTATTTATAGTTTGAATTGTATTTCATTTGAATAACTTGGGTTAAGATAACATTGGATTCGAAGAGAACGAGGTCGGGTATTAGCACATACCCAAAACCACTTTGATTCTTTATAGATGGATATGTGAAATCCATAGGATAGAATGGTATGATTTTAGTGAATTGGCCCATTTAATCTACATTTTGGTACTTAGAAATTGATGTATGAAATAAGTGTTGCCTATAATAAGTTGTGAATTTGTAAATTGATACGAGTTACCCCGGGTTTTAAATAAGTTTTATGCTTTAGTGTTTCATGTTAGATGGGTTTACTCACACTGGTTTCCAGCCTGACCTTGGTGTTACTTTGATGTAATGCTCAGGTCAGACTGAGTGTTACAGATTTTTCGGTAAGGACGTTTTGGAGCTCAAGAGGCGAGCTGGATGGCAGGAACGTATAGAGTGTAACCCGCTGAGTATTATTGATTTGTATATGGGATGTGTTGTTTTAACTGTCCAATATTTGTGTAATGGTTGTAACTCTGATGTGTTAAAATGTAAATTTACTGATACAGCTTTCTTTGGATAAAGGATATTATTTGATATTATATCTTGATCCGCTGCGATTGTGAGATGCAGTTTTTTCTGTACATCTATCTTCTTCGTCTTCTTTTCTCTAACAATCTGGGATTTTCGGAGTTGAAAATTCTGGGTCGTTACATTTCGTATCCGAGCTGAAGGTTAAGCAAGAGCCTTCGCTTTGGTGGGTTTACTCATTAAGGATTGGGTCAGTGGTACCCTAGAATGAGTTGAGTATGTATGTGTGTGTGTATGAGCGTACTTGAGGGCGTACTTGTTATTTTCTTATATAAAGGTTTTAGAAATGGTTTTAATAAATGATTTTTATAAAAGTATATATAAAGCAATAATTGGTTGTTGGATATTGAAATTGAATTGAAATTGAATAAGAATTAAGTGATAAATAGATAAATAAATAAATAAATATATGTGGGAATTGAATAGATTGAACTATACAAATAAGATGAATTAGAATTGGTTTCAATCTAGAATATAAATGGTTATTGATGGAATTATTGTTTTCTAATAAACAATGATAAAGCAAAATGAAATGTTTTAAGGGAGTAACAATTTAGATAAAATTGACTTGTAAATGGAAAAGGATTCAAATTGTGAAGTTTTAAGTCTAGAAAAAAATTTGGAATTGTTTCAAAGTGTTAAAAGAAATAATAAATAATATTATTCAGACTATTTTGAATATAATCTTATTTAAAAATAAGAAGTTGTTTGAAACTTTAAAAGAATTTGTTTTAAATTAACAGCAAAGGTGGTTTAAATTTTAAAATTTGGCTTGGTGAGCAAGAAGTAAATATGTATATATGTGTGGATATACATAATATCAAAGATGATTTGAAATAAACTCTAAAGTGAAGATTTTTGATTTTCCCTGAAGTGTGATGTAAAAACCAGAAGTAAAATAAAATTTTGAACTTTTAAGTGATAGAATTTGAAATTTGAAATGGAGAATTCAAATTTTGAGTGGGATTAATGGCATTAAATTGAATTTAACTTAGAAGAAGTTAAATAAGTTTGAATGAACAACCTGATTTGGAAATTTCAAGATGAAATTGAGATTTAACTTGGGAAGTTAGATGGTTGATTTGAATAGGGAGTTTGTGTGATCTCAAAATGGGTTTAAGATCTGGAAATTTAAAATGGATGGATGTTTTAAATAATTTGGATGATATCATCCCGTTGTTATTAATAATCTTTAAACTATGGATTGGATTTGTTTAAATGAATGAAGAAATGTGGTAATGTATCCATTATTGAGATAAATTGGGTAATCAATTGAATGTTGAACATAAAATTGTTTTGAACTTTCATTTGAACTTTGAAATAAGTTAAGTAAGATAATTTAAAATGGAATTTTAAAATTGGACTCAGAATTAAATGGTTTAAAAATATAAGTTGTTAAGTTAAAAGTAAAGGTTAATTTGATTAAATCAACATTTTAAAATTTAACTCGAATTTATATAATTCGAGATGGTTTAAAGTTAAGATTTAAATTGAATTAGTTCAAATTGGATTTGATTTGAATTAATTAGAATTGTGATTGAAGATGGATAAGTTTAAAATTCAAATTGAAAATTTGAATTGGATTAATTTGAAATGGAATTGAGGATCTAATGAGTTCGAATTCAAATGGGAATTGATTTGAATTTGGGAAAGGAATTGAAGTTAATACAAATTGAATTGGAATTGAATTAATTTAATAAGATGAGAAATTGATTGGAAGTGGAGGTTGAGATTTAATAGTTTGCTCTGAAACTGTTTTTAAATAAATTATTTTAATATAAACTGTTTTAAATCTATTTCCTAACTATTTACTATACAACTTTTATTTTTAAAACTGAAAACTATCTTATACTTATTTTACAACTACTTTTGGAACTATTTAACTATTTTACAACTGTTTTATAAACTAATTACTATTTTTCAACTACTTTATAACTAATTACTATTTTACAATTATTTTGCAATTATCTAACTATTTTATAATTATTTGGCTATTTACCGACTATTTTACAATTACTTAACTATTTTATAATTATTTTACAACTAATAATTATTTTTTATCTACTTTTAAAATTTCAAATTATTTTCTAATTTTAAGATGGTCAGAGTGCAAACTATTTATAATTAAACACCCAATTGAGATAAGAACTGAGGTGATAATCCAAATGGGATTGAAGCAACTGTGAATAAGTGAATGAAAATCAAGATGAATGTGAATGGAAAAAGAGGATTGATTTAGCTAATAATCAATGAAGATAAATACGTAGGATGTACGTATATTATTCTATTCGCATAGTGATTTGATTTAGATTCGAGCACAGAATTTCGAGATAATATATCGATCCGAGTTGGGATTTTTCACTCAATTTTCGATGGCGAAACCTAGATGTGGATTTTTGATTTATTCTGGATATTCTCTATCATAGTTATGGCTATGTAAGGAGAACGACAGTTTCTGATCAAGAAGCCAGATCTGAGTCCGCACCAGGAAGTCGGGTGGACGATACCAGTCCGGAAGAGAAATTGTGTGATCGAGTGAGCGATCAGATTGATATAGTGTACAGATGATATGTGTACATCGTACGGGCTTGAATGAAATTGATATTGAATTTTTTTGGATAAGAACTGTAAGTGGTTTTTGAAATGAAAAGTATATTTTGTGAAATATATGATGAAGTAAAATGAAAATTGGATATTTCTATGATTATGAAGATAAGTAACGAGTAATCAAGCTTGAATATTGATTTGGCATAAACAGAGTTATGTATCTTTGTTATATATATGATAAACCCCCCTTGTTGAATCTATTGCCAGAAAAAAAGGGTTTTTGAAAGTATTTGAAGTATAAAAAGGGAATTTATACAAGTTTGAAGTGATCAAAAGATTTTAAAAAAAATTATATTTATCTATATATATAAAGGATCTTATGACAATGATTTTGAGAAAAGGTTTTTTGAAAACCTATGGACTTTGGAAAGGCTTTTGATTTTTGGGAAAAAATCAATTTTGGTAATTTGGAAAGCCTAGTGGAGAAAAATCGATTTTGGGATAGTTGATTTTGAGAAAAGGAGATTTATATGAGATTCATACTAGATGTATGATTTGGAAGATACAATAAGTGTGTAGTATAAATTGTTTTGAAAATGGCTCTGGAGAAAAAGGCGCTCCCTTGAAATGAACTTCTCAGGAGTACCATAGGTTGGTACTGCCTTGAGCCTCAAAGAGGGGAGGCTTTAAAGTGGATCCTGTGAGGAAGTCTGGACAAACTGAAGTTCCTGAGGATTATTGGGTAGTGAAAGTCGAGGGTGCTGATGCCTACGGAGGCATTTGGGTTATGTTGTGACGATAGTGTAGTTCGATGTTAATGCGATCTACTGTGGACCATAGAGAAAATCGTGTGGAGGTGAGTGTCAACGGACTACTTTTGATTTTGCCGGGAAGACAATGTAACATCGGTAAACTGCGATCTATGATCGAGTGGAGTGGAGAAGTTTCATCCTTTTGGCAGCAAAATTCGAGGGCGCCGATGCCTACAATTACATTGGTTTTTGTTGTGATAGCAACGTAACCCCAGATGTAGCTGCGATTTGTAGCGGGTTCCATGGTGTAATCGAAGGGTTGGAGTGCCTACAGTTATCTATGGATTTTGCTGGGATGGCAACATAACCATCGGGTTAACTGCGACCATGGATGAAGGTGATGATTTCCAGAGAGTTCTCGCCAAAGATGTTCCTTTATTTTCAAAAATGTTCTCTATATTTTCAATAAAATTATTTTCCAAGTATTTTCACTGGGTGTCGAAATGGGTTTACCAAGTACTTATAGATTTTCTGTCCTACGCTTGATCAACGTATGACCAAATTTCTATAAGAACGAGGATGGACTTTTTGAAACATCGAGTTATAAATTTTTTTTATAAAAAACTATTTTATAATATAATATTGATTTTAAAAGAGTTTAAAAAGTGATCAAAGAAAATTTATCTAATTTTAAGCATTTTAATAAATTCTGGTTCCGTTCCTTTACGAGCACGAAAAGATTCTAGGGGGAGGAATGTGATAACCTAGATTTTTGGCATATGACAATTGGATAATTAACCAGTTCTATACAGTTGGATAGACAAATTCTAGAAATAAAAGACATCTGGATGGATTTGAAACTATGATAAATATTGAAATATAAATATCCAAAAGTGATATATCTTATAGTAAATTAATATATTAATATATAAATAGTGATGTGCAAACTTAGTAATGATGAAAATTTTAAGTGTGTTCATATACAAGAATATAAATGTATATATATGTTGAGTAAATTGAGAGCATTGGTTTGAATTCAATGTATTAAATTTTCAAAGCAGATTTAAAGTTAGAATTCAATATTTATCAACACTAAAGATAAATACTTATTAATTTTAAAAATGGCAGCTCAAGTTTAAAATAGGATTTAATAAAGGATCATACTTTTTCTAAATATATATATATATATATATATATGTTGTGTGTGTGTATAAAGATATTGAACATAAAAATATAAATAAATAAGTTTATATTGTTTAATTGAGTTATATACATATAAATAAAAGAAAGTAAAACGATAAAGATATAAAATATGATGCCTAATTTATAAAACATAAGGGTTTAAAACCAAAATTTAAATTAAATTAAGTAAGGGTTTTAAACATAATTTAATCACTAATGACATTTGTATGCTCGTGAATATATGTATGAACAAGTGTTAACATAATATAACAAATGGCACTTATTTTTTTTAGTTAAATAATTTATATGTAATAAGATATTTAGAATGAGAAATTATTTTATTTATTCTCACCTCAAAAATTTTCTTTCATTCATATTCAAAAAAACTTAAACCTGAAAGAAAAAAATATAAATCAGATCTTAATCTATTTCAATCTCATCATCAATCTGTTCAAAACAATAAATCAAAAATGAAATTCAAAGCTTCAGTTTTCAACCTGGGAATCAAAACAGTTTCAGCCAGGAAAATAAAAAAACAGAAGTCAAACCTGGGAATCACAACCTGATTTAAAGAACGGAAAGGATTCAAACCAAAGCCTCACTTTTAGATCATCATTTCCAAAGCAAAGCAACAAGCTACCTTCTTAACAAATCAAATTCTACATTTATACAAAGGTTCCAATTTTCAAAATTAAAAACATTTTCAGGTGTCAGGCCTCTGTTCTTTCAAAAAAAAAAGGTGAGTAAACAATTTTTCTTAAGTAAAATCTACTTTAAATCTGTTGTATGTGATATATTGGCTGTAGAAATGTTGATGCGTAAAGGAATGTAGATGTACGTATGGATGTAATATAGATGTTTGTGTATATGTGAAAATATACACCTCTGTTGCTTTCCCAGAACTCAAAATCAACACAATTAAATCCATATCTTCTCCATGAAACAATGTTAAATTTTGATCCTAAAAGAAAAAGTGATTTTCAGGTTCTAAATTCATTTTTTTAAATAATTTCCAATAAAAAGAAATATTTAGTAAATATTTTGGAAATAAGAAACAATAGTAAAACTCTTTCAAATCAGAAAAATCGAATATCTTTATTTCTTGTTTGGATTATGTAAACTGATTTTTATTAAAGAATAATGAATTTTGGTATCAGTATCATAATTTTTAAAATTTGGGTTATCGTGATATCGCAAGATGAACGGAATTTAATTGATTGGCGAAATCTGGGGATCGAGTGGGTTTTGGACTTCAAGGTTCTAACCAAGGAAGGATGAAGTGATGGGGGTAGTAGGAAAAATGGAATTAAGATTTATCGAGCATCGAGGAGGAAGAACGGAGTCAATCTAGGGTTTAGTTTGTGTTGGAGTCATGGTTGTTCTCGAACCAAATGTGGTAACGACGTTGAATCGGGTTGGATCAGATGAAGGGGTAACAGTGCGTAGGGTTCTGCCGAAGGTTTGGATGGAGTTGTGGGTTCCCCGGTGGGCAGCATTGGCGGCGCGAAGAGGTTTTGACGAGCAGGTTGGGTTACACGTTGAGGCTGAGTGGCTCGTTTTTGATTTCTGGCCAAATTGGTGGTGACGGGTGGTCGGCATGTTCGGGGATGACTGCGATGACTTGCTGAAGGTTTCGGAGTTGATCGACAATGGTTAGATCATCATGCATGGTGCATAAGTGTATGGTATAGCCGGGAGTTATAGAGGGTTGGGGACGGTGGTTATTCTCGTGTTTGGCTCGAAGTTACATTCGCATTGGACCCGAAATTTGGGGGTTGTGAGTAACTCGAGTTTTGACTCGAGAATTTTGTTAGTAGGGCTCGGGTTTTCATTTGGGGATCGGGTTAGGTTTAAAAACAAAAGGAAAATTTGTAGTCAATTTTCAAAGCAAGTAGATAGGAGCATGTTTCCAAGGCCCTTTTCAAACAGTTTTTGAAATATAAGTTTATTAAAAACCTTAATAAGAGGTGTTTTGACAAAATTAATTTCAAAGCTTTGAATTCAAATAAGTTTATTAATGGAAATAAGTGATTAAAGTAGGTGGTTTATCTTAATTATTTAAGATTTTACTAATTGAAGAGTAATTACTGAATGTAATTAATTAGAGGATAGCTTATTACTTAATATGATTAATTAAAGGTTAATAAATGAATGTAATTAGTTAAAGATAATTATCAAATAAAGGTAATTAAAGGTTACTTCATTAATATAATTAATTAATTAATTAATCAAAAGCTAATTAATGTGATTTATTAAGGTTTTGATGATTTAAGATTAATTAAGTTAGTAAAGTAATTAAAGAGTAATTAATTAATTTAATTAATGAATGATTAAGGATTATTAAATTAATTAATTAGAGGTTAATTAATTGGTTATTAGAAATTAATTAAATTGTAATTAAAGATTTATTGATTAAGTAATTAGAGATTAATCTTAAATGATAATTACTTAAGGAAAGTAATTAAAGGTAAATTACTTAAGTGAAGTAATTAAGGATTAATTACTTAGTGTAATTAATTAAAGGATTGTTTAATTAAGGAAACTAATTAAGGGTTAGCTGAATTATGAGTGTGATTAATTAATGGATAATTAATCAGTGTAAGTGATTATAGAATAATTAATTTGAGTAATTAATTAATGATAAATGTAATTGATGTGCATTAGTGAAGGTTAATTAATTTGTGTTACTAATTAAAGGCTAATTACTTAATGAAATTAATGAGGATAATTAAGGGATGATTAGTTAATGGTTTGTAATTAATTAATGTTAAGTAAGCATGATTTAGAAGTGACTAAAGTAATTAATTTAAATTTATTTAAATTAATGGAATGGTATGACTAATTAATCTTGTTTATGAATGATTGAATGATATCGAATGCCTTGGAATTATTTGATATTTCTGATATGAAATGTTTTGTGATATGACTGGGTTGAACAGTGATAACGTGGTTATCTATTGAGATGCATTGCTATGTAAAGCGACATCCTGTATTTAAAGTTTGAATTGTATTTCATTTGAATAACTTGGGTTAAGATGACATTGGATTCGAAGAGACTGGGGTCGGGTATTAGCAAATGCCCAAAACCACTTCGATTCTTTATAGATTGATATGTGAAATCCACAGGATGGAATGGATCGATTTAAGTGAATTGGACCATTTAATATGAGTTTTGGTACTAAGAAATTGATGTATGAAATAAGTGTTGTCTATAACAAATTATGAATTTGTAAGTTGATGTAAGTTACCCCAGGTTTTAAATAAGTTTTATGCTTTGGAATTTCATGTTAAATGGGTTTACTCACGCTAGTTTCCAGCCTGACCCAGGCGTTACTTTGATTAATGCTCGGGTCAGACCGAGTATTACAGATTTTCAGGTAAGGGTGTTTTGGAGCTCAGGAGGCGAGCTGGATGGCAGAAACGTATAGAATGTAACCCGCTGAGTATTAATTAATCTGTATCTTGGACGTATTGTTTTAACAATCTAGTATTTGTGTATTGGTTGTAACTCTGATGTGTTAAAATGTAAATTTACTGATACAGCTTTCTTAGGATAAAAGATATTATTTGATATTATATCTTGATCTGCTACGATTGTGAGATGCTGTTGTTTTCTGTTCTTCTATCTTCTTCTTCTTATTTTCTCTAACAATCTGGGAGTTTTGGAGTCGAAAATTCTGGGTCGTTGCAATAATTTACTATGATACAACATGGAATAAGTATTTACTTACAATTATACTAACTTTAACTACTAACTTTTTATATAGCTAACTACATGCTCTATAACTTTCAAACACGATAACTTTTCAAAGCATAAACCAAATAACAACCCATACATCATCTAATACATACTACAAGCGTTAATTAGCTACTAATATGAACATGAATATAGTCTAAAAGCTTTGGTTTTGAGGGTGAATTTTACTCACTATAAATCTTCTAAACTAACTCCAGCCTTTACTAACTTTAACCATCAACCTAGATCCAAGTTCTACTTGCTAATAACTCAACTTAGAGGACCAAGATGGAACCTTTTAAGGCCTTGGAGGTGCTGGTTTGGTTCTGCCTAGGGCTTAATGGAATTAGCCATTATGACTTAAGGGACGTGGGGCCTTATTTTTGAATGTAGAGTGAAGTAAAGTGATGTAATGGGTTTTAGACTTAGTTTTAAAATGGTATAAACTAGTTTTTTGACTATGGAAATAATCTTAGAAGCCATGGGTGATAACATGAATATATGGTAGAGAGTGGAAATCAATGTGGAGATGAAGATGTAAAGTAGAAAAATGGATGTAGATGGATGTATTATATGCATTATAAAATAAAGTTATCATGCAGCTTCGACACCATACCTCCCCTCTCTCTTAGTTTCTCATGCTGGTCACCCCCTTCCATACCCCCAAAATCAAGGAAGGCCATGCCTTGTACTAACCTACGGTGCTTAGGTTATGGTTATGTACTTACTTAGTTTAATTAAGTTTTATTTTATATTTTTAAGTCAAATCTTGTTTTATTATAATACAATCATGGTTTATTTATTTTAACACTATCATTAACTTATTATATGACATATATTCATGTGTGTGTAGTTATATAAGTTATACAAAAAGTGCACAATGTTTTCAACGACTTTTCGATGCCGAAAAGTTAAAATTTCGAAAAACATCTTTCGATCACATTTTCTATTTTTATTTGAACTACTTATTTTAGTAAAAAATATTTTGAAAATGGTTACAACATTAATAATTATTATTAAAAGGTGTTTATTTGGTTATTAAAATCCATTATTTAAATATTAAAAAATGATTTAAATATTCAAATACAAAGTGATTAATTTACACGTCATTATACTCTCCCCCTTTCAAAGAATTTCGTCCCCAAAATTATTATGGAGTGAAGAAGTAAAACATACAAAAGAAAATCGATCTACTTACTTGATATTCAGTAAACCTAATGCAACCAGGATGCAACATAAATGTAATGTAATAAACATTTGCAACAAAATAAAGACGATATTCTAAAATTAACAGTGCATCAACATTTTTCAAAATACTTCCAAAATTTAAACCTAAATGCCCGAGTTTCGTATTCAAAATTTATTTTCAAATTTCTCAAAAAAGAAGTAAATCAAAAAACAAGATCAAAGGTCAAGGAAGAGGTACTCCTAACAAAATATGTTAAACTCTAGACTTAAAACAATTTGGAGCTTCCAGTGGTATTTCGGTTCCACCTAAAACAGCAACTAGAGCAAACAATCTATTTATTTCTCAAATTTTCCTAAAAGTCACTGGGATTTAGGTACTAATAATAATTATTCAAAATCTATTTATTTCTCAAATTTTCCCAAAAGTCACCGGGATTTAGGTCCTAATAATAATTATTCAAAAACCTTGGTTTATAAATTTTACCTTTATAGCCTATGGTACATAAGATCTCATAAGCAATAAATCAAATTCCATAAGGAAAATCCAACACTAAACATTATTTTAAAATGTTAAATGATTAACAAATAAATATTAGTTTAGCTTCAAAACTTTCTTGGTTGCCTAAGAATATAAATAATTTCCTAAGTGTATCATTTTGCTCATCATCCTTTCGTTATTACGTAGAGGATTACCTATGCTCTTTAGACAAAATTGAATGTCACTCTCTAAAATTATTAGTTTCTTAACTATACCAATATTTCTAAATCACTTAAATTTTCTTTTAGTATTTTTATTCAATATAAATATCATTTATGAATTATTTCATAAATTTACACCTTAGTTCAAAAGTATTTTATAAAGTTCTTTCTTTATGAAACACCAAATAATAACTTATTCTACCTTATTTACTTGTATAATACTCTTTAATATCCTAAGAGTACATACAAATACAAATTTTGTTTACTTTTCAAAATTTAGTTCAAGATCTAATCAAAATTTAGGTCTTTTAAAACTGAGTCAACCCCTTGACCTCTTAAATTAGAGTGTTAAAATGGACAATGTTTATGGGTTGGTCCAAAACAACAAATAATTTACACCATCATATGTTTTAAACGAAAGCTATAGTTTTAATAAAACAATGTCTATTAAAATCTTCCTACCTTTTTATCTTAAGGTGTTATAATGGATGATGTTTATGGACTGGCCCAATAACATTAATTAGTTTACGCTGCTTAGATGCTTAAATTAAATCTATGATTTTGATAAAACAATGTTATCAAAACTTTCCTGTCCAATCTAACTTATTTAAACCAGTGTTAAGTTATCTCTTGTCTTGTCTAAAGATAAAAATTCATTTATCAACACGATCTCTTATCAAAATTACCTTTTATTTTGAAATCAATTCCCTACTAAGGGAACTTAAAGATTAAATATCTAGTTATAAATTTCAAAACTCATCTTTGAAAGCATACTACATATATTCATCTTATGAAATAACTAAAATAATTTTATTTACTAAATTCACTTTGGATTCATTCAGATATTGATTCATTTCGATCGCATAATGATAAAGAGAATACTTTGCTAAGTACTCCACAACGTTCGCCCAAGCAATATCTGATCATCGCTTAGAAGATTATTTAGATTACCATAAAATTAACCGAAATATTTTCCGTTGAATTATTAAAATAAAAAGCATTGTACTTAAAATTTCTTTTCCAAAATATTTATACTTTTGAAATATTTCCAAATAATACCGTTATTACTTTCAAAAAATCATTTGAAATCATTTCAAATAATTTTGGGGTTTAAATTAAACTCTTTAAAATGTTATTTTAAAAGACAAATTTATAATTCTAAGTGTATTAAAACAAGGGTCAAAAACAAATATCATTTTAAACATCGTTTACTAAAATCCCAAAATAATTTACACTTAGCTTTATTTATAAACAACTTTATTCAAAGGTTCTCATTTCAAAACCATCATTTAATAATTTAAAACAATATTTATAATCTCAAAGGATAAACAAACCATTTAAATACCTTTATAAATTTTTAAAGAAATGTTAATCGTACTAAGGCATGATTTATAATACTCTTTTGTAAATCTAAAGCAATATTAATTATCCCGAAAGATAATTAATCAAATTTACAATTTCCTTTGATAAACAAATCAATTATCATTAATAAAATAGTTAATTACTTCCAAAACACTTTCATCAAACCGGTTAATTTACTTTGAACTCATTTATTAAATCATTAAACTAACTTAAAATATCGCTTATCAAATGATTTACTAAATTCAAATAATCATTAATTTAAATGGATAGTTAATCTCAACTATCATTAACTAAAATGATTTATGAAATTTACATATTATTAATCAAAACAATTAATTAGATTCAAAATGATCATTAATTAAATTGATTTTCAAATATCATTTATTAAGATAATTAAGTTAAATTCAAAAATCATTAATTAAGATGATTAACTAAATTTAAAAACACTATTATTTAAAAAAATTAAATTTAACCAATCATTAACTAAAATGATTAATTAAAGTTCAATATAAATAATTAAACTGATCTAAATAATTTAAATCTCGTTAATCAAAAAGATTAATTAATTTAAATTATCATTAGTTAAAATAATTAATTAATTTTAAATATCATTAATCAAAATGATTAATGAATTTTAAACATCTACTTTTGTGAAAATACAAGCTCAAGCTCAGACACATATACAAGCATCTAGGGGATGACATTCACTAAATGACGGTATAGTGGAAATCGCTATAACAACACTTAAACTGTTTAACTGGAATGTCAAGATTAATTCTATTAAACGTCCATTTTCCAAATAGAAATTCAACCAAATAACCGATCAAACAAACAATTTAACTAACATCCAAGCAATCAATAATAGTTTATGGCATCAAGCATATGATACAGTAAAATTGAATGTGAGTTAAACTCATATTTAAATAATTTTCCTTTATTATAACTAAATTTTCTCATATATGTATCCTCTAAATTTATTATACTACCATTCAAATGATATTAAATAACTTTTTATTAAAAGCTAACTTTCAGCTTAATGTTGTTAAAAGATTACTTTTAACTTAATCCTTTCAGCAAACACATTATAGTCAAACTGTGAAACTGTATTCACAAGGGGTTCGTTCTCAAGGTTCCCCAATTCCCATTTACCTAACTTATACCTTACTAAGGAAAATTTCTTTTAAACTTATTCAACAATAGTTAATGCTCAAACTGGACGAGCATATCTAAAAAAATCCTAAATGATAAAAATAAAATATCATCATTTTTCAATAATCAACACAACAATATAGCTCTATTAATTTTTGAAAATCGCCCTTTTATATATATAAAATATATTCTTGCGTTATTTCATTTACCGTTTTAAAATAATATTATATCTATTGGTCTAGTTCAAGTGTTTAGGAATCCCTATCGATAACGCTGATCAGACCATCAATCAAAATTCATATACCACTCAACGGATCAAGCAACACAATATAAACATTTTTATAACACTAACAATGTAATGACCAGTTATTTCGAACCACTCAAATCGATAATAAACCATACATGTCTGACTTGAATTATTCAAACAAACAGATTGTTATATAAATTTAGGATAAATAAGAATCAATCACAGAATTATAGACATAAAATATTACAATATCACGCAGTGGAATAGATAAATATAGTAGTTCATGAAGCTACTACACAAACATCAGAGTCTAAAGTAATATAACAAAAATCCAAATACATATAGGTCCGCTAATGTAACAACCTGGATTTTCCTCGTTTGATTTTAAATATTTAAATGGTTTTAATATTGAATTCGGAATATGAATTGATTTTGAATATGAAGATTTTGGCCGTAATTGTAGAATGAATTTAAATTTCAAATATAGTGAAATACGAAAATGGTGAATAATTGATATTTAAGTTGAATACGAACTGAAACGATTTCTAGTGTTGATATAAATTCTATTTGAATTAGAATTGAGTTAGTAAGTTTTTAAAATTGGAATATCAAGCGATTTCACCTATTTTTGAAATCAGCGATTTTATCGATGCGTTAAAATAGCGATCAGACGCACAATCTCAAAATTCGATGAAACTAGTTCCATTGGATCCGTGGTAGTATATTATTATCGAATTTCAAATTTTATGGCAATTGGACTCACAATTTGGTCGTGCAGGATAGAAACATGTAGAGATTTATATCGAAAATTTAATATTATAATTGGTTTCAAAAATCTATTGTAACGACCCGGAAATTTCTATCCCGAAATTTCCAGACAGTCAAGAAAAGAAGGAAAGAGAAAGAAGAAGACGACAGAACAAAAACACACAAACCCACATTCGCAGCGGATAAAATATAATAGCAAATAATAATATTAGTTATACAAAGAAAACTGTATCTGTCAATTCACATTTATATACATCAGAGTTACAATATCCCATACAAAATGGATAGTTTTACAACTTGTCCAGATAACAACAATACTATATCAGAATCCACTCCATACGCTTCTGCCATCTTGCTCTCCTCCTGAGCTCCAGAACGTCCTTACCTGAAAATCTGTAATACTCGGTCTGACCCGAGCATTACATCAAAGTAACACCCGGGTCAGGCTGGAAACCAGCGTGAGTAAACCCATCTAACTTGGAATACAAAAGCATACAATTTGTATAAACCCGGGGTAACTTATATCAATTTACACTTCATAAGTTATTATAGACATCAGCCATTTCATACATCAATTTCTAAGTGCCAAAATATTAGTTTAAATAGACCAATTTACTTAAGTCATTCCACTTCAGCCTATTAGTTACACATATCAAACTATAAGAATCGAAGTGGTTTCGGGTATTCACTAATACCCGACTCCGGCCTCTTCGAAACTATTGTCAACTTAACTTAAATTATTCAAGTGAATTACAATTCTACTTTTAATACAGGATGTCACAGTAATTCATCATCAATAGATAATCACACCTTCACAGTTTAAATCCAACATATCATATCACATAGCATCATGAACCACTTATTAGGGATAACAATTAATCAAGGCTTCTAATATCATTCTATTTATCCTTTAATTACATTTAAGTAATTAATCCTTAATTAATTTCACAACTAATTATCCTTAGCCCAATACGGTAGTTAATCTTTAATAGATATCAATTCAATAGATATCATCTAAATTCAGACATTCAACAATCCATCATCCAGAAGCAAGTATTATCAATTTATATTATAATTAATTTAATTACTTAAATTAACTCCTTAAGAATTAATCACTTAATCTTGCTTATACAACCATTAATTAATTACTAACCTTAATTAATTAATCACATCCTTGATTAACTCAATTAATAAATCCCTAATCACAGATTAATTATCCTTTATTTATCAATTTATGATCTTTAATTATTACTTAATCTCTTTTAATACAAAGTAATTAACCCTTAATTACTTTCATAATCAATTAATTAACCTTTAATTAACTGATTAATTAATCATCAACTATAGGTTAATAACCTTAATTATTAATCAATATTTCTTAATACAAATTAATTAAATTGAATTGTAATAAAAAAAATTACCTCTAAATTTCAAAATTGAAATACAGCTTTTAAACTAATTCTAAATTTAACTTAACTCTTAAAAACCTTTCTTACAATCTACATCTTTAATTTAAATGAAAACCATTTAATCATTTTAAAGCAATTTAAATTTAAACCATTATTTTAAAAACCTGAAGTTTAATTTTAATTCCAGATTAAAAAACCCAGATCTAAACTCATTTTAAATTTCAAAATTTAAAAAAAAAGATAATCTTCCATTTCAAATCCAAATCACACATATGCTTTAATACTTATAAGTTTTAAACCAAAGTTTAATTTTAAAAAAATACTTAAATATTTTCAAATCTCAGATTCAAATAAAATTTGAATTCATATTCAATATCAGATTTTCAAACTCAGTTTAAATTCCTGTTTGTATTTTATACTTTCTTTTAAATTTTTCTTTCTTTTAAAACAGAAAATAGGTTTCTATTTCATTTGAATCCAAACCAGAATTTAATAATTCAAATTATTTCAAAAACCATAATTTAAACTAATTGAATTCATATTTAAATTTAGGTTTAATCTCGGTTCATATTTTAGTTTACATTTAAAAACTTATTACTTCTGCTTTTAATTTTTAAAACTGTAAACAGGTTTTCTGTTTTATGTTTTAACCTGTAAAAAACCCATATACTCGAACCACTATTATTTTACATCGAGTTAAATCTTCCCTTGCTTTGAATTGAATCCCAGATCCCCCGAGACAATTACTCAATTACTTCGAGTTCCTTCACTACTCCACTCCAGATACAAAATCATCAACGTGCACCTGCACAGTTACTAACGACGACGGTGACGATCACCGTAACCTCCAACACAACATCCATCATCCTAACAACCATTTCCGAACATCCAAACTCAAACACAAGCTTTAGATCAAATTCGAGCAGGAAGGTGGACATTGGAACTCACAATGTCACCAGAAACTGCCCCGTTCACCTCCCTCTGACCACTAGAACCATGCCCCTTCCGACCTCGCATTCATCACCCATTTTCGAAGCAATTCCCTAGATCCGGTGACGCTCGATTCACCATAGAAGTCGCACTGCCCCAACGTATCATCTCGACCAAAATTAGGTTTAGAATCTAAACCACTTCGCCGACGACGCTACGGCGAACTTTAGGACCTCCAGCCATTTTTTCCAATGTCCCTGTACGACCCTCCACTTCCAGATACAGTCCCGAATACCCATCAACAGTTGATCGTCACAAAATGCCTCAGAACCCATTTGCAGACAACCCTTGATTTCTCATTCAATTCGATCTTAAAATTTATGATTTTTATTTTGAAATTCATGATTTCCTAAATCAATTCAAAATATATTTTTGAATCCACATAATTCAACCCTTAATTTTTTCATGCATTTTTATTCCTATCAGAACTATTTGATTTCAGAGGTACTCAAACCTATCTTGCCAGAAATAAACTTATTAAACTTCAATTTAGGCTTTAACGAAAACATTTTTGTTTGAATCCTAAGTCCAGATAGTGATTTATTGAAAAGATATTAAACATTGTTTTAAATTTTCAAATCTGGAACTCATGGAACAGAGAACCACTAACATGCATACAACAACATATTAATCATACAGTACCTTCTATTTCATATGCAAATAATCATTGATCACAGCTATTTCCACAAGCAACAGATTTGATAAAGATTCTCAAATTAAAGATTTAGCTACTCACATGTTGATTATGAAACAGAGATATCCTGAAGATGTTTTGAAAACAAACATGCATAAAACAAACATGCATACTTAACTTCAAATTTACTGCTTGCAATCAGATTTGTAAACAGATAAGAAATTTGTTTACTCACCTGTAAAAAGCAACAGAGAAACCAAGGCCTCTGGAAAATTCTTTGATCTTTAAACAACCACTTGAATTTGAAAGCTTAGTTTGGATAGAACTAAAACAAACTGCATGCCCCTTTGATTTTGCAGCTGGTTTCAAATTTTACTGCTTCAGGTTGAGAATTTGCAGTTGCTGTTTGATTCATTTTTTTTAATAGTTTTGATAGTTTTTAATCCTTTGAATTTTGATTTGATATTTCTGCTAATTGTTTAGAAATTTAGCTCTAAAAACTGTGAAGATTACAGTTGCTGATTTCCTTTCTGGCTTGCCTTCTTAACAGTTAATAATAATAAAAAAAATTAGATGAAGAAAACTAAAGATTGTTTTACCTGAAGAAAATATACAGATCCCCTTTAACATTAATTAAAAACAATATTTTCTTTTGAATAAAGATTTGCCACTTGTTATCATGAATTGCCCATAAGCTTACAAGTGTGTTTACACAATCTTTAGTAAATGACAAATGTAAAATCTCATTTTAAATTCATTCCTTATGTTACAAATGTTAATTGTATATATTATAAAACTTGCAATTGTAAATTTCATGTATTATAAGACTTACAAATTTCTTTATAAAATTTTAAAATTATATTAGCTATTTACTTATATGTGTTTATATTTTATATTTATATTTATATTTTATGTTTGATATTTATATTAAAGAAAGTATGAACCTTATGTCTATAATATTACACATGTTTTATTTCTAGATTCATATATATATTAAGGCTTATTACTAAATCTTGTTTCATATTTTTTTTTATATCTCAAAATAAAATTTCTAAATCACTTAAAATTTTCAACAGTACATAGTTTTAAATTTATATATTTATGAGATTTGTTAATTCACTATTCAATTTATAAATTTCAGACAATATAATCCAATATTTAATATAGTTCCCAAATCCATTTATATGCAAAATTTTATTTGTTAACAAATATATCAATGTTTAATAGATAAAATGTGATAATTTCCAATTATCAAATGCCCAAAAATTCTGGTTGTCACATTCCTCCCCCCTTAGAATCATTTCGTCCTCGAAAAGGAACGAAGCTAGAATTTATTAAATATTTTAAAACCGGTTAAAATATTCTTTGATCATTTTAAAACACTTTTAAAATCCGTAATACTGCCAAAATAGTTTTATAAAAATACTTTTTATAACTCGATGTTTTAAACAGTCCATCCTTGTTCTCACAGAAATTCGGTCATACGTTGATCAGGCGTAAGACTGAAAATCTATAAGTACTTAGCAGACCCATTTTCAACATCCAGTGAAAATACTTGGAAAATAATTTTATTGAAAATATAGAAAACAGTGTTTGAAAATAGAGGATATATCTTTGGTGAGAATGCTCTGGAAATCATCACCCCCATCCATGGTCACAGTTACATTCCAGGGTTACGTTGCCGTCGCAGCAAAGGTCCATGTAACTGCAGGCTCTCCGCGGCCTCTCGATTACGCCATGGAACCCACACAACAGATCACAGTTACATCCAGGGTTACGTTGCCATCGCAGCAAAAGTCCATGTAACTGCAGGCTCTCAACGGCCTCTGATTTTCGCTGTCAAAATGAAACTTCTCTACTCCTACATAGGTCGCAGTCTGTCGATATAAAATCAAACGAAGACAGTTGGCTCTCAGCGGCACACACGACTTTCGCTATGTTATACCATAGGTCGCAGTTACATCCTGGGTTACGTTGCCATCGCAGCAAAAGTCCATGTAACTGTTGGCTCTCAGCGGCACACACGACTTTTGCTATGGTATACTCTACTCAAAATCCCCAGGAACTAGTTTCGTCCGGACTCCTCACAGGATCAACTTTAGAACCCCCCCTTGGGGCTCAAGGCAGCACCACCCGGTGATACACCTAAGAAGTTCATTTCAAGGGAGCGCCTTTCTCCCCAGAGCCATCATCAAAACATTTTTATACTATACAAATATAGTATCTTCAATCATACACCTAGTATGATCTCATACAAAGCTCCTTTACATAAAATCGATTATTCCAAAATCGATAGTTCTCAAACTAGGCTTACCAAATTCAATATTGATTTTACCCAAAAATCAAAATCCTTTCCAAATCCAAAGGTTTCCAAAACCTTTTCTAAAATCCTCATAAGATCCTTTATATATATATATATATATATATATATATATATATATATATATATATATATATATATATTTTAAAACTTTGGATCATTTCAAACCTGTATAAAACTCCTTTTGTACTTCAAACATTTTCAAAAACCCTTTTCTTCTGGCAAAAGATTCAACAAAGGGGAAATTTCATTTTATAAAACAAAGATATTTAACTTTGTTTACTCAAAAATCAAATATTCAGATTTGATTACTCCTTTTAATATCATTTCCATTCAAATCCGTACGATGTACACACATCATCCGTACGCTATACCAATCTGATCGCTCACTCGATCACACAACTTCATTTCCGAACTAGTATCGTCCACCCGACTTCCTAGTGCGGACACAGATCTGGTTTCTTGATCAGAAATCGTCATTCTCCTTGCATAGTCATAACTATGATAGAGAATATCCAGAACCAATCAACAATCCATATCCAGGTTCGCTGTTGAAAATCGAGTGAAAAATTCCAACTTGGATTGACATACAATCTCGAAATTCTATGCTCGAATCTGGATCAAATCACTATGCAAATAGAATAACATATGTGCACCCTACGCATTTATCTTTATTGGTTATTAGCCAAATCAATTCTATTTCTATTCACATTCACTTTGATTTTCATTCACTTACTTACAATTACTACAATCCATTTGGATTATCACTTCTACTCTTATCTCGATTGGGTATTTAACCAATAACAGTTTGAACTCCGACCAGTTTATTTAGAAAATAACTTGTAATTTTAAAAATAGGTAAGTAGTTGGAAAATAATTACTAGTCTGTAAAATAGGTGTAAAATAGTTAGAAAATAGTTAAAATAATTATAGAAATTTTAGATAATTGCAAAATAATAGTAAGATAATAATTAGTTTTATAAAATAGATGGAATATAGTAATTAGTTTATAAAACATTTGGAAAATTGCTAAACAGTTCAAAAATAATTGTAAACAAATATAAGATAATTTGGCTTTTAAAAGAGAAGTTGTATATATGATAAATAGCTTGGAAAAATAGGTTTATATTAAAACAATTTATATTAAAAATAGTCCAGAGTCAAAACTGTTCATTTTTCAATCTCTATTCTCGATCAATTCAATTTCAATTTCCTCTTCATTTAAATTGATCCAATTCCAATTTTTAATAACTCCAATTTCCATTGGACTTGATTTATTCCCAATTCAAGTTGAATTAATTATCAATCCCTTTTCAAGTTTAAATCAAATTCCATTTGAATTTAAAACCATTCAACATTAATTATAATTCCAAACTATTCAATAAATTTGGACTAATTTCAAATTGAACCACTTTAATTTCAAATTGTTTCAAATTAATTCAATTCAAATTTTCCATTTGAATCTTATACTCATACATCCTCAATCATAATTTCAATTACTTCAAATCAAATTCAATTTGAACCAACTTCAAATTCCAGTTTACTATGAACCATCTCGAATTACATAAATTCGAGTTGATACTTCAATTGTTGATTTAATTCCTTTAAATCAATTTACCTTTTTATCCCAACAGTGGATTACCATACTCCATTTCTCATTCATTTAAACAAATCCAATTCACAACTTAAAGATTTTTAACAACAATAGGATGATATCATCTAATTCATTTTAAAACATCCATTCATTTTCAATTTCTAGATCTCAAACCCATTTTGGGATCATACAAACTCCCAATTCCAGATTAACCATTTAACTTCCCAAGTTAAATCCCGATTTCATCTTGAAATTTTCAAATCAGGTTGATTATTCAAACTTATTTAACTTTTTCCCAAGTCAAACTCAATCTACTAAATCCAGTCAACCTTAACCAATTTGAACTTCCATTTCAAATTCTAAACTTCACATTAATAATCTTTCCATTTATAAGTTCAAAAACTTATCACCTTGGGTATCACATCTTATTCCAAATTCAAAACTCACCATTTAGAGTTTATTTCCAATCACCTTTGATATTATGTATATCCACATGTATACATATTAATTTCTTTTACTTACCAAGTTATACTTTAAAATTTTAAACCACCTTTGGTTTTAATTCAAACCAAATTCCCTTTAAATTTTCAAACAACTCTTGTTTGAAATAGGACCAATTCATTCAAATGCCTTAAATAATATTATTTATTATTTCTTTAAATTAATTACATCATTAATTAATCACATTCGGTAATTAACTTATTTCTTAATTACCTTTATTAAGTAATTGTCCCTTAAATTACTTATCCTCAGTTACTTCATTAAGTAACTCCCTCTTTATTTATCATTTCCAATTATAATTATCTTATTCTAAAACTCTTCTCCAATTCAAGATTCCAATTTTAGTTTGAATCCATTTCAAACTTATTTTTATTCAGTTTAAATTTCAATTTGGTTTTATTTTATTACTTCTTAATTTAATTCAATAATTTAACAACCAATTCCTTTACTATTTGTTAAAAAGATATATTGCTTTATATATCAAAATATAATCTTATATAAAACCATTTAAAATCTTTATATAAGAAAGTAACAAGTATGCTCACTCATATATATACACACTCAACTCATTCTAGAGTGCCACTTACCCTATCCTTAATGAGTCACCCCACCAGAGCCAAGGTTCTTGCTTAACCTTCAGCTCTGATACCAAATGTAACGACACGGAAATTTCTATCCCGAAATTTCCAGATAGTCAAGAAAAGAAGGAAAGAGAAAGAAGAAGAAGACAGAACAAAAACACACAAACCCACATTCGCAGCGGATAAAATATAATAGCAAATAATAATATTAGTTATACAAAGAAAACCGTATCTGTCAATTCACATTTATATACATCAGAGTTACAATATCCCATACAAACTGGATAGTTTTACAACTTGTCCAGATAACAACAATACTATATCAGAATCCACTCCATACGCTCCTGCCATCTAGCTCCCCTCCTGAGCTCCAGAACGTCCTTACCTGAAAATCTGTAATACTCGGTCTGACCTGAGCATTACATCAAAGTAACACCCGGGTCAGGCTGGAAACCAGCGTGAGTAAACCCATCTAACTTGGAATACAAAAGCATACAATTTGTTTAAATCCGGGGTAACTTATATCAATTTACACTTCATAAGTTATTATAGACATCAGCCATTTCATACATCAATTTCTAAGTGCCAAAATATTAGTTTAAATAGACCAATTTACTTAAGTCATTCCACTTCAGCCTATTAGTTACACATATCAAACTATAAGAATCGAAGTGGTTTCGGATATTCACTAATACCCGACTCCGGCCTCTTCGAAACTATTGTCAACTTAACTTAAATTATTCAAGTGAATTACAATTCTACTTTTAATACAGGATGTCACAGTAATTCATCATCAATAAATAATCACACCTTCACAGTTTAAATCCAACATATCATATCACATAGCATCATGACCCACTTATTAAGGATAACAATTAATCAAGGCTTCCAATATCATTCTATTTATCCTTTAATTACATTTAAGTAATTAATCCTTAATTAATTTCACAACTAATTATCCTTAGCCCAATACGGTAGTTAATCTTTAATACATATCAATTCAGTAGATATCATCTAAATTCAGACATTCAACAATCCATCATCCAGAAGCAAGTATTATCAATTTATATTATAATTAATTTAATTACTTAAATTAACTCCTTAAGGATTAATAACTTAATCTTGCTTATACAACCATTAATTAATTACTAACCTTAATTAGTTATATCATTCTACTTTTGTTGAAGGACGGTCTACTGCTAGGCTACCCCTATTTAACTGTTTAAACTATAAGTATTGGTCGAATAGAATGATAATGTATATCCAAGCCAATAATTTTGAAGTTTGGAATATAATATGAATGGAATACACTATTTTTACCATTGAATATGCACAATGGACAATTGTTCAAAAAGCCGATGCCACTAATAATGCCAAAGTTATGAATATGCTATTTTTCTCTTTAGATAAAAATGAATTTAACAGAGCAAGCATGCACACAATCGGATATGATATTTAGAGTTCCCATAAGATCATTCATGAAGACACAAATAAAGTTAAACAGAGCAAAATTTCCATTCTTAAGAATCAATTTCAAATTTTAGAATGGAGCAGGATGAATGTAATAATGGTACGATTCTAGATTTCAAGATATTTACCATGCTCCACTAGCATTACGAGAAAGATGTTCCAATATTGACATTACATCAAAAATACTTTAACTTCTTAATGGATGATTGGGAAAAAAAGTCCTAACTATCGAAGAAGCTAACGATATTTCAACCTTAATAGAGAAGTTAATAGGAAATCTGATGTCATATGAAGTAAACTTGCAGGCTAAAAGGATACAAGCTCAAAATAGAAAGACTATAGAATTTCAGGCTAAAAAAGAAGAATCCGACAAAAATGACAACGATATGGCCTTCATAACAAAAAACTTTAGGAAATTCCTGAAATATAACAAGAATAAGAAGTTTGGCAACAGAAATAGCGCAAAAAACCCATTAACTTCATCTCTTGAATGCTATGAGTGTTATAAGATGGCCACCTGAAAAATGATTATCCAGATTGTAAGAAGTGCAATTACAAGGACACAAATGAGAAATATCACAAAAAGAATAAGCAAGCCTTCACAGTAACATAGGATGATTCGGACATGTCTTCTTCATCAGATAGTTATGGCCAATCAGAACAAGCAAATATATGCTTCATGGCCACAAATGATGATGTAAGTGAATTCTCATTTGATGATTTAGTAGATATAAATTCAAGTTAATAGATATATAAAAAAATCTTAAGAGAAAATATAAAGACACACTTGAAATGCTAAAAAGAAGTAAGTTAGAAGTTGACATGTTAAAAGATGAGAAGAAAATTTTAGAAGAATAAGTAAATTCACAAGAATCTTGTGTTAATGTATCATCTCAACTTACTATGTTAAGCAGCGAAATTGAATGCAAAATGAAAAAAAATGATATTATAGCTAAACAATATCATGATTTACAATTAAAATATTAGAATTAGAAATAGTAAGCTTTAAAACCAAGTTAGAAAGTATTCCTAAAGGCGTTTCTAATTTTATTAAAGGTATAGAATATATTTCGAAAATTATAGGAAATTTATAATCAGTTTCTAGTGGTTTGGGATATAATAAAACCAGCATTCTAGTTAAATCTAGACTTAAGAAATATAGTTCTTTATACACAAATTCCAAAAAGAAAGATGAGAATCTAAAGAAACCTATCATTAAGTCTATTAATCAAAAGAAACCAATAATTATTTCAAAATCTATGAAGATTTGGCTTCCAAAAACTAACAACAATTTGATAATAAATAAATATATAGACTCATTTATGACTTGTAGGTAACTAATAAGAAGAGAGAAAATGGATACTCGACAGTGGTTGCTCAAAACATATGATGGGAAACAAAGAAATGTTGCAAACATTATGTACTCAGATGGAGGATCCCTTACATTTGGAGGTGATTCCAAAGGAAATATCATCAATGAAGGCGATGTGAGCCTCGATGGTACATCTAACTTAATGCTCATTACTAATGTTTTATTATTTAAGGACTTGAAACATAATCTTCTTAGTATAAGTCAACTTTGTGATAAAAACTTCAAAAGTTACTTTTGAATAAGATAAATGTAATATTTGTGATCAAAATCAAAATATAATTTTCGAAGGTAATCGTAAAAGAAATATATATGTTTTAAATATGAAAAGTAATCATAATTTTGACATGTGTTTAATTGCCAAAGATAATGATCCTTGGTTATGGCACAAACCATTTTTTCACGTGAATTAAAAACCTATAAGTAAATTATCAAAAAATGATTTAGTTAGAGGTCTACCAAAAATGAGGTTCACATTAAAAAACTTGTGTGATGCATATCAAATTGAGAAACTGACTAAATCCTCTTTCATATCTTAGAAAATTATTTCTACACTTCAACCGCTTGAACTTTCCACTTTGATCTTTTTGGTCCTACTCAAGTTCAATTGATTAATCACAATAGATATGTTTTTGTCATTATAGATGATTTTTCTATATTTACTTAGACTTTATGTTTGAAAAATAAAAGTGACACATTTGAAATGTTTAAATATTTGCAAAAAGAATTCAAAATTTAAAAAGTTTGAAAATTAAAAACATAACAAGTGATCACGATGGTGAGTTCGAAAATTAACTTTTTAATGAATTTTGTAATAGAAAGGGAATTAGCCACAATTTCACTTTTTCTAGAACTCTATAACAAAATGGAGCTGTAGAGAGAAAATAGAACGTTAAAAGAATGTGCTAGAACTCTTCTGAATGGTAGCCAATTACCAAAGCACTTCTTGGCAGAAGCCTTGTCAACTACATGTTACGTTTTGAATCGTGTTACAACTCGACCATTGTACATATGAACATTTTAATGGAAGAAAACCCAGCATTTCTCATAATAATTTTTGGTTCAAAAAGTTTTATTTTAAACACAAAAGATGCATTCGAAAATTTTGGTCCAAAATTCGATGAAGGAATATTTGTTAGATATTTGGAACGAAGCAAAGTTTATTGAATTTTTAATCAAAGAACAAATATTATTGAAGAAACTCTTCATATTTTGTTTGATGGAAATTTCAAAGTTGAAAAAAAAGACGATGATGAAATTATAAATAATTCATAAACTATTATTATAAATAATATTACGGATAATTTACCTACATCAACTCAAATTGAAAGTGAACTTAAGTCTCCTCCAAAGATTTTAAAAGATCATCGAATTCAAAACATTATAAGTGAAGTAAATGAAAGCGCTAAATTAGATATCAATTAAATGTAGGTAATGAATTTGCAAAAATAATGACAAGTCAATTCGAGATGTCTCATATGAGTAAACTCCCATATTTTCTTAGATTGTAAATCAAACAGTTAAGTAATGGTATTTATATTAATCAATAAAAACACTATAACAATTTAATAAAAGGTTTTGGTACGGAAGTACTTCTGTAGAACCAACCCCTATGAGTACTACTACTCATCTCGATTGAGATGAAAAGGGTAAAAATATGGATCAAAAACAATATCGTAGTATGATCGGATCTTTACTATATTTAACCGTTAGTCATCCCGACATCATGATGAGTGAACGTTTGAGTGCAAGATTTCAAGCAAATCCCAAAGAATCACATTTTCGAGCCATGAAATGAATTTTGTGCTACTTAAACAGCACTGGAGACTACGACCTCTTCTATCTGAAAGAGTGTCCTTTCGAACTCGTGTCATATGGTGATGTTGATTTCGGAGGATGTCGAACAGACAAAAAGAGTACGAGTAGTACTTGTCACTTCATTAGACAGTCTGTAGCATTGTGATTTAAAAGAAACAAAATTGTGTTTCACTTTGACATTTACAAGTAGTACTTGTCACTTCATCGGACAGTCTATAGTATCGTGGTTTAAAAGAAACAAAATTGTGTTTCACTTTTGACATGTGAAGCAAAATATATCACTGCTGCTTTGGCACATGAGCAAGATATAAACACGCAACAGACTCTTCAAGATTTCAGAATCTATCTTTAAAAACCTTTGATTTATTGTAACAATATAAGTGCCATTAATTTGTTGAAAATTCCTATAAATCGTTATGGAACCAAGCTTATCGATATTAGACATCATTTTCTACATGACAACATAGAAAAAGATGCAATATCACTAGAATTTGTATCTCCTGAAAGTCAATTAATAGATATATTTACCAAACCATTAAATGAAAACACCTTCATAAAATTAAGGCGTGAATTAAGCATCACATCATTACGGGAATTACAATAAATATTTAAGTAAATACTACTATGGTATTACATATATATATATATATATATATATATATATAAACTAAATTTAGAGAGAGAAAAGACTATAAATGGTTGAAAATTCGAAACTACTTGCAACATGGAAAAACCAATGGTAAAAATACTCTCAACCTTAAACTATCTTTCAAAAAATAAATCGAAGTTTATGTATATAAACCATCAGTTTATGCAATGAAATATCCACAATATCTTAAAATTTTCAAAACTAAGAAACATCTTCAATTCTTTGTCAAAACGTCATCGCATGAAGAAGTGTATAGCTCTGCCAGTTCACCTAGAGATTCTAAAAAATCAACTACTTCTTCATCCTCCTTGCACTTCACACCTCCTTCCAATAATGGTAAGTGTATTTTGAAATTTTTTACACCACCTCATGACGAAAGAACTGGCTATTATCCATGTGTGAAGAAAGTGAAAACTTTGATTAGATTCGAAGGTACTACTACCTATACGACTACAAAATTGACGATCAACATCACCACCAATGGGAATCTCTTGGATTGAAAAAAGAAATGTGTTAGGAACAACGAAATCAAGGAGAATATCTAAATTTTTAACTAGTCATCTCATGAACTTCGCATCTGAATTTTGTAGAAATTCTTCGGTTAAGGAAACAATGCATAATCCATGGTCTCTACAACCTCCTCCCCTTCAAATTGAAGATGTAATTCCACATAATCCCTGGACACCTATACATGCTCTACAGACAAACTCATGGGATCATAATACACAGGAGGAGTTGGACCCAAGTGAAGAAAATTTAGTTCCCCAATGTGTGTGTGTGTATATATATAAATATATTTGAGTATTGCTTTTCATATTGTCTTTATAAATTAAACTTTGCATTTGTTTCTATCAAACTAAATAAAAAAATTCATAAAGAAACATATTGAAGTGAAAAAAATCATGAAAATCAAAAACTGAATTTCCAAAACAAACAGTAGGTTCAGTCGACAGAATGAGAAGAAATAATAAAAATTATTACCTTTATAGTTTTAGACGACTGAGGTGCTTCTTAGTCGACCCTGACAACAATATTTTATTCCCTCGAAAGGTTGAAGCTTTCAATTCTGATGACTAAATTGATGATTCATTCAAATAAATGGGTTTCAGTTGTTTTTAAAAATAAAACCCGAACCATTTTCATCACTTCATAGGTACCAATTCATTTGAAAACCCTAACATCTTTTCAAATCCTATAACTTCTGCGATTATAATCACCGCCTCCATAACAAATATAAAAATCAAATCTTTCTTCCTTAATTTCAAATATAATGCCTCCAAAATGATCAGGAGAGCCTTCATCTGCCAATGGTCCTTAAGAATCTCAAATTAGAAGTTGGTTATATAATGATGTAGCTGTAGTAGATTCAACAACATGAAGAATGTAAGGATTTTTAAAGGGTCCTTCATAAGATTTATAGACTTTGCTTGCTATGTTATTCGAGAATTCAATGAAGTAATCCACATTTATCATCTCTTCAACTTTGAAGCCAACAATCTCAAGGTTTACCCATCATTGGTAAAATTGTTTTTTGCTAACTTGAACTTAGATTTTATGAATCCATGAAATAGAGAAAACTACATTTGGACAATGGTTTGGGGTGTCAAAATCTTTTTACCCTTGGCTAGACTAGGTTTTATTTTGAATTCCTCTTCAAAAGGAGAGGACTTAGATGATATTGAGGTAGCCATGAACAATCGAGATGAGATTATCCATCTATTTTTAGCTGATAATTTAGAAATGTCGAAATCATTATCTTTACACCCAAAAGGAGTAATTTTACATAGAGCGCTTGCCTATACCATTCAACCACATATCGATAGTTATGAAGTTATATGTAAACACAACTTTTGAGCTCTATATGCGCTGTGGAGTAATCAAAATATTAATTATGATAAAATGATTATAAATGAATTTGAGACCTTTTATAATTATGAAGCCAAAATGCTTCATTATGGAGAATACATCGTGTGACTTCTAATGAGCATTCAAGTTCCTCTTTCGAATTTAGAATTTACTACTGTTGGATGTCTTGAGTCCAAAACCCTTAGCCTTATAAAACTTTCTCCAGGGGTTGAGAATCACAATATCATCTCATTTGAGGAATGGAAAGCAAACAAAGAAACTGGTCATTCATAACCCTCCAATCCTACAGCAACTTTTACTTCTCTGTCTCCTCCACCTTTTTGTATTCAACATGATGAGAATGACATAGAAGAGGTATCTTTAGAACATTAAGCTCATTAAGCCTACGTCTCTATCTCTTGTAATCAAAGCAAGCTTGATTGTCGTATCTCCCGAAGTGAACACACTATCATTAATAGGGATAACAAGCTTAATTGCATCAAATGATTCATGAACAAGATGTGGGATAAAATGGCATGTGCTTCATCCTCCTCTACATTCACACCCACTGAAGAAATTCCTTAAAATCTTGATCATTTAACTTGGTTAAACCCTTCCGATGGAGAAGAAAGTGAATGGTCTGATAACATAAGTGGTAGTCATGGAAATTAATGTCTTGGTAAGATGATTTCGGTTCTACCTTTTGTTGCCTTGTTTTAGTATTTTCGTGCTAATTTTTTAAGTGTTTCACGGCATGTTGCCGACATTTTAAGTACTTAAAAGTTCATAATGACTTCTTATGTCACATGTTTTATAAATTGTTCCATCTTGTGCTAACTTATAACACTGTTCTATTTCTTATATTGCAATGTTTGTTTTATAACATGTCCTATCTTCTGATAACTTATACTGTGATGTTATTCTGTTTATAATGTTGTGATATTAATCTATTATGATGTTATGGTATATTATGATCATTCATTTTGGCCCATATTCCTTTTTGTCGATAACGAAGGAGAAGAATAACTATGGTCATATCAATAAGAGGAGTATAGATTCAGGGGAGAACAATCTATTCATTTAATCAAAAAAATTATCATCATCAAAATGGGAGTGAATATTAGAACCTCGTATTTTGATGGTGACCACTATGCAACAATATATTATGTACATTAACCACTTATGCAGGGAAAGATCAATCAAACAAGAAGGCATGGTCGACAAAAAGAAGACCAAGATGACTCAACAAATGTAATAGCAGTTAGAGTCTGGAATGATATATATTGTTAAAATCTCTTCTAGTGGTATATATAAACACACACAAACATAAAACAATTTTAGAAAATTAATATGTGCAAAGTTACAGTAGTCAGTCGACTAAAGCATCACTTCAGTCGGTTGGCCAAAAGATTATGAAAAAAATTCACACTGACAGGTTTAGACGACCGACACTTATGTCAGTCGACCAAACTATGCAACAGCTATAAACTTCGAATTTTTTTAGATGGGTGTGTTGCTTTTTGAACCGTCATTCCTCTTCGTTAATGGTTGTAATCCCTCCATTAACAATTACAACTCTTTCTTTTCATTACTACCCTTCATAAACAGTTGTAACTATTGATCATCCATATAAAGCAATTCATATCAAAGATTCAATTAACCAATTCTTAATTCTATCTATCTCAATTTTAAATTATTCTCAATAATTCATTTTAATATATTACTTTCAATATTTGTTCAAACAATCATTTAAGAATATTTTCTTGTAATTAAATTACTTCCTTTTCTTCAAGAGCACACTTATACCACAAAGAAGAAGATTATTGGAAGAGTGTACTATATCGACTAATTCGTGTTATTCAAGAGCATAACGAAGTCAGAACTATTCTACTTTTATAGCCGATGTCCTATTTAGTTGTCTAGGTGGTTGAAAACCTAGTTTGTTGCTCAAAATGTTGTAACACCTATTCCTCCGAGTTAAGTGAGGGTGTTAGTTTAAGTCTAGAAGGAGTTTGGGACTGGACGTAGAACTGAAAGTTTGAACCAATATAAAAATCTCTGGTGTTATTTACTTATCCCTATTTACTTTTATTTCATTTTTCAAAAGTTTATAAATAGATAATTAATTATATTACTTGATCAATAACCATTTTTCATGTTTCCTTGGACATGGAGTATCAACAGATGGATTGGTTGTAGATCAACGGAAAGTAGCCACAGTTGAGATTGGAAGATGCCAAAAAATGCTTTAGATGTCTTTAGCTTCCTTGGTTTCACTGGACTCTATCGGAAAATCATTAAGGATTTTGCAAAGATAACGGCACCTCTGACTCGTTTAACAATATATACTTGGAGTCTAAAGTGTGAAGTAGCATTTGTTAGACTGAAAGAGTCATTAATGAGTGCTTCAGTTCGATGATCCTTGATGTTATCAAACCATTTACCATGTATACCAATGCATGTGGTACTGATCTTGATGTTGTTTATATACATATAGGAAGGGTAGTAGTATATGCGAGTAGACAGTTGAAAAACCAAGAGAACAATTATCCGACATAAGGCTTAGAGTTAGCTGCTATTTTATTTGCATTGAAGTCGTAAAGGCATTATCTATTGGGTGAGAGACGATTAATTTATGGATAATAAATCTCTCAGATACTTGTTTTCACGTAAGGATATGTATCTAAAGCATCAACGGTGGATGGACTTCTTGTCGTAGTATGATTTTAGTATTTTTTTATACTGTAGGGAAAAGAAATGCAGTTGCAGGCACTTTGAGCAGGAAGCAGGCAAATAAATGCTATGTTGGTAGAGTGGAAAATTTTAGAATTCATATCTGAGATTGATTCTAGACCACAATAGAGTACATATCTGGACAATTAGTAAAAATGGAGGTTGGGCCAGTGTTGATGGATCGTGTTGGGGCAACTCAAGGGCAAGATGCATCATTGGTTGATTTCATGGACAAGTTGGGATGGGGTGGACGATTGAGCCATTTGGATTGTTACTCCAAAGATTTTGAAGGTTATCTAAGGAGAGATGGAAGGCTATGTGTACCATATGTTAAAGAATTGATAGAGTAGGTCTCGGTTGAATGTCATTGCTCTAGGATGATTATTCATCTAGAGGGGGATAAGATGTATCGAGATGTGAAGAGAGTATTCCATTAGCCACCATGAATGAAGAGACATTTAGCTGAATATATGGCAAAGTGCATCATAGGCCAAAGGGTGAAGGAGGAACAAAAAAGCCAAGTGGGCTACATCTTTTGTTAGATGTGCCACAATGGAAGTGGGAGTGCATATCTATGGATTTTGTGGAAGAATCACCTTGGAGAAGAAACGAGAGAGTATGGGTGATAGTAGATCATCATACATAGAGTGCACATTTATACTAGTAATGAGCATGAGAACCACGACAACTTTAGCAACACAATATATTAAAGAATTGGTTATGCTACATAGACTTCAACTAGTATTTTGAGCAATCGAAATCCACTATTCATGAGCGATTTTGTAGGAAGCTACGGGAGGATTAGGAACAAAACTAAACTTGAGCATCGCACATCACCCACAAACTGATGGATAGATAAAGAGAGTAAAACGAGGTATTAGAAGATTTGTTGAAGGCATGCATATTGGACTTTTGAGGATCATGGGAAAATAATCTACCTTGCTGGAATTCGCATACAATAATGGGTACTAAGCAAGTATAGGCATAGTTTAAAGCTTTATGTAGAAGGTCATGAAAGTCATCTTCATGTCGTTGGGAGCCTACGGATATGATTATTTTAGGTCCAGAAATAGTTAAAGATAATGCGGAGAAAGTATCGCTCGTAAGAAAATGGATGAAGGCTACACAGGATTGACATAAATCATATATGGATCGAAGGAGAAAAGATTTGGAGTTTGAAGTGGGAGACTTAGTGTTTGTCAAGGTTTCTCCATTTATGAGGCTAGTAAGATTTGAAAATTCAGGGAAGTTAGCACCCATATTTATCGGCCAACTTCCAGTTTTGAAGAGAATAGGAAAATTAGCATATAAAGTGGAGTTACTGGAGAAAATAACATGAGTCCATAATGTGTTTCATGTGCCATATTTGCAGAAACATATACACAATTCGACGATTATGATAATGCCTATCCAATTGAAGAAGGTGAAGTTTGAGCTTGAGCCAAGTTCATTCCATGGTCCAATCTTTATTATGGAACATGGGATGAAAGAATTCAGAAACAAAACTGTGAAACTGGTTAGAGTGTAGTGGGGAAATGACCCAACAGAGAGTACATAGGAGATTTAACTTGTATTTATTTTGAAATTGGATACTTATATGCAGTGCATATTAGTGCTACAAGTCTTAGGTAATATATATTCGAATCACGCTTTGCAAGTTTCGAACATGTGAACTCTCGCACTAAAGTCAAAGCTCCTAACGACTGGAACAATGATGCTAGTCATTAGTTAAATAATAATAATATGATAGTGTGAAAATATATGGAATTAATGAACTAATTATATTAATTAAATATGAGGAGGGGCAAAATGGTCATTTTTAAGACTTTAAAATTGGAAGATTAAACTAGCGCCATTGCGACCATCTCATTTTTTGATTCGAGAGGTATATTTGCTTATGTCGTGCATTATATTTTTTTTTCATTTGATTCGTGTAGTATATTTGTTTGTGTTGTTTGAAGTTAGGAGATATGACCAGAAATGTCGTCAAGTCGAATGGGCGCTGCATGGATCGAGTTTGAATTTGAATTTTTTGGCAAACATATGGTTATTTCCCCCCTTCGACTCAAAACTGAAATATGTACACCTATTTTCCTCATTTCATAAACTAACTCCATAAACTTCTTCTTCCTTCTTCGTACTCCAGTGAAACTAACTCACTAAAATCCACATAACTCATCGTTTCATAATCAAATTCAACAAAACCAATGGTGATAAGAAATTAGCAGACTAGGCTATGACCTAGGGATAATTTAGTGGTAGAAACTCGAAGATTATAAAAGGTGCAACGAATCCATACAACAAGACATTGGACTAGGTTTTGCTATCTGGTGATTGACATGCACCTTACTCCCTCCTATAATTCAATCTTAACTCTATAAACTGATCTGTAGGTCATATAGAGTAGTAATCAATAGTTATACACCTTAATTTTGAATTCAACATGGTTTGAGGAATTTGGATGATATAAAGGATTAGAAACTAAGTTTAATTTTTGGAAATTTGAGAGTATAACACTTAAATCCATGAAATAAATTATATAAACTGACTTTGGAATCTAAGCTAGGGAGTAGAAACGTTCTTCGATAATATAAGATGAAGTGGTGGCGATTGGAAGTGAGAACGATGTCAAAAAATACAAAAATACAAAACCTAAATCTAGAATAAATACATACATCGGTGAACCGGTGGCCTAGACACTAATGCATCGATGCATGTCTGTTTTTCTCTATATGAACCTGGGCCAAATGGCTTAATATAAATATATAGTTGAATTAATGCTTCGTCTTATATTCTGGATATGATTTAAGAGTGACAGTGCGAGTGATGGTGCTACGAAATGAAGGGATTGTTATCCGGGTTTTTAACCCAGAAGAAACCAATCGAAAACAAAACAACCTTGTGTGACGAGATGGTTCAGGACTTTACCAGAAAAGCCAAGACAAGGTGTAACGACCCGAAATTTTCGATGCAGAAAATTCTAGATAGTTAGGAAAAGAAGAAAAGAGAAAGAAGAAGAAATAGCAACAAGTCACAGAAACCTCACATTCGCAGCGGATCAAAATATAATATCACATAAATAACGGTTTACAAAAGAATAACTGTATCGGTAAACTTACATTTTATACATCAGAGTTACAACATTTACACAACACTAGACATTTTAGAATAACGTGTCCTATATATATAACTATATATCACAGCGGATGCACTCCATACGTTCTTGCCATCCAGCTCGCCTTCTAAGCTCCAGAACGTCCTTACCCGAAAATCTATAATACTCGGTCTGACCCGTGCATTACATCAAAGTAACACCTGGGTCAAGCTGGAAACCAGCGTGAGTAAACCCATCTAACATGAAATACAAAAGCATATAACTTATATAAACCCGGGATAACTTGTAATCAATTTACAACCTTCACAAGTTGTTATAGACATCACTTATTTCACACATCAAATTTTAAGTACCAAAACTTAGATTAAATGGTCCAATTCACTTAAATCATTCCACTTCAGCCTATTAGTTTCACATATCAAATTACAAAGAATCAAAGTGGTTTCGGGTATTTACTAATACCCGACTCTGGTTTCTTCGAATCTAATGTCATCTTAACCCAAGTTATTCAAGAGAAATACAATTCAACTTCAAATACAGGGTGTCTCAGTAATTCATCATCAAAAGTTAACCACATCGTCGCAGTTTACATCAAACATATCATATCATATAGCATCACGAATCACATATTAAGGATAACAATTAATCCAAGGCTTCCAATATCATTCTAACATCCATACACAAGGTTGAATTAGCCATACCATTCTAATTAATTTAAACATGTTGAATTAATTACTTCCATCATCTTTAAGTCCTGCTTACTCAAAATTAATTAATTACAAATTAATTAATTAATCATTCTCTAATTATCATTTTTTTTATTTACATTAAGTAATTAGCCTTTAATTAGATTCACAAATTAATTATCCTTAACCTTTCACAGTAATTATAATTAATTACATCATCTTTAATTAATTACATAAATTAATCGTATCATATTTAGTAATCAACTATCCTCCATTTCTAACATTAATTAACTTATTAATTAATTATTTTAATTAATTACACCAAGTAATTAATCCTATATTACTTCCACTAAGTAATTACCTTCCTTATTAATTACACGAAGTGATTAAACCTTAATATTTTCATTTACTTAATTACTTCTTAATTAGTTTCCTTTAATTACTTACCTGAAGTTAATATTTTTTTTTATTTCATTCCGTAATTATCCATTAATCACTTCACTAAATGATTGTACTTAATCAGTTACACTAAATGATTATCTTTAATAAATTAGATTAACTAATTAACCTAATTTAATCACATTAATTTAGTTAACCACATTGAGTAATTAATCTCTTTAATTACTTCCATATATCATAATTAATTACCTTAAATTAAAACAATTATAAACTTTTAACATTTTAAAACATTTAGAAAGACACTTATCTAAATATTCTTAAAACTCAATTACTTCCAATATTTAAATATTAAACTTGTTTAAAGTTTTCTTTAGAAAACTAATTATTTAAAACAACCCTGAACCCCTTCTTAAACCCCTCCTAAGATTTTTCTTTTTTCTTCTTCTTTTTTAACATAAACGTTTACTCACCTTAAAATTGTTGAACAGAGAAGAGCTTTTAGAGAATCTGAAACTGCTCTTGAATTTTGTTTGAGTTGATCTACTACATGATGTTTAAATTTTAATTTCTCCTGATTTTCTTTTCCTCTAGTTATTTTATAGGTGGGTTTGAATCCTTGCTGCTTCCAGAGACCCAATCTCGAGCAACACTCACATTCACATCCCTAAAAAAATCCTGTTACAAAGAAAAACATCAAGCGAACATCTACGAGACTATCTAGCATTAGCACGAGCATGATCCTGAGAAAACATCTTCTTCGCCCTACTTCCTGATTCCCCTTTTTTATCATTCCAGCTCTGACACACACAATCACCATCTCGTGCACATGCACACGACTTCACCTTACTGGAACATGTTGCCGATCCTATCCACAAACCATCTCCGACCTTCGAAATCGCCTGAACACCTCAACATCCCATAACCCTTCCTACATCGAAGTTCGAACACTCGAAACTCCTTTATAGGAGCTGGAACCTCCCCTTTAATGCCTCGTTCTTTCTTTCCTGACCACCGGAAAATCAAAAAAAAACTCGCCAGCGTCGTCACTATCGTCTCCTTAACCTTTTCCCCCCATACCGAAATCTTAACCATCCGTCACGACACCAAAATTGACAGGTAAGAACCCTTGACCGAAAACATTTGATAAACCCTAACCTTGCCTCAATCGGCCACCAACGGCATTACAAAATACATCACTATTTTTATAGTGCTACCCTACCCCTGAGCCTTCTCTATGCCACTACTCGACTCGCGATGATCATCGCTTCGTCGGAATTTGCCAAAAATCCCATTTCCGAACAACTGGGAAATTCCCAACATAAACGAGTTTAAAAATCTCAAAATGTTTACCAAAAATCATTGTTCTCTAAGATGAATAAATTTAAAAAATCCAAACATGAAATCTCGAACATTAATTTTTTAGACTTAAATATGATTTCTACTGTAATACCATATTTTTGAATCAATCACAAAATTAAATTACTTGAATTTTTTTTAAATTTGCATTACGCTGATGTAATCAAAATTCATTTTGAAATCAAAGCCTAAAATAGTTTGAAGGGAAAGATATGAATGTTAACCTGATGAAGTTAAGCCTGTTATTTCAAACAGAGCATATATAAATACACACAGTCAATTATACAGGCATGTCATACTCATAAATATATATTCACATCAAACATCCATTCAATTATTATAGACTTGTATTTCTTCAAGATTTTAACACATGCATCAAGGATTTTTTTTTTAACATAAGTGTTTACTCACCTTAAAACTGTTGAACAGAGAAGAGCTTTTAGAGAATCTGAAACTGCTCTTGAATTTTGTTTGAGTTGATCTACTACTTGATGTTTAAATTTGAATTTATCTTGATTTTCTTTTCCTCTGGATAGTTTACAGGTGGTTTTGAATCCTTGCCGCTTCCAGAAAACAGAGAACCAGGTTCGAGTGAAGGTTGAATTTGATGTTGAAGCTGATGCTAAATCTGGAAATCTTTGATTTCCAGGTTGAAGGTTGAATTTGTTTTGATTTTGAGGTAATTTTTACTTTGATCTGGTTTTTAGTTTTGAAATTTTGGACATGATTCTTTTTTGTTTTCCAAGACAAGTTGATCTGATTTTCATTTTTCTCTTGTTTTTATGAATAAAAGTATGGAGAGAAAAGTAAGCAGCCTATTTTTTTTTAAATTTGTTAAATGAAATCTTCTTGCCACTTGTATATTAATCTTACACTTGTACATCTATATTTTTCTTTAATCTACACTTGTAAATATGCATATAAATTTTAACTTACAAATGTTAAATTATATTTCTAAAATTCTTACACTTGCTCAATACTTGTTTAATTGTTTTACAAATGTTTAATATCTTTTAAATTGCTTACTCTTGTATTAATTCCATGTTTTCAAATATTTACATATGCTTATTTACATTAATAAATATTTATATTAAATTAAAATTTTAGTTCTATACTTAAAAATATCTTAAGTGTATTTATATTTAAATTACCCCTTTCTATTCACCAATTTACAATTAAAAAGCAAATGACAAAAATTCCAATTATACTTTTATATTAAATTTCTATTGAGAAATTTACTTTCCTTAATTTATATAAAATATTTTAAAGAAAATAATATAAACAAATTATATTTTAATGAAATCATATATATATATATATATTATATCTAATTGATTATAAGATATATTACTCTTTGAATTTCCAATTCAAATTCTAATTTAACATTCGATCTAAAAAAACAAATAAACAAACACCAATTCAATTTGTAAATGATAATTCCTTTTAAAATCTATTTATACCTATAAACAACACATTATTATTATAGTTTTGAAAATATCTATTTTGCCAAAGTAATTATACTAGAAAAATTATCAAACCAATACTTATTCAAGTACATATTTTTATTGCCAGAATTGTTTATTTAACTTATAAATCAGTATTTCTACTGATTAAACCCAGTTAATTTATCAATTACAGATATTCCAAAATTCAGGTTATCAAATTCCTCCTTCCTTTGAACATTTTCGTCCTCGAAAAGGAACTGTAACGACCCAGAATTTTATTAAATTAAAATTTGAATATTTAATTTATTTTAAATATTTAAAAGTGAATTTATAAGTCAAATAAATTTTTATTTGAATTTTTGGATTTAATTGGATAATTAAATCGATAATTTAATACGTTAAATTATGGAAATAATTGAAAATAGAGTTAAAAATGATTGAAAATAATTTGTAAAATTTTATTTAATCATACAGGAGTTATAGAAATATTTTAGAACTTTTAAAATCGAATTAAAAGTTAAATTGTGAAAATTGAATATTTTAATATTAAATAATCGACTGTAAAATAGTCAATTTTTGAACAGTCTCAGAATTGAACGAAACCAGTTCCATTGGATCCGTAATAGTTAGTTATTACCGGATTTCAAATTTCGTGTCAATCGGAGCTATCGTTTGATCGTGGCAGCTCGAAACGCATCGAATTATTTTTAATTTAAATTTGGCGAGTCAAAATAGCCATTTTTCAAAAAGTCTCGGATTTCGACGAAACCAGTTTCATCGGATCCGTAATGTGATATTATTGTAAGGTTTCAAATTTCAAGTCAATTGGATTTACGGTTTGTCCTGTACAAATTAAAACGCCTAGAAATCGATTTAAATCGGTTTAATTCAAATTGAGCGTTTTCAGCCATAACTCGCACATACTTCCGAATTAGCTTCCGAAACCTGTTCCATTGTGTCCGGAACGCGGGATAAACCCTAGGTACGCTGGTTACGGCGTCTAAATCGGAGTTCGGAAAATCCGGGATGAATAGTGTCGCTCGTTCCTTATAAATAGACCACCATCTTCATAAATTTGATAAAAAATAACCCTAACCCTAACTAAAAACTGTAGCCGCCACTTCCTAAATTGAATGGCCAGAAAATCATCAACTTTCTCCTCCATTATCTTCAAATCCAAGCATTATTTCAAGAAAGTCTCAACTAGAATGTTGTAGAAGGCTGTGAGTACTACGTTTTCAACGGCTATGATCTAAAATGGAGCATTGTAGTGGGAGATAGGGGGGCCGACAGGGGGGGACTTGCGCACGCAGTTCTAGGACGTGGTGGTGGCCGAGTTCCATGGCCTTGGGGCCGAGTGTAGCTAGTGGTGAGGCGCACGTCATGGAGCTATCTGATCGAGCTCTCGTCGAGTGTGGTGAGATCGAATTGGAACCCTAGTATTGGGTTAATGGGTTTGTTCGGCTGTAGGGTGTCGTGTGCGTGAGAAAGCAGGTTGGGGGAGAAGCAAATTCACGGCTATGATGGAGGGGAGCTTTGATCCTGTGGCCAGAAACTGTTTAGGTTTAAAAATATAAAGTTTATATTGTAATTAGTTAATATAAAACGTGTACAATCTTGTAAAATTCATATCTTTTTCATACGAGGTCGAAAAAATGCAAACTCAGTTGCGTTGGAATCGTATGGACGAGCACTACGCGATGGAGTTGGTTTGGAGTCGTTTGGAGTTAGTGAGAATTTTGGGTAAAATTAAACGCGCGTTTAATTTTATTCGAAATAAAAGCTTAAACGGAATTTAAAACCAAGGTGAGAACTTCTCACTCAATCGAATAGATTTCGATTTTATTTTAAATAGTTAGATTTAAAATATTTGAATGCATGTTTGAATGATGACTGTAAATTATTGATTGTTAAAATAGACATTATGCGCCGTTAGTAAGCGGATGTTATTTAATATAAACATATACCGCGAATATTTCATAAACAGTGAAATTGGTATTATATATAATATCAATATATATATATTGGCATATGTATATATTGCAGTTGTTGATTTCCCGCATTTTTTGTTTAGCGGATGAGACCCTATTACGCCGTTATTAAGCGGATAATATTTAATAAGAACATGTACCGCGATAATTTCGTACTGGAGCGAAATTGGTATTGTGCTAATGTTTTGGATGCAGGAAACAGGTTGGAGGGATCCAACTGGATTCCTCAACAGTATTTATTTAATTTCAGATATTTTGATATTTGATAGATTATCATATCGATATATGATATCGTTGTTAGTCGTGATTGACTATTTGGTGTGTAGCATCATTGGACCCAGATTTGGGATTTTAAAATGATTTTAAAGTGATTTTTGAAAATATACTATATTTTTGGAATTGATCCATTTCAAATGAATAAACGTTATAATTCTTAAAGTTATAAAAATTATGATTTTTGTGAAATATTGTTAAAAGCTGATTTTTGAAAATAAGGAATTAATGACTTTATAAAAGAGTTTAAATTGGGATTCTGAACTTGTTATAAAAAGTTTAAATATAGGATTTATAAAATTTAATTATTTTATAAATCAGTATGGTGAAGTTTTTAAAAGAATTTAAAGACGTTTTAAAGAATAATATAAATTAATTTATATTAAGAGATTTATAAATGGATATTTATAAATTGAATTATGGACATTATAAAACGAGTTTTTTATAAGTGTTTGAATGTAGTGAAAATGAATTTCCTAAATGAATGAAATTTATGAAATTATAAACTGTGAAGTTATAAATGGAATTTTATAAGCAATAGGTTTATAAAATTTATAAAGTTATCGAAAGAATGAATTTTGGATAAATAAACAATCTTATAAGTTAAGATTAATAATTTGGGAAGTTAAATGAACGATTTTGTAAAATAATCGTTTTATAAGTAATTAACTTATAATATGAACTTGTAGTTTATAATTGAGTTATAAACTGGAATAGGTTAATAAAGGAATTTATAAAAAGGAAGTTTTTATAAATAAATAGAAACGGAATTTATAAACGTTGTTTTATAAATCCGCAAATGACTTATTTTGATAAGTTAATTGTTATAACTTAGAGATAGAGTTATATTCACATTTTGAACAGTGAATAATCCTTTAAGTTAAAGTGAATAGAAATGATGAAATTTGTTAAGGTAGTATATTCACGTTTTTGAATAGTGAATAACACGTTAAAGAAATTGTTTAGAATGTGAATGTTTCAAATAAAATTAAAACGATCTAACGATGTTTTAAAATGTGTTGAGATTCGAAACCATAGATTTCAATATTTATTGTTGAAATAGACGTTTTCGAGAAATAAAAGGAAATGTGGACTATAACACTGTTGTTATAGTAAATGATTTCCGAAAGGAAATGTTTTGTATAGTATTGGGATTTATATATCTAGTTAAAATTCAAATCCCTATACTAGTGATTTTGGGTTGTTGTAACGATGTTTTACGCAACATTCGTTTTGACCCAAATAAATATGTTTAAGTGAATGATTTCCTTAAAGAATGAAATATATACTTAATTCGATTTAAGTATATTGAATATTTTCTAAGTGTTGAAAATAAAAGGAATTTGTGAATTACTTATGAATAAATAAGTATGGAAATGTTTTCCAATATGAAGTGAATAATTAGAATTTATCTTTTTTGAAGATAAATTGAAATGAATTATTGAAATCGCATATGCATGGATATCTTGAAATATAAATTCATTATGGAATTTATATGTGAAAGTGAAACTTGTTAAAAAAAATAAATATTGATTTCTTTTTGAAGTGTTGAAATTATATATCTAGTAAAGATATTTTGGAAAATAAATAATTTGGAAAATTATTTGGAATCTGGTGATGTGTGCATATCCAGTGATAGTTCAATAACCGACTATCAATATTTCCCTTTGAATGGGTATTTGATGTGAATTGATTGAATCTGAATGCACACTTATTTTTGAATAAGCGCTCACTATTCGGGTTAACCGGGAAAGGACCATGGGGTCGTATAACCCACTCCGAATATGTGATACGTCGTTGTGAATCGCATTTGAAGATCGGTGTTGAAGACCGGTATTTGCGAAAGTGATAGGATGAACTATCGATTGACTCTGCACCGAGTTGCTCCGGTATTGAGTTCTCCATATGTGATGGTGAATCCGATCAGGATTGTGAATATCCGGATTGCAAGGACTTCTTTGTAAGTGCCTTCGGTTCTGTTCGATCCCGGAACAGACTTGTATGGATTGTATGTCTGACATTACAATTTGAGATATAAAGCCGATTTCTTTCAAATATATTTCTGTTGGTGGCGGAGAATTTATTCTTTGCTTAACACCCTTCTTTGAGACGTACGAGCTCAAAGGTTATATAGTTGAAGTTATCAGCGATATATTCCCAGTTTGGTAATGTGACATGCTGAGTGATGCTGAAATGATCATTGTGTTGATTATTGTGATAGGATCATTTATTTGATCGTCTATCTTAGTGATCATTGTGTTGATCATTTGTTGACCCAAAGCATGGCTTTTGTATAAAGTATGTTTTTGTGGACGTGAATTCGTCGAGCCTCACATCCCGTGAATGGTCAAAACAGGAAAGAAGCAGCAAGGTTATGAGGGGTAGCACCCTTTAGGATGTGTCCATTTCCTTCTGGAAAAGGGTGGTATCATGGTATGGAGCCCAGATACTTACTCATGTTGAAAACACTTTGTTATGATTGTGTGAATTGATTAGAGAGCGCTCTCGGAAAAAGGTCCCAAAGGACCGGGGGATGGCATATTCGGTCAGTTGTTACTCAGTTAGGAGTAACCCGGCCTTGTGTTGGTTGAGATCCGGTTTGGTTCTCGGGGATGTCCATCCAGAGGCATTCTCAGTGGCAATGGGAAGTTCCTTGGCCTGACCATTTGTTGGAAATCCAAAGAAACAATACGTGACTTGTACGGTATTAGTTGTAGAACCTGCCATTTAATATGGTAGCTATTAGTAGGCATAATATAATGGTACCTATGCTGGCTAAGATTTATATTCTACTTTCGAAATGAATTTTTCCTACACTATGCACTAATAATAATATCAAATGCTCTTTTTAAATGCGTATCAAGCATGTTTGACTATCATAAGGAGAAATCTTCTCCAAGTCTGCGTTTGCATTGTGTGTGTGGCAGGAGGTCTTATGGTAGTCTCATTTTTAAAAGCATTGCGAATTGAGTTTAAAATATTCTCTTTTTGATTTTAAAGATAAATAAACTGTTTTGAGTTCTCACACCAGTCACATGACTGACTTGGAGTTTATTGTTTTCCTTCCTAAACTCTGGGTGCCCACCAATTTCCACACGGGCAGTCAAGAGTTAGGTTTATCAGGATATTCTGGATATTCTGGAGTTGCTGGAGGCAAGCTGGATGGCATGGCGTATTACTAGTATATAGTATTTCTTTTTCCGCTGCACTGTTTATTGTTGTATGTTGTTGTACACTCTGATGATATGATGTGATGTAATGAAATGTAATGTAATAACTGATATAGTTCTTTGTTTAAAGATTATTCATTTATTATTATATGTTGTTCCGCTGCGAATTGTGAGATTCTGTTGTTGTTCTGTTGTTTTCTTTTGTCCGTTCTATTTTAAAATTCTTCTATCTTCTATTTTTAAAATTCTCTGTTTTCTAAAAAAAATCGTCTATCTTCTTTTCCCTCTATTTTTCTTTTTCTTTCTTCTTTTTCTCTCTTCTTTCTTTTCTTTTCTTTTTAAAACCCATAACATCTCGGTTTTCGGCCTTTGATTTCTCGGCAGTCGATAAAGTGAGTGTCGATGTCGAATTTCCGAAAGTCGAAAATTTTCGGGACGTTACATTTGGTATCAGAGCTCTGATGGTTAAGCGAGAACCATGGTTCTGTAGGGTATAATTCATTAGAGATAGAGTCAGCAGTACTCTAGAATGAGTTTGAGTGTAATAATAGCTATGAGAGCGTATTTGTTAGTGAATATGAATTTGTTTTATATTGTGATGATTGGTTTATTGAGTGGTATATGAACCTTCGTCAGCGTGGTCCGCAAGACTATGCCGAAGGGGTTTCTAAACACTTGAATAGAACAATTCGACACGATATTGTTTTTAAAATTGGGTAAATGAAATAATTTTACCTTGATTATATTTTTATATATAAAGGAATAATTTTTCAGAATTATTAAAGTATGTATAAGTTGATTGTTAAGTTGTTTGAATAATCTAAATAAAAGAAGAATTGTATAAGTAAAAGAATTATAAGCATTGAATTATAATTAAAGTGAATTACAATTGTGAAATAAACTTATATATATAAGAAGTTAATATATTTATGAATGTGAGTTGTGAATAAAAATGAATTTAAAGTTAAATGGAATATAACTTAAGTGTTGTTGAATTAAGTTGATTTTGGTATCGAAGTAAATAATCAAGTGGATTAAATGAATATGAACTTGAGTTATGTAATAGAATTCAACTTTGTAATTGAATTGAATGAATGGATTGAATGTTAAAACAATTGAATGTAATTTAAGTTGATAAGGAATAATTAATGAAAGTATTAATTCATTAAAATCTAATGTTACTGAAAGTTAAATAAAATTGAATGAAAATCAATTTAATTAATTCAATTGAAAGTGATGGTGTTAAACCAAGATGAATATAAGCAAAAGAAATTTGGTTATAATTAATATACTTTGGTTGCTATATGGATGTTGTTTAATTGTATGTAATTCATTAAGTGTTAATGAAATTGAAAGCTATGAAATTGAATTCAAATTAGAAGTAAATAAATTTGAATAGAATTGAATGTGAATTGGATTTAATTAGTAAATATAAACTAATTGAATTGAGAATGAATGTTAGTAAATCCAATGTAAATAAATCAAATGTGATTTGAAATTGAAAACCATTTCATTGTATATAAATGAGAATATGAATGAATATTATTGGTTATGGATTATAGTTGATTGATGGTTGAATATATATTGCATTTGTTGTTTAGTTGCATTTGCTATGTGACATATATATAGTTATTATGTTGCTATATGTTGTATATTGAGATTATTTGCATATGTGCATGTTCTCATGTTGTTTGTTGAGTTTAGTAGGTGCGGATCGCGTTTGCTTCGCATTTGGAGTTCGCTTTAGCGCTATATTAGCCGTATATGCTTGCTAATAAAATATAAGGTACATATCTCGGATTAAATATCGCACTTTTATACTTTTTTCCCTTCGGGATGCCTCATTACTTGATGAGATGTATATTTGTGATATATATATACTGTCATTTTTTTTTTCGGATCGAGCCGCGCAAAGGAGACATGGCGAATTTTTCCGGAAATTTAAGGCGTTAGAAAAAATTTGAGAAAATTGGGAAAATTTTTGAAAACTTTAACTTTGAATTTGGAATTGAAAGTTAAACAATAGTAATTGTTTTTGAAAACATAACTAAGTATGATTTGAAAACTTAGTAAAGATTTGAAAGAAGTTTAATTATAAATTTTGGGAAAATTAATAGATTCTGTAACTTTTCTTACTTATAATTTCGAGGACGAAATTCTTTTAAGGGGGAAAGATTGTAACGACCCAGAATTTTATTAAATTAAAATTTGAATATTTAATTTATTTTAAATATTTAAAAGTGAATTTATAAGTCAAATAAATTTTTATTTGAATTTTTGGATTTAATTGGATAATTAAATCGATAATTTAATACGTTAAATTATGGAAATAATTGAAAATAGAGTTAAAAATGATTGAAAATAATTTGTAAAATTTTATTTAATCATACAGGAGTTATAGAAATATTTTAGAACTTTTAAAATCGAATTAAAAGTTAAATTGTGAAAATTGAATATTTTAATATTAAATAATCGACTGTAAAATAGTCAATTTTTGAACAGTCTCAGAATTGAACGAAACCAGTTCCATTGGATCCGTAATAGTTAGTTATTACCGGATTTCAAATTTCGTGTCAATCGGAGCTATCGTTTGATCGTGGCAGCTCGAAACGCATCGAATTATTTTTAATTTAAATTTGGCGAGTCAAAATAGCCATTTTTCAAAAAGTCTCGGATTTCGACGAAACCAGTTTCATCGGATCCGTAATGTGATATTATTGTAAGGTTTCAAATTTCAAGTCAATTGGATTTACGGTTTGTCCTGTACAAATTAAAACGCCTAGAAATCGATTTAAATCGGTTTAATTCAAATTGAGCGTTTTCAGCCATAACTCGCACATACTTCCGAATTAGCTTCCGAAACCTGTTCCATTGTGTCCGGAACGCGGGATAAACCCTAGGTACGCTGGTTACGGCGTCTAAATCGGAGTTCGGAAAATCCGGGATGAATAGTGTCGCTCGTTCCTTATAAATAGACCACCATCTTCATAAATTTGATAAAAAATAACCCTAACCCTAACTAAAAACTGTAGCCGCCACTTCCTAAATTGAATGGCCAGAAAATCATCAACTTTCTCCTCCATTATCTTCAAATCCAAGCATTATTTCAAGAAAGTCTCAACTAGAATGTTGTAGAAGGCTGTGAGTACTACGTTTTCAACGGCTATGATCTAAAATGGAGCATTGTAGTGGGAGATAGGGGGGCCGACAGGGGGGGACTTGCGCACGCAGTTCTAGGACGTGGTGGTGGCCGAGTTCCATGGCCTTGGGGCCGAGTGTAGCTAGTGGTGAGGCGCACGTCATGGAGCTATCTGATCGAGCTCTCGTCGAGTGTGGTGAGATCGAATTGGAACCCTAGTATTGGGTTAATGGGTTTGTTCGGCTGTAGGGTGTCGTGTGCGTGAGAAAGCAGGTTGGGGGAGAAGCAAATTCACGGCTATGATGGAGGGGAGCTTTGATCCTGTGGCCAGAAACTGTTTAGGTTTAAAAATATAAAGTTTATATTGTAATTAGTTAATATAAAACGTGTACAATCTTGTAAAATTCATATCTTTTTCATACGAGGTCGAAAAAATGCAAACTCAGTTGCGTTGGAATCGTATGGACGAGCACTACGCGATGGAGTTGGTTTGGAGTCGTTTGGAGTTAGTGAGAATTTTGGGTAAAATTAAACGCGCGTTTAATTTTATTCGAAATAAAAGCTTAAACGGAATTTAAAACCAAGGTGAGAACTTCTCACTCAATCGAATAGATTTCGATTTTATTTTAAATAGTTAGATTTAAAATATTTGAATGCATGTTTGAATGATGACTGTAAATTATTGATTGTTAAAATAGACATTATGCGCCGTTAGTAAGCGGATGTTATTTAATATAAACATATACCGCGAATATTTCATAAACAGTGAAATTGGTATTATATATAATATCAATATATATATATTGGCATATGTATATATTGCAGTTGTTGATTTCCCGCATTTTTTGTTTAGCGGATGAGACCCTATTACGCCGTTATTAAGCGGATAATATTTAATAAGAACATGTACCGCGATAATTTCGTACTGGAGCGAAATTGGTATTGTGCTAATGTTTTGGATGCAGGAAACAGGTTGGAGGGATCCAACTGGATTCCTCAACAGTATTTATTTAATTTCAGATATTTTGATATTTGATAGATTATCATATCGATATATGATATCGTTGTTAGTCGTGATTGACTATTTGGTGTGTAGCATCATTGGACCCAGATTTGGGATTTTAAAATGATTTTAAAGTGATTTTTGAAAATATACTATATTTTTGGAATTGATCCATTTCAAATGAATAAACGTTATAATTCTTAAAGTTATAAAAATTATGATTTTTGTGAAATATTGTTAAAAGCTGATTTTTGAAAATAAGGAATTAATGACTTTATAAAAGAGTTTAAATTGGGATTCTGAACTTGTTATAAAAAGTTTAAATATAGGATTTATAAAATTTAATTATTTTATAAATCAGTATGGTGAAGTTTTTAAAAGAATTTAAAGACGTTTTAAAGAATAATATAAATTAATTTATATTAAGAGATTTATAAATGGATATTTATAAATTGAATTATGGACATTATAAAACGAGTTTTTTATAAGTGTTTGAATGTAGTGAAAATGAATTTCCTAAATGAATGAAATTTATGAAATTATAAACTGTGAAGTTATAAATGGAATTTTATAAGCAATAGGTTTATAAAATTTATAAAGTTATCGAAAGAATGAATTTTGGATAAATGAACAATCTTATAAGTTAAGATTAATAATTTGGGAAGTTAAATGAACGATTTTGTAAAATAATCGTTTTATAAGTAATTAACTTATAATATGAACTTGTAGTTTATAATTGAGTTATAAACTGGAATAGGTTAATAAAGGAATTTATAAAAAGGAAGTTTTTATAAATAAATAGAAACGGAATTTATAAACGTTGTTTTATAAATCCGCAAATGACTTATTTTGATAAGTTAATTGTTATAACTTAGAGATAGAGTTATATTCACATTTTGAACAGTGAATAATCCTTTAAGTTAAAGTGAATAGAAATGATGAAATTTGTTAAGGTAGTATATTCACGTTTTTGAATAGTGAATAACACGTTAAAGAAATTGTTTAGAATGTGAATGTTTCAAATAAAATTAAAACGATCTAACGATGTTTTAAAATGTGTTGAGATTCGAAACCATAGATTTCAATATTTATTGTTGAAATAGACGTTTTCGAGAAATAAAAGGAAATGTGGACTATAACACTGTTGTTATAGTAAATGATTTCCGAAAGGAAATGTTTTGTATAGTATTGGGATTTATATATCTAGTTAAAATTCAAATCCCTATACTAGTGATTTTGGGTTGTTGTAACGATGTTTTACGCAACATTCGTTTTGACCCAAATAAATATGTTTAAGTGAATGATTTCCTTAAAGAATGAAATATATACTTAATTCGATTTAAGTATATTGAATATTTTCTAAGTGTTGAAAATAAAAGGAATTTGTGAATTACTTATGAATAAATAAGTATGGAAATGTTTTCCAATATGAAGTGAATAATTAGAATTTATCTTTTTTGAAGATAAATTGAAATGAATTATTGAAATCGCATATGCATGGATATCTTGAAATATAAATTCATTATGGAATTTATATGTGAAAGTGAAACTTGTTAAAAAAAATAAATATTGATTTCTTTTTGAAGTGTTGAAATTATATATCTAGTAAAGATATTTTGGAAAATAAATAATTTGGAAAATTATTTGGAATCTGGTGATGTGTGCATATCCAGTGATAGTTCAATAACCGACTATCAATATTTCCCTTTGAATGGGTATTTGATGTGAATTGATTGAATCTGAATGCACACTTATTTTTGAATAAGCGCTCACTATTCGGGTTAACCGGGAAAGGACCATGGGGTCGTATAACCCACTCCGAATATGTGATACGTCGTTGTGAATCGCATTTGAAGATCGGTGTTGAAGACCGGTATTTGCGAAAGTGATAGGATGAACTATCGATTGACTCTGCACCGAGTTGCTCCGGTATTGAGTTCTCCATATGTGATGGTGAATCCGATCAGGATTGTGAATATCCGGATTGCAAGGACTTCTTTGTAAGTGCCTTCGGTTCTGTTCGATCCCGGAACAGACTTGTATGGATTGTATGTCTGACATTACAATTTGAGATATAAAGCCGATTTCTTTCAAATATATTTCTGTTGGTGGCGGAGAATTTATTCTTTGCTTAACACCCTTCTTTGAGACGTACGAGCTCAAAGGTTATATAGTTGAAGTTATCAGCGATATATTCCCAGTTTGGTAATGTGACATGCTGAGTGATGCTGAAATGATCATTGTGTTGATTATTGTGATAGGATCATTTATTTGATCGTCTATCTTAGTGATCATTGTGTTGATCATTTGTTGACCCAAAGCATGGCTTTTGTATAAAGTATGTTTTTGTGGACGTGAATTCGTCGAGCCTCACATCCCGTGAATGGTCAAAACAGGAAAGAAGCAGCAAGGTTATGAGGGGTAGCACCCTTTAGGATGTGTCCATTTCCTTCTGGAAAAGGGTGGTATCATGGTATGGAGCCCAGATACTTACTCATGTTGAAAACACTTTGTTATGATTGTGTGAATTGATTAGAGAGCGCTCTCGGAAAAAGGTCCCAAAGGACCGGGGGATGGCATATTCGGTCAGTTGTTACTCAGTTAGGAGTAACCCGGCCTTGTGTTGGTTGAGATCCGGTTTGGTTCTCGGGGATGTCCATCCAGAGGCATTCTCAGTGGCAATGGGAAGTTCCTTGGCCTGACCATTTGTTGGAAATCCAAAGAAACAATACGTGACTTGTACGGTATTAGTTGTAGAACCTGCCATTTAATATGGTAGCTATTAGTAGGCATAATATAATGGTACCTATGCTGGCTAAGATTTATATTCTACTTTCGAAATGAATTTTTCCTACACTATGCACTAATAATAATATCAAATGCTCTTTTTAAATGCGTATCAAGCATGTTTGACTATCATAAGGAGAAATCTTCTCCAAGTCTGCGTTTGCATTGTGTGTGTGGCAGGAGGTCTTATGGTAGTCTCATTTTTAAAAGCATTGCGAATTGAGTTTAAAATATTCTCTTTTTGATTTTAAAGATAAATAAACTGTTTTGAGTTCTCACACCAGTCACATGACTGACTTGGAGTTTATTGTTTTCCTTCCTAAACTCTGGGTGCCCACCAATTTCCACACGGGCAGTCAAGAGTTAGGTTTATCAGGATATTCTGGATATTCTGGAGTTGCTGGAGGCAAGCTGGATGGCATGGCGTATTACTAGTATATAGTATTTCTTTTTCCGCTGCACTGTTTATTGTTGTATGTTGTTGTACACTCTGATGATATGATGTGATGTAATGAAATGTAATGTAATAACTGATATAGTTCTTTGTTTAAAGATTATTCATTTATTATTATATGTTGTTCCGCTGCGAATTGTGAGATTCTGTTGTTGTTCTTTTGTTTTCTTTTGTCCGTTCTATTTTAAAATTCTTCTATCTTCTATTTTTAAAATTCTCTGTTTTCTAAAAAAAATCGTCTATCTTCTTTTCCCTCTATTTTTCTTTTTCTTTCTTCTTTTTCTCTCTTCTTTCTTTTCTTTTCTTTTTAAAACCCATAACATCTCGGTTTTCGGCCTTTGATTTCTCGGCAGTCGATAAAGTGAGTGTCGATGTCGAATTTCCGAAAGTCGAAAATTTTCGGGACGTTACAGGAACGAAGCCATAATTTATTAAAATACTTAATATCAGAAAGATTACTTTTTGATTATTTTTAAAACACTTTTAAAATCCACATAATATTAAAAAAATAGTTTTTATAAAAATACTTTTATAACTCGATGTTTCAACAAGTCCATCTTCGTTCTTACAGAAATTCGGTCATACGTTGATCAGGCGTAAGACTGAAAATCTATAAGTACTTAGCAGACCCATTTTCAACACTCGGTGAAAATACTTGGAAAATAATTTTATTGAATTTTGAAATCGAGGAAATATCCTTGGTGAGAATGCTCTGGAAATCATCACCCCCATCCATGGTCACAGTTACATACTGGGTTGCGTTGCCATCGCAGCAAAAGTCCAAGTAACTGTAGGCACTCCGCGCCCCTCGATTACGCCATGGAACCCACAATAGATCGTAGTTACATTCCAGGGTTAAGTTGCCATCGCAGCAAAAGTCCATGTAAATGTTGGCTCTCAGCGGTACACACAATTTTCGCTGTCAAAATGAAACTTCTCCACTCCTACGTAGGTCGCAGTCTACCGATGTAAAATCAAACATAGATTGTTGGCTCTCAACGGCACACACGACTTTCGCTATGTTACCATAGGACGCAGTCTACCGGTATAAAATCAAACGTAGACCGTTGGCTCTCAGCGACACACACGACTTTCGCTATGGTATACACTACTCATAATCCTCATGAACTAGTTTTGTCCGGACTCCTCACAGGATCAACTTTAGAACCCTCCTTTGGGGATCAGGGCAGCACCACCCGGTGGCACTCTTGAGAAGTTCATTTTAAGGAAGCGCCTTTTTCCCTAGAGCCATCATCAAAACACTTTATACTATACACATATAGTATCTTTCAAATCATACACCTAGTATGATCTCATACAAAGCTCCTTTACACAAAATCGATTATCCCAAAATCGATAAATTTCAAACTAGGCTTTTCAAATTTCAATATTGATTTTACCCAAAAATCAAAAGCCTTTCCAAATCCAAAGGTTCCCAAAACCTTTTTCCAAATTCCTCATAAGATCCTTTATATATATAGATATATATAATTTTTTTAAAACTTTGGATCATTTCAAACTTTTATAAAACCCTTTTAATACTTCAAACACTTTCAAAAGTCTTTTTTCTTCTGGCTATAGATTCAACAAGGGAAGATCTTATATAGTAAAGATATATAACTTTGTTTATCCCAAATCAAATCTTCAAATTGAATTTCTTTTTCCAATATCAATTTCACTCAAAACTATACGATGTACACTTATCATCCGTACGCTATACCAATTTGATCGCTTGTTCAATCACACAAGTTCACTTCCAAATTAGTATCGTGCACCCAACTTTCTAGTGCGGACACAGATCTGGTTTCTTGATTAGAAACCGTCATTCTCCTTGCATAGCCATAACTATGATAGAGAATATCCAGAACCAATCAACAATCCATATCCAGATTCGCCGTCGAAAATTGAGTGAAAAAATCCCACTCGGATCGATATAACTATCTCGAAATTCGATGCTCGAATCTAGATCAAATCACTATGCGAATAGAATAATATACGTACATCCTACGTATTTATTTCCACTGATTATTAGCCAAATCAATTCCATTTCTGTTCACATTCACTTTGATTTTCATTCACTTACTAGCAACTTCTTAAATCCTCATTTGGATTATCACTTCAATTCTAATTGGGTATTTAATCATAAACCGTTTGAACTCTGTCCAGCTTAGATTAAAAAATAGCTTAAAAGGTTTAAAATAGATAAGTAGTTGAAAAATAATTATTACTTTGTAAAATATCTGTAAAATAGTTAAATAATTGTAAAATAGTTAGAAAAAGGTCAGATAGTTATAGAAATTTTAAATAATTGCAAAATAGTTGAAAAATAGAAATTAATTTGTAAAATAGTTGAAAAACAGTAATTGGTTTATAAACAGTTGAAAAATGGTTAAATAGTTCCAAAACAATTATAAATAAGTATAAAATTGTTTGGGCTTTTAAAAAAAAGATTGCATATAGTAAATAGCTTGGAAAAATAGATTTATATTAAAACAACTTATTTTCAAAATAGTCTAAAGCCAAACTGTTCAATTCCCAATCTCCATTCCCATCAATTCAATTTAAATTTCTACTTTCATTTAAATTTACTCAGTTTCAATTTAAATAACTTCAATTTTCCCTTGAACTTGATTTATCCCCAATTCAAGTTGAATTAACCTCGGTTTCTTTCCAAATTTAACTTTATTCAACTTTGATCTAAAATTCTACTAATTCAAATAAATTTCAATCGAACTAGTTCCAATTTCAGTTCATTTTAACTCCAGTTCGAATTAATCCCAATTTCAAACTCTATTTCCAAATCAAGTTGAATTATTCTAGATTTCTTCCCAAATTCAATTCAAATTCCATTTGAATTTAAAACTACTCAACTTTAATTACAATTCCAAATTATTTAAATCAATTTGGACTAACTTCAAATTGAACCCACTTCAATTTCAAATCATCTCAATTCCTGTTTGAATAAATCCCAATTCCCTTTAAACTTTGACTTATTCAACTTCAATTTCATTTCAAATCAATCCAATTCAAATTTTCCATTTGAATTTTTAAACTTATCCATCTTCAATCGCAATTCTAATTAATTCAAATCAAATTTAATTTTAACTAATTCAATTCAATTCAAATTTAAACCATCCCGAATTATATAAATTTGAGTTAAATTTTTAAATGTTGATTTAATCCTTTAAATCAAATAAAATCAACTTATATCTTTAAATCCAAATTCATTTCAAACTTATTTCAAAGTTCAAATAATAATTCAAATCTTTTTTTAAACAACTAAATCTTTGAAATTCAATTTATCATCAAATTCAATATTGAAACCAAACCTTTGAAGTTTTATCTTAAACATTCAAATTTTAAGTATAAAATGATTCCATTTTACCTTAATAATGGATATATTACCACACCCTATTTCTTTAAACAAATCCAATTCACAATTTAAAGATTATTAATAACAATAGGGTAATATCATCGAACTATTTTAAAACATCCATCCATTTCCATTTTTCGAATCTCAAACCCAATTTGAGATCACTCAAACTCTCAATTCCAATCAACCATTTAACTTCCCAAGTTAAATCTTAATTTCATCTTGAAATTTCCAAATCAGATTGATCATTAACTTATTTAACTTCCTCCAAGTTAAATTCAATTTACTTAATCCAGTCAATCTTACTCAATTTGAATTCCCAATTCAAATTTTAAACTTCACATTAATAACCTTCCCACTTATTAAGTTCAAAAATTTATCACTTTGGGTATCACATTCCATTCCAAATTTAAAACTCAACATTTAGAGTTTATTTCAAATCACCTTTGATACTTAAGTATATCCACACATATATACATATTTTATTTCTTAGCCCACCAGGCCATACTTTAAATTTTAAACCACCTTTGGATAACTCAAAACAAATTCCTTTAAAGTTTCCAAACAACTCCTATTTTAAATTAAGATCACATTCAAAATAATCTGAATAATATCATTTATTCTTTATTTTAATATTTTGAAACAATTCAAATGTTTGTAAACTTAGGTTTTAAAATTTCACAATTTTAAAACCTACTTCAATTTAGAAGTTATACCCAACTAAGTTTAATTCCTCAAAAAAATTTATAATTTTAGGATAATAACCAAGGTTATTACAACTGGAAATCAATTCATTATTATCTTATTCTGAAAATTCTTCTCCAGATTCAAGATTTAATTTTAGTTTGAGTCCATTTAAAACTTATTTTTATTTAATTTCAATTTGGTTGTATTTCTATTACCACTTAATTTAATTTCAATAATCTAACAACCAATTACCTTAATATTTATTAGAAAGAAATATTGCTTTATTTATATAAGAAAATAACAAGTACGCTCTTATATATATAGGCACACACCCAACTCATTCTAGGGTACCATTGGCCGTATCCTTAATGAGTAATCCCACCAGAGCCAAGGTTCTCGCTTAACCTTCTGCTCTGATACCAAATGTAACGACCTGAAATTTTCGATTCAGAAAATTCCAGATAGTTAGGAAAAGAAGAAAAGAGAAAGAAGAAATAGCAACAAGTCACAGAAACCTCACATTCGCAGCGGATCAAAATATAATATCACATAAATTACGGTTTAAAAATGAAGAACTGTATCAGTACGCTTACATTTTATACATCAGAGTTACAACATTTACACAACACTGGACATTTTAGAATAACATGTCCTATATATATATAACTATATATCACAACGGATGCACTCCATACGTTCCTTCCATCCAGCTCGCCTCCTAAGCTCTAGAACGTCCTTACTTGAAAATATGTAATACTCGGTCTGACCTGAGCATTACATCAAAGTAACAACCGGGTCAGGCTGGAAACCAGCAAGAGTAAACCCATCTAACATGAAATACAAAAACATATAACTTACATAAACCCGGCATAACTTGTGATCAATTTACAACTTCACAAGTTGTTATAGACATCACTTATTTCACACATCAAATTTTAAGTACCAAACCTTAGATTAAATGGTCCAATTCACTTAAATCATTCCACTTCAGCCTATTAGTTTCACATATCAAATTACAAAAAAACCGTAGTGGTTTCGGGTATTTACTAATACCTGACTCCCGTCTCTTCGAATCTAAGGTCATCTTAACCCAAGTTATTCAAGACAAATACAATTCAACTTTAAATACAGGGTGTCACAGTAATTCATCATCAATAGTTAACCACATCTTCACAGTTTACATCAAACATATCATATCACATAGCATTACGAATCACATATTAAGGATAACAATTAATCCAAGGCTTCCAATATCATTCTAAATCCATACACAAGGTTGAATTAGCCATACCATTCTAATTAATTTAAATATATTAAATTAATTACTTCCATTGTCTTTAAGTCATGCTTACTCAAAATTAATTAATTACAAATCAATTAAGTAATCATTCTCTAATTATCATTTTTTTATTTACATTAAGTAATTAGCCTTTAATTAGATTCACAAATTAATTATCCTTAACCTTTCACAGTAATTATAATTAATTACATCAGTCTTTAATTAATTATATAAATTAATCGTATCATATTCAGTAATTAACTATCCTCCATTTCTAACATTAATTAACTTATTCATTAATTATTTTAATTAGCTACACCAAGTAATTAATCCTATATTACTTCCACTAAGTAATTACCTTCCTTATTAATTACACGAAGTAATTAAACCTTAATTATTTTCATTTGCTTAATTACTTCTTAATTAGTTTCCTTTAATTACTTACCTGAAGTAATTACTTTTTTATTTCATTCGGTAATTATCCATTAATTACTTCACTAAGTGATTGTACATAATCAGTTACACTAGGTGATTATCTTTAATAAATTAGATTAATTAATTAACCTAAATTAATCACATTAATTTAGTTAATCACATTGAGTAATTAATCTCTTTAGTTACTTCCATATATCATAATTAATTACCTTAAATTAAAACAATTATAAACTTTTAAATTGTTAAAACATTTAAAAAAACACTTATCTAAATATTCTTAAAATTCAATTACTTCTATTTAAATCTTAAACTTGTTTAAAGTTTTCTTTAGAAAAATAATTATTTAAAGTAACCTTAAACCCCTTCTTAAACACTTGTTAGGATTTTTCTTTTTTTTCTTTTTTTAAAAATCTGGAATCTTGTATAGTTGCCTTTACTATTAAACCAGGCAAAACACAAACCCAATCTCGAGCAACACTCACATTCACATCCCTAAAAAACCTGTAACAAAGTAAAACGTCACATGAACTTCTACGAGACTATCTAGCATTAGCACGAGCATGATCCTGAGAAAACATCTTCTTCCCTCTACTTCCTGATTCCCTTTTTTTTTCATTCCAGCTCTGACACACACAATCACCTCTAATGCACATGCACACGACTTCACCTTACTTGAACATGTCACCGATCCTATCCACAAACCATCTCCGACCTTCGAAATCGCCTGAACACCTCAAAATCCCACAACCCTTCCTGCATCGAAATTCGAACACTCGAAACCCCTTTACAGGAGCAGGAACCTCCCCTTTAATGCCTCGTTCTTTCTTTCCTGACCACCAAAAAAACAAAAAAACTCGCCAGCGTCGTCACTGTCGTCTCCTTAACCATTCCCCCATACCGAAATCTTAACCATCCGTCACGATGCCAAAATTGACAAGAAAGAAACCTCGACCCAAAACATTTGCTAAACCCTAACCTTGCCTTAATCGGCCACCACCGGTATTACAAAAATACATCACTATTTTTATCGTGCTACCCTACCCCTGATCCTTCTCTATGCCACTACTCGACTCGCGATGATCACCGGTTCACCGGAATTTACCAAAAATCCTATTTTCAAACAACTGGGAAATTCCCAACATAAACGAGTTTAAAAATTTCGAAATGTTTACAAAAATCATTGTTCACTAATATGAATAAATTTACAAAATCCAAACATGAAATCTCGAACATTAATTTTTTAGACTTAAATATGATTTCTACTGTTATACCATATTTTTGAATCAATCACAAAATTAAATTACTTGAATTTTTTTTTTAAATTTGCATTACACTGATGTAATCATTCATTTTGAAATCAAAGCCTAAAATCATTTGAAGGGAAAGATATGAATGTTAACCTGATGAAGTTAAGCCTGTTATTTACAATAGAGCATATATAAATACACACAGTCAATTATACAGGCATGGCATACTCATTAATATATATTCCCATCAAACATCCATGCAAGTATTATAGACTTATATTTCTACAAGATTTTAACACATGCATCAAGGATTTTTTTTAACATAAATATTTACTCACCTTAAAACTATTGAACAGAGAAGAGCTTTTAGAGAATCTGAAAATGCTCTTGAATTTTGTTTGAGTTGAGCTACTACTTGATGTTTAAATTTGAATTTCTCTTGATTTTCTTTTCCTCTGGTTAGTTTACAGGTGGGTTTGAATCCTTGCTGCTTCCAGAAAACAGAGAACCAGGTTCGGGTGAAGGTTGAATTTAATGTTGAAGCTGATCCTAAACCTGGAAATCTTTGATTTCCAGGTTGAAGGTCGAATTTGTTTTGATGTTGAGGTGATTTTTACTTTGATCTGGTTTTTAGTTTTAAAATTTTGGACATGATTCTTTTCTGTTTTCCAGGACAAGTTGATCTGATTTTCATTTTTCTCTTTTTTTTATGAATAAAAGTATGGAGAGAAAAGTGAGCAGCCTATTTTTTTTTAAATTTCTTAAATGAAATCATCTTGCTACTTGCATATTAATCTTACACTTGTACATCTATATTTTTCTTTAATCTTCACTTGTAAATATGCGTATAAATTTTAACTTACAAATGTTATATATTTCTAAAATTCTTACACTTGTTCAATACTTGTTTAATTGTTTTACAAATGTTTAATATCTTTTTAATTTCTTACTCTTGTATTAATTCCATGTTTTCAAATATTTACATATGCTTATTTACATTAATAAATATTTATATTAAATTAAAATTTTAGTTCTATACTTAAAAATATCTTAAGTGTATTAATATTTAAATTACCCCTTTCTATTCACCAATTTGCAATTAAAAAGAAAATGATAAAAATTCCTATTATACTTTTATATTAAATTTCTAATGAGAAATTTACTTTCCTTAATTTATATACAATATTTTAAAGAAAATAATATAAACAAATTATATTTTAATGAAATCACATATATATATATATATTATGTCTAATTTATTTTAAGATATATTACTCTTTGAATTTCCAATTCAAATTCAAATTCCAATTTAACATTCGATCTAAAAAACAAATAAACAAATGCCAATTCAATTTGTAAATGATAATTCCTTTTAAAATCTATTTATACTTATAAGCAACACATTATTATTATAGTTTTGAAAATATCTATTTTGCCAAAATAATTATAGTAGAAAAACTATCAAATGAATACTTATTCAAGTACATATTTTTATTACCAAAATTGTTTATTTAACTTATAAATCAGTATTTCTACTGATTAAACCCAGTTAATTTATCAATTACAGATATTCCAAAATTCGGGTTATCACACAAGGGATCAACGATGGCTAAGAGGTATGGCGAAGACAACGAATAGGATCAACGGAGCTGAGAGATCAGCGTTCCTTTAATCCAACTAGTAGCTGAACGTAAACAGCTAGTGATTGCCATCAAAACGTAAGAGTAATGATAAAAGTCTATGGGAACATCTCCAAGTCCAAACTCTAGAAAAATCCTAAGTGCTTAGCCCATCGACCCATGCCTCTGCTCAAACCATCAAACAAACTAGATATGAAACACTATCATAAAGAGATAAGATTTGGTCCACAAAACGAACCAAGTCTATGGGTTGCTAGCAACCCATAGGCCATGGGACACCAACGACCTATGGTTCTGGCTCGTTTTGTGTTCCTAAGCCCCCCTAGGTCGCCTGGAACCTACCTACGAGCTGATGAAGACAAGCCTGGCCCAGAAGCTCCACGATCTCTATATATACCATCCTACCTGCAACATAAAGACGATCTTCTTCGGACTGGTGGCTGAAGTTCTGTTGGAATTATTCTTCACTCTCTACCTCTCTCACAACAATCTCTAAAGGAATACACTGTGATTCTCCAATGGATTCCAACTCTAATGATTCAATTTAGCTAGAAAACAATCAAAGCCTTGTAATCAAACATCTATTGTAACGGCAATCGGTCAATGTTACAACTATAAAGTGGACATTGGCTTCATAAACAGCCGAACCACTATAAAAATTCTCTATATACTTTCTTCTACTTTTCTTTCCTTATATCTGTGATCTGTGATATTGCTCTGTCAGAACAGGGCTGGTGCTTTCAAACTCCAACTAGGGTGTTGGTCCATTTTTTGGGTCAACATTTTGGTGCTTTCATTGAGAACTCCCACTCAAGATCCAGATCTAGCTATCTACTTTGTATCTCATTGGTCTAGAAGTTAGATCCTTATCTTTACTTGAAGAATATATTATTTGGAATCAATGGCTCCAGGAAGAAGGAGAACTTCCTTTGTAAAGTCTATAGGGGTAGTAGTAGCTGGGGAAGATGTTAATCCCCAACAAACCGAAGTGAATATTGGTAACATAGGGAATCACGCACATGCCTCCTCCGGTCAGCATGAAGTTATCACTAGGGATGGGTTATTTAAATGGTTGATGAGATCAACCGAAAAATGGAGAATAGCCAAAAGGCTCTAATGGATAAACTTAATGCTCTCCTAACCCTATAGTCGAATCCTTCTCTAAGGACTATGCTCGAACCCACGGCTACTATGGAATAAGAGAATTCTTCTATTTTTGGTCTACATAGAAGAAATGGAAAACAACAACAAAAATGAATGACAACAGGACTTAACATTGACAGAAATGCAAGTACTATGTATGCCATAAGGTAGCTTATTTTGAATTTGAGTCGGGGGCAAAGACACCCATAGAATACATAGCTCTAGATCTTTCCAACTTAGAGGACGGAGAGCCAGACGACAAAGTGGAAGAGGACGCCAATGCATTTGATAATGCAAGGAATATCCAAACTACTCCAGTGAGACCAACTGCAAGCTAACGTGACCCTGCAAGAGTGGATCTCCTGAAGACAGGAGAGCCCAAACCTCTGCCCACGCACCATGACCATTTGCAAAGTCAAACACCTGGCGAACCGACTGATCGTCGTCCTTAGGAATACCGAACATCAGAGGCATACATCGCGGATATGGTTAAACGATTAATGAAGGAGAGTAAAGAAAGAAAAGATGATGAGTAGGGATCTATGCCATGATGGACTCCCTTCACCAATGAAATCCTAAACGAGAGATATCTAGAAAAGTTCACAATGCCAACTATTCCATCCTATGACGAAATGAAGGAATCGAAGCCTCACTTGTACAAATACAGTTGGTATATGGATGGAGCGTATGCCTCTAAAGATGTTCGATACATATGCTTCCCTATATTTCTCAAAGGGGTTGCGTCAATGTGGTTCCCTAGGCTTCCACCAACGTCTATCTCTACTTTTGACCAATTAGCGACAAGGTTCCTTGATCAGTTCAAACCCCATACCGCATAGCCAAAAGATGTCATGTCCCTATCCAGGTTGTTCGGCCGTAACAAGTCACTGAAGTCTTTCATGAACAGGTTCAACACTACGGTGACAAAAGTAAGCAACCCCAACGAAGACATGGTTTTTATGGCATTAGTTCGTGCTATTCACATGGAAACTGAATTCAAAAAGTGGATTAAGATGAAGCAACCTACCGCAAGGAAAGATTTCAATCGCAAAGCAGGTCAGTACCTAAGGTTGGAGGTAGTGCATGGATCGAAAGGGAAGTCTACTAGTGTGCAATCGGCAAATGATGAGCAAAGTGATGTAGAAATATTGAATCAAAATTTGCATACTTTTAGAACCGCTGAAGGAACCACCGGGAAAGATGGGAATTCAAAGAGAAAAGATCAAAACTCCAATAAGAAGAACGACAATGGCAGCAATAAAGCTTGAAGGGTTTAAGCCCGAAGGCTACACTCCCCTGAGCGACACACCGGATAACATTTTTCTCGCAATTCAAGGAACCGAGGAATGCAAAAGGCTACCTAGAAAGGAGGCGACCAAGCAACAGAAGCGCTTAGGGAAATTCTGCCGCTTTCACGAGACACATAGCCACAATACGAACGAATGCAAGCACCTAAAGAATCTCATTAAGGAACTGATCCAAAGAACAAACTCCAGCAGTACGTAAAACAGCCAAAAAACCTTGATAAATCTGCTACTCCTCAACACCCAAGAAAACATAGGAATCAAGCTAGAACAAGAGAAGAAGTGTCAAAACGAAATGACCGAAGGCTTATTATCAGAACCATATCTGGGGGACCACATCCCGCATAAAGAAGTTAGGGAAAATGGAGCAATATGCAAGTTCGTTGAAGTACGCTTCGAAGGAATCATGTTTGGCTGTGGAAGGCAAAACTCTGGTTAAGATGCAAAGGATCTTAAATGACGATATTGTGTTCTGAAATCAAGATACTGAAGGGATCGAAGCTCCAACTCTCGATCTGATGGTGGTGACGGTAGGGATTGGATCTGCTATAATTCGGTGGGCGTTGATTGATGGCGGTTGCTCCGTTAACGTTCACTTTAAACGCTTTTTCGATCAAATGAAGATTGGCATGAAAAGTGTGTCTGCATGCCAAACAAAGATTCAGGGGTTTGTTGGTGAACCCAAGCAACCGGTGGGAAAAATTGACCTACCAGTGGAACTCGGAGAGGGTGAGTGAAGGGTCACCCTCATTCAGACTTTTGTGATCATAGATGGAATGTCATCATACAATGACTTCTTGGAACGGCTATTGAAAGTACGGTGTGTATACAATTATATGTGCTAATATAGTTCACACGGATCGTGTAATATGGACTACAATATAAATGCGGAAATAGATGATAATAGCATAGTAAATAAAAAATAGAAAAATCACACCAGAGATTTTTATACTGGTTCGGAGCACCGTCCTACGTCCAGTCCCAGACTTCTATCTGGATTTTCACTATTAACAACCTCGCTTCACCCGGAGGAACAGGTTTACAACACCCGAACAACCGAACGGGATTTCACGCCTCTAATACACTGAGGACTTCAACACTTGCCTCTTACAACACAGAGGACTTCAACAAAAGAACAAATACAATTGTTGTTGACAACTTGTGTTCTTGAAAACACGGATTTGTCACTAACAGTACACCCTTCCTATAATCTTATCCTCAAAGTATGCGAATGATGTTTTGAAAAGATTAAAGAAAGTATATTACTTATTGAATCAAAAGATATGAAATAGTTTCAATGATTCAATGAATAATCGAGAGCTTTTTAGAATGCAGGAGTATATAAAGTAAGATCAGAGATTAGATTAAAAAGAATATATAAAATTGTTGTTTTTAATCAACGAATTGGATGAGTTTATATAGAAAAGAATGGTTGTAACTCTTTGCCATTAAGAGATATGATCTTTGGTGAAAGGTAAGAGATGCAACCTTTGGAGAAGAGAAGTGTCTTTTGGAAAAATTGCTTTCTGTTCAAAAACGGTCGACAGGTTAAAAAGTGACCAGTAGACAGGAATTTAAAATATATATACGTTATGTGCATGTGTGCACGTTCATTGTGTATTTTACACAGAAACGGTCGACCGTATGATTATTAACCGGTCGACCGGTCCCTGTTAATTTGCACAATGAATGTGCAATGCTATTAAAACGTATATATATCGATTATATTGAGGTGCATGATTATTTGAGGATAGATTTTAACAAGTTTATCACTATTACAATATCAAATAATCAATCTATAATCTATAGTAACATATGTAGCTTTAATGACCTTGTTTTGTCGATCGCCTTATTTGTCAGAAATCAAAACTTTCATAAAACTTGTGACTCAACATTCTCCCCCTTTTTGATTGATGACAATATATATCTGCAAATCTGAATCTCCCCCTGAGTATGTGATCTCTTTCTCTTTGAATTCTTATAAATGTATGTTCCTGCAAGCAATTGTTAGCCCTTTCTCCCCCTTTATCATCGACAAAAAGAGTAACAGATACTAGAATAGTAGAATGAATATGATATGCATAGAAAAATAAATCATTAACACATCAAAAACATAACAGAGTTTACTACAGAACATAATGTCAAATGAAAAACACAAATAACGACACTATTTAGTACAAGTGTCGATGAATGTTTTTAAAGAGCTAAACCATAATAGAATCTAGGATGAAGCAGATCGTATCTCCTCTTCATCATCATCATCGTCGTCATCGTCATCATCTTCTTCTTCCTCATCATTGTGCCCTCTAGACGATTCTCCATGTCCATGACCACTCATTCCTGTAGACTCGTCAGATGATGTCCAGGTGAAAACTGGAGCAGCAGGACGTTTTCCTGGGTCTTGTGCTTGAACAGAGGTGGATGTGGAACATGATATAGCATCCCATAGCATACCAAAGAATGACTTGACCTTATTGAAGCGCTTATCGATCTTAGAGTCCATGCGCTTGAGACGTGATTCAAGCAAAAATTGGTTACGCGCGATTGTTTCAAGTGATTCTTTTGTTGATGACTTTGATTTTAAAAGTTTTACTTCATCGGAACGAGGACGAGAGGAAGTTGCTCGTTGTTTCCTTGGTCCTCTTTGTTGCCATTCTTCAAAAGGCATAATCTCAAGATAAGGTGGAGGAAGCTTCATCCGCTTGATGGTGATGGAATCAATGCATTTTGGTTTTGAGGTTGCAGAATCAGGAGGATTGACCCCACAAGCTAACAAAAGTCTCATGATATATTCATTGTAGAAAAAATGAGGCCGTGTTGAGTTATTTACCTTGAGAATTTCATCAAAAAGCATGTGAACCCAATTGATTTGGATTTCACCATAAATAGCATAGAGTGCCTTGAAGTTTTCTTTGTACACTGCATCATAATTTCCAAGTCTAGGAAAAAGAGAATGCATCAAAACCCGATGAAGTAGTCTGGCTGTCGGTCGAAGTCCAATAGACTTAGTGCCATCACTATCGTCTTCTATGAACTGATGACTAGTATTATTTCGAGTGAAGACTTCGCAGAAGTTAGATGAAAACTCTTCGCCTCGATTTGGTATACCAAGTATAGAGGCAATTCTAGCATGAGTAAGAAAAATTTGCTTACCACAGACCACAGACCAGATGACGCCGTTTGGATTATCAGGTTGATATTCATCAAGATTCATGTTGGCGTAAAACAATTTGATCATCAAATGATTGATCTCCACACTATTTTCTGAAAAATCGATTAATGGTGTAATGTTGGAAGTATTGGCTAGCCTTCGAACTCCATAAGCCGTGAAATCATCAAATTTGATGAAAGAGCCTGGATGAAACTTGTAATTTGTCATCTGATTCCATCTTGTTACAGCAATTGGACTTTGAAGCCATTTTTTGACGGAGATGGTAGGAGATGAAGTTTCAGAGGTTGCTCCTTTCTTGGATTTCTTTTGAGGAGGAGCCATTGTTGGAGGATTTGAGATTTGGGAGTTGAAAATAGGAAATTAGGGTTTGTGATTTTGGGTAAAGGAACAGCTTGAGTAAAAAGTGAAAGAGGGGAGAGGGAAGAATGACGCATAGGTTTATATAAAAAACTGAAAATACGTCAACCAGTCGACCTACTTATTTTGGCCGGTCGACCTTTCAACCAGAGAGCAAACGGTCGACCGGCTATAACAGGGGCGGTCGACCGGTTTTGGTCTGCTGTGAAATTTAAGTTTATTTTTTAAGTTTTTATCATATATCAACCTATATATATTATATTTTATACGTAATACAAAATATAACCGTCATTACACAAGAGATAGATAAAGATATAATAACTATATATAAATCTAATGAGAGAATTCGTCATTAGAATTATCGTTGTTTCCTTCAATACGTTTCGACCATGTACTCCATTATTTCTGAGCTCCTTCATTCTTCTCATAGTTCCGATCCCACGAGTTAGGACTTTTAGATGTTGATGGCCTAGACGGCATTGGTTCATGCACGTCATGCTTGTTGGAACCGCAGAAAAATGTTGCCAACTTTTCTAAAACGGATAATCGTGCCGATGTCCGCTGTTGCTCGTGATAAAGTTGACTTTGCCCGTAATGGAGCTGTCTCTGAAGGTCTATCTAATGTTTCTGGTAGTGGTGTATTTCATCGATTTGAGCTTTGGTACGAGGAGAATAGAATAATGTCCTCTTCACTCGTTTTGAATTTGGAGTTTTATCAGACATACAAGAGCATTGATGATGACAACTTGATTTTTGTTTTGGAGTTGTAGGAGAATAAAATTCCTCCGACTCAGAACTCGTAATTGAAATGTATGATTCTTGAGCACATTTATCACAAATGTGAGCCATAGTGTATGTTGTATAGAATATTATGGTTAGGTAAAAAAGAAAAGATGAACAAAATATAAAATTTTTGCAAGCTTATATACAAGTTTTTTTTGAGTATAAACCTATGGATGTGAGTTAATGATAAATGTTAACCAAGAAAACATAAGCAGAAATTTTATTGTAAATCTAAAAATAGCTTTCTTTTTAAAACTGAATTTAACCATTAAATAAAGCAGTGGCTTATATTTAATGTAAGAAAAATATAGTTTATGCAATAGTTAAAGTTAAAGGATAACTAAAAAGAATAACTAAAGGATAACTAACAAGAAGACGTTCTTTAGAAATTACTTAGTCAAGATTTTTTCTTGAAATTAAACCAAGCTCTCTTCGTAATCTAATAAAATTAGATTCGAGCAGAGGCTTAGTAAAAATGTCTGCTAATTGATTGTCAGTATGAAAATATTCAAGACATATATTTCCTTTGTCAATATTATCTCGAAGGAAATGATGACGGATATCAATGTGTTTGGTTCTAGAATGATTTACTGGATTTTTAGAGAGATTTATAGCACTAGTGTTATCACAGTATATAATAGAATTTGATAAATGAATATCAAAATCTTGAAGTGTTTGTTGCATATATAGTACTTGAGTACAAGCGAGAGCTGCTGATATATATTCAGCTTCGCATGTTGATAGTGAAACACAATTCTGTTTCTTACTGAACCAAGAGACAAGTGATTTTCCAATAAAATGGCACGTACCACTTGTACTTTTTCTATCCGTTCTTGAGCCACCGAAATCAGCATCACTATATGATACTAATTCAAATGGACATTCTTTTGGATAAAAAATACCGAAATCTTTGGTATTATTAAGATAACGAATTATACGTTTCACTGCTCGTAGATGTGATTCCTTTGGATCGGCTTGAAAACGAGCACATAAACAAACACTCATTATTATATCTGGACGACTAGCTGTAAGATAAAGAAGAGAACCAATCATGCTTCGATACAATTTCTGGTCAACATTCTTACCACTATCATCTTTGTCAAGATGTGTAGTTGTACTCATAGGAGTTGGTTTACCAGATGTATTTTCTAATCCGAAGCGTTTGATAAGGTTTTCACAGTATTTTTCTTGATTGATAAAAACGCCGTTTGAAAGTTGCTTTATTTGAAGTCCAAGAAAATAAGATAGTTCTCCCATATGAGGCATTTCGAATTCTTTGGTCATAATACTTGCAAATTCTTTGCAGAGTTTATCATTTGTTGAACCAAAGATGATATCGTCTACATATATCTGGATAACTAGAATATCTTTTCGAGAATGTTTAATAAACAAAGTTTGATCGACTTTGCCTATTTGAAATCCTGAGCTAATAAGATAGCTACGTAGTCGTTCATACTAAGCACGAGGTGCTTGTTTTAAACCATACAGAGCTTTCTTAAGTTTGAACGCATGGTCAGGATATTTTTCATGTACGAACAAAGGAGGTTGTTCGACATAGACATTCTCTTTGATAAATCCATTGAGAAAAGCACTTTTGACATCCATCTGATAAAGTTTGAAATTATGGTGACAAGCAAAAGATAATAGGATTCTAATAGCTTCTAGTCGAGCAACTGGTGCAAAAGTTTCTTCATAATCGATACCTTCTTCCTGATTATATCCTTGTGCTACTAATCTTGCTTTATTTTTGGTGATATTTCCTTGTTCGTCGGCCTTATTTTTATAGACCCATTTAGTACCAATTACTGACTGATCAGTTGGTCGTGGAACAAGTTCCCAAACGTCATTGCGCTCAAACTGATTTAGTTCTTCCTGCATGGCAATGATCCAATAATCATCTGTAGCAGCTTCTTTTGAATTTTTCGGTTCGATATTTGAGAGAAAAGCGACATGACCCATTTGATTGAGTTGACTCCTTGTTCTGACATGTGATGTTATTTCACCGATTATATTTTGAGGCGGATGGTCTCTTAATATTCTTGGTGGTGATTGTAACTCACATATTTGAGGAATATTCTCAATAATTATTTCCGAGTCAGAATCAATATTTGTGATGATTTGATTGTCAGTGACTATTGATTCGTCATCATTTGATATAGTGTGAGGGTGCTGATAGATTTCATCAAAAGAGACATGAAGTGATTCTTCAATAGTTTTGGTTCGTTTATTAAATATCCGATAGGCCTTACTTCTTTTCGAATAACCGACAAATATTCCTTCATCGGCCTTTGGATCGAATTTGCCAAGTTGGTCTTTTGTATTTAAAATAAAGCACTTAGAACCAAAAACTTTGAAATATGAAATTTTAGGCTTCCTTTTGTTAAATAATTCATAAGGAGTATTCTTGGTAAGAGGTCTTATGGATACACGATTCAAAACATAACAGGCAGTTGCCACAGCTTCTGCCCAAAAATGTTTTGGTAAGGTGGTTCCATTCAATAATGTTCTTGCACATTCTTGTAAAGTTCGGTTCTTCCGTTCTACAACTTCGTTCTGTTGTGGAGTTCTGGGAAACGAAAAATTATGATATATACCTTTCTTTGTACAAAAATGTTCAAATTCATTATTTTCAAATTCTCCGCCATGATCACTTCTAATATTTTTAACTTTAATTCCTTTTGATTTTTGAATTCTTTTGACGAAAGATTTGAAATGATCGAAAGTGTTACTTTTATTTTTTAAGAAAATTGTCCATGTATAACGAGAGAAATCATCAACAATTACAAGCACATATTGACTGTGATTTATTGATTGAACTCTAGTAGGTCCAAATAAATCCATGTGTAGTAACTCAAGTGGTTGTAATGTTGATATGACTTTCTTGGATTTAAAAGATGATTTGGTCAATTTTCCTAATTGACACGCATCACAAATGTTGTTAACTTTGAAACTCATTTTGGGTAGTCCTCTAACTAGATTGTTTTTGGCTAGCTTGTCAATAGTTCTGAAGTTTATATGACAGAAGCGTTTGTGCCATAGCCATGGATCATTGTCATTAGCCACAAGACACATATCTGAATTATGATTAATGTTCATATTCAAAATATATATATTTCTATCTCTATAACCTTCGAAAACCAAATTATGGTCTTTATCTAAAATACTACACTTATTATTTGAAAATGAAATTATAAAACCTTTGTCACATAACTGACTAATACTGATCAAATTGTGTTTTAAATTTCTAACTAGCATGACATTAGTAATAAGAGGTAAGTTAGATGTACCGCAATTGCTCACATCGCCTTTGCCGATGATATAGCCTTTTGAATTGTCTCCAAAAGTGACAGAGCCACCATTTGAATATGTAATATTTGTTAATAAACTCTTGTCTCTCGTCATGTGCTTTGAGCAACCACTGTCCAATATCCATTTTCCTCTTTTCTTAAGTGGGACCTGCAAAAAATAGAATTAAGTCTATGGTACCCACTTTTTATAGGGTCCTAAGAGTTAGGTCTTAGGAGTCCAAACCCATTTGGGTCCGGTATCCCCATTATATATATAATTATTATTAAAATGCACAGTATTCAAGAATTGCTGAATGTATTTGTTCCTAATCAAATTATTATTTGTTTTAGGAACCCATATTTTGATAGTCTTGACATTTTTCTTTTGAAATTTCACAACTGGTTTTGGTTTGGAATATAATAGACTAAGATTTTTCTTAGCTTCAGTTTTTTGTACTTTCTTTTTCCTTTTATTTCCAAGATGTTTCTTGGTTTCTTGTTTGTTAAATCCCAATCCTTGTTTGTCTGAAATAGATTGTGAACTTTCAATGATTTTTGTCAAATTTTCTCGACCTTTGTTAAAATTAGAAACATTTTGAGTAATGTCATCAAACTTTGTTTGTAAGCTAGCTTTTTCTAGGTCTAGAATTTTGACTTTTGCTTTAAGCTCATGATTTTCAGTAGTGAGAGCATTATTTTTCTCTTTTTGAGTTTCTATTTCTTGACTCAAAAGAGATATTTGAGAGTCAACATTAGATGATGATTCTTGAATATTTTCAAGTTCCTCTTCTAATATTTTCTTCTCATCTTTTAACATATCTCGTTCAAACTCTGCTCTACTTAAATCTGCTTTGACTACTTTTAATTGACGTTTTATGTCTTTATATTTGACTATTAATTCAGCATTAATATCAAGTAATTCATCAAATGTAGGAATTTGTACCTCATCTTCTGTTGCCATAAAACACACATTAGCTTGTTCATTCTCTGAATCACTTTCACTTTCTGATGAAGATGATTCTGAATCATCCCATGTTACTGAGAAGGCTCGTTTCTTAGATTTGTCCTTCTTATATTTGAATTTGTCATTTTCTGACTTCTTCTTTTGTTCTGGACAATCTTTCTGCATGTGTCCCTTTTTGTGACAGTTGAAACATTCTATAGCAGATGAAGATGGTTTATTTGATCCAGGTTTCCTTTTATTGTAACGACTGGCTTTTCGATATTTTAAGAATTTTTTGAATCCTTTCCCAATGAATGCCAAATCTTCGTCTTCAGAATCTGATTCATTTTCATCTTTCTCAACATGAAATGCTACATTTTTCTTTTCTTCTTTCTGTTCTTTTCTAGCCTGCAGATTTGCTTCATAGGACATTAAATTTCCTATCAATTCATCTGGCTTCATGACGGAAAGGTCATTAGCTTCTTCAATTGCTAATACTTTTCCTTCCCATTCACTAGTCAGAGAGTGTAGGACTGTTGAAACAACATCGAAATCAGAATACTTTTGTCCTAAGCCAATAAGTGCATGGTGAATAGTTTGAAACCGTGAATACATGTCATTGATTGTCTCGTTTGGTTTCATTTTGAAATTTTGAAATTGACTTTTCAGCATGGCTATTTTGGCTTGTTTAACCTTGTTAGTACCTTCATGAGTGATTTTTAGTGTTTGCCAAATTTGATATGCAGTAGTGCAGATACTAACACGATTATATTCATTTTGGTCTAATGCACAGAACAACATATTTATTGCTCTTGCATTTACGGCTGCTGCCGTTTTCTCAGCTGCAGTCCATTCTGAATAATCAGTTGTTGGATTCACTATTTCTCTTTGAGTGGCATTCCAAGCATCATAGCTATTTGATTGCATAAAGAATGACATACGTGTTGCCCAATAACTATAGTTAAGACCATTGAAAAATGGAGGTCTTTGTGTCGATTGACCCTCTGTGTAAGTGGTGTTTTGAGTGCTAGTACTTACGTTATTTGCCATATTACTATAATATATCAAATAACTGTGTTACGGTTATATGATGACCTCGCTCTGATACCAAATGAAAGTACGGTGTGTATACAATTATATGTGCTAATATAGTTCACACGGATCGTGTAATATGGACTACAATATAAATGCGGAAATAGATGATAATAGCATAGTAAATAAAAAATAGAAAAATCACACCAGAGATTTTTATACTGGTTCGGAGCACCGTCCTACGTCCAGTCCCAGACTTCTATCTGGATTTTCACTATTAACAACCTCGCTTCACCCGGAGGAACAGGTTTACAACACCCGAACAACCGAACGGGATTTCACGCCTCTAATATACTGAGGACTTCAACACTTGCCTCTTACAACACAGAGGACTTCAACAAAAGAACAAATACAATTGTTGTTGACAACTTGTGTTCTTGAAAACACGGATTTGTCACTAACAGTACACCCTTCCTATAATCTTATCCTCAAAGTATGCGAATGATGTTTTGAAAAGATTAAAGAAAGTATATTACTTATTGAATCAAAAGATATGAAATAGTTTCAATGATTCAATGAATAATCGAGAGCTTTTTAGAATGCAGGAGTATATAAAGTAAGATCAGAGATTAGATTAAAAAGAATATATAAAATTGTTGTTTTTAATCAACGAATTGGATGAGTTTATATAGAAAAGAATGGTTGTATCTCTTTGCCATTAAGAGATATGATCTTTGGTGAAAGGTAAGAGATGCAACCTTTGGAGAAGAGAAGTTTCTTTTGGAAAAATTGCTTTCTGTTCAAAAACGGTCGACAGGTTAAAAAGTGACCAGTAGACAGGAATTTAAAATATATATACGTTATGTGCATGTGTGCACGTTCATTGTGTATTTTACACAGAAACGGTCGACCGTATGATTATTAACCGGTCGACCGGTCCCTGTTAATTTGCACAATGAATGTGCAATGCTATTAAAACGTATATATATCGATTATATTGAGGTGCATGATTATTTGAGGATAGATTTTAACAAGTTTATCACTATTACAATATCAAATAATCAATCTATAATCTATAGTAACATATGTAGCTTTAATGACCTTGTTTTGTCGATCGCCTTATTTGTCAGAAATCAAAACTTTCATTAAACTTGTGACTCAACAGCTATCATTAGCCAACTTCAAAATAGCACTAGTCCAATGGTGCCTTACAATGAAGTTCCCTATGGAACACAGAACCGGAATTGTGAAAGGAGTCCAAAGTGTCGCCTGGGAATTCTATATTGCAAAATTGCATGAGTTGAGAAGAAAGGAAAAGGAAAGGATGTGGGGAAACCCCTCCACATCCATGAACCCTCCGAATACCAACGACAGAACTACCCTTGGCTAGGGGAATATAGCCGATTCAACAAGGATTTAGACCCTAGAAAGTAGAGCTCAGGGGAGAATCGGGCAGCACTACCTGAATTGATGGTGTATGTCCTAGTCTGTATGGATTACCCAATACAGGTCATGAAAATTGGACTACAACTTGGAAACAAGACGCGGTCAAAACTAACCAAATTCCTTTGCACCAATTTGGTCGTATTTTCTTGCATGCACTCTGATATGTGTGGGGTATAACTTGAAATTTCCTGCCATGCTCTTAGTGTTGACCCCTAATTCACACTTGTAAAGAAAAAAAAGCGTAGCTTAGGCCTCGAACGATCCAAGGCATTGAGAGAGGAAGTAGATGAACTGATGGCTAATGGCTTCATTCGAGATGCAACCTACCTTAAATGGGTATCGAACCCAGTCCTAGTTAAGAAGTCCAATAGAAAATGGCAAACTTGTATTGATTTCTCGAACCTCAACAAAGCCTATCCGAAGGATAGCTTCCTGCTCCTTAGGATTGATCAACTGGTGGATGGAACGGTGGGACATGAACTGCTACCATTTATGGATGTGTACTCGGGCTCTAACCAGATCCCAATGCATGAACCAGACCAAGAGAACACCACCATCATTACCGATTTGGAACTGTACGGCTACCGAGTAATGCCATTCAGTTTGAAAAATGTAGGGGCAATGTACCAAAGGCTAGTAAATACTATCTTCAAACTCCATAAAGACTATGAAAGTTTACATGGATGATATGTTATTCAAATCCCGAGTGGCTGCTCCATCTAGATAATCTCGCCAATATGTTAGAAATACTCCATAAATACGGAATGAAGCTCAACACGCTTAAATTTCACTTCGAGTAGCCTCTGGGAAATTTTTGGGATACATAGTAAGTTCCTGGGGCATCGAAGCAAATCCAAAGCAAATATCAATGTTACGGGAAGTCCAAGCCCCTAAATATAAAAGAGAACTTTAAAGCTTGAATGGAAAGGTCGCAGCATTGAATCGGTTCATCTCTAGAGCTGCAGACAAGTGCATACCGTTCTTTGACGCACTGAAGAAAGGAAAGAAAAACTTTAAATGGAGTGAATCTTGTCAAACAGCTTTCGAGGAATTGCTACGACACACGGAAAATCCCCAAAGCTTGTCAAAACCAGTGGATGGAGAAGACCAATTCATCTACTTTGCGGTTTCCACGCATGTACTGAGCGCAGCTCTCGTGTGAGAAGAAGTGAGAATCCAATGACATGTGTACTACATTAGCAAATGATTCACCAGAGCTAAGAAGAATTCCCCAAAGGTAGAAAAGCTAGCATATTGCCTTTTGATCGCATCCTGGAAATTACGACCGTAATTTCAGGCTCATCCTATTAAAGTATTGACTGACCTGCCCCTAAAGCAAGATTCATACCAGCTAGAAACTTCCGAATGGCTACTCAAGTAGAATATAGAATTGAGCTAATACGGCATCACATACCATCCAAGGAAAGAAATCAATGGGCAAGCATTGGACGACTTCATTGCCGAAATTACCATAAGGGACGACAAGGAGGAAATTCAGCCGAAAGCAAGCACGCAATGGTAGTTCTTGAAACCCCCGAGGGATGAGCCATTAATTATGCTTTGCGCTTGGAATTTCCAGCAACAAATAACAAAGCGAAGTATGAAGCCTTAATTGCTGGACTAAAGGCTGTGAAGGAACTCGGGATAAAATCTATTCACATATACAGCGATTCCCAACTATTCGCTTGTCAAGTGAAAAGGGAATACCAAGCGAGTGGAGAAAATCTCATGTGTATAAGAGTTGTTAAGTGATATTGAACACTACACCATAACTCACATCCCATGAGAGCAAAACACCAAAGCAAACTATTTGGCCAAGCTGGTAAGCTCCGGAGAAGCCCATTCATTGGAATGGTTCCATTTGAAACGCTATCCAACCCTAGCATAGACGAAATGGATGTGGACTGGATTTTAGATACCACCGTTGAGCCAGATACATGGATGACACCGATAGACTATCTACTTGCAAGAAGCCTACCAATTGACAAAAATCAACGTAAGAAGCTCCTCCTTAAGGTATTAAGGTTCATGAATATGATGGGACACTCTATCGAAGGGGATTCTCGACCCCTATTCTCAGGTGTGTGACCGATGATAAAGCAGGACAAATCCTGAAGGAAGCACATGAAGGAAAATGTGGAGACCACACTAGGGAGCAGACGTTGGTGAAGAAAATCCTTCGATATGGATATTTTTGGTCAACAATAAATCGCGACATTGGAGATCACGCCCAAAGATGCGATTGCTATCAAAGATTTTACAAAATCAAGAGAGCTCCTTCAACGGAACTAGCACAAATGGTTGGCCCATGGCTATTTGCAATATGGAGCATCGATCTGATTGGTGTCCTTCCAATAGCCAAAGGAGGAGACAAATATGCTATAATTGTCGTAGATTATTTCACAAAATGGGCCGAAGCAGAACCATTAGCCACCATAACTACAAAGAAAGCTATTAACTTTGTCACTAAAAACATCATTTTACAGGTTTCGTGCGCCGCAAAAAATCATCACTAACGACGAAACCCATTTCGAAAGTGTTGAGTTCAAAGACTTTTGCAGGCGCTTCCGAATCGAAAAGAACTTTTCCGCAGCGGCTCATCCGCAAGCAAACAGGCAAGTGGAAGTAATAAACAAGATCATCAAATCCACCATCAAAAAGCGATTAACAAAAGCAAAAGGAAATTGGGTTGACGAACTTCAACTCGCACTATGGGGATACTGGACAAAACACAAAGCGGCAACTGGCCACACTCTGTTCGCATTAGCATATGGTTCAAAGGAAATGATTCCTTTTGAATTAGAAGTGCCCTCACACCGAAGGCTGAGTTTCAATAATGCACAAAATGAGCAACTCCTACTCAAATCATTAGACATGGTTGATGAAAAAAGAGAAGAAGCAGAGTTGAGAACGACTTCCTGCCAAAAAAAGGGTTGCACAATACTTCAACTCCAAAGTTCATAGTCAGACCTTCGAAGTTGGAGATCTTGTGCTCAAGCGAGTTTAACCTATATCGGGAGCCTTCGGACCAAACTGGGAAGGACTGTAAGTCATTAATTAGAAGCATAACAACGGGACTTTCAAGTTGACAACCGTCGACGAGGTCGCAGCCGGAGCCTAAAATAGCGAATCGCTCCGCCATTATTTCATCTAAAAAATTATTTTATGTATTTTCTATTTCTTATTTACCTGAATATCGCGAAAAAATGATATTACATGCTAAAATCGCAATATCTCTGGAAAAAAGTAGAGTCAAGTTATAACATAGCCAAATTTTTAATAAAGATTGGTTAAACCATAAGTTATCGGCAACTTGAAAATGGTTTGAAGCGAATAGCCCTATGAACTAGGGGGCATACACCTGTACTGAGACAAAGCCAAATAAATACAATAAGTTCACAAGTTCTGTCACTCCAACAAGTTCTATCTCAAAGTTTTATCAACTTCCAAACAAAGGTTCCAAATGAAAATTTCTAAGTTATATCAACTTCCAAACAAAAATTTATAAGTTTTAGAAAATTTTATAAGTTTTTTGAATTTCCAAAAAAATGCTCTAAGTGTCGTTAATCTCTAAGTTCTATTGCTTCGAATGAAGAACTTTGGCTACAATTACATAATTAGTAAAGTATGAAATGAAACAAGCACAAATACACAAAATATATATGAATAGACAAATGAAAGTAGAGTCAAAACATCATTGTAATGCTTACGATTTTTCATACACAGGATCAAAATGTAGGAGCTGTACCCACACCACAATGGCCAACAAAGAGAAAATACAGATTCTATAGTAAGGATGCAAAGTGCAGACTCTACATTTGAACAAAATGATTCAAAAGAAAACAAAAACAAGTCATTCTTCTTGCGTGCTTTTGGCCAAAATCAAGTCCATCCTCACACCAGCCACTCAATGCTTTTTGCCACCGCTTCCCTTTCCACCTCTAGTTGGTAGCTTCTGCTTCTTTTCGGGAGAGGCTTCGGTGCCAATAATGTTAACAAGCACTTCGGTGGCAATCTCCTCCTCCTCCGAATGTTTTTGAAAAGAGCTTCCCTTTCCATTACTCATTCGTGACTTTCGGTAGCTCTTTGAAGATTTGACTGCCTCCACCTTTTCCTTCTTGATAGCAACCAAATCATGTTGAGTCTTCTGCAGATGCTCCGTCTACATCTCCTACTCCTTAGCATCTACAGTAGTTATATTACCTTCCAAAGACAATGATGGGTCGTCCAAGCCATGGAGCACTGCTATTTTCTCAGCCTCTGGTCCCGGTTATGAACTAGATGTGGATGTGCGAATTGGAGTAGGAACGGACATAATCTCAGAGGATGTGAAAATGGCAGCAGGTGTAGGCACTGAAGTAGTTGGTGCATCAACAGAAAAAGTGGATGGACCTATAAGATTAAAAAGGAAAGTGTTAAACTCCACTTGCGCCTATGGCGTAAGATGGAGACTCCCAAATTCGGGAGAAGCATAGACATTGCCTGCATCAGACGAAGGATCACCAACGATAACTTCAAACTCATCACATTCGCCTTCTTTTGAGGGCCCCACCACATGATAAAAAATGTCAAGTCCTGAGCTCATTGGTTGGTCGTGGAGTTTCTTTGATGGTTCACCCTCGTCGGAGGAAGAAGTCCTAGTAAACACGTCAGCGGTAGACACCAGGGCAGCATCAGCGACCTCCTTCTCTTATTCAACCTGATTGATCTCCTGGCCCTCAAGTAGTGCCTTTTTAGAGTCATCATTGAGATAAGAATCTCTCAACTCTTGATCTGTATAAACGTTGCTGCTCTCAGCAAAGCGAGATAAGATTTCCTCCCAAACAAGGGCCCAAGTGTGTGGATACTTCGGGCTAAGGTAGTTGAGGCTCCCTAGGTGCAACAAGGAGTTAACATAAAAATTCAAGATCATTGCATCCAGCTTCTCCATTTTTTGATCAAAAGCATGTTGGAGGTCCAAATAATCTGTTGTCATCCCAGCCTTCGCAATCTCAATAGCAGTCTTGTCGGCACTAAGTTGTGCGACCTAAGCCCATAACTTAGTGATAGTCTTGGCCTGGGCGGAGATCATTTTGTTGTGCCCCTCGACAATTAGATCGTGATTGGCGATTGTTTTCCATTGAGCTTTGACAATAGCATTGCAGGTGGTCGCTTCTTCTTTCAATTTACCGTCTTCCACATGAGTCTTTTAATTTCTTTTCTCTAAAAAATCGCGACCTTCTCATGCGCGTCCTTCAACTTCATCATCAGGCTGGCGGTCCTTCTACTTTCTCGGAGCAGTGTTTCCTTCTCCTCCTCTAACTGTTTAATTTTAACGTCCCGATTAGCCAATGCCCTTTCAAAATTATATTTCTCATTTTTGAAGGAGAGAATCTCTTAGTAATCATTCATGTTGGTCTCCTCCAGTTGCTTGCAGAGATTCTTCCATTTCTCGGCCTACTTTAGGTCATTTTGGATAGCTTGGAGATGCGACATGAAAGAATCCCTACGAACGAGATGAAGGTCCATGTCGAACATAACCCATTTTAAGGACCAACCTGGAAGCATGGCCTCAAGCTTAGGGGGATCTAAAAGGAAGAATATAGGCCGGCCTTCGATAGGGATGAGATGCGCCAGGGGCTGCAATAACAATGGAGAAAGATGGAACATGTGCTGGGGGCAGAATCGGGGCAGAATTAGGGGAGAAGTGACAGGAATCTCTTAGCCCATAGAAGTGTGTTTTGAAGCGAGCTATGAAGGATGGAAGTGATGGTCAAACTTTGATTTCTTTGACGGATCATCCCTTTCCTCATGAGATCTTATTTTCTCATACCCGCCCCTGTATGAAAGAGCTCTATCTCTCTCCTCTTATCGACGGCTTTCAACTTCGAGTTTCTTCCTCTGCCTGTACTCTTCTTCCATCTCACGAACTTGATGGCGGCTGAAGGAGCACTCGGGTTCTGCTATGAATCGGTATAGTCCTCGAAGTCGTCGTAGAAGCCTCATCCTCTCGTAATACCTGGAATGAGGAATATATAAATTTCAGTGGCATGGCTTAAGCTGAACAAATATATGAAGAAATGAAAGAATGAAAACAAGTGTAATCCTAGCGCAATGTGCTGTGTGTTTCTAATATGGGCCTAAGACGTCGTCATGAACTAAAACAAACGGCTGTCGAAGGTAGTATCGGACTGACTTCGGTCGTTATAAGCAGAACTGAGCTAATTGAGGGTGCAATATCGCATGAGCAGGAAGGAGTCTCATCATGAGTGCATTAAAGCCAACAAAAACGTCGCTTAAATCTCCAAGCCCCTCTCTAACATTCTTGCTCGGAGATTCTGGATAACTTTTGGTCTTAGGGATTTTGCCTTCATCGCCTACATCGGGAAGAGATGGACTCGAGGGGAATGGGACTCATTCCCGGAATCTCGTCATAGGACTTTGAATCGTCACCATCAGATTCTAACGAGAAGAAACCACTGGCAGTGGTTTCATCGCTTCTACTTTCAAACTCTCCCTCTTCCTTTTCTCCTAACCTTCTCTATATACAAACATTCTTCCACCTCCTTCGAAATTGGGGGCATTCTAGCTGAACTTCTCGGACCAACCATAATGGCTTCTTCCTTCTCACGGGCTTCATCAAGTGATCCTCTGGACGGGGTACCTATCTCCTGACCTTCCTCAGAACCATGGAATAAAGAAGAGGATCTTGTCTGAACTCTAGCTCGACCAAGAGAAGGAGCTTCAATCTAAGCGATGGATCTGCCCAGAGCTAACAGTCCGTACCGATGCAAGTTCTCATCGGTCCGTAGAATTTTAACGATTCTCTCCTCGGGACTGATGGCTTTTAAAGTCTCACAAATTTCATTAAATTTCAAGCCTCTATTCGGCCTTGGGATAGTTGCAAGAGATGTATAATTAGTTAGAGACTCCATTACGACATTTCGGAGCTCGACAAGTAGAAGAAAAAAAAGCTTACCCCTTGTCATCCATCGACGATTGAACCCCTCAGGGCATCTGACGAAAAGGTATTGTGTTTCGAACCATGATAAGTTGCTTTGCAAACATAAGACAATCTTTCAATTCCTCCAGACCTCGATCGTAATCAAAGATGGACAATCGTCTCTCCTCTTAAATGCCAGAAAGTACCACAACTCATCGAAACTGGAGGCACGGTTGAACGTCCGCATGAAAAGGACGTGCAAGCAAGCAAGGATGGCGTAACCATTCGGATGAAGATGGAATGGGGAGAATCCTAAGTTTGAGAGCATCTCACGTAGAAAATCATTGAAGGAAGGGACGGCACCATTTAAACACATGTATCTATGACAAGTAGTGTACCTCGATGGGGGCATATGAGAAAATTTATCTTTTGCCGCCAGACGCACGTTCTCTTCAAGAATTCCATACTATGTATTATTGTAAAGAACCTTGGCAGAAACCACTGACAATGCTCTTTCGGGTGGATTAAGGACTCGAAAGTTAAGAGACGTGCGGTCCACGATGGGCCCAACCGGAACTAACTGACTGTACTGAGCTTACTAGGTAGATGATGATTCAGCTTCGGAGAGCACTGGGATTTTCCCGCTGGACTTACGACGCATGGATGGCTGCTTCATTTTGTATAACAGAACTCGCGTCCAAAAATGGTTGGTAAAATCTATCCTAATTTTATAAGTTTCCCCTATTACACTTGAATTCCGAAGAAACTTTGACTTGTAATCGACACGTTGGACTTCAAATGCGAACTGGGGCAAGTATAGTGAGTTGTCTGTATGGGTAAATTTGGTGCTCAATGCACTACAAACGCACTATCCTGTGTAGATAGTTCATTCACGATGGAAAATGAGAATAACTTTCCGTATCAGTTCATTTTTCATTTTTTGTTTACTTCTTGTATACTTACCCGATATCAATCAATGATCGATAATGTTCCGTTGTCCAAAGCGACACAAGAAACTCTTCTCGTTGCGTGAGCACTGAGTGCGGAATAATCTGGTTGGATAAGCCCAGATTCTTTAAATCGACCTGTGATTTGTCATACGGTGGTGTTTTTGAAATTCGGCACAAGTCAATTCTGGTCCAAAGGATGAAGATAGAAAAACATGTCAAGCATTGGGCCAAAGTCTGAATGTCGTTCTGGGAGACAACTCAAGACCCATCTACTATCTTCCTCCTTTAAACTGCAAGTAACTCAAACTTCTCGTATTCGATGTCGCAAGCAAAATCCAGTCATTTAATCAATGTACCAACATGACAATAAGAAAATCAACCAAGAAAACACACCTCAAACGGATTTAAAGGCACAAGAAGAATCACAAATCAAACTCAGCAAGTTATGAGGTGGATCGCTGGCGAGCTAATGATGGATCAGTGACAATTGAACAGCAACCTAGGGTTTGGATTCGGGCAAGATGGTGGATCGGCTAGGGTTTCACAAAAGAAGCAACGCTTGAAAGAATCATTGACTCAAGTGAGCAAGCAAATCGAATCGATGCTAGGGTCGCCTGGAGTTGAGTCGTTGGAGAATTGAATCGCTGGAAGCTAGGTCGTGTAAAGATTCAAAGTCAGATCGAGTCAAAATGAAGGAAATATGGTCGGCTCGAATATAAGTAGGCAGGAAGAAAGGGCAAAAAATTTGCTAAGTGTTTGGGGTCGCTAGTAACCCGACCCATCATAGGTCGCCAATGACCCAACCAAGCTTTATAATAAAAAATGATGATGTTAAAAGATGCATATATACATTCAAAGGAAAAGAAGAAAGAAAGCTTCGTCTATTCATCTCAAACTCGATCGATTACAATTGTCCGCCATTCCAAGGCATGGAGGGAAGCAACAAGCGGAGGTTTGATATATTATGGCAAGTGATAACGGTCTGAACCAAATAAAGATGACCAATATCGTTGGGCTAACATATTCGTAGGGCTCTAATGCTATCACCTGGAAATCAACAAATGGATATAGAAAACGATAACTACTAGTGCATGCCTTATTTACAACAAAGACGTACTCCGAGGGGAGAATGTTATCCGGTTTTTTAAACTAGCAGAAACCAATAGAAAAAAGAACAACCTTGTGTAGATGAGATGGTTCAGGACATAACTAGAAAATCCATGACAAGGGATAAACAAGGGCTAAGCGATATGACTAAGACAACAACTGGGATCAACGCAGCCGAGAGATCAGCATTCCTTTAATCCAATCAGTAGCTGAATGTAAAAAGCTAGTGAATTTCCATCAAAACATAAGAGCAACGATATAAGGCTATAGGAACATCTCTAAGTCTAGACTCCAGAAAAATCCTAAGTTCTTAGCTCATCAGTGACCCATGTCTCTGCTCAAACCATCAAACAAACTAGATAGGGAACACTATCAAATAGAGGCAAGACTTGGTCCACAAAACGAACCAAGTCTATGGGTCGCTAGTGACCCATAGGCCACGGGTCGCCAGCGATCCATAGGCTATGGATCGACAGCGACCTATGGTTTTGGCTCGTTTTGCGAGAGAGACACCTCTAGGTCGTTTATAACCTACCTACGGCCGATGAAGAGAGGCCTGGCCCAGAAGCTTCATGATCTCTATAAATACCATCTTACCTTCAACATAAAGAGGATCTTCTCTGGACTGGTGGCTGAAACTTTGCTGGAATTATTCTGCAATCTCTACCTCCCTCACAACAGTCTCCAAAGGAATACACTGTGATTCTACACTGGATTCCAACTCTGAAGATTCAATCTAGTAAAAATAATTAAAGACTTGTAATCAAACTTGATTGCAACAGCAATCGGTCAAATATAAAACTATAAAGTGGACGTAGGCTTCATTAACAGCCCACCACTATAAAAATTCTCTATCTACTTTCTTTTCATGTTCTTTCCTCATATCTATGATATTGCTCTGTCGGAACAGGGCTGGTGCTTTCAAACTCCAACCCGGGTGTTGGTCAATTTTTAGGTCAACAGGGATATATGGAGCATGATAGTGATATGGAACAAATGGATGTAAGGAATGCGATGATGCTATGAAAAGAATGAATATTAAACGATTTGGTTGTTGTGTGTAATGACCACCTTTTTGACCCTGGGGAAAGACACCTAATATATCCTCGTTATTCGCTTGTCGTTGCCCAAGCATCCGAAAAATAAGTTGTCATAGGAAAAAGTAAATAATATAAAGAATAGAAGAGAAAAACCTCACAACGGAATGGTTACATATAATACAAAATGATATAGTACATAAGGTTAGTCTTTACAAAAGGCTAGTCTTTGCATGGAGCTACCAGAGTTACACAAAAGTACTATACCTAATAGGTTGGCAGTTATATGTTCTTACCTTACATTTTTTAGATACCAAATATACCAGCTTAATCATATAGCAGAAATAAATAACTAGATAACTATGGAGCCGCATGCTTGATCACCATCTTTAAAGAGCTCCAAAGAAAATCCTACTATTTTGGGACTACTCAAATATAATTGAAACCTCAAGGGTTTAGGAAAAATATCAGCTCAGATTAGACAGTTTGTCTGGAATGAGTAAAACTCTAAAGAAAAAGGGAATGTATTTAACAATAATATATGGAACCACACCACTAACACGGAATGAGTTTTCTCCCACATAAGAAACAACCAAACAAAAGAATGGAAAAGAACAATAGGAAATAAATCAAAACATAGATGATGGGCAAAAATAGTATAAAGATCCAGACTTGAAAGAATGGGAATAGTCTAAACAAAATCCATACCGGACATAATGTATAAAACAAGATAACATCCCAAACTTGATATAATGGACAAAAACTATAATTAAACATCATGAAGAGTGGTTGACTCTTCCCATTGCAATTACAGAAAAATAATTTGAAGGTTCGAATCAAGTAAGGAAACGAAATTTTCCAAAATGACTAGGAAAGTGCACCACCTTTGATGTATATCTCTAGAAATATACTTCTGAGAAGCTCATATACTCCATGACACTTCTCGAAAATGCACCAGCCAAACCTCGCCAAACCTTACCAAGTATCCGTACATTTCATGAGCAACCCTACATAGTTGGACGTCCTTCCGTGCTTTGGTTTCAGTCATTTACCGACAAAGAATAACAAAACTCAAAAGGGAAACACATCGTCTTAGAGTGATGAAAAAAAGAAGCTGAAATAATTGATAGTCGAAAAACCAACTACCGAGGATATAAAACGATCATATATGGAAACTAAGTCTTGTATACCCATCACCACTCATTGGATTCAAAAACTTGCACTATTCTTGGGTTGACAATAATGTCGGACAAGTCAAGGTAGTGTTACCTCAAAGTCATGTCTCCTGACCCTTCTTAACTTTTAAAACAGTGAGAAGACTACATCTTGAACATTTAGTATACAAATAAATCGTTTCCATATAAGTAATATCGCTTTATGGAAATTAATTAATTTTCATAAACGAATCAAACGTTTTCTTTTAAAAACCGAATTCATACTTGGCTTCACATTACAAGTATTAGCTTTAAAAAACTTTGTCAAAAGAGTTTACTAACTTTGAAACATCATTATAAAAATGATTTAATAACTTAAACATAGCCTTACTATATTGATTAATTAAGTCTAAAAGTTCATTAATTCAGTTGTTGAATTTACTTCAATAATCTTTAATCCAAAAGAAGTAATTCACTTTTAAACACCATTAATTTAATTACAAATTAATTATAGTTATTTAAATTAAATAAATAAATAGTTTATTATCATTAATTACAATGAGTAACAAATTCAAAACATCCTTGTTACTTTGTTAAATTCACTTTAAAACTTCATTAATTAAGTTGATAAACAAACTTCAAATGCCTTTAATTGACAAGGGTAAATCACCTTTAAAAACATCATTAACTCAACCAAATAGTAATATTTAAATATGATTATTTAAATTAATTAATAAATAATTAAATACCATTATTTAAAATTATTAACAATTTTAAAACATCATTAAAGGAAAGATTACTTAAAGTTAAAACAAATAGATTTACTTTAAAAATCATTAATTATAATTAATTTAAAAAAATCATTAGAAAATTGATTAATTAACTTTAATACATCATTATAAAAATATTAATTAACCTTAAACATCATTAAATAAAATGACTAATTAGTTTCAAAACATCATTAACCAAGTAATTAGCTAATTTTAAAACACATCTTTAATAAGTTAATTCGTTAACCCTAATCCTTATAAATAATTAGTTAACTTAATTAATCATTACTAAAATGATTAATTAAATTTGAAATCATTATTATTCCAAAAACTTACATAACTTGTAAGACTAATCCAAGCAGGAAAATGAAAACAAATGGTTTCGATAAGAAGTGATTTTCCAAAAGTGTCGATATAGCGACTATCGATATACGGGCGGTGCAGTAAACAAGTTTATGACATTGTCAATATAACCAATCATCACATAGCAAGGATATGAGCATATATATACACACATACACACACATCATAATTGTAATAAATAGGATTTTTGGCATCTGACAATTGGATAATTAACTGATTCTATTAGTTGAACAGATAAATTTTGGTAATAAAAGACATCTGGATGGATTTGAAACTATAATAAATATTAAAATATAAATATCTGAAAGTGATATATCTTATAGTAAATTAATATATTAATATACAAATAGTGATGTGCAAACTTAATAATGATGAAAATTTCAAGTGTGTTCATATACAAGTATATAAATGTATATATATGTTGAGTAAATTGAGAGCATTGATTTGAATTCAATGCATTAAATTTTTAAAGGGGATTTAATGTTAGAATTCAATATTTATAAACACTAAAGAATGTGCAAAATAGGATTTAATAAAGGATCATACTTTCTATATATATATATATATATATATATATATATATGTTGTGTGTATATATGGATATTGAACATAAAAATATAAATAAATAAGCTTATATTGTTTAATTGAGTTATATACATATAAACAAAAGAAAGTGAAAAGACAAAGATATAAAATATGATGCCTAATTTATAAAACATAAGGGTTTAAAACCAAAATTTTTAATTAAATTAAGTAAGTGTTTTAAACATAATTTAATCACTATCGACATTTGTATGCTCATGAATTCAAGTATGAACAAGTGTTAACACAATAGAACAAGTGGCACTTGTCTTTTTATTTAAAATAATTTATATGTAATAAGATATTTAGAATGAGAAATTTGTTCATTTATTCTCAGCTCAAAATTTTTCTTTCATTCATATTCAAAAAACTTAAACCTGAAAGAAATATATATATATATATATAAAAACCAGATCATAATATTTCTCAATCTCATCATCAACATGTTCAAAATAATAAATCAAAACTGAAATTCAAAGCTTCAGTTTTCAACCTGGGAAATCTAAACAGTTCCAGCCAGGAAAATCAGAAAACAAAAGTCAAGCCTGGGAATCACAACCTGATTCAAAGTAAAGGAAAGGATTCAAACCAAAGCCTCAGTTTTAGATCATCATTTTGAGAGAAAAGCAACAAGCTACCTTCTCAACAAATCGAATCCTATATTTATACAACGGTTCCAGTTTTCAAAGTTAAAACATTTCCAGGTTTCAGGTCTCTGTTCTTTCAAAAAAAAGGTGAGTAAATAATTTTTCTTAAGTAAAATTTGGTTTAAATCTATTGTTTGTGATATAATGGCTGAAGAAATGTTGATGCATGAAGGAATGTAGATGTATGTATGGATGTAAATATAGATGTTTGTGTGTATGTGAAAATATACACCTCTGTTGTTTTCCTAGAACTCAAAATCAACACAATTAAATCCATATCTTCTCCATGAAACAATGTTAAATTTTGATCCTAAAAGAAAAGGTGATTGTCAGGTTCTAAATTCATTTTTTTAAAAGTAATTTCCAATAAAAATAATTATTTAGTAACATTTTGGAAATAAGAAAAAACAGTGAAACTCTTTCAAATTAGAAAAATTGAACATCTTAGTTTCTTGTTTGGATTATGTAAACTGATTTGTATTGAAGAATAATGAATTTTGGTATCCATATCATAATTTTTAAGATATGGGTTATTGTGATATCGCAAAATGAATGGAATTTAATTGTTTGGCGAAATCAGGCGATCGAGTGGGTTTTGGACTTCATGGTTCTGATCAGGGAAGGATGAAGTGATGGGGGTAGTAAGAAAAATGGAATTAAGATTTATCGAGCATTAAAGAAGAAGAACGGAGTCAATCTAGGGTCCACTTTGGGTTGGAGTCATGGTTGTTCTCGAAGCAAATGCGGCAATGACGTTGAGTCGGGTTGGATCGGAGGAAGGGGTAATGGAGCGCAGGGTTCTGGCGAAGGTCTGGATGGAGTTGTGGGTTATCCAATGGGCAACAGTGACGGCAGGAAGAGGTTTTTATGAGCAGGTTGGGTTATAGGTTGAGGCCAAGTAGCTCGTTTTTGATTTCTGGCCAAATCGACGGTGATGGGTAGTCGGTATATTCGGGGAAGACTGTGACGACTTGCTGAAGTTTTCGAAGTTGGTCAATGATGTTAGATAGCCATGCATGGTGCATGAGTGTACGGTGTAGCTGGGAGTTGTAGAGGTTGGGGACGATGGTTATTCTCGTGATCGTCTCGAAGTCACGTTTGCGTTGGACTCGAAGTTTGTGAGTTGTGAGTAACTCGAGTTTTGACTCGAGAATTTTGTTATTTGGGCCCGGGTTTTCATTTGGGGATCGGGTTGCTTTGTTTTTTTAAGCTTTAAAAACAAAAGGAAAATTTGTAGTCAGTTTTCAAAGCAAGTAGATAGGAACATGTTTCCAAGGCCCTTATCAATCAGTTTTCGAAATATAAATATATTAAAACCTTATTAAGAGGTGATTTGAAAAAATTAATTTCAAAGCTTTGAATTCAAATAAGTTTATTGATGGAAATAAGTGATTAAAGTAGGTGGTTTATCTTAACTATTTAAGATTTTACTAATTGAAGAGTGATTATTGAATTAATTAATTAGAGGATAGTTAATTACTTAATATGATTAATTAAAGGTTAATAAATGAATGTAATTAGTCAAAGATAATTAACTAATAAAGGTAATTAAAGGGTTACTTCGTTAATGTAATTAATTAATCAAAAGCTAATTAATGTGATTAATTAAAGTTTTGATGATTCAAGATTAATTAAGTTAATAAAGTAATTAAAGTGTAATTAATTAATTAATTTAATTAATGAATGATTAAAGATTATTAAATTAATTAATTAGAGATTAATTTATTGGTTATTAGAAATTAATTAAATAGTAATTAAATATTTATTGATTAAGTAATTAGAGATTAATCTTAAATGATAATTACTTAAGGAAAGTAATTAAAGGTAAATTATTAAGTGAAGTAATTAAGGATTAATTACTTAGTGTAATTAATTGAAGGATTATTTAATTAAGGAAATTGATTAAGGGTTAGTTGATTTATGACTGTGATTAATTAATGGATAATTAATCAATGTAAGTGATTATAGAATAATTAATTTGAGTAATTAATTAAGGATAAATGTAATTGATGTGAATTAGTGAAAGTTAATTAATTTGTGTTACTAATTAAAGGCTAATTGCTTAATGAAATTAAAGAGGATAATTAAGGGATGATTAATTAATGGTTTGTAATTAATAATGTTAAGTAAGAAGGATTTAGAAGTGATTAAAGTAATTAATTTAAATTAATTGGAATGGTGTGACTAATTAATCTTGTTTATAAATGATTGAATGATATTGAATGCCTTGGAATTATTTGATATTTCTGATATGAAATATTTTGTGATATGATTGGGTTGAACAGTGATTATGTGGTTATCTATCGAGTTGCATTTCTATGTAAAGTGACATCCTGTATTTATAGTTTGAATTGTATTTCATTTGAATAACTTGGGTTAAGATAACATTGGATTCGAAGAGAACGAGGTCGAGTATTAGCACATACTCAAAACCACTTTGATTCTTTATAGATGGATATGTGAAATCCATAGGATAGAATGGTATGATTTTAGTGAATTGGGCCATTTAATCTACATTTTGGTACTTAGAAATTGATGTATGAAGTAAGTGTTGCCTATAATAAGTTGTGAATTTGTAAATTGATACAAGTTACCCCGGGTTTTAAATAAGTTTTATGCTTTAGTGTTTCATGTTAGATGGGTTTACTCACACTGGTTTCCAGCCTGACCTTGGTGTTACTTTGATGTAATGCTCAGGTCAGACTGAGTGTTACAGATTTTTCGGTAAGGACGTTTTGGAGCTCAAGAGGCGAGCTGGATGGCAGGAACGTATAGAGTGTAACCCGTTGAGTATTATTGATTTGTATATGGGATGTGTTGTTTTAACTGTCCAGTATTTGTGTAATGGTTGTAACTCTGATGTGTTAAAATGTAAATTTACTGATACAGCTTTCTTTGGATAAAGGATATTATTTGATATTATATCTTGATCCGCTGCGATTGTGAGATGCAGTTTTTTCTGTACATCTATCTTCTTCGTCTTCTTTTCTCTAACAATCTGGGATTTTCGGAGTTGAAAATTCTGGGTCGTTACATTTCTTTGCCGAGCTGAAGGTTAAGCAAGAGCCTTCGCTTTGGTGGGTTTACTCATTAAGGATAGGGTCAGTGGTACCCTAGAATGAGTTGAGTATGTGTGTGTGTGTGCATGAGTGTACTTGTTATTTTCTTATATAAAGGTTTTAGAAATGGTTTTAATAAATGATTTTTATAAAAGTATATATAAAGCAATAATTGGTTGTTGGATATTGAAATTGAATTGAAATTGAATAAGAATTAAGTGATAAATAGATAAATAAATAAATAAATAAATATATGTGGGAATTGAATAGATTGAACTATACAAATAAGATGAATTAGAATTGGTTTCAATCTAGAATATAAATGGTTATTGATGGGATTATTGTTTTCTAATAAACAATGATAAAGCAAAATGAAATGTTTTAAGGCAGTAACAATTTAGATAAAATTGACTTGTAAATGGAAAAGGATTCAAATTGTAAAGTTTTAAGTCTAGAAAAAAATTTGGAATTGTTTCAAAGTGTTAAAAGAAATAATAAATAATATTATTCAGACTATTTTGAATATAATCTTATTTAAAAATAAGAAGTTGTTTGAAACTTTAAAAGAATTTGTTTTAAATTAACAGCAAAGGTGGTTTAAATTTTAAAATTTGGCTTGGTGAGCAAGAAGTAAATATGTATATATGTGTGGATATACATAATATCAAAGATGATTTGAAATAAACTCTAAAGTGAAGATTTTTGATTTTCCCTGAAGTGTGATGTAAAAACCAGAAGTAAAATAAAATTTTGAACTTTTAAGTGATAGAAATTTGAAATTTGAAATGGAGAATTCAAATTTTGAGTGGGATTAATGGCATTAAATTGAATTTAACTTAGAAGAAGTTAAATAAGTTTGAATGAACAACCTGATTTGGAAATTTCAAGATGAAATTGAGATTTAACTTGGGAAGTTAGATGGTTGATTTGAATAGGGAGTTTGTGTGATCTCAAAATGGGTTTAAGATCTAGAAATTTAAAATGGATGGATGTTTTAAATAATTTGGATGATATCATCCCGTTGTTATTAATAATCTTTAAACTATGGATTGGATTTGTTTAAATGAATGAAGAAACGTGGTAATGTATCCATTATTGAGATAAATTGGGTAATCAATTGAATGTTGAAGATAAAATTGTTTTGAACTTTCATTTGAACTTTGAAATAAGTTAAGTAAGATAATTTAAAATGGAATTTTAAAATTGGACTCAGAATTAAATGGTTTAAAAATATAAGTTGTTAAGTTAAAAGTAAAGGTTAATTTGATTAAATCAACATTTTAAAATTTAACTCGAATTTATATAATTCGAGATGGTTTAAAGTTAAGATTTAAATTGAATTAGTTCAAATTGGATTTGATTTGAATTAATTAGAATTGTGATTGAAGATGGATAAGTTTAAAATTCAAATTGAAAATTTGAATTGGATTAATTTGAAATGGAATTGAGGACTAATGAGTTCGAATTCAAATGGGAATTGATTTGAATTTGGGAAAGGAATTGAAGTTAATACAAATTGAATTGGAATTGAATTAATTTAATAGGATGAGAAATTGATTGGAAGTGGAGGTTGGGATTTAATAGTTTGCTCTGAAACTGTTTTTAAATAAATTATTTTAATATAAACTGTTTTAAATCTATTTCCTAACTATTTACTATACAACTTTTATTTTTAAAACCGAAAACTATCTTATACTTATTTTACAACTACTTTTGGAACTATTTAACTATTTTACAACTGTTTTATAAACTAATTACTATTTTTCAACTACTTTATAACTAATTACTATTTTACAATTATTTTGCAATTATCTAACTATTTTATAATTATTTGGCTATTTACCGACTATTTTACAATTACTTAACTATTTTATAATTATTTTACAACTAATAATTATTTTTTATCTACTTTTAAAATTTCAAATTATTTTCTAATTTTAAGATGGTCAGAGTGCAAACTATTATAATTAAACACCCAATTGAGATAAGAACTGAGGTGATAATCCAAATGGGATTGAAGCAACTGTGAATAAGTGAATGAAAATCAAGATGAATGTGAATGGAAAAAGAGGATTGATTTAGATAATAATAATGAAGATAAATACGTAGGATGTACGTATATTATTCTATTCGCATAGTGATTTGATTTAGATTCGAGCACAGAATTTCGAGATAATATATCGATCCGAGTTGGGATTTTTCACTCGATTTTCGATGGCGAAACCTAGATGTGGATTTTTGATTTATTCTGGATATTCTCTATCATAGTTATGGCTATGTAAGGAGAACGACAGTTTCTGATCAAGAAGCCAGATCTGAGTCCGCACCAGGAAGTCGGGTGGACGATACCAGTCCGGAAGAGAAATTGTGTGATCGAGTGAGCGATCAGATTGATATAGCATACAGATGGTATGTGTACATCGTACGGGTTTGAATGAAATTGATATTGAATTTTTTTGGATAAGAACTGTAAAGTGGTTTTTGAAATGAAAAGTATATTTTGTGAAATATATGATGAAGTAAAATGAAAATTGGGTATTTCTATGATTATGAAGATAAGTAACGAGTAATCAAGCTTGAATATTGATTTGGCATAAACAGAGTTATGTATATTTGTTATATATATGATAAACCCCCCTTGTTGAATCTATTGCCGGAAAAAAAGGGTTTTTGAAAGTATTTGAAGTATAAAAAGGGAATTTATACAAGTTTGAAGTGATCAAAAGATTTTAAAAAAATATATATTTATCTATATATATAAAGGATCTTATGAGAATGATTTTGAGAAAAGGTTTTTGAAAACCTATGGACTTTGGAAAGGCTTTTGATTTTTGGGAAAAAATCAATTTTGGTAATTTGGAAAGCCTAGTGGAGAAAAATCGATTTTGGGATAGTTGATTTTGAGAAAAGGAGATTTATATGAGATTCATACTAGATGTATGATTTGGAAGATACAATAAGTGTGTAGTATAAATTGTTTTGAAAATGGCTCTGGAGAAAAAGGCGCTCCCTTGAAATGAACTTCTCAGGAGTACCATAGGTTGGTACTGCCTTGAGCCTCAAAGAGGGGAGGCTTTAAAGTGGATCCTGTGAGGAAGTCTGGACAAACTGAAGTTCCTGAGGATTATTGGGTAGTGAAAGTCGAGGGTGCTGATGCCTACGGAGGCATTTGGGTTATGTTGTGACGATAGTGTAGTTCGATGTTAATGCGATCTACTGTGGACCATAGAGAAAATCGTGTGGAGGTGAGTGTCAACGGACTACTTTTGATTTTGCCGGGAAGACAATGTAACATCGGTAAACTGCGATCTATGATCGAGTGGAGTGGAGAAGTTTCATCCTTTTGGCAGCAAAATTCGAGGGCGCCGATGCCTACAATTACATAGGTTTTTGTTGTGATAGCAACGTAACCCCAGATGTAGCTGCGATCTGTAGCGGGTTCCATAGTGTAATCGAAGGGCTGGAGTGCCTACAGTTATCTATGGATTTTGCTGGGATGGCAACATAACCATCGGGTTAACTGCGACCATGGATGAAGGTGATGATTTCCAGAGAGTTCTCGCCAAAGATGTTCCTTTATTTTCAAAAATGTTCTCTATATTTTCAATAAAATTATTTTCCAAGTATTTTCACTGGGTGTCGAAATGGGTTTACCAAGTACTTATAGATTTTCTGTCCTACGCTTGATCAACGTATGACCAAATTTCTATAAGAACGAGGATGGACTTTTTGAAACATCGAGTTATAAAAAGTTTTTTATAAAAAACTATTTTATAATATAATATTGATTTTAAAAGAGTTTAAAAAGTGATCAAAGAAAATTTATCTAATTTTAAGCATTTTAATAAATTCTGGTTCCGTTCCTTTACGAGCACGAAAAGATTCTAGGGGGAGGAATGTGATAACCTAGATTTTTGGCATCTGACAATTGGATAATTAACCAGTTCTATACAGTTGGATAGACAAATTCTAGAAATAAAAGACATCTGGATGGATTTGAAACTATGATAAATATTGAAATATAAATATCCAAAAGTGATATATCTTATAGTAAATTAATATATTAATATATAAATAGTGATGTGCAAACTTAGTAATGATGAAAATTTTAAGTGTGTTCATATACAAGAATATAAATGTATATATATGTTGAGTAAATTGAGAGCATTGGTTTGAATTCAATGTATTAAATTTTCAAAGCAGATTTAAAGTTAGAATTCAATATTTATCAACACTAAAGATAAATACTTATTAATTTTAAAAATGGCAGCTCAAGTTTAAAATAGGATTTAATAAAGGATCATACTTTTTCTAAATATATATATATATATATATATATGTTGTGTGTGTATAAAGATATTGAACATAAAAATATAAATAAATAAGTTTATATTGTTTAATTGAGTTATATACATATAAATAAAAGAAAGTAAAACGATAAAGACATAAAATATGATGCCTAATTTATAAAACATAAGGGTTTAAAACCAAAATTTAAATTAAATTAAGTAAGGGTTTTAAACATAATTTAATCACTAATGACATTTGTATGCTCGTGAATTTATGTATGAACAAGTGTTAACATAATATAACAAATGGCACTTATTTTTTTTAGTTAAATAATTTATGTGTAATAAGATATTTAGAATGAGAAATTATTTTATTTATTCTCACCTCAAAAATTTTCTTTCATTCATATTCAAAAAAACTTAAACCTGAAAGAAAAAAATATAAATCAGATCTTAATCTATTTCAATCTCATCATCAATCTGTTCAAAACAATAAATCAAAACTGAAATTCAAAGCTTCAGTTTTCAACCTGGGAATCAAAACAGTTTCAGCCAGGAAAATAAAAAAACAGAAGTCAAACCTGGGAATCACAACCTGATTTAAAGAACGGAAAGGATTCAAACCAAAGCCTCACTTTTAGATCATCATTTCCAAAGCAAAGCAACAAGCTACCTTCTTAACAAATCAAATTCTACATTTATACAAAGGTTCCAATTTTCAAAATTAAAAACATTTTCAGGTGTCGGGCCTCTGTTCTTTCAAAAAAAAGGTGAGTAAACAATTTTTCTTAAGTAAAATCTACTTTAAATCTGTTGTATGTGATATATTGGCTGAAGAAATGTTGATGCGTAAAGGAATGTAGATGTACGTATGGATGTAATATAGATGTTTGTGTGTATGTGAAAATATACACCTCTGTTGCTTTCCCAGAACTCAAAATCAACACAATTAAATCCATATCTTCTCCATGAAACAATGTTAAATTTTGATCCTAAAAGAAAAAGTGATTTTCAGGTTCTAAATTCATTTTTTTAAATAATTTCCAATAAAAAGAAATATTTAGTAAATATTTTGGAAATAAGAAACAATAGTAAAACTCTTTCAAATCAGAAAAATTGAATATCTTTATTTCTTGTTTGGATTATGTAAACTGATTTGTATTAAAGAATAATGAATTTTGGTATCGGTATCATAATTTTTAAAATTTGGGTTATCGTGATATCGCAAGATGAACGGAATTTAATTGATTGGCGAAATCTGGGGATCGAGTGGGTTTTGGACTTCAAGGTTCTAACCAAGGAAGGATGAAGTGATGGGGATAGTAGGAAAAATGGAATTAAGATTTATCGAGCATTGAGGAGGAAGAACGGAGTCAATCTAGGGTTTAGTTTGTGTTGGAGTCATGGTTGTTCTCGAACCAAATGTGGTAACGACGTTGAATCGGGTTGGATCAGATGAAGGGGTAACAGTGCGTAGGGTTCTGGCGGAGGTTTGGATGGAGTTGTGGGTTCTCCGGTGGGCAGCATTGGCGGCGCGAAGAGGTTTTGACGAGCAGGTTGGGTTACACGTTGAGGCTGAGTGGCTCGTTTTTGATTTCTGACCAAATTGGTGGTGATGGGTGGTCGGCATGTTCGGGGATGACTGCGATGACTTGCTGAAGGTTTCGGAGTTGATCGACAATGGTTAGATCATCATGCATGGTGCATAAGTGTATGGTATAGCCGGGAGTTATAGAGGGTTGGGGACGGTGGTTATTCTCGTGTTTGGCTCGAAGTTACATTCGCATTGGACCCGAAATTTGGGAGTTGTGAGTAACTCGAGTTTTGACTCGAGAATTTTGTTAGTAGGGCTCGGGTTTTCATTTGGGGATCGGGTTAGGTTTAAAAACAAAAGGAAAATTTGTAGTCAATTTTCAAAGCAAGTAGATAGGAGCATGTTTCCAAGGCCCTTTTCAAACAGTTTTTGAAATATAAGTATATTAAAAACCTTAATAAGAGGTGTTTTGACAAAATTAATTTCAAAGCTTTGAATTCAAATAAGTTTATTAATGGAAATAAGTGATTAAAGTAGGTGGTTTATCTTAATTATTTAAGATTTTACTAATTGAAGAGTAATTACTGAATGTAATTAATTAGAGGATAGCTTATTACTTAATATGATTAATTAAAGGTTAATAAATGAATGTAATTAGTTAAAGATAATTATCAAATAAAGGTAATTAAAGGTTACTTCGTTAATATAATTAATTAATTAATCAAAAGCTAATTAATGTGATTTATTAAGGTTTTGATGATTTAAGATTAATTAAGTTAATAAAGTAATTAAAGAGTAATTAATTAATTTAATTAATGAATGATTAAGGATTATTAAATTAATTAATTAGAGGTTAATTAATTGGTTATTAGAAATTAATTAAATTGTAATTAAAGATTTATTGATTAAGTAATTAGAGATTAATCTTAAATGATAATTACTTAAGGAAAGTAATTAAAGGTAAATTACTTAAGTGAAGTAATTAAGGATTAATTACTTAGTGTAATTAATTAAAGGATTGTTTAATTAAGGAAACTAATTAAGGGTTAGCTGAATTATGAGTGTGATTAATTAATGGATAATTAATCAGTGTAAGTGATTATAGAATAATTAATTTGAGTAATTAATTAATGATAAATGTAATTGATGTGCATTAGTGAAGGTTAATTAATTTGTGTTACTAATTAAAGGCTAATTACTTAATGAAATTAATGAGGATAATTAAGGGATGATTAGTTAATGGTTTGTAATTAATTAATGTTAAGTAAGCATGATTTAGAAGTGACTAAAGTAATTAATTTAAATTTATTTAAATTAATGGAATGGTATGACTAATTAATCTTGTTTATGAATGATTGAATGATATCGAATGCCTTGGAATTATTTGATATTTCTGATATGAAATGTTTTGTGATATGACTGGGTTGAACAGTGATAACGTGGTTATCTATTGAGATGCATTGCTATGTAAAGCGACATCCTGTATTTAAAGTTTGAATTGTATTTCATTTGAATAACTTGGGTTAAGATGACATTGGATTCGAAGAGACTGGGGTCGGGTATTAGCAAATGCCCAAAACCACTTCGATTCTTTATAGATTGATATGTGAAATCCACAGGATGGAAAGGATCGATTTAAGTGAATTGGACCATTTAATCTGAGTTTTGGTACTAAGAAATTGATGTATGAAATAAGTGTTGTCTATCACAAATTATGAATTTGTAAGTTGATGTAAGTTACCCCAGGTTTAAATAAGTTTTATGCTTTGGAATTTCATGTTAAATGGGTTTACTCACGCTAGTTTCCAGCCTGACCCAGGTGTTACTTTGATTAATGCTCGGGTCAGACCGAGTATTACAAATTTTCAGGTAAGGGTGTTTTAGAGCTCAGGAGGCGAGCTGGATGGCAGAAACGTATAGAATGTAACCCGCTGAGTATTAATTAATCTGTATCTTGGACGTATTGTTTTAACAATCTAGTATTTGTGTATTGGTTGTAACTCTGATGTGTTAAAATGTAAATTTACTGATACAGCTTTCTTAGGATAAAGGATATTATTTGATATTATATCTTGATCTGCTACGATTGTGAGATGCTGTTGTTTTCTGTTCTTCTATCTTCTTCTTCTTATTTTCTCTAACAATCTGGGATTTTTGGAGTCGAAAATTCCGGGTCGTTGCAATAATTTACTATGATACAACATGGAATAAGTATTTACTTACAATTATACTAACTTTAACTACTAACTTTTTATATAGCTAACTACATGCTCTATAACTTTCAAACACGATAACTTTTCAAAGCATAAACCAAATAACAACCCATACATCATCTAATACATACTACAAGCGTTAATTAGCTACTAATATGAACATGAATATAGTCTAAAAGCTTTGGTTTTGAGGGTGAATTGTACTCACTATAAATCTTCTAAACTAACTCCAGCCTTTACTAACTTTAACCATCAACCTAGATCCAAGTTCTACTTGCTAATAACTCAACTTAGAGGACCAAGATGGAACCTTTTAAGGCCTTGGAGGTGTTGGTTTGGTTCTGCCTAGGGCTTAATGGAATTAGCCATTATGACTTAAGGGACGTGGGGCCTTATTTTTGAATGTAGAGTGAAGTAAAGTGATGTAATGGGTTTTAGACTTAGTTTTAAAATGGTATAAACTAGTTTTTTGACTATGGAAATAATCTTAGAAGCCATGGGTGATAACATGAATATATGGTAGAGAGTGGAAATCAATGTGGAGATGAAGATGTAAAGTAGAAAAATGGATGTAGATGGATGTATTATATGCATTATAAAATAAAGTTATCATGCAGCTTCGACACCATACCTCCCCTCTCTCTTAGTTTCTCATGCTGGTCACCCCCTTCCATACCCCCAAAATCAAGGAAGGCCATGCCTTGTACTAACCTACGGTGCTTAGGTTATGGTTATGTACTTACTTAGTTTAATTAAGTTTTATTTTATATTTTTAAGTCAAATCTTGTTTTATTATAATACAATCATGGTTTATTTATTTTAACACTATCATTAACTTATTATATGACATATATTCATGTGTGTGTAGTTATATAAGTTATACAAAAAGTGCACAATGTTTTCAACGACTTTTCGATGCCGAAAAGTTAAAATTTCGAAAAACATCTTTCGGTCACATTTTCTATTTTTATTTGAACTACTTATTTTAGTAAAAAATATTTTGAAAATGGTTACAACATTAATAATTATTATTAAAAGGTGTTTATTTGGTTATTAAAATCCATTATTTAAATATTAAAAAATGATTTAAATATTCAAATACAAAGTGATTAATTTACACGTCATTATACTCTCCCCCTTTCAAAGAATTTCGTCCCCAAAATTATTATGGAGTGAAGAAGTAAAACAAACAAAAGAAAATCGATCTACTTACTTGATATTCAGTAAACCTAATGCAATCAGGATGCAACATAAATGTAATGTAATAAACATTTGCAACAAAATAAAGACGATATTCTAAAATTAACAGTGCATCAACATTTTTCAAAATACTTCCAAAATTTAAACCTAAATGCCCGAGTTTCGTATTCAAAATTTATTTTCAAATTTCTCAAAAAAGAAGTAAATCAAAAAACAAGATCAAAGGTCAAGGAAGAGGTACTCCTAACAAAATATGTTAAACTCTAGACTTAAAACAATTTGGAGCTTCCAGTGGTATTTCGGTTCCACCTAAAACAGCAACTAGAGCAAACAATCTATTTATTTCTCAAATTTTCCTAAAAGTCACTGGGATTTAGGTCCTAATAATAATTATTCAAAATCTATTTATTTCTCAAATTTTCCCAAAAGTCACTGGGATTTAGGTCCTAATAATAATTATTCAAAAACCTTGGTTTATAAATTTTACCTTTATAGCCTATGGTACATAAGATCTCATAAGCAATAAATCAAATTCCATAAGGAAAATCCAACACTAAACATTATTTTAAAATGTTAAATGATTAACAAATAAATATTAGTTTAGGTTCAAAACTTTCTTGATTGCCTAAGAATATAAATAATTTCCTAAGTGTATCATTTTGCTCATCATCCTTTCGTTATTACGTAGAGGATTACCTATGCTCTTTAGACAAAATTGAATGTCACTCTCTAAAATTATTAGTTTCTTAACTATACCAATATTTCTAAATCACTTAAATTTTCTTTTAGTATTTTTATTCAATATAAATATCATTTATGAATTATTTCATAAATTTACACCTTAGTTCAAAAGTATTTTATAAAGTTCTTTCTTTATGAAACACCAAATAATAACTTATTCTATCTTATTTACTTGTATAATACTCTTTAATATCCTAAGAGTACATACAAATACAAATTTTGTTTACTTTTCAAAATTTAGTTCAAGATCTAATCAAAATTTAGGTCTTTTAAAACTGAGTCAACCCCTTGACCTCTTAAATTAGAGTGTTAAAATGGACAATGTTTATGGGTTGGTCCAAAACAACAAATAATTTACACCATCATATGTTTTAAACAAAAGCTATAGTTTTAATAAAACAATGTCTATTAAAATCTTCCTACCTTTTTATCTTAAGGTGTTATAATGGATGATGTTTATGGACTGGCCCAATAACATTAATTAGTTTACGCTGCTTAGATGCTTAAATTAAATCTATGATTTTGATAAAACAATGTTATCAAAACCTTCCTGTCCAATCTAACTTATTTAAACCAGTGTTAAGTTATCTCTTGTCTTGTCTAAAGATAAAAATTCATTTACCAACACGATCTCTTATCAAAATTACTTTTTATTTTGAAATCAATTCCCTACTAAGGGAACTTAAAGATTAAATATCTAGTTATAAATTTCAAAACTCATCTTTGAAAGCATACTACATATATTCATCTTATGAAATAACTAAAATAATTTTATTTACTAAAATTCACTTTGGATTCATTCAGATCTTGATTCATTTCGATCGCATAATGATAAAGAGAATACTTTGCTAAGTACTCCACAACGTTCGCCCAAGCAATATCTGATCATCGCTTAGAAGATTATTTAGATTACCATAAAATTAACCGAAATATTTTCCGTTGAATTATTAAAATAAAAAGCATTGTACTTAAAATTTCTTTTCCAAAATATTTATACTTTTGAAATATTTCCAAATAATACCGTTATTACTTTCAAAAAATCATTTGAAATCATTTCAAATAATTTTGGGATTTAAATTAAACTCTTTAAAATGTTATTTTAAAAGACAAATTTATAATTCTAAGTGTATTAAAACAAGGGTCAAAAACAAATATCATTTTAAACATCGTTTACTAAAATCCCAAAATAATTTACACTTAGCTTTATTTATAAACAACTTTATTCAAAGGTTCTCATTTCAAAACCATCATTTAATAATTTAAAACAATATTTATAATCTCAAAGGATAAACAAACCATTTAAATACCTTTATAAATTTTTAAAGAAATGTTAATCGTACTAAGGCATGATTTATAATACTCTTTTGTAAATCTAAAGCAATATTAATTATCCCGAAAGATAATTAATCAAATTTACAATTTCCTTTGATAAACAAATCAATTATCTTTAATAAAATAGTTAATTACTTCCAAAACACTTTCATCAAACCGGTTAATTTACTTTGAACTCGTTTATTAAATCATTAAACTAACTTAAAATATCGCTTATCAAATGATTTACTAAATTCAAATAATCATTAATTTAAATGGATAATTAATCTCAACTATCATTAACTAAAATGATTTATGAAATTTACATATTATTAATCAAAACAATTAATTAGATTCAAAATGATCATTAATTAAATTGATTTTCAAATATCATTTATTAAGATAATTAAGTTAAATTCAAAAATCATTAATTAAGATGATTAACTAAATTTAAAAACACTATTATTTAAAAAAATTAAATTTAACCAATCATTAATTAAAATGATTAATTAAAGTTCAATATAAATAATTAAATTGATCTAAATAATTTAAATCTCGTTAATCAAAAAGATTAATTAATTTAAATTATCATTAGTTAAAATAATTAATTAATTTTAAATATCATTAATCAAAATGATTAATGAATTTTAAACATCTACTTTTGTGAAAATACAAGCTCAAGCTCAGACACATATACAAGCATCTAGGGGATGACATTCACTAAATGACGGTATAGTGGAAATCGCTATAACAACACTTAAACTGTTTAACTGGAATGTCAAGATTAATTCTATTAAACGTCCATTTTCCAAATAGAAATTCAACCAAATAACCGATCAAACAAACAATTTAACTAACATCCAAGCAATCAATAATAGTTTATGGCATCAAGCATATGATACAGTAAAATTGAATGTGAGTTAAACTCATATTTAAATAATTTTCCTTTATTATAACTAAATTTTCTCATATATGTATCCTCTAAATTTATTATACTACCATTCAAATGATATTAAATAACTTTTTATTAAAAGCTAACTTTCAGCTTAATGTTGTTAAAAGATTACTTTTAACTTAATCCTTTCAGCAAACACATTATAGTCAAACTGTGGAACTGTATTCACAAGGGGTTCGTTCTCAAGGTTCCCCAATTCCCATTTACCTAACTTATACCTTACTAAGGAAAATTTCTTTTAAACTTATTCAACAATAGTTAATGCTCAAACTGGACGAGCATATCTAAACAAATCCTAAATGATAAAAATAAAATATCTTCATTTTTTAATAATCAACACAACAATATAGCTCTATTAATTTTTGAAAATCGCCCTTTTATATATATAAAATATATTCTTGCGTTATTTCATTTACCGTTTTAAAATAATATTATATCTATTGGTCTAGTTCAAGTGTTTAGGAATCCCTATCGATAACGCTGATCAGACCATCAATCAAAATTCATATACCACTCAACGGATCAAGCAACACAATATAAACATTTTTATAACACTAACAATGTAATGACCAGTTATTTCGAACCACTCAAATCGATAATAAACCATACATGTCTGACTTGAATTATTCAAACAAACAGATTGTTATATAAATTTAGGATAAATAAGAATCAATCACAGAATTATAGACATAAAATATTACAATATCACGCAGTGGAATAGATAAATATAGTAGTTCATGAAGCTACTACACAAACATCAGAGTCTAAAGTAATATAACAAAAATCCAAATACATATAGGTCCGCTAATGTAACAACCTGGATTTTCCTCGTTTGATTTTAAATATTTAAATGGTTTTAATATTGAATTCGGAATATGAATTGATTTTGAATATGAAGATTTTGGTCGTAATTGTAGAATGAATTTAAATTTCAAATATAGTGAAATACGAAAATGGTGAATAATTGATATTTAAGTTGAATACGAACTGAAACGATTTCTAGTGTTGATATAAATTCTATTTGAATTAGAATTGAGTTAGTAAGTTTTTAAAATTGGAATATCAAGCGATTTCACCTATTTTTGAAATCAGCGATTTTATCGATGCGTTAAAATAGCGATCTGACGCACAATCTCAAAATTCGATGAAACTAGTTCCATTGGATCCGTGGTAGTATATTATTATCGAATTTCAAATTTTATGGCAATTGGACTCATAATTTGGTCGTGCAGGATAGAAACATGTAGAGATTTATATCGAAAATTTAATATTATAATTGGTTTCAAAAATCTATTGTAACGACCCGGAAATTTCTATCCCGAAATTTCCAGATAGTCAAGAAAAGAAGGAAAGAGAAAGAAGAAGAAGACAGAACAAAAACACACAAACCCACATTCGCAGCGGATAAAATATAATAGCAAATAATAATATTAGTTATACAAAGAAAACTGTATCTGTCAATTCACATTTATATACATCAGAGTTACAATATCCCATACAAAATGGATAGTTTTACAACTTGTCCAGATAACAACAATACTATATCAGAATCCACTCCATACGCTCCTGCCATCTAGCTCTCCTCCTGAGCTCCAGAACGTCCTTACCTGAAAATCTGTAATACTCGGTCTGACCCGAGCATTACATCAAAGTAACACCCGGGTCAGGCTGGAAACCAGCGTGAGTAAACCCATCTAACTTGGAATACAAAAGCATACAATTTGTATAAACCCGGGGTAACTTATATCAATTTACACTTCATAAGTTATTATAGACATCAGCCATTTCATACATCAATTTCTAAGTGCCAAAATATTAGTTTAAATAGACCAATTTACTTAAGTCATTCCACTTCAGCCTATTAGTTACACATATCAAACTATAAGAATCGAAGTGGTTTCGGGTATTCACTAATACCCGACTCCGGCCTCTTCGAAACTATTGTCAACTTAACTTAAATTATTCAAGTGAATTATAATTCTACTTTTAATACAGGATGTCACAGTAATTCATCATCAATAGATAATCATACCTTCACAGTTTAAATCCAACATATCATATCACATAGCATCATGAACCACTTATTAGGGATAACAATTAATCAAGGCTTCTAATATCATTCTATTTATCCTTTAATTACATTTAAGTAATTAATCCTTAATTAATTTCACAACTAATTATCCTTAGCCCAATACGATAGTTAATCTTTAATAGATATCAATTCAATAGATATCATCTAAATTCAGACATTCAACAATCCATCATCCAAAAGCAAGTATTATCAATTTATATTATAATTAATTTAATTACTTAAATTAACTCCTTAAGAATTAATCACTTAATCTTGCTTATACAACCATTAATTAATTACTAACCTTAATTAATTAATCACATCCATGATTAACTCAATTAATAAATCCCTAATCACAGATTAATTATCCCTTATTTATCAATTTATGATCTTTAATTATTACTTAATCTCTTTTAATACAAAGTAATTAACCCTTAATTACTTTCATAATCAATTAATTAACCTTTAATTAACTGATTAATTAATCATCAACTATAGGTTAATAACCTTAATTATTAATTAATATTTCTTAATACAAATTAATTAAATTGAATTGTAATAAAAAAATTACCTCTAAATTTCAAAATTGAAATACAGCTTTTAAACTCATTCTAAATTTAACTTAACTCTTAAAAACCTTTCTTACAATCTACATCTTTAATTTAAATGAAAACCATTTAATCATTTTAAAGCAATTTAAATTTAAACCATTATCTTAAAAACCTGAAGTTTAATTTTAATTCCAGATTAAAAAACCCAGATCTAAACTCATTTTAAATTTCAAAATTTAAAAAAAAGATAATCTTCCATTTCAAATCCAAATCACACATATGCTTTAATACTTATAAGTTTTAAACCAAAGTTTAATTTTAAAAAAATACTTAAAAATTTTCAAATCTCAGATTCAAATAAAATTTGAATTCATATTCAATATCAGATTTTCAAACTCAGTTTAAATCCCTGTTTGTATTTTATACTTTCTTTTAAATTTTTCTTTCTTTTAAAACAGAAAACAGGTTTCTATTTCACTTGAATCCAAACCAGAATTTAATAATTCAAATTATTTCAAAAACCATAATTTAAACTAATTGAATTCATATTTAAATTTAGGTTTAATCTCGGTTCAGATTTTAGTTTACATTTAAAAACTTATTACTTCTGCTTTTAATTTTTAAAACTGTAAACAGGTTTTCTGTTTTATGTTTTAACCTGTAAACAACCCATATACTCGAACCACTGTTATTTTACATCGAGTTAAATCTTCCCTTGCTTTGAATTGAATCCCAGATCCCCCGAGACAATTACTCAATTACTTCGAGTTCCTTCACTACTCCACTCCAGATACAAAACCATCAACGTGCACCTGCACAGTTACTAACGACGACAGTGACGATCACCGTAACCTCCAACACAACATCCATCATCCCAACAACCATTTCCGAACATCCAAACTCAAACACAAGCTTTAGATCAAATTCGAGCAGGAAGGTGGACATTGGAACTCACAATGTCACCAGAAACTGCCCCGTTCACCTCCCTCTGACCACTAGAACCATGCCCATTCCGACCTCGCATTCATCACCATTTTCGAAACAATTCCCTAGATCCGGTGACGCTCGATTCACCATGGAAGTCGCACTGCCCCAACGTATCATCTCGACCAAAATTAGGTTTAGAATCTAAACCACTTCGCCGACGACGCTACGGCGAACTTTAGGACCTCCAGCCATTTTTCCCAATGTCCCTGTACGACCCTCCACTTCCAAATACAGTCCCGAATACCCATCAACAGTTGATCGTCACAAAATGCCTCAGAACCCATTTGCAAACAACCCTTGATTTCTCATTCAATTCGATCTTAAAATTTATGATTTTTATTTTGAAATTCATGATTTCCTAAATCAATTCAAAATATATTTTTGAATCCACATAATTCAACCCTTAATTTTGTCATGCATTTTTATTCCTATCAGAACTATTTGATTTCAGAGGTACTCAAACCTATCTTGCCAGAAATAAACTTATTAAACTTCAATTTAGGCTTTAACGAAAACATTTTTTTTTGAATCCTAAGTCCAGATAGTGATTTATTGAAAAGATATTAAACATTGTTTTAAATTTTCAAATCTAGAACTCATGGAACAGAGAACCACTAACATGCATACAACAACATATTAATCATACAGTACCTTCTATTTCATATGCAAATAATCATTAATCACAGCTATTTCCACAAGCAACAGATTTGATAAAGATTCTCAAATTAAAGATTTAGCTACTCACATGTTGATTATGAAACAGAGATATCCTGAAGATGTTTTGAAAACAAACATGCATAAAACAAACATGCATACTTAACTTCAAATTTACTGCTTGCAATCAGATTTGTAAACTGATAAGAAATTTGTTTACTCACCTGTAAAAAGCAACAGAGAAACCAAGGCCTCTGGAAAATTCTTTGATCTTTAAACAACTACTTGAATTTGAAAGCTTAGTTTGGATAGAACTAAAACAAACTGCATGCCCCTTTGATTTTGCAGCTGGTTTCAAATTTTACTGCTTCAGGTTGAGAATTTGCAGTTGCTGTTTGATTCATTTTTTTTTTAATGGTTTTGATAGTTTTTAATCCTTTGAATTTTGATCTGATATTTCTGCTAATTGTTTAGAAATTTAGCTCTAAAAACTGTGAAGATTACAGTTGCTGATTTCCTTTCTGGCTTGCCTTCTTAACAGTTAATAATAATAAAAAAAATAGATGAAGAAAACTAAAGATTGTTTTAGCTGAAGAAAATATACGGATCCCCTTTAACATTAATTAAAAACAATATTTTCTTTTGAATAAAGATTTGCCACTTGTTATCATGAATTGCCCATAAGCTTACAAGTGTGTTTACACAATCTTTAGTAAATGACAAATGTAAAATCTCATTTTAAATTCATTCCTTATGTTACAAATGTTAATTGTATATATTATAAAACTTGCAATTGTAAATTTCATGTATTATAAGACTTACAAATTTCTTTATAAAATTTTAAAATTATATTAGCTATTTACTTATATGTGTTTTTATTTTATATTTATATTTATATTTTATGTTTGATATTTATATTAAAGAAAGTATGAACCTTATGTCTATAATATTACACATGTTTTATTTCTAGATTCATATATATATTAAGGCTTATTACTAAATCTTGTTTCATATTTTTTTTATATCTCAAAATAAAATTTCTAAATCACTTAAAATTTTCAACAATACATAGTTTTAAATTTATATATTTATGAGATTTGTTAATTCACTATTCAATTTATAAATTTCAGACAATATAATCCAATATTTAATATAGTTCCCAAATCCATTTATATGCAAAATTTTATTTGTTAACAAATATATCAATGTTTAACAATTAAAATGTGATAATTTCCAATTATCAGATGCCCAAAAATTCTGGTTGTCACATTCCTCCCCCCTTAGAATCTTTTCGTCCTCGGAAAGGAACGAAGCTAGAATTTATTAAATATTTTAAAACCGGTTAAAATATTCTTTGATCATTTTAAAACACTTTTAAAATCCGTAATACTGCCAAAATAGCTTTATAAAAATACTTTTTATAACTCGATGTTTTAAACAGTCTATCCTTGTTCTCATAGAAATTCGGTCATACGTTGATCAGGCGTAAGACTGAAAATCTATAAGTACTTAGCAGACCCATTTTCAACATCTAGTGAAAATACTTGGAAAATAATTTTATTGAAAATATAGAAAACAGTGTTTGAAAATAGAGGATATATCTTTGGTGAGAATGCTCTGGAAATCATCACCCCCATCCATGGTCACAGATACATTCCAGGGTTACGTTGCCGTCGCAGCAAAGGTACATGTAACTGCAGGCTCTCCGCGGCCTCTCGATTACGCCATGGAACCCACACAACAGATCACAGTTACATCCAGGGTTACGTTGCCATCGCATCAAAAGTCCATGTAACTTCAGGCTCTCAATGGCCTCTGATTTTCGCTGTCAAAATGAAACTTCTCTACTCCTACATAGGTCGCAGTCTGCCGATATAAAATCAAACGAAGACAGTTGGCTCTCAGCGGCACACACGACTTTCGCTATGTTATACCATAGGTCGCAGTTACATCCTGGGTTACGTTGCCATCGCAGCAAAAGTCCATGTAACTGTTGGCTCTCAGCGGCACACACGACTTTTGCTATGGTATACTCTACTCAAAATCCCCAGGAACTAGTTTCGTCCGGACTCCTCACAGGATCAACTTTAGAACCCCCCCTTGGGGCTCAAGGCAGCACCACCCGGTGATACACCTAAGAAGTTCATTTCAAGGGAGCGCCTTTTTCCCCAGAGCCATCATCAAAACATTTTTATACTATACAAATATAGTATCTTCAATCATACACCTAGTATGATCTCATACAAAGCTCCTTTACACAAAATCGATTATTCCAAAATCGATAGTTCTCAAACTAGGCTTACCAAATTCAATATTGATTTTACCCAAAAATCAAAAGCCTTTCCAAATCCAAAGGTTTCCAAAACCTTTTCTAAAATCCTCATAAGATCCTTTATATATATATATATATATATATATATATATATATATATACACACATACAGATATATATAATTTTTAAAACTTTGGATCATTTCAAACCTGTATAAAACTCCTTTTGTACTTCAAACATTTTCAAAAACCCTTTTCTTCTGGCAAAAGATTCAACAAAGGGGAAATTTCATTTTATAAAACAAAGATATTTAACTTTGTTTACTCAAAAATCAAATATTCAGATTTGATTACTCCTTTTAATATCATTTCCATTCAAATCCGTACGATGTACACACATCATCCGTACGCTATACCAATCTGATCGCTCACTCGATCACACAACTTCATTTCCGAACTAGTATCGTCCACCCGACTTCCTAGTGCGGACACAGATCTGGTTTCTTGATCAGAAACCGTCATTCTACTTGCATAGTCATAACTATGATAGAGAATATCCAGAACCAATCAACAATCCATATCCAGGTTCGCTGTTGAAAATCGAGTGAAAAATTCCAACTTGGATTGACATACAATCTCGAAATTCTGTGCTCGAATTTGGATCAAATCACTATGCAAATAGAATAACATATGTGCACCCTACGCATTTATCTTTATTGGTTTTTAGCCAAATCAATTCTATTTCTATTCACATTCACTTTGATTTTCATTCACTTACTCACAATTACTAAAATCCATTTGGATTACCACTTCTACTCTTATCTCGATTGGGTATTTAACCAATAACAGTTTGAACTCCGACCAGTTTATTTAGAAAATAACTTGTAATTTTTAAAATAGGTAAGTAGTTGGAAAATAATTACTAGTCTGTAAAATAGGTGTAAAATAGTTAGAAAATAGTTAAAATAATTATAGAAATTTTAGATAATTGCAAAATAATAGTAAGATAATAATTAGTTTTATAAAATAGATGGAATATAGTAATTAGTTTATAAAACATTTGGAAAATTGCTAAACAGTTCAAAAATAATTGTAAACAAATATAAGATAATTTGGCTTTTAAAAGAGAAGTTGTATATATGATAAATAGCTTGGAAAAATAGGTTTATATTAAAACAATTTATATTAAAAATAGTCCAGAGTCAAAACTGTTCATTTTCAATCTCCATTCTCAATCAATTCAATTTAAATTTCCTCTTCCATTTAAATTGATCCAATTCCAATTTTTAATAACTCCAATTTCCATTGGACTTGATTTATTCCCAATTCAAGTTGAATTAATTATCAATCCCTTTTCAAGTTTAAATCAAATTCCATTTGAATTTAAAACCATTCAACATTAATTATAATTCCAAACTATTCAATAAATTTGGACTAATTTCAAATTGAACCACTTTAATTTCAAATTGTTTCAAATTAATTCAATTCAAATTTTCCATTTGAATCTTATACTCATACATCCTCAATCACAATTTCAATTACTTCAAATCAAATTCAATTTGAACCAACTTCAAATTCCAGTTTACTATGAACCATCTCGAATTACATAAATTCGAGTTGATACTTCAATTGTTGATTTAATTCCTTTAAATCAATTTACCTTTTTATCCCAACAGTGGATTACCATACTCCATTTCTCATTCATTTAAACAAATCCAATTCACAACTTAAAGATTTTTAACAACAATAGGATGGTATCATCTAATTCATTTTAAAACATCCATTCATTTTCAATTTCTAGATCTCAAACCCATTTTGGGATCATACAAACTCCCAATTCCAGATTAACCATTTAACTTCCCAAGTTAAATCCCGATTTCATCTTGAAATTTTCAAATCAGGTTGATTATTCAAACTTATTTAACTTTTTCCCAAGTCAAACTCAATCTACTAAATCCAGTCAACCTTAACCAATTTGAACTTCCATTTCAAATTCTAAACTTCACATTAATAATCTTTCCATTTATAAGTTCAAAAACTTATCACCTTGGGTATCACATCTTATTCCAAATTCAAAACTCACCATTTAGAGTTTATTTCCAATCACCTTTGATATTATGTATATCCACATGTATACATATTAATTTCTTTTACTTACCAAGTTATACTTTAAAATTTTAAACCACCTTTGGTTTTAATTCAAACCAAATTCCCTTTAAATTTTCAAACAACTCTTGTTTGAAATAGGACCAATTCATTCAAATGCCTTAAATAATATTATTTATTATTTCTTTAAATTAATTACATCATTAATTAATCACATTCGGTAATTAACTTATTTCTTAATTACCTTTATTAAGTAATTGTCCCTTAAATTACTTATCCTCAGTTACTTCATTAAGTAACTCCCTCTTTATTTATCATTTCCAATTATAATTATCTTATTCTAAAACTCTTCTCCAATTCAAGATTCCAATTTTAGTTTGAATCCATTTCAAACTTATTTTTATTCAGTTTAAATTTCAATTTGGTTTTATTTTATTACTTCTTAATTTAATTCAATAATTTAACAACCAATTCCTTTACTATTTGTTAAAAAGATATATTGCTTTATATATCAAAATATAATCTTATATAAAACCATTTAAAATCTTTATATAAGAAAGTAACAAGTACGCTCACTCATATATATACACACTCAACTCATTCTAGAGTGCCACTTACCCTATCCTTAATGAGTCACCCCACCAGAGCCAAGGTTCATGCTTAACCTTCAGCTCTGATACCAAATGTAACGACATGGAAATTTCTATCCCGAAATTTCCAGATAGTCAAGAAAAGAAGGAAAGAGAAAGAAGAAGAAGACAGAACAAAAACACACAAACCCACATTCGCAGCGGATAAAATATAATAGCAAATAATAATATTAGTTATACAAAGAAACCGTATCTGTCAATTCACATTTATATACATCAGAGTTACAATATCCCATACAAACTGGATAGTTTTACAACTTGTCCAGATAACAACAATACTATATCAGAATCCACTCCATACGCTCCTGCCATCTAGCTCCCCTTCTGAGCTCCAGAACGTCCTTACCTGAAAATCTGTAATACTCGGTCTGACCTGAGCATTACATCAAAGTAACACCCGGGTCAGGCTGGAAACCAGCGTGAGTAAACCCATCTAACTTGGAATACAAAAGCATACAATTTGTATAAACCCAGGGTAACTTATATCAATTTACACTTCTTAAGTTATTATAAACATCAGCCATTTCATACATCAATTTCTAAGTGCCAAAATATTAGTTTAAATAGACCAATTTACTTAAGTCATTCCACTTCAGCCTATTAGTTACACATATCAAACTATAAGAATCGAAGTGGTTTCGGATATTCACTAATACCTGACTCCGGCCTCTTCGAAACTATTGTCAACTTAACTTAAATTATTCAAGTGAATTACAATTCTACTTTTAATACAGGATGTCACAGTAATTCATCATCAATAAATAATCACACCTTCACAGTTTAAATCCAACATTTCATATCACATAGCATCATGACCCACTTATTAAGGATAACAATTAATCAAGGCTTCCAATATCATTCTATTTATCCTTTAATTACATTTAAATAATTAATCCTTAATTAATTTCACAAATAGTTATCCTTAGCCCAATACGGTAGTTAATCTTTAATACATATCAATTCAATAGATATCATCTAAATTCAGACATTCAACAATCCATCATCCAGAAGCAAGTATTATCAATTTATATTATAATTAATTTAATTACTTAAATTAACTCCTTAAGAATTAATAACTTAATCTTGCTTATACAACCATTAATTAATTACTAACCTTAATTAGTTAATCACATCCTTGATTAACTCAATTAATAAATCCCTAGTCACAGATTAATTATCCTTTATTTATCAATTTATGATCTTTAATTATTACTTAATCTCTTTTAATACAAAGTAATTAACCCTTAATTACTTTCATAATCAATTAATCAACCTTTAATTAACTAATTAATTAATCATCAACTATAGGTTAATAACCTTAATTATTAATCAATATTTCTTAATACAAATTAATTAAATTGAATTGTAATAAAAAAATTACCTCTAAATTTCAAAATTGAAATACAGCTTTTAAACTCATTCTAAATTTAACTTAACTCTTAAAAACCTTTCTTGCGACCTACATCTTTAATTTAAATGCAAACCATTTAGTCATTTTAAAGCAATTTAAATTTAAACCATTATTTTAAAAACCTGAAGTTTAATTTTAATTCCAGATTAAAAAACCCAAATCTAAACTCATTTTAAATTTCAAAATTTAAAAAAAAGATAAGCTTCCGTTTCAAATCCAAACCACACATATGCTTTAATACTTATAAGTTTTAAACCAAAGTTTAATTTAAAAAAAAATACTTAAATATTTTCAAATCTCAGATTCAAATAAAATTTGAATTCATATTCAATATCAGATTTTCAAAATCTGTTTAAATTCCTGTTTGTATTTTATACTTTCTTTTAAATTTTTCTTTCTTTTAAAACAGAAAACAGGTTTCTATTTCATTTGAATCCAAACCAGAATTTAATAATTCAAATTATTTCAAAAACCATAATTTAAACTAATTGAATTCATATTTAAATTTAGGTTTAATCTCGGTTCATATTTTAGTTTACATTTAAAAACTTATTACTTCTGCTTTTAATTTTTAAAACTGTAAACAGGTTTTCTGTTTTATGTTTTAACCTGTAAACAACCCATATACTCGAACCACTGTTATTTTACTTCGAGTTAAATCTTCCCTTGCTTCGAATTGAATCCTAAATCCTCCGAGACAATTACTCAATTACTTCGAGTTCCTTCACTACTCCACTCCAGATACAAAATCATCAACGTGCACCTGCACAGTTACTAACGACGACGGTGATGATCACCGTAACCTCCAACACAACATCCATCATCCCAACAACCATTTCCGAACATCCAAACTCAAACACAAGCTTTAGATCAAATTCGAGCAGGAAGGTGGACACTGGAACTCACAATGTCACCAGAAACTGCCCCGTTCACCTCCTTCTGACCACTAGAACCATGCCCCTTCCGGCCTCGCATTCATCACCCATTTTCGAAGCAATTCCCTAGATCCGGTGACGCTCGATTCACCATGGAAGTCGCACTGCCCCAACTTATCATCTCAACCAAAATTAGGTTTAGAATCTAAACCACTTCGCCGACGACGCTACGGCGAACTTTAGGACCTCCAGCCATTTTTCCCAACGTCCCTGTACGACCCTCCACTTCCAGATACAGTCCCGAATACCCATCAACAGTTGATCCTCACAAAATGCCTCAGAACCCATTTGCAGACAACCCTTGATTTCTCATTCAATTCGATCTTAAAATTTATGATTTTTATTTTGAAATTCATGATTTCCTAAATCAATTCAAAATATATTTTTGAATCCACATAATTCAACCCTTAATTTTGTCATGCATTTTTATTCCTATCAGAACTATTTGATTTCAAAGGTACTCAAACCTATCTTGCCAGAAATAAACTTATTAAACTTCAATTTAGGCTTTAACGAAAACATTTTTGTTTGAATCCTAAGTCCAGATAGTGATTTATTGAAAAGATATTAAACATTGTTTTAAATTTTCAAATCTGGAACTCATAGAACAGAGAACCACTAACATGCATACAACAACATATTAATCATACAGTACCTTCTATTTCATATGCAAACAATCATTGATCACAGCTATTTCCACAAGCAACAGATTTGATAAAGATTCTCAGATCAAAGATTTAGCTACTCACATGTTGATTATGAAACAGAGATATCCTGAAGATGTTTTGAAAACAAACATGCATAAAACAAACATGCATACTTAACTTCAAATTTATTGCTTGCAATCAGATTTGTAAACAGATAAGAAATTTGTTTACTCACCTGTAAAAAGCAACAGAGAAACCAAGGCCTCTGGAAAATTCTTTGATCTTTAAACAACCACTTGAATTTGAAAGCTTAGTTTGGATAGAACTGAAACAAGTTGCATGCCCCTTTGATTTTGTAGCTGGTTTCAAATTTTACAGCTTCAGGTTGAGAATTTGCAGTTGCTGTTTGATTCATTTTTTTTAATAGTTTTGATAGTTTTTAATCCTTTGAATTTTGATTTGATATTTCTGGTAATTGTTTAGAAATTTAGCTCTAAAAACTGTGAAGATTGCAGTTGCTGATTTCCTTTCTGGCTTGCCTTCTTAACAGTTAATAATAAAAAAAAAATTTAGATGAAGAAAACTAAAGATTGTTTTAGCTGAAGAAAATATACATATCCCCTTTAACATTAATTAAAAACAATATTTTCTTTTGAATAAAGATTTGCCACTTGTTATCATGAATTGCCCATAAGCTTACAAGTGTGTTTACACAATCTTTAGTAAATGACAAATGTAAAATCTCATTTTAAATTCATTCCTTATGTTACAAATGTTAATTGTATATATTATAAAACTTGCAATTGTAAATTTCATGTATTATAAGACTTACAAATTTCTTTATAAAATTTTAAAATTATATTAGCTATTTACTTATATGTGTTTTTGTATTATATTTATATTTATATTTTATGTTTGATATTTATATTAGTGAAAGTATGAACCTTATGTCTATAATATTACACATGTTTTATTTCTAGATTCATATATATATTAAGGCTTATTACTAAATCTTGTTTCATATTTTTTTTTTATATCTCAAAATAAAATTTCTAAATCACTTAAAATTTTCAGCAGTACATAGTTTTAAATTTATATATTTATGAGATTTGTTAATTCACTATTCAATTTATAAATTTCAGACAATATAATCCAATATTTAATATAGTTCCCAAATCCATTTATTAGCAAAATTTTATTTGTTAACAAATATATCAATGTTTAACAGTTAAAATGTGATAATTTCCAATTATCAGATGCCCAAAAATTCTGGTTGTCACATCTATCTTGTGCATACGATCGAACTGGGGCTTCGGACTTGTTCCATTGCATTCGGAATAGGGGCGTAACATTAGGAGCGCTATGTGGCACATCTCGTTCGGAGTTTGAAATTGAATATCTTTATATTTCAATTTTTAATAATATATTTTTCATTGACTTGACTAGGCAGCCACCATTCTTTCACATCAGCTCACCCCGTACACTAGCCTACGCACATCCTTCCTAGTTCAAAGTTCCACCTTTAGTAGTATTTCTTTTCCCATTTCAAAATTTTGAATCGAAACCAGAAAATATATATAAAACAAGTGTCTTTGGATTTTTGGTGAAGAGATCATCTTCCTGAGATGCAAATTGAGGGGTACGACATGATTTGGAGTTCATTATTTCGAACCCATAAGCAAGTTGCGTTCAAACTCAAACCAAGGTTCACAAATCCTAGTGATATAGTCAACAATTTTGGATATAAAGGGTAGATCAGAGTTTATTGTTGTGTGGTGCTTCGGGAGCAGGGTCGGGTGGCTTGCATCGATGCTTTATGGGCCACGACGTCGTATAGATGGCAAGGGATAGGAGCAGGTCATGAATCTTAGAAAGCCTGGGAACTTCGATTCTTGGGTACCGTCGAGTGGAAAGCGTCGAGGGGAGTCTATTGGCGAAGACGGCAAGCCGACGGAGCATCGGAGCTCCGTATCACAATGGGTCGTGCACAACTATGACATTGATAATGCGCATTTGCCTTTGTTTGGGAAGAAAGGTTGCGAGGGTAAACTTGTAATTTTATTGAAATTATTTAATTTTAAATAATTTATATCAGTAAATTCTAAAATTCATAACGTTTTCATACGAGGTCGAAATCGAATGAAGCAAATTGCATTGGGTTCGTGTCGGCGAATACTACGCATAGGAGTTGGTTTGAGATTTTTGGAGTCAACTAGGATTCTAGATTAAACTGAACGTAGTTCAATTTAATTTAAAACTGAGATGGTTTGCAAATTAAAAATCAAGGTGAGTAAATCTCACTCATTTGGATTGCTGGTTATAACTTAAAATGTTAAATTAATTATTAGATGATTGGTTGAATTGATATATTATTATCGGTTGAATGCTATATTAGATATATTAGTGTATATATTTGTAGTTGGGTATATTTCCATCCCATTGGAGCAGATGAGACACTATATGCCCTGCATAATATAGGATTACCTTATATTACCGCGATATCCCGCCTCAAGGAGGGATTGGTACTTTATGTTATATAACATCCGTGGGTGCAAGGAAACAGGTTGGAGGGATCCAACTGGATTCCTCAAATATATTAATTTTTTTCATGTATAATGATATATAATGTGATTGAATAATCTCTTATGGATTGTTTTGTGATTTGATTTGTTGAATGCTATTGTAGCACTGGCGTAAATTTCGGTATTTTAAATACCATAAACAATATTTTTGAATTTTAAAAAGAAATTCAAATGTGATTTTTGGAAATAAAAATATTGATATGAAAATTGGAATATTGAATAAGAAATGGGTTTAGATTAAACAAAATTTGATATGGAATTCATTTAACTATTTTGTAAAGTGGTTCAGATAAATATTTTTTTGAAATTAATTTATACAAGGAATTTGGAACAACAGATTTTAATAGTATGTTGTAAATTGTAAACGGAAGTTGAAATCAAGTTTTGAATAGATTTGAAATTAAAATTGGATTTATTGATAAATAGATTTCCAATGGAATTTTAAATAGAAATTGATTTATAAATGGATTTTAGTAATATAAATTGGTTATAAACTTGAAAGAGTTTATAAAGTTATAAATAATGTTTATTAATAATGGAATTATTATCATTTGACAAATTGGGAATATAAATTCACAGTGTGAATTTAAATTGAAATATGGTAATCAGTTCAGAAAGAAATAGTGGATTCTATTTGGAAATTGTAGATAGTTGTGAAATTGGAATGTAAATTGCTTTGTGATAAATCGAGAGAGATTTATAAGTATAAGACATGCTATGCTGAATTTTAAAAATAGTTTTTCCAAGAAGTAAGTTCTGTTTTAAGAAAAGGTTTTTTTTATTTATTAAGCTATGTAGTTTAAAAACTAATATTTAGATTAAATATTTCGAAAAGTTAGTTATTCAAATATTTAAATTTGTTGAAATGAATTGTAAGTTTTATAAACAGCCTTTGTAAATTGATTAGTATTATTTATAACTGAATTGGAAATTAGTTATCATTGTTTATTTAAAGTGGGTTTTAATATTTTAAATAATTACTTTAATGTGTTTAAAATTTTATTATTATTCTTTAAAATACTTATTAATATGGAGTTTTGGAAATTGGTTGAAGTTACTTATAAATACCCTCAAGATTTGAAAATTAGGTTTTATTTAATGAATGAGATTTTATAAGAGAAACCTTATAACGGAACTTTGAAAACTTGAGAAAATATCCGAAATGTTTACATATGAGAACTTCGAAAATGAATCTGAATTAATAAAAGAAGTTATAAACTATTAGTTGAGATCATAAATAAGTCCAATCAATTTTTGGGAATTATGAATGGAATTAATAAAATCCAAGGTATTATGAGATAAGTGATGAAAACGTTTCGAAGTATGGATATTAGAAATGATTTGGAAAAACGGAATTGCAATGGGAATGAAGATTTTGGAAATGTTGTAACGATGAAATGATTTGTATGGAAATATTTTTTCTAAGTAATGAATCATGAATTGAATTTGGAAATATTTCTAAGTGTTGAAATAAGATATGGTTGGAAATATCCTGTTATGGATTTAAGTATTTGAAATTATTTTCAAATATTGAAATATTGAAAGAGATTTGAATATATATGTGTGTGTGTGTGTGTGAAAAGATATTTGAAATGAATGGTGGAAAATATTTATTAAAGTATAGGCCTAATGACTACTTATGCGTGTAATTTGACAGTTAAATAACCGACTATCAAATATGGCCAAATTCATTAATCGTTTCGAAGAGACCGGGATCAGATTTTATTATCCGAAAAGCACTTCGATTCGATTTGTGCATTCAAATTGTGATATCTCATAGATAATGGAGATGGTAATCTTGAAGGAGATTCGGTTTGTTTAGACTAAGAACAACTTGTATGGATGAATGTTATCATTACATAGTTGCCTGGAAGGCAGTGTTAGCATTCCAAGTTTGAATGTTATTCTTAAGGAAAAATGTAGCCTCAACTCTCATCAACCAGGAATGAATAAAACAAGGGAGAGGCAGCAAGGCTATGTGGGTCACCCCCTTTGGGGTATGATCATCACTCATCCAGAGTGGACATTATTACCATCACTATCTATCATTTGTTGCATTTCGGGCCCATTGGTGGCGATCATATTCGGTACTATCTAGTAAGGGGTAGGCCGGTCTTGTATTGGCAGGGATCGATAATTTTGATCTTGGTACATTTTTCTAGAGGTGTACTATGGAGGGAGGTGCTCCAATAGCCATGTTATTGTGACGAACCGAATTTCAACGCTCGAAAATCGACATCCATACTTCACCTGTATTCGGATGCCGCAGATTCAAACATTGGAATTCAATTCACCGGAGCTTATAACAACATTAGATGATACAACACAGTGGAAATAGAAGAATAATTTTATTGAAACACAACATTTGATACAATAATGATAAAAATGAAATGATCAACATTATCATAGATACACAATAGCGGAAGACACAGCAGAAAACACCAGCAACGGCAGTAGAAAACAACATTTTCAATGCCGAAGCTCCAAAACTCCAAACCAAGAAGCTCTAACCACCATCATGCTAAAGTGAAACAAACTTGATCCATAATGCGATTGCTAAACCAAAGACTCCAAAGATTACCAAGAATTATGCCTACTAGCTGACTATCTAATAACCTAACTCTAGGCTGCCCGTGTGGAAAATTGTGGGCAAGCAGTGTTTAGAAAGGAAACAATAAACTCCAGGTAAGTCATGCGACTAGTGTGAGCAAACAAAAATAGTCTTATTTGAACAAAAAGATTTAAAAGAAATTCGCTATGCTTTTTGGAAAATGAAACCGCCATAAGGCCTTTTACCACACACACAATGCAAACGCACAATTGGAGGAGATTTCTCCTTATTATAGTCAAACATGCTTGATACGTAAAATCCTTTTGATATTATTATTAGTGCATAGTGCAGAAAACATTTCGAAAGTATAATATAAATCTTAGCCAGCATACGTACCATTATAATATGCCTACTATAGCTGCCATATTAGATGGTAGGTTCTAGAACTAATACCGTACAGGGCACGTATTGGGTGATTGAATTTCCAACAAATGGTCAAGGCTAAGAAACTTCCTTCACTGAATGAGTACGCCTCTGAAGGGACGCCCCGAGAACTTAACCAGCTCTCTGCCAACACAAGGCCCGGTTACCTATGTAACTATGTAACTAACTGTCACGAGTATGCCATCCCCCGGTCATCACCGACCTTTATCCCGGGATTCACCAACAATTGCAACAACCACATAAGTTAAATATCTGGGCTCCATACCATGATACCACTTTTCATCCAGAAGGAAATGCACATACCCTAAGGGGCACGACCTTCATAACCTTGTTGCATCCTTCCTATTTCGATCATTTTCAGGTTTTGAGGTTTGACGAAGTCTCATCCACAAAGCTATGCTTTTCACAAAAGCCATGCTTCGATCAATAAATGACCAGCAGCACTTAGTATGCCACATTACCAAATTGGGAATATATCACTAGTAACCATCAACTACATAACCTCTGAGCTCGTACGTCTCAGAGAAGGATGTTAAGCTAAGAGGATAAATTCTCCGCCCCCAAACAGAAATGTATTTGATAGAAACCAGCATTACATCTCAAAGTGTAATGTCAAACATACATCCCTACAAGTCCGTTCCGGGTTCGAATGGAATCGAAGGCACTTTCAAAGAAGCCCTTGCCAATCCGGGTATTCACAATCCCGATCGGACTCCCCATCACATGTGGAGATCTCTATACCGGAGCAACTCGGTGCAGAGACATTCGACAGGCAATCCTATCATTCTTGAAAATAACCGGTCTTCACCACCGTCTTCAAATGCTATCCATTTCGTCATATCATTATTCGGAATGGGTTTTATGACATAAAGTCCTCTCCCGGCTAAACCGAATAATGAGCGCTTGTTTTAAAAACATATGGATATATTGGGATCTTAGTTAAGTCACAACTTTTAGCCTAAAACCTTTCTTTTTGAATGGTTTAAACAAATTTCCACTTTCAAATCTTTTATACAAAAGATACACCTTTAAGATCCTCTTCAATTTAAAACAAAGTAACCAATCTTTAACAAATATAGCTTTCAAAACAATTTCCATTTCAAACTTGAAATATTTTCAACAAAAACTAAAAATTCTTTCGTTATATGAAAGCCATTATCATTTGAAAACAAATGCATTTCATTTTGGAAAAATCCGATTAAATATGCTCAAGTTATAGCCTTTCAAAGTATACATTGAAAAAATCAGCGAACTGCCGTATTCCTGGCAAGTCTATTTGAATTAAATTCAAATCTCCAAAACAATTCAATTAAAATATTTTAAAAAGGTTTAAAATCATTTTATAACCTGTATAGCCCTTTCATAGTTTCCAAAATTTCGACTTCAATTCTTGAATTCAAATTAAATAAATTTAACAAGCCATATTATTTTCAAAACTTCCTTTTCAAAAGCATTTCATATTTAAAACCAATTCCACTTCCAAACCAATTTGTATTCATAATTCAACTTTGAAATTCTTTCACCATTTTGAATAATATTGAATTCAGAATATCTGTGACTTAACCAATTTCCCGTGAAATCCATATTATGTGTGTGTATGGTGTAGTCCATGGGTTTTACACACAACAATAAAATATCACAACCATCATTAATTCAAGCATAACAATATCGATAAGTGGTATAATTCTATAAGGCTTATCTTTCATTCATAGATTTACATATATATATATATATATATATATATATATATATATATATATGTAAATTTATCGTAGATAAATAAATCACAGTTCATAGCTCAATTCAAAACAATTCACATCATAGAATAATACATATTAGAGATATCAACCGGTTCAAACCATTCAATAGAATCCGGTCATCCATAAGTAAGATCAATTAATCACCTAATTTATAATTAATTTAAACCAAATAAATTAATTACCTAAGAATCAATTGCTTAACCCTGCTTAATTAACATTAATTAATTACAAACCATTTTATATAAATTAATGAAATTAATTAATCAACCTTAATTATCCATCTTAATTAATTGACCTTAATTAATTAATTATCCTTAATTAATCACATGAATAAATTAATCTTAAGTTGATTACATAATTAATTAATCCTTAATTGGTTACAGTAAGTAATTATCTTTCAATCATAAATTATTTAACCTTTAATCATTAATTAATTCACCTTTAATCATTAATTAATTAACCCTTAATCATTAATTAAATAATTTACCTTTAATCATTAATTAAATAATTTACCTTTGGTCATTTAATTATTCTCTAATTACTCATTAAGTAATTAATCTCTAAGTAATTACCCTTAATTACTTACATTAGTTAATCAACCTTTAATTTAATTACATTAAGTAACTATTAATTTCACCCTTAATTAATTGATAATCCTATGATTAAGTACATAAAATAATTAACCCTTTAATTACAAATTAATCTTTAATTATTGCTTAGTAACCTTTAATTAAGTAATTAAATTAGAAATTTTTAATTATTACTTAATTCTTTTAATTAAGTAATTAAATTACAAATTTATGATCCTATTTTTTTTAGATAACCCATTTATCTTAATTAATTACATTAACAAATTCCATTTAAAAATTATTAGGAGCCATATTGATTAACCACTTAATATATATATATATATATATATAATTATTTTAAAACCAAAATTTGATCTTTAAAACATTTAATCTTTAAAACATTTAATCTTTGAAACAAGTTTATTATTGATCCATAAATTAACTTAGATTCTTAAGTTAATTAACGACTAAAAACATCTTTATTTTTTTGATCCGCTTTTTAATTAAGCTATTTAATTTATTTAAAATAAGCTTAAGAATTTATTAATGAATGTGTGTGTGTGTCTATTAAAACATTTTAAACTTGATTAACTAAATTTACTATTGTTTTTAAACCTTGTTCACCTTCTTATGCTTATTAAAACTTGATTAAAACATTTACGTTGTTTTATAACTTGTTAATACTTGAAAACTTGATCAACTTTTATTTTAATAACCTATTTACTTAAACACGAAACAAAACCTGAGCCACACTCACAAAACACTCGAGCCATACCTCGAGTTTCATGAAAATCGCCTTTCTTCGAGACCAACACCTGAAAAACTTCGATCCAGACCCTAGCTACTTCTTTCTTCCCCAAACAACACAAACACCCAGACATGCATACACCCTCATGCACGTGTACGCCTGAGCCAACCACCTTTGATCGACCTCATTGCCTTCGACAAGTCAACGACGACTCCCACGAGCTTCCCGACCACCCAGCACTCTCAAACTCGTCGAAAGTCAAAATCGAGCAACTCGATTTCATATTGGAAAAAAATAGATCATCAAAAACCATCTCGCCTCGCCAATCTCGATCACTAAAGACCTCGCCTGTCCACACAGAGTCGCACGGATGACCCACTCGATGATTCCCCTAGATGCGATCAGTTCCGATCCATCGTTGTTGACGAAATTATCTCGCCTTTCTCATCGAACAAAACTGTGTTAAAACCCTAAATCGACGAACTCATGCCGTGTCGATGATCTATAAACTCATCCACCATTTTTCCATCGATCGGCATCTTCCAACTTATCTTCGACATAAAGCTTGACCCGCGAAACGTCGTCGATCACTAGAAATTGACGAAAATGTCAATCACATTCGTCTCACATTTTCTCACGATTTAATAATCTAAAAATATTGAAATGATTCTCTAAAATCATTATTTTCAATTTCAAATCGAGTTATGAAATCGAAACACAAATTTGTGATCATCAAATTTTAATATATATATGATTTTTCACTATGATTTGTTCAAGTTTTGAAATGGTTACTTAATATAAATTCTGAAATCTTTTTTATAATTGAGATCTTATTAATTTGAGCACATTTTGTTTAGACATCCAACCCCCAAAAAATTATGGAATGAGATAATGAATTTTGAACTGAATTTGAAAACCTGTAACTAAGAATAGAGTATGATTTTTATATAAACACGGACATGCATATCCAGTCATCACTAATTCAAACAAAATACATCCATATATTAATGTAAACCACATTTGCAATATAACTACACAGATTTATCAAGATCTACAACCAAATTTAAGCTTTAAAAGGGTTTAGTTTGCTCACCTGTTTGATGATAACAGAGAAGAGATCCTGGAGTTGTCTTGAATTTGATTTGGATCATTGAATTGGAAACTTGATTGTGTTTGATCTGTACATGATTTCATTCAGTTTGAAGTATGATCAGGTTGAACAGATGAAGTTGTTTGATTTGAATTGCAATTTGAATCAGGTTGAAACTTTGAAGTTGTTGATGTTTGAGGTGCTTCGGTTTTGAAATTTGGTAGAGATTGTATGTATGTTTTTTTCTCTTTGATCTAGGCCTTGTTTCCAGGTTTGTGAAATTATGAAAGAAAAATATGAAGCCGGGTTTCCATTCCTTAATATATGCTAATTAAAATTTATTTTAAAATAAAACATGCATTTGTCATTTGTTAATACACGCTTACACTTGTCAATGCTTAAAATCCTTAACCTACCCTTGTAATTTCATGTAGCCTTCAAATGTAAACATTTTGTGTTTAAACCCTTTATTTATTTAATTTTTATATTTACATAGATTTATGTTTAAATATGTTTTTATGCATTTATGTTTGTAACTTTTATATTTGTATATACACAAACTACTTTTATCTCAAGTATAATTTTAAGAAGAAAATATTTTAAACCCTTTTTATTAAATCTTATTTTAATTAACATATTTATTTTCTTTTATAACTATTTGTATAACCTTAAGAAAAAATGATTTTAAAACTAAATTATACACTAATAAACATATATATATATATATATATATATATATATATATTAGATTTTAACCTTTAAATAGCCCTTTGAAAATTTATCATATTAAATTTAAGTCATAACTTTTAAATCACAATGTATATACTTATATATATTATAATATAAAATAAATTTTATTAATCTTAAAATATAGAGAATTTAAATTCAATTTATTTTCTAAAATATATATTTTTAAGTTTCAAATTCAAAATTCAATTAAAAATCAATTTGTATACCTATATATAAATAAACAAAATTTATTATTTATTTTGGAAATTTTCAAATTCGAATTTCAAATTACAATCTATTTATATAAATAGACAAGCACATATCTGTTTAATTTGAAAAATTCAAATAAATTCACTATTTAATCCAAAATTTTATGTCAATTACCAATTTATATTTGTCTTAAAATCTGGATCGTTACAGTCATTATATTATATCCAATATCCTCTAAGAGCATGTACGGTTTAAGTTGTATACCGATTATGCTGAAACGTGAGATGCAAGCATTTCAGCTATTTTATAGTTTATTTTCTGTACGTACTATTATAATATCAGATGATTTTGATATAAAGTGTTTTGGTTATTATAAGGTAAAAACCCATTGTATTTATGTGTGGTGTGGTCTTACGAGATACCTTTGTTTTCAAAGGATTTTGACATCGGTAATAATTCAAATTGAGTGTGTTTTCTCACACTGGTTTTTCAGACTGACTCGGGTGTTATTTTATTATAATGCTTGGGTCAGAATGAGTATAAAAAGATCATGGTTAGGATGCTATGGAGCTCAGGAGACGAGCTGGAGGATTCTCAGGCATGTTCCATATACTTGATTATATTCCGCTGTGTGTGTAGGCTGTATATTCAGCACTTATAAGGACTAGTTACTATAACTGTCCATATTAATTTATTGATTGTTGTACTCTGATGTTTGTATGTATATTAACAGTTACAGTTTCCTTTTGCATAAAAATCTGTATTTATCTATTATATGTTATTGTGCTGCGATTGTGAGATTCTATGTTATTGTTTCTACGTTCCTCTCTCTTCTTCTTCTTTACCCCTAGCGATCGGTATTTTCGGCACTTTAATATTCAGCATGTTATACGGTGAACGTATTGATATGGATTTTCGAGGGTTGAAAATTCTGGTTAGTTACAGCTAATACATAAGCAAATGACAAATGTCTAAACAGAGATACTGAAATGACTGAAATAGCTAAATAGATCTTCAACCAGTCTCTAGCTCCAAAAGATGAATCTCGAATGTTGTGATACCCAGGCTGTAATGATCCTAATTTTCTATCATTTTATTATGAATATTTAAATGGTTTTAAATATTGGATTTGGAATATAAATTGATTTTTGAATATGAAGATTTTGGTTGAAATTGTAGAATGAATTTAAATTTCAAATATATCGATTTATCGTAATAGGGAAATGGTGAATGATTAAAATTTGAGTTGAGTATGAATCAAAACGATTTTTACTATTGACATAAATTATATTTGAATTAGAACCGAGTTCATAAGTTTTTAAAACTGGAATTTCAAGTGATTTTCGCCAATTTAGGAAATCTTTGATTTAATTGACGCGTTAAAATAGTGATCTAGGGCACAGTCCCCGAATTCGACGAAACCAGTTCCCTTAGATCCATAATAGTGTATTATTATTCGGATTTAAAAATTTCATGGCATTTGGAGTTATCGTTTGGTCGTACGGATAGAAACACGTTCAAATAAATATTAAAATTTTAATATTATAACTAAATTCAAAATGCTATCTTTTACATACGATCGAATTAGGTCTCGAAACTTGTTCCATTGCATTCGGAATAGGGGTATAGCATTAGAAACACCAAGCGACATGCCTCGATAAGGATTCGGGATTTTAAGTATCCATAAATGAGATATTTTTGAAATTAAATAATATTATATAATTTCAAGTCAACCCTATTAGCCGACCTATCTTATACAAGCCACCCTACCTATTTGTTACCTACCATCTCCCTTTAAAAATACATCTTCCCTCTCTATTGCTTCATGAATTCGAACGAAAAGAAAATAAATGAATTTTAGCCATAATTGGATGTCCAAGAGCTCGAGGAGTTGAAGTCATCCGACGGTGGTGGATGGAAGTATGGAGGTGTGGTTCATCCTCAATCGAAGCCTAATGTCGTAGCAAAAAGGGGCAAAATTCTCGACGTAGGCGAAGCTAGGAGGGGCTGGACCGGCGCTGATGTGTAGCTGGGACTCGGGGCGATCTTGGGTGGAAGTGCGGTGGCCTGGAACGGCCAGAGGTGATGGTGGATGGCGATCAAAGGCTATATGGAGTTTGCATGCGTAACCTGGAACACGCGATTTTGGGAAGAAAAAGGGCTTAGCGGGAACAATAATGATAAGGATTAGTGTTAATAAAGGTAATTAATTAGTGGCTAAGTATGAAATAAATTTATTTAATTTAAAATTTTATTAGTTTACGTTAATGATGGTTTAATTACTTAAAAATTTCATTAATCCATAGTTTGTTTGTACGAGGTCCAAAATAAATGAAACAAGTTGCATTGCGCTCGTGGCATCGAATACTATGCATAGAAACAGGTTTGGAATTTTTCGAAGTTAGTTGGAATTTTAGATTTAAATCGAACGTTGTTTGATTTAATTTAAAATTGGAATGATCGGCAAAATAAAAATTAAGGTAAGTAAGTCTCACTCAATTTGGTAAACTGGTTTAATTTATAGCAATTAAAAATTAATTATTGGATGATTGGTTGAATTGATATATTATTACATTTGAATATTATATTATATATGGTAGTATATATATATATAGTAGTTGGGTATATTCCCGCCATTGGAGTGGATGAGACACTATGCGTCCCGCATAATAGCGGATAATCCTATAGTACTGCGATATTCCACCTCAAAGCGGGTATGTTCTTTTATGTTATATAACATCTATGGATGCAAAAAAAAAGGTTGGAGGGATCCAACTGGATTCCTCGAAAATATATTGATTGTTTCATATATTGAGTGATATATGATGTGTTGAATAATCTATTATAGATTATGATGTAATCTGATTAATTAGATGCTATATTAGCAATGGCCCTAATTATATTATTATAAATACCATAAATAATATTTTTGATTTTAAAAATAGAATTCAAAAGCGATTTTGGAAATGAAAATATTTATATTGAATGGAATGATTTAAAAAGGAATTGGGATGGATTAAATAGAAAATTCGATTTTGGATATTTATTTAGTTATTTCGTAAAATGTTTTCAAATAGATAATTTCAAATTGAGAATTTTTAAACAATGGGTTTTAAATGAGATTTCTTAAAATAGGAAGGGGAAGTCGTAATCGAGATTTTGAATGAATTTGGATTATAACTGGAACTTGTTAAGGAATAGATTTTCAAATAGAATTTTAAATAGAAATCGATTTATAAATGAACTTTGTTTAATATAAATCTGTTGTTACTAGATAAAAACTGGAAATTAGTTTATAAATTTATAACGATGTTTATGAATAAAGTGAAATGGTTATCACTTGATAAATTAGAAATACAAATTCACGGTGAGAATTTACAATGAGATATGGAAATCGGTTTAGAATGAAATAGTGGATTCCATTTTGGAATTTGGACATGGTTATGAAATTGGAAATGAAAATCGATTTGTGATAAATCGAGAGAGAAATATAGACATAAAAATGGTTATCTTGAATTTTTTTTAATTTTTTTTTTATCGAGAGGCTAAGGTATCTCTTAAAAAGAGATTTTATTTATTAAGCTATGGAGTTTAAAAGCTATTTTTAATATCAAAGTATTTCGAAAAGTGATCATTCAAGTATATAATATTAGTTGAAGTGAATTTTAATTTTTATAATAAGCTTTTAAATCGATTAGTATTATTTACAAGTGAATTAGAAATTACTTATTGTTGTTACTTAAAAGGGGTGTGATATTTTAGTAACTACTTAAATAGTTTAAAACTTTATTACTATTCTTTTAAAATACTTATTTTATAACATAGAGTTTTGGAAATAGATTGAAGTTATTTATAAATATTCTCGAGATTTGTAAATCGGGTTTTATTTAATGGATGTGATATTATAAGAGAAAATCTTATAACGGAATTTTGAAAACTTGAGAAAATTTCGAAAATGTTTAGATACGAGAACTTCGAAAATGAATCTGAATTCATAAATAGGAGTTATAAATTGTTAGTTGGATTATAAATAAGTATAATCAATGATTTTTGGAAATTGTAAAAGAATTATAAAAATTCTAGAGATTTATGTGATGGGTTACGAAATATTTCCTAAGTATGGATATTAGACGATTTTTGGAAAATATACTTATATGTTTTCCTAAAGTGTTGAAATGAAAGGTTTTGGAAATATTTTAGCGACAAAAGGATTTATATAGAGATATTTTTCTAAGTAATGGATTATAAATTGAACTTGGAAATATTTCACTAACTGTTGAAATAAGATATGATTTGAAAATATCCTGTTAAGAATATAAGGATTTGAAATTGTTTTCAAACATTGGAATACTGAAAGAGATTTGAATATATGTCTGTATAAAGATATTTAAAAGGGATGTTTTGGAAAGATTTAATAAAATATGGGCCTAGTGACTTTTTTTGTGGGTGATTTGATAGTTAAATAACCGACTATCAAATCTGGCCAAATTCGTTAATCGTTTCGAAAAGACCGGGATCAGATTTAATTATCCGAAAACCCCTTCGATCTGATTTGTGTGTTATGAATTATGATATCTCGAAGACAATGGATATCGTGATCTTGAAGGAGATTTGGTTTGTTCAGACCCAGAGCAACTTGTACGGATGAATGCTATCATTGCATCGTTGCCTGGAAGGCAGTGTTAGCATTCTAAGTATGAATGTTATTCTTGAGGTATACTGTGGCGGGTGGTACCCCAGTAGGCCTGTCATTGTATGGAATCCAATATCCACTATGAGCCTGTATGGTTTTAGATGTGCCCAACTGTGCTGAAACGTGAGATGCAAGCATTTCAGCTATTTTATAGTTTATTTTCTATAGGCACTATTATAAATCAAATGATTTTTGATATAAAGTGTTTTGGTTATCGTAAGGTAAAACCCATCGCATTTATGTGTGGCGTGTATTACGAGATACCCTATGTTTTCGAAAGGATTTTGATAACAGTAATAATTCAAATTGAGTGTGTTTTCTCATGCTGGTTTTCCCGACTGGCTCGGATGTTATTTTATTATAATGCTCAGGTCAGACCAACTATTACAAATTCAGGTTAGGATGCTACGGAGCTTAGGAGACAAGCTGGAGAAGTCTCAGGCGTATTACGCATACTTGATCATATTCCGTTTGTGTGTGCATGTTGTATATTCAGCACGAGTGAGGACTAGCTGTTATAACTGTCTAGATTTATTTGTTGACACTTATACTCTGACAATTGTATGTATACAGTTACAATTTATTTTTGTATAAAGATCTATATTATCTATTATCTGTTGTTCCACTGCGATTGTGCGATTTTATGTGTTGTTTCTGTTTTTCTTTTTCTTCACCCATAATGATCCGGTATTTTCGACACTCGATTGCTCGGCATGCTATAAAGTGATGTATTGATGTCTATTTTCGAGGGTCGAAAATCCCCCAGTTCATTACACAGGCTGACCCGAGCATAAAAAAACAAAACTTTCGAGTCAGGATTAACATTATTATGTAAGTAAATCAACTCAAGTGAAATGCAATAATAGCCCAAATGATGCTTGGGATATACATCCCTTAAGGATCCGTTAAACTATCTATATACATATATATATATATATATATATAATATAAAATGCTACATAGATAATGTCTATGATAAAGTAAAGTATTAAAATAGTGTTAAGGCATTACCCATATCCTCATTAACACATTTTTATAGTGTTGTAGTCTATATAATACTGCAGACTCCACCAAATTGGTGGGATATCAGGGAGCACTCTTGTGATGCCCCACCTTTGTACCCACGCTAGCCAAGGACACTACGGTGTAATGCCGACAACTAGCACGGAGAATAAGGCTGTTGAGGAGCGACCATCTGTATAATTGCTTTGTGCGAGTACCAATATGCCAGATAAGATGTAACTTGCATTTCTTTTCAAGAGGACATCCGACAGACCGACACAAACCCAAAGCTACTACACAGTGGCTATTATGTCTTCGGAAACAAATATAGAAATAAACATAACACAAATCAGTCAAAGATAATTCATATCACAAAGGCGGAAATAGGTATGAATATATATAACACATAAAAGTGTTCATCAGAGTAGTAGTCAAGAAGATCCACAATAATACAAAAGAATAGCAACACGTGCTATACAAAAGAATACAACCATGAGTCCATATCTCAAGTGTAAACAACAAAATAAACTACTAATCTAAGTAGTCAGCCAAAAGTCAGAGAAATCAATCCCAAGTGAGAAGTCAAGCTGAAGCACATGTCACATCTCGGTCTGACCCGAGTATTATTTAATAAGAAAATAATAAACGGATCAGTCTAGCTATAAATATCAGATGAAACGATATAGAATAAGTGGTATGACTAAACGCATAATAATCATAATGCCAAGATGTGATAAATAAGTAATTGAAAATCAACAAGAGATTAATCAATATCACAAAAACCTTCTCAAGGATCAAAAGGAATGTCATACTCTTTATTTCGTTCACCAAACCATAAATATTGATGATTATATCAATATAAATCACAAAAGTCAATGACGCACAAATTCACCAATGCACAAATATTGATAAAACTTATCAATGAAAATCACGAAAATTGGTGAAGCACAAATTCTAGGAATCATCTCAAGAAATCCAGAAATCACAAAAGGGGGAAAGGCCTATCACAAACGGGAGCATAAATCTCACCAACACGTGTATCACAAACGGAACGCTAATTCCATGGTTGCTAACTATCACAAATTGAGCCGAAGCTCCACAAATGGCCCGAAGACCATGGGTTGCTACCCCACCAATTTGAGTCGAAACTTCACAAAACGGGGTTTAGTCTCCCTCGCAGACAAAGAGACATCGCACATTGCTAGTCTAAATCACAAAAATGATCGTCATGATCATCAAGAAGTGTCAATTACAGTAAGCTAGTAAATATATGAGCTTAGCTTCATGTCCCATAACCACTAGCTTAACTTAAATATTTACGAACAAATTGTAGATCTCCACTAGAAAATTGTCACAAGAGATTCAATCGAACAAGTCCAAGAATTAATCGACGAAGTAAACGCAAGCGTTTCATACCACTTGTTTTACCAAGTCGTTTAATTAGATTTCTCATACGAGTGAGGTAAAGGTTTGTATATACTAATAGATTCGAAATCAGTTTGAAAAAAGACGAGCTTTGTAATAAAATAGTGTTGAAATCATTTGAAGAAAGAGTTTTGATATTTACTACTAGTATTGAAAACCTTTGTATTTTAAAATGACAAATCATAGAAGTGATTGTAGAAACAATCAATCATAAAAATTCACATTCGAAGACGTGAATAAAATTCAAAGAAACCGATAAAGAATCGATCGAAACAAATATTCAAAAATCCATGAAATCGACCAAAAAGCCAAAGATAGCTTGTTTCGAAGAATGGTCAACTCAGCATCTCAACAAAGCCAATGACTGAGCTCTGTAGTTGGTCGACCGGACCTGAGACAGAGAAGTGCTATGCACTTTTAGTAGCAGGTCGGTCGACCGGCCCAGTGGTTCGGTCGGCCGAACCTGTATTCTTGCACTTCCTGCCCTATGTCAAAAGAGGTGCAAACTCCCTCAATTTGCAAACGGTCGAGCAACGGCACTATGGGTTTACGCCAATCGACTACCCGGCCATAGAAGCTCTTCGGTTCATCACCAAAACATGGTCAAAACGTCAAAGCTATGATTTTTAAAGAGTTGAACCCAAAACACCAAAAATTAGAATATTTACCAAATCAATCCAAACCAAAAGCAATTGCACACGAATAAGTGTTAGGAATTCATACCTAACAATCGAAGATAAATATAGACTAAGATGTGAGATAAAAATCTCACCTTTTCACAAAAACAATGAAGAAGAAGCTTGAAAGCAAAAGGGAGAATCAACCACACTTCCACACAACCCAAATGAGCTTGAATCTATGCTTTAAAAGAAGAACATTCCCAAAGTTAGGTTTAGGAATTTCTGAAATTGATAAGAGAATGAGTTGGAGAAGAAGAAGAGGAGGCTTACCAAAGCTTCTTCTATTGATTTGGAGCTAGAACTTGATTTGTAAATGGAAACTAGGGTTTGGAGTTTTAATTTTCCATTCCACTCACCATTGTTGCTAAAGCTTGAGTATTAGGAATTAGAAATGAAGTAACGAAGAGTTGGAATGGAGTTGGGTTCATATGTTAGGTTAATGGGCTGAAACCCAAACCAAAGCCCTAAGTGAAAAAGTAGAAAAATTCTACTATCTCCAAACATATCAAAGTTTACACTCAAAAAGATCGCAAATGGTGTTTTGAACTCAATTGAAGTGGTCTCGGGTCCTAATTTGACTATTTGCAAAAAGTAGCTTTTTCGGACAAAAATCCAACTAACGATGAAATATTTAAATAAAATATTTAAATACTCAGTCGTAAAATATGCGGGTTGTTACAACTCTATAGGTATAACACAAAACAAAATCGTAATGCGCTCGATAGGGTAGATGACAAGGCATGCAAGGCTATACCTGGGTAGGATTCTACCTTTTACACTTCTGGGCTAGTAGTAATGCATAGCCCCAGCTACTGCCCACCTCGTACAACCCTCCCATAATCAAAGGTGCGCACCAATCAATCACAAAAGTAAGAGATATAACATCAAAGAAGTGTGTCGACTAGAGCAGCGAACTCACTAGGCCCGTCAATTGCACCTGTTTTAGTCATCTTATTTAGGGCACGTTTCATACCTCAATGCAGCAGCGTCGCCAAACCATCCTACATCGTTCTGGATTCTCCATAACGTACACAATTGTTAAAGTTGTTTCGGTATTCACAGAGAGTATGTCAATATTCGACTCCAGTCTCTTTAACAACCAAACGCTTATTTCACACTGTGGTCATTTTTATTAAAACATTTTAAATAATAAAATCTTAAATCACAATTTAAATCAATTACTAAAAAATTTGACTCTAATTATATTTTAGCTTCGAAACATTTAACTTACAATTTCTATCACATTATATTATTCACGTTTCAAAATCAAGTCTTTCTAAATTCCATAACCAAATAGATTAAATAAACCTATTTGATTTTAATTCATTTAATTAGATTAAATTTACAATTTAATCTTAATTTCTCTTTCCTTATTTTTTAATTTATTAAAGTTGTTATAAAGTTAAGAACATTAGTTGTATTAAATTAACTTTTTTAACAAATCCTTTAAAACTATATTAATTATTTTATTAAATTATATTTTGAAAATGTATTATTTCATATTTTACTAGTTAAGTATTAAATTACATATTTTAAAATTTTAATTAAATTATAAGTCAAAATTTTGAAATTTAACCTTTAAAAACCTTAACTAATAAATTAACTGTAAAACATATAATTTAAATTTATATTTTATTTTCAAAACTATAATTTCAAATAAATCTTTTTTCTCTTTTAATTAAAAAATCAATTTATTAAATGAAAACATATGTTTAAAATTTAGAAACACTTTAAAATAGACCAACGGTGGCCATATATAGTTTTCTACCCTATGGTCAAGTGATCAGGGTATATATCATTTCAACCTAAATTTATAAACCTCTGGATATATCATTTCAACCCATATACCAAATTTATAATTTCAAATCAATAAAATCACTTGGGTCTATCATTTCAACCCATAACGATTTTTCCTAATCTATAACATCATTAGGTATATATCATTTTAACTCCCAATAATTTCCTAACTAACATACAAAGGGAACTTGCACTGATTTGTATAAATAAATAAATAAATAATATATAACATGCATAACATATCATAACATATATCATAACATAACACATATGTAACATAATATTTAACATAATGAAACAACCCACGGCCCTTATTATACCCAAAAGGACACATTAAAAGGTTTGGTACAGCATAGCATGCCCCTCATCTCACTTCAGACTAATGTGAGATCACCGAGTATCCATAGAAAAATAGTAGAATCATCCAAACAATATCTAGTTGCGCCCCTTATCCAAATCCCTATGATTTGGACTTCTATTTGACCAATTACTACCATTCTTAGCATAAGCGTGCCCTAGGGAATGCTATTTGGTACAGGTCATACTTTCATCTTTGCTTATTAACTTAGATAATTTATTTAAATAAGCCTTTATCACTATTTTTACTTCCTATGCTTATAAATTTACCCTAAGCATTAAAATAAGCCTCATTCTATTCTTTTTCTTAATATAACCTACGTCATAATCATGCATATTACTTAACCCAACGTCTAAGTGTGAAAATAAGTGAAAATAAGCTTCTTTCATCTTTATTTCATTTAGTTATAATCCTAAGTTATAACTATGCAAATTATTTTTAATTAGTCCAATTCGAATTATAATTAGGCATAAATTCAGTCCAATTCCATTATTTATTATAGTCTCTATAATTTACATCGTATTTTCTTCATTTAATATTATTACTTATAAAATCCATATCCGCGTGTAATCTAATCTTATCCATACACGTAGAAAAGGGGAATAAAGAGAAAAGACGCTTGCATAAAATCCAAAACATCGAAAAGATGTAAATAAGAAATAAATAATAGTAAATAAATTTAAATACTATAAATAGACTATAAATTAATAAAAAGCTATGCTTAACAGTAATAAATTATAATTAACAGAAATAATAATAAAATTACTAAAAGGAATAGCCGTATAGACTGAAAATAATTAAAAACTATAAATAATTACTGAAAAAGGCTATTCCAAAAATCATAGTAAAACTACAAACTATTGGAAACCTTATTATTTTAAAGTACTTAAAGAAATCTTAAAATAATTACAATCACTCACCTCTGGTCCTAAGCTCTTCGTTTGGTCTTCCCGGATCCACTTGGAGTTGTAACATAATTTTTATTAAAAATATTCTTTCTTGGAAAATTATTCCTCTTAGAATCCTTCCTGAAAAGGTGAACCCAAGTGAAGAAAATCTAGAATGAGAAATAGTGTTAGGTCTAAGGGTCTATTTATAAGTGTAGAAGAGGATCTCGAACCGTTGGATTTAGGGATTGAATAGGATGCAACCATGACATAGGCTGAATAGGGGCCATCAGATGTAGAAACGGAGGGACTGGATTACACTAAAGGGTTTAAATGACGTGTTCCGATGCTTCTCATTCGTTCGAACGAGTAAACGTTCGTGCACCTGTAAATTTGCAAGGTAGGTCGACCGAGCGGTCGACCACCCCTTGCCCAAGTCGATCGACCCGTCGACCTGACCGTGTATATTATTATTATTATTTCATTATATTTCTACTTATTTTGTTTACTTTATAACTTGGTCATATTAGTGCGGTTTCTGATGTTTTGTATATGGAATTTGATTAGAAAATTACCATGGACACAATGGTGCAACTTCCATGGCTTAATTCTGATAATTTCAAAGAGTTATTTTATTATTTAATTAATTAACAAATTAATTATTAAGGGTTAAATTTTGGGTTGTTACATTCTCTCCTCCTTAAGGTATTTCATCCCCGATATCCCTAAGGATAAAAGAATGTACTAATTGTTTTCATCCAATTCTACATCCAACTACTCAATCATTAACCATTCATCTATTGTCCTTAAGTTTTTTAATCCATTTTATGATACTTATGCAGTTAATGTAGTGTAAATGTCCCTAACTAATGCAAAAGATTAGGCAGTTCACTGATTCAGTTGACCACCTTTTTATGTAATCATGTCCATGCCATGTACCCAAATGAATGCAAAAAAATTCTAATGATAGATGGTAGTTCCATATGCGTACTACAAAAATAATCCAAATGCAACAATCATGCGATAATCCATTTATAGCAATCATGGAAATAAAATAAAAATGCACACACATCCATATGCATATGCTCTAGTGTCCTAGTAAAGATGATCCCTAAGGAATAATAGTCCCTAGTGTACCTATATGCGTCCATAGCATCTACTAGCAAACACTTGCAACCACTAGCATACATCATTCATAATATGTTCTATTAACGTGTTTACATCAAATCCTACCATCTATAGATTAAATTCTAAGTTTTACCCTCCCAAAGTATAATAAATGAAAGAATGTATTCAAATCTAAAGATGGAAAAAGTAATTCTAAAACTTACCATCAAAAAGATGAGGATAAGAAGTACGAATCTTCTCCTCTGCTTCCCCAGTGGCGTCTACAACATCATCTCCCCATTGCACCTTTACTAGTGGAATCTCCTTATCCCTTAGTCGCTTGATATCTCTTCTAACAATCTTCGTGGGGATACACCGAATAGAAGCTTATCTTTCTACTTCCACCTCCTCTAATTGACTAGGCTCAACTACCTCCATCGAGTCATGTAAGCACTTTCGCAAGTGCGAAACATGGAAAATGTCATGCACTCCTGCGAGCCTATCTGGTAGCTTCACTTGGCAAGCCATCTTCGTAACTCTCTCTGTAATAAGAAATGGTCCAACAAATCTAGGGGCTAACTTTCCATTTGATCCAAATCTTACCATATTCCTAAGCGGGGATACTTTGATAAAAACTTAGTCTCCATCCTCAAACTCTAAGTCTCTCCTCTGTCTATCTATCTATCATCAGCCAACTTTATCCTTCATCGAATAAAATCCACCCTCTCAAAGGTCTACCTAACCATATCGGGTCCAAGTAATAACTTTTTCGTAGACTCTATCCAACGTGATGGAGACTTGCAAGGTCTCTCATATAAAGCCTCAAATGGCGTCATTCCTATACTAATTTGGTAGTTATTATTGTACACAAACTCAACCAACGGAAGATGCTCCTCCCAAGTTCCTCGAAAGTCCAAAATGCACAAATGCAGAAAATCCCGAAGCACTTTATTTACCCTCTCCATTTGGACATCCGTTTCGAGGTGATAGGCCGTACTCAACCTAAGTTGCATCCCTAGCGCCTCTTGTAAGCTTCTCCAAAACTCACTAGCGAAAATGCAATCTCTATCACTAACAATACTAAAAGGAATTCCGTGTAGATAGACCATCTCTCATATATATAAGGATGCAATATATAAAGCCAAATGCTTACATTTAACTGGGATGAAGTGAGAATTTTTGGTCAATCTATCAACAATCACCCAAATGCTAGTGTTTCCTTTCTTAGAACGGGGTAAACCATCAATGAAATCCATAGAAATACTGTCCTACTTCCACTTCGGTCATCTAAGGGCTGAAGTAATCCACTGGGATTTTGATGCTCTGCTTTTACCCTTTGGCATATGAGACACTTAGCTACGAATTCTGTCACATCCTTTATCATACCACCCCCAATAGAACATCATCTTCATATCCCGATACATTTTGTCACCACCCGGATGAATAGTCATACGGGAATGGTGCGCCTCCTCCAAAACTGTTCTCAATAAGCCACTAGTGCATGGAACACAAAGCCTCTCATCTCTCCTGAGCCATCTTCTTCTATCAACGGAATAGCATTGGAGATTTTTTTGAGACCTCTCCTCGGCTATTCCTATCCATAATGGACATAAGTTTTGAATCCTCCTGCTACCTTGAGCCAATCTAATCCATAAGGGTAGGTCGTACCTCTAAGGTTGCCAACAATCTGGGAGGAATGTCCGTGGAGGGATTAAAATCAAAATTAGAAATAAACTCCAAGCTCCTCCACTCTACGAACAAAGGACTAAGGATTGCTTTCTTTCTACTCAATGCATCCGCAACCACTTTACCCTTGCCAAGGGTATAAGCTATCTCAAAATCATATGAGGCTGAAAATTCCATCCACCTTTGTTGCCTCAAGTTTAAGTCCTTTTGGGAGAATAGGTACTTCAAAGACTTATAGTTGGTAAAAAGCACAAGCCTCCTTCTAAGGAAATAGTGTCTCCAAGTCTTAAGTGCAAAAACTAACCAACTCCAAATCATGGGTAGGATAGTCCTTCTCATGCGTCCTCAACTACCTATTACCATAACACATTACCCTCCCTTCTTTCATCAACACAGCTCCTAGACTTGTTCTGCATGCATTAGTGTATACAGTGAAAGGCTTAGCTCCGTTGAGTAAAACTAACACTGGTGCATTAGTAAGGGCTCTCTTTAGCTTCATGAAGGAATCCTCGCAACCATGTCATGAAAACTTTATTCTTCTTAGTAAGGCGTGTGAGTGGTGATGAAATCTTGGCAAATTCTCTAATGAACTTCCTATAGTAGCCTGCAAATCCTAGGAAGCTCCTAATCTCGGTAATGTTCTTAGGGGCCTTCCAATCTTATACTCAAATAAACTTGGCGGGGTCTGCAGCCAACCTTCCTTCGAGACTACGTGCCCCAAGAAACGAACTTTCTCTCTCCAAAAATGACACTTCAAAAACTTAGCTCTCAAATGATGGCTACGAAGTGTGCGAAGAATTTCTTCCAAATAAACAGCGTGCTCCTCCATACTGTTGGAAAATACCAAGATATCATCCACGAATACCACTACAAACATATTTAGGACAACCTTAACGATGTTGCTCATTAGATTAACGAAATAGGTTGGAGCATTGGTTAGCCCAAAAGGCATAACCAACCACTTGAATCCGTCTGGTGTCCTAAGGCAGTCTTATCCATGCCATCATCAGTGACTCTAAGCTAATGGAGTCCCATGGCTGAATCAAGTTGAGAGAAAACCAAAGAACCTACTAACTAGTCAAAAAGATCATCAATCCTAGAAAGTGGATACGTGAGCTTATTCAATTATCTATAATCCATGCTAAGTCGGAGAGGACCATCTGCGTCAGTGGCAAAGATGACTGGCGATCCCCACTCTGATATGTTCCTTCTTATGAATCCCTTCTCCAAGAGCTCATGAATCTGCTTTCTCAATTCCTTCCTCTCCCTAGGTGACATGTGTCTCTTAGGTAACGCTACTGGCCTGGCATTCTCGGTCAAATAAATCCTGAAACCAATCTCTCTCTTAGGGGGTAGTCCCTTAACCTCCTCAAAGACGTTTACAAAATCTATGACGACGGGAACCGAATGCAACTCTAATGAAGATGAATTGAGGGAATGGAGAAAACTCAATATGGCTGACCCTTGTGGGTCAATAGTTACCTCAAGAGTCCTACCACTACAAGTCTCAAGTCTAACGACTCTCCTTCGCAGTCTAAGATAGCTCTGTATGTGGATAGCCAATCCATCCCTAAGATCATCCCATACTCCTCGTAGTCAAACTCTACGCCTAGGATAAAGATTTTCAAACCCCTAAAAATCATAGATAAGTGTGCCGATCCTCCTATGGAGTTTGAAATAATAATGGGTCTACTACAAATGATATGTCCAAGTGCAAACAATCTACTAGAGAGCTAGAGATAAAAGAGTGTGAAGCTCCAGAATCACATAAAGTCCGAATAGGAAAATTAGATATAGAAATCAAACCTTCCACTGTGACTTTCTTACCTCTATTTGGAATGCTACTAGAAAGTTGTGTCCAACGTCTGAATCTTCGCAACTGGTGCACTTGCTCCCTAGGGACAACTCCTACTCAAATGACCGGGCTACCCACAAGTGTAGCACTCACCATTCATCTTCTCCTTCCAGCAATCCTTGACCACATGTCCAGCGTTCCCACAAACATGGCATTTTATTCCTTTCTTAATCTGCTTCTGAGGACCATCACCTTTCTTCTTCTTCTTATTCTTTTTCCACCACTTCTTCTTTGGACCTTCTGACTTAACCTCCTCTTTAGACTCTTCTCCCTTGACCGTATCCAACTAAGTGCCATCTCAACCTAAGACTCATAAGTAACTCCCATCGGTACATGAGTCGGCAGTAACCCCTGAAGGGGTTGATTCAATCCATTTGCAAACTTCATAACTTTCTTTTGCGCCGTGTTCACCAAGTCCATACCAAACCGCGATAGCTCATTGAATTGATTGATGTACTCCTTGACAGACAAACTCCCTTGCTTTAAATTAATAAACTTCTCCAGCTGAACATCTCTTCTTCCTGAGATAAAAGTTTCCTATCGAATCGCTTTGGGAATCCATCCCAAGTAATATACCTTTCCTCTAACTCGTTCACCTCCTACCAATAAAATACCTCCTCCTTCCGCTGCCAAGCGGCTAGCTGAACTCGCTGCTGACCATCCAATCCCAAAAAACCAAAAATCTTCTCTGTGTCCCTAAGCTAGGCTATCGCCTCCACAAAAGTCTCCTTGCTGGAAAAAGTCTTCTTGCCCAAACTCGCAAAATCTTTACAAAGCTTAGAGAAATTGATGGCGCTAGGAGGGTTGATGGGATACCCACCCGCTGGTGCAGGATTGGGCGTAGGACCATGCACCTATGGAGTCGTGACTTGTAAGTACCTACGAAACCAGGCTAGGACTGGAATGCCCTTGGGAAGGTTTGGGGCATCAGCTTCTACGAAAAGAAAAAGGTAGCTTAGGAAAGAGCCAAAGGGAGATTGATCTGGACTTATAGTGGATTTTTATAAAAATTCTTTTATGCCTAAATTCATTTCCAAAAGTTATTTTATGAAAAATACATTTAAAACAAGTTATTTTGAAAAATATTTACTTTCAAAAAAAAATTTTGGAATCCTATAACCTTAGGCTCTAATAACAAGTGAAACACCCCACACCCCTTAATATACCTAAAAGGACACATCAAAAAGTGTAGTGTATTATAGGTATAGCTAAAGCTAACAGAGCTTAAGATTCACAAGACAACAATAGATAAAAACAGCATAAACTAAATAAGTATTAATTAAAACAAAGCCTCGAAATTAATTCATAAATAAGTTAAAAGCCAAATACAACTTTCAAAACCCATAGTGTCTAATGAAATAAACTTCAAAGTCTCAAAATCAGAGTATGTAATATCCCTCATAAATAAACCTGTGCATACAAGAACACCAATTGGAAATAAATGAAGTACATAGAAGAAGCCTCCTCCAAGAAGAACTCCAAGCTGCAGCAATCAACTAGCTTCTTCCTTGATTGCCTAAGTGGGAAAACAGGGGAAATAGAGGAGTGGGTCAGACTAAAAGTCGGGTGAATGATTGTAATTACTAGAGTCTTTAAGCTAAATGTAATTGACTCTACAATGTTCTAGCTTAAATAAGGATAATAAAGGAAACAGGAAAGAGATAAACTAGTAAATATGATTAAATATTGCTCAAGATAGGTTAACTTTGATTGCTTGCACTTGTTCTGATTTAATTAGGCAAAATTCCTTCCTGTAATTAGGATGTGACCCTAATTCTATCCTTTTTGATTAGCCTGCTACTCCATAGACCTTTCTGTGGACCAGCCGCTACATAACTCCCTATGCAGCAGCCAATGATTCTATGGAAGATGCACAAAGCAACTATTGTGGATCCGAACTACATATATAGCTCCCTATACAGAAGGAAACATACTAAGCGTTTGGAACTCATAGCTATTACTGAGCACTTAAATGGATGTTGCATGTCTAACTGCCACCATACCCATGCTACCTTTTGCTCTACCTATTGGGTCTTCTTATTACCTCTAACATACAGCATAGCGTGCCCCTCATCTCACTTTAGGCTAATGCGAGATCACCATGTGTCAATAGAAAAATAGGGGAAATGCTGTTGTTACTGGCCCTTCATCCAAACAATATCTAATTGCGCCCTTATGTAAATCCCCGTGATTTGGACTTTTATTTGACCAATTACTACCATTCTTAGCATAAGCGTGCCCTAGGGAATGCTTTTTGCTACAGGTCATACTTTCATCTTTGCTTATTAACTTAGATAAATTATTTAAATAAGACTTTATTACTATTTTATGTTTTACGCTTATTAATTTTTCCCAAGCCTTAAAATAAACCCCATTCTGTTCTTTTTCTTGTTATAACCTACGTTATAATCATGCTTATTACTTAACCCAAAGTCTAAGTATGAAAATAAGCTTCTTTCATCTTTTACCTCATTTAGTTATAATCTTAAGTTATAACTATCTTAATTAGTCCAATTCTAATTATAATTAGGCGTAAATTCAGTCTTATTCCATCATGTATTACAGTCTCTATAATTTACATCTTATTTTCTTTATTTAATATTCTTACTTATAAAATCCATATCCACGTTTAATTTAATCTAATTCATATGCGTAGAAAAGAGGATTGAAGAGAATAGAAGCTTGCATAAAATCCAAAACGTAAAAAAGATGTAAATAAGAAATAAATAATAGTAAATAAACTTAAATACTGTAAATAGACTGCAAGTTAATAAAAATCTATGCTTAACTGTAATAAATTATAATTAACAGAAATAATACTAAAAGTACTGAAAGAAACAGCCGAATAGACTGAAAATAATTAAAAACTATAAATAATTACTGATTAAGGCTATTCCAAAATTCGTAGTAAAACTACAACTATTGGAAATCCAATTATTTTAAATTACTTAAACAAATCTTAAAATAATTACAATCACCCACCTCCGGTCCTAGGCTCATCCTTTAGTCTTCCCGGATCCATTTGGAGTTGTAAAATAATTTTTATTCAAAAAATTCCCTTCTTGGAAAATTATTCCTTTTAGGGTCCTTCCTGAAAAGGTGAGCCCAAGTGGAGAATATCTAAAATGAGAAAAAGTGTTAGGTCTAGGTGTCTATTTATATGTGTAGAAGTGGATCTCGGACCGTTAGATTTGGACATGGAATACGATGCAACCACGTCATAGGCTGAATAGGAGCCACAAGATGCAGAAATGGAGGGACTGTATTACATTAAAGGGTGCAAATGACGTGCTTTGATGCTTGTCATTCATTCGAACAAAAAAATTCTCATGCGCTGTAAATTTACAAGGTAGGTCGACTGGGCGTTCGACCGCTCCCTTGCCTAGGTCGACCGGCTGGGCGACGTGACTGTGTATATTATCATGATTTTTTTGTTATATTTCTGCTTATTTTGTTTATTTTATAACTTTTTCATGTTTGCACGGTTTCTAACGTTAGATATATGGAATTTGACTAGAAAATTATCATGGACACAATGGTGCAACTTCTGTGGCTTAATTCTGATAAGTTCACAGAGTTATTTTACTATTTAATTAATTAACAAATTAATTATTATGGATTAAATTTCGAGTTGTTACACATAACATATATATAAAGGTGACATATCCTAATATATAACGCATATCACGTGACATATGCAAAATATAATTTATCTAACATATGTGACCTATAATTAATATGACATATGTGACATATAAATTAACATAACATATGTGACAATATAAATTAACATAACATATGTGGCATGTAAATTAAATAAACATTGTGACAATAAATTAGCATAACATATGTAAAAATAAATTAACATAATATACGTGACAATAAATTAGCATAACATATGTGAAAATAAATTAACATAATATATGTGACACTAAATTAACATAATACGTGCGATAATAAATTAGCATAACATATGTGACAATAAATTAGCATAACACATGTGACAATAAACTAGCTAAAGTAATATGCATGACAATAAATTTCATAACATATGTGGCAATCAATTAATGTAATATATGTGTCAATAAATTAGCATAACATATGTGACAATAAATTACATAACATATGTGACAATAAATTAGCATAACATATGTGACAAAATATTTCATAACATATATGACATAAAATTAAATTAACATATGTGATATAAAAATTAAATTAACATATGTGAAATATAAATTAAATTAACATAACATATGAATTCATAACATATACCAAAGTGAACATAGCATAACATGTATAACATATTCCTAACTAAAGCAACAATCCACATGTCATTTCATATAATTTCATTAACTTATACATAAGAACATTAGTGGTGAGTGACGTGCTCGCCTTTCATAGTAAATGAAGGTGATAAAAACTACACGATCGAGATATAAACCAAAGCAACAAAGACTAATCCAAAGTAATGACAAGATCCAAAGCAATCCAAGATCCAAACAAAGCAATGATACGAACAAGCTTGCAATAAATATGTTTCTTATTTTCTCCTTTTTTTTGAAAGAGAGGGGGAAAAGGAGAGGGAGCATAGGGTTCCGTCTATGCTTGCAAAGAGGTGTAGTGCTCGTCCAAAGTGGATAGGTGGTGATGGTCGACTTCGAATGATTGTCGATTTCACCAAAACCATACCTGAAAATAGGTTATCTTTAGGACAAGATTTGGACTAAAATATTATTAACTCTATAAAAGTCACTAAATAAAAAGTTGCTAAAAATTATATTCTCTCCACTTTTAAAAAATAAGAATCGCTTAAAAAGCTTCTGCCTTGACGAAGTTATAGTCAAAACAAACAAAGGTGTTTTCCTGAGTTGAAAACCTGAGTACAAAAACACTTTGGAAAGATTTGAGTTTTTGGCATAGCAACTTAAGAAATTTGAAGAGCTGATCTAAAAGAAAGTTGAACCTACTGGAAAAATAAATGGTTTGAAAAAAATGGCACTTTTTTGGCCATAATGAAGAAGTTCTGTTGAAATGAAAATGGGGAAGAAAGAGAGAGAAGGTGAGGAGAGGAGAGGGAAAGGAGAGGAGAGAGGAGAGGAGATTGGAGTTTCAGTTTAGGAATTTAGGGATTTAGGAATTCAGGTAAGGGGAGAGGAGAGAGGAAGGAGAAGAATACAGATCAATTTTTCAAAGAGAAGAAATAAGGAAGTGAGAAAGATTATACTACTTTGTTTCATCAGAAGTGTCTATAGGTGAATGGGTGAGACGCTTTAATTTCCACGTGTCCATTAGTATCCCTAAGAAGCCTAATAGTCATTAGGAAGCCCAATAGCCAAAGTGGAAAACCCAAGAGTCAATGTAAAGAGAATAACACTAGAATTACAATAGGAGATGCAATATATACATGTACAAGGGAATACATTATACATTTATGCGAGTTTTTCGCTGTGAATTGCACATTTATAGTTCTAGAAGTTCGATTTTGACGAAACGAAAAGTGGAAACCTTCTTGGAATTAAGTCTAGATTTTTTTTCCAATAATAAATTTTAAATTTTAAAACTTATAAATTTTCAACTAAAATTCATTTTCGATTTGAATGTTGATTACACACTTGAATCAGATTTGAATAATTACATTTTCAAAACTAACATTTTTCGTTTGAATATAAATGATTGTAAATTAAATGTGAAACTGAAATAAATTTCAAATTCCACAATAAAAAATTTAGTTTTCATTATTCATAAAAAAAGTTAAATCATTCAACTTTAGTTTAATGGTATTCAACGTTTATTGTTACAATCACTTTATACTGACTATTTCCGCTATTTAACATATGTAACCTTTTTTGGAATTCAAGTCTCCTATTCTCATAAAATTATACAAAAAATATTCATTTTTTTTATCACAACTTTATTTTTTTTCCATTACGATATTTAGATCTAATTTAACACAAATGGATGATGCTCATATTGCATTAATTTACCATTAATTTCTCTTTATTTTAATTTAAAAGGTTTCCAATAATTTCAATTGTACTAAGCTCAATATTAAATTTCAAAATGAACACAAATAATACAGCCACTGTTTTGTTTACATTTTATATATTCCAACATTTGTTAGTTTATTTCATACAACAAATACACGCACTAATGGTCAAATAAATGTTTCTTATCAACTTCTCTCATTAAATGTTTCTTATTAGATGTCAACTTATCATATAAAATTTAATAAATAAATTTAGATTTCACCTATTAAATACCATTTATTTTATTATGTATTCACAGTGACCTATATTATTCAGTTGCTGTTAATTATTGCCCACAGATTAATATCATTGAATCACATTCCAATAGTTGTTACCCACTCCTCATATCACAATTTGTCATCTAAGAATTCATTTAACTTCATATCCAATGAGTTTACGTTAATGGATCATTAAATTTATTTCTACCCATCTTTATTCAGAAATTTTATTTAATTTAATAAATACTAACAGGTTAAAATATGGGTTGTTACAATCTCCCCCCACTCAAGACTTTTCGTCCCCGAAAAGGAATGAGATAGTAGAATATAAGCAAACAGAAAGATAAGATAGATTCGAAATGCATAGTACTAGATACAAACATTAATTCAAAACCATATAAATTTCATTTTCGAATACATTTCCATTACTTATTAACGTCATTTATCATTATTATTCTAATTAACTTCCTTTTAATTTTTATATTCTATTCAGTTGTTTCAATTACTTTACATTCAATTCATTTACACTCGATATATTCAATTTAAATTTATGAGCTAAGTTCCCTTTTTTCTCTTAAATGAAAATCCATTTAACTCATTTCATTAATTCACTTCATTAGCTTATTTCATTTATTCATTCCAATAACTCAACTTAAGTTAAATTTATATTTCATTATTTGACTTTGAATTTTCTATTCTTGACATTCATATTCGAACCAATTTTAAATTAGTTTTACTTATACTTATCATATTTGTAAGTTCTAAAACTTTAACTTCTACGTTTTCAAACATTTAAATCATAATATTCATATTCCATTTTGTATTGACATTATAAATTTTAAATCACAATCACTTTCATTCTTACTTTAGTTAAGATAGATTTCATTTAGCATCACAAATTCAGGTTTCGTTTTGCTTATCCAAAATGTTTAACCATTTTAGATTTGGTTTTAAGTTCTATTTCTCTTAAATTTAAAGTTCTACAACTCTTACGTCTTTACTTAAGTTTCCTTACAAATTAATTTAAAATTTCATTTTCACATTTTATTTAAAACTCTTGCTCGTTTATACAGCTTCGTACAAGTTTACTAAGCTATGCTTGATTTATAAACATTCCTTACACTTCTAATCATTTATTTTCCTATTTAGTTTACAACAATTTACAAGATATGGTTTATGATTTAGTTTACTTCTTAAGTTCACATTCAGCCACTTAAAAGAATTCCTCTCTTAATCATTAGCTAAGTGTATATCCTATTATTATAACACTTAATTTACACTTAGATTGTAATATTTACACGATTTTATTCAAGTTTAATTATTTCAAAAGTTACAATCTTTTATTAAAGATGTTTTTTTTATTTTGCTTTCTCATAAATCCAATTGACTTTCATTCAATTATTAAAATTGATTTTATTTAACTTTACCTTTCATACAATTCATTATTCATTCAATTGGTTAACATTCACTTCATTTTATATTTAAGTTCATTTCGTTTCAAATCAAATTTGTTTCATTTAACTCATTTGTTAATTATTTTATTAACACTTCTTAAGTTTGATTTTTCATTCATTACGCTACTAAACAACATTCCAACAATATCCGATTTATAAATTTTCTTTATAAGTTTATTCAATTAATTAATTTTATTAACTTATTTCATTAATTCAATTCATTTAACTCTGCTTGAGTTAAAATCTATCTTATTGTTCAATCATTAATTCCATTTCAATTAAAACTGAATTTAACTTTTATAACTCAAGTTCTTGATTCATTCACTCAAATAGTGTCTCTCTTTACTATTAAAATTATCCATTAAACATTTCATTAATATTTACTTCCAATTTCAATTGGAGTTAGTCCATTTAACTTCGTCATCTAAGGTCATTTGTCATTTACTTAAATAATAGCCTTCCTTTTAATATTCAGTTTATTTATAAATCAATTCATATATATTAACATGTTATACACTTAAATTTATGTTTATAAACATTTCCTCAATGACAATAAATGATAATACTCGAACATTATCACCTCAGACAAACTACACATGAAAATTAACGATATAAATTTTCAAAAATAATACTTTTATATATATAATATAATCCTAATCAAAAAAATAAACATCATAATATAAAATAGTTTTTATAACATTAAAAAATGCGCTCTCTAATAGGATGATTCAAGAATGGATTTTAGAACAAAGATAGAGATTCAAATTGTAAAGGAATCCTAATCAAAGAGAATTCTAACTAAGAAGATAGGCTCGAAAGGAAGGATGATTATATAATTCATTCTACTCATTCTAGGGTATTACTACCCTATCTCTAATGAGCTTTTACCCCATAGGCTAAGATTTGCCGAAACCAAAGCTCTGATACTAACGGTAATGACCCGCTATTTTGAACCATTCAAATCGACAGTAAACCACACATGTTTGACTTGAATTGTTCAAAATAACAGATTGTTATATAAATTTAGGGTAAATAAGAATCAATCAAAGAATCAAAGAAACAGAATATTACAACATTATGCAGCAGATTAGATAAACATAGTATTCATGAAACTACAACATAAACATTAGAGTCTAAAGCAATACAACAGAAATCCAAATATATAGAGGTTTGCTAATACATAAGAAAATGACAAATGTCTGAATAGAAATAACTAATATGACTAAAATAGCTAAATGGATAGATAGATAAATCTCCAACCAGTCTCCAACTCCAAAAGATGAATCTTGAATGTTGTGATACTCAGGCTGACCTGAGCATAAAGCAAAACAAAACACTTGAATCGGGATTAACATTCTTATATAAGTAAATCAACTCAAGTGAAATGCAATAATAACTCAAAGGATGCTTGGGATTTACATCCTTTAAGGATCTGTTAAACTATCTACATATATAATACAATATGCTACATAGATAATGTCTATCACAAAGTAAAGTATTGAAATAGCATTAAGGTGTTACCCATATCCCTCTTAACACATTTTTATAGTGTTGTAGTCTATACAGTACTGTAAACTCCACCAAACCAGTAGGCTATCGGGGAGCACTCTATGGGTACAACACACATAAAAATCGTAGTGGGATCGATAGAGTAGATGACAAGGAACGCGAGGCTATATCCTGGTAGGATTCAACCATTTAGACTTCACGGCTGGTGGTAACACATAGCCGTAGCTACCGCCCACCTCGTACAACACTCCCATAATCAAAGGTGCATACCAATTAATCACAAAAGTAAGAGATATAGCATCGAAGAAGTGTGTTCGATCGGAGGAGAGACCTCACTTGGCCCATCAATTGCTCATGTTTTAGTCATCTTATTTAGGGCTCATTTCATACCTCAATGCAGTAGCGTTGCCATATCATCCTACTTTGTTCTGGATTCTCCACTGCATATACAGTTGTTAAAGTGTTTTCGGTATTGATAGAGAGTATGTCAATATTTGACTCCGGTCGCTTTACAATCAAATGCTTATTTCACACCATGGTCATTTATTAAAACATTTTAAATAATAAAATTTAAGGTCGCAATTTAAATCAATTACTAAAATATTTAACTTCGCTTATATTTTAGCTTTAAAACATTCAACTTACAATTTTTATGACATTAAATTATCTACATTTCAAAATCATATCTCTGGAAATTCCATAATCAAATAGATTAAATAATCCTATTTGATTTCAATTCATTTAACTAGACTAAATTTACAACTTAATCTTAATTTCTCTTTCCTTATTTTTTTTTATTTATTAAAGTTGTGATAAAGTAAACAACATTAATTATACTAAACTTTTAAACAAATCCTTTAAAACAATATTAATTATTTTATTATTATATTTTTAAAATGTTTTATTTCATATCTTACAAGTTAAATATTAAATTATATATTTTAAAATTGTAATTAAATTATAGGTCAAAATTTTGAAATTTAACCTTTAAAAACCCTAACTTATAAATTAATTTTAAAACATATAATTTATTTTATATTTTAGTTTCAAAAATATAATTTTAAATCAATCATTTTTCTCTTTTAATTAAAAAATCAATTTATTAAATCAAACATATTTTTAAATTTTAGAAACACTTTAAAATAGATCAACGGTGTCCGTATATAGTTTTCTACCTTATGGTCAAGTGATTAGGGTATATAACATTTCAACCCAAATTTATGAACCTTCGGGTATATCATTTCAACCCACATCCCAAATTTGTAATTTCAAATAAATAAAATCGCTGGGGTCTATCATTTTAACCCATAACGATTTTTTCTAATCTATAAGATCATTCGGATATATATCATTTCAACTATAGTGATTTTCTAACTAACATACAAAGGGAACTTGCAGCGATTTGCATAAATAAATAAATAACATATCACATGCATGTAACATAAAACTTAACATAACACATATATAAAGGTGACATATCCTATTATATAACACATATCATGTGACATATGAAACATCTAATTTATCATAATATATGTGACATGTAAATTAACATAGCATATGTAACAATATAAATTAACATAAGATATGTGGCATGTAAATTAACATAACATATGTGACAATAATTAGCATAACGTATGTGAAAATAAATTAACATAATATATGTGACAATAAATTAGCACCACATATGTGATAATAAATTAACATAATATATGTGACAATAAATTAGCATAATATATTTGACAATAAATTAACGTAACGTATGTGACGATAAATTAGCGTAACCTATGTGACGATGAATTTTATAACATATGTGACAATAAATTAGCATAACATAGGTGACAATAAATTTCATAATGTACGTGACATAAAATCTAAATTAACGTACGTGACATAAAACTTAAATTAACATATGTGAAATATAAATTAAATTAACATAACATATGAATATCATAACATATACCAAAGTGAACATAGCATAACATGTATAACATATTCCTAACGAAAGCAATAATCGACATGTCATTTCATATGATTCCATTAACTTATACATAAGAATATTAATCGTGAGTGACGTGCTCTCCTATCATGGTAAATGAAGGTGATAAACACAACACGACGAAGAGGAGACTGAAGTAACAAAGACCAATCCAAAGTAATAACAAGATCCAAAGCAATGATACGAACAAGATTGCAACAAATATGCTTCTTCTTTCTTTTTCTAAAGAGAGAGGAAAGAGAAGAGGGAGCATAGGTTTCGGTCTATGCTTGCAAAGAGGTGTAGTGCTTAGCTAAAGTGGATAAGTGGTGTTGGTCGACTTCGAATGATTGTCAATTTCACCAAAACCATACCTGAAAATAGTTCATCTTTAATAAACAATTTGGACCAGAATATTATTGAATCTGTAAAAGTGACTAACTAGAAAGTTGTTGTAAATTATTTTCACTCTAGTTTCAATAAAAGAATCACTCAAAAATCTTCAGCCTTGAGGAAGTTATGGTCAAAACAAACGAAGCTGTTTTCTGAGTTGAAAATCTGAGTACAAAAACACTTTGAAAATATTTGTATTTTTGGCATAGAAACTTAAGGAATTTTAAGAGATGATCTAAAATAAAGTTGAAGTCACTAGAAAAATAAATGGTTTGGTAAAAAGAATGACACTTTTTTGGCTGGAAATGTAGAAGTTATATTGTAATGAAAATGTGGAAGAAAGAAAGAGGAAGGAGAGGAGAGCAGAGGAGAGGAGAGGAGAGGGAAAGGAGAGGAGAGAGGAAAGGAGATTGGAGTTTTAGTTTAGAAATTTAGGGATTTAGGAATTTAGGCAAGAGAAGAGAGGAAGGAGAAGAATATAGAGAAGTTTTTCAAAGAGAAGAAATGAGTAAGTGAGAAAGATTGTACGTACTTTGTTTCATTAGAAGTGTCAATAGGTGAATGTGTGAGGCCCATTAGTTTCCATGTGTCCATTAGTATCCCTAGGAAGCCTAATAGTTATTAGGAAGCCCAATAGCCAAAGTGGAAAACCCTAGAGTCAATGTAAAGAGAATAACACTAGAATTACAATAGGAGATGCAATATATAAATGTACAAGGGAATACATTGTACATTTGTGCGAGTTTTTCACTGTAAATTGCATATTTACAGTTTTAGAAGTCTGATTTTGACGAAATGAAAAGTGGAATCCTTCTTAGAATTAATTCTAGATTTTTTTCCAATGATGAATTTTAAATTTTAAAACTTTTAAATATTCTACTAAAATTCTTCTAAGTTTGAGAAAAAGTTGACTTTTCACAAAATTTCCATTTGAATGTTGGTTACACACTTGAACCAGATTTGAATAATTACATTTTAAAAACTAACATTTTTATTTTGAATATAAATGATTGTAAATTAAATATGAAACTGAAATAAATTTCAAATTCCACAAAAAATCTAGTTTGCATTATTCATAAAAAAAGGTTAAATCATTCAACTTCAGTTTAATGGCATTCAACGTTTATTGTTACAATCACTTTTACTAACTATTTCCACTATTTAACATATGTAACTTTTGTTTGAATTCAAGTCTCCTATTCTTATAAAATTACACAAAAAACATTCATTTACATTTTTCACAATTTTGTTTTGTTTCCGTTACGATGTTTAAATCTAATTTAACACAAATGGATGATGCTCATGTTGCATTAATTTACCATTAGTTTCTCTTTATTTTAATTTAAAGGGTTTCCAATAATTTCAATTGTAATAAGCTTAATATTAAATTTCAAAATGAACACAAACAATACAACCACTTTTTTCTTTATATTTTATATATTTCAACATTTATTAGTTTATTTCATACAACAATTACACACATTAATTATCAAATGAACATTTCTTATCAACTTTTCTCATTAAAGGTTTCTTATTAGAGGTCAACTTATCATATACAATTTAAAAAAAATTAGGTTTCTCCTTTTTGATAGCATTCATTTTATTATTTATTCATATTGACCTTATTATTCAGTTGCTATTAATTATTACCTATAGATTAATATCACTGAATCACATTCCAATAGTTGTTACCCATTATTCATATCATAGTCGTTTAAGAGTTCATTTTAATTTCATATCCAACGAGTTTACATTAATAGATCATGAAATTTATTTCTACCCATCTTTATTCAGGTATTTTATTTAATTTAATAAATTCTAACAAGTTAAAATATGGGTCATTACAAACAAATACGCACTCAATATATATATTTTTACTCTCAGACTTATTCTAGGACATTATAATACCATCCTTAAGGAGTTTACCCTACCAGGGCTTAGGGGTTCGCTGAACCTAAGCTTTGATACCAACTGTGCTGACCCACCTTTCTGACCTCTAGGAATGACACTTAATATGTCCTCGGTATTCATGTGTCATTGCCAAGCATCTGAAAGGTAAGTTGCCATAGGGAAGAGTAAATAACAGAAAAAACAAAATAGAAAACCTCATAACAGAATGGTTACATATTATAGAAAATGATATAGTACAAAAGGTTACACCTTACATGGAGTTGTCAGATTATACAAGAGTACTGCACCTAATTGATTGGTAGTTATACATTTTGACTTTACATTTTTCAGACACCAAATATACCAACTTAATCATACAGGGGAACTAAATAAATAGATAACTAAGGAGTCACCTACTCTATCATTGTCCTTAAAAGCTCCAAAGAAAAACCTACTATCCTTGGACTACTCAAATATAATCAAGTACACAAGATTTTTAGGGAAAATAAACAACTCAGGTAGACAATATGTCTGGTATGACTAATATCTGAAGCAAAAAGATTATATTTAACAATAATATGTGGGACCATATCGCTAATGCATAACCGGTTTTCTTCTATATAAACAACAACCAAACATAAGAATGGAAAAGAACAATAGGAAACAAATCGAAACATAGATGATGGGCAAAAATAGTATAAAGATCAAGACTTGAAAGAATGTAAATAGTCTGAACAAAATCCAAACTGGACAGAATGGATAAAACAAGATAACAGTCTTCGAATGAAAAAACCTATAATTAAACATCATGAAGAGTGGTTGACTCTTTCCATTGCAATTATAGAAAAATAATTCAAAGGATCGAATCAAACAAGGAAAGGAATTTTTTCCAACAAATGACTAGGAAGGTGCACCACCCTTGAAGTATATCTCTAGTAATATACTTCTGAGAAGCTCATATACCCGATGACACTTCTCGGAAATGTACCAGCCGAACCCACCAAACCTTACTGAGTATACGAATATTTCACATCTAAATGCGTAAAAGAATCCGATCTAGATGAGATGTGAAGATACCCTAATGGGAGAAACCCCATATAGCTGGACGTCCTTTCGTGCTTTGGGTTTGGTCATTTATCGACAAAGAATAACAAAGCTCAAAAGAGTAATACATCATCTTAGAGTGACAAAAAATAAAGAAACTGAAGTAATCGATAGCCGAAAAACCAACTACCAAGGATATAAAACGATTATATATGGAAATTAAGTCTAGTATACCCATCACCGCTTGTTGGATTCATACTTGCACTATTCCCGGGTTAACAATAATGTTGGACAAGTCAAGATAGTGTTCCCTCAAAGACATGTACCATGATTGTTAGCACCAAAAAAAATTTCACTAACGCCCAAAGAGAGATTTGTGTAGAGAGATTAATGAAGACAGAAAATCAAAACAGAGAAATGTATGTAAAATTGACTGCAAAAACTAGAACACCAGATTTATAGTGGTTCGGCGTAACTACCTACGTCCACTTTGAGTTTAATCTTTATTGCTTTTTCTAATAATTGAATATAGATACAATCCGTACACCAACAACTTAAATACAATTTCTCACAGAAAAGAAATGAGTCTTGAAAATGGAAGAGTCTCCTCGGAGTTCATGAAAAATGGTCCCCTTTCACTCCACCCCTGCCCCTCTATTTATAGGCGAAGATAGGCCAGACTTCCTACACAAGCCTAGGAATGAGGTAATTCAGCCCTTAGAAGGTGACTTCTGCGCACCGAGCCAGACACGCTGAAAGGCAGTTGCCGAGCCTCCTCAGTCGATCCAGTGAGAGTCTTGCTAGTTACATGAAGTAGATTGTGATAGAACTCGAAGCAAGTGGCAATATGATTCAAAGAAAAAAATGTCTGCGTGCCACTCTGTCGTGAGATAAAGTGATCATGAGCCATCATAGAAGTTCACCGCCCCAAATCTATTTCCCCATGTATGCCGAACCACCAAGTTCAAACCACAAGCACTAGAATCCAGCTGACTAAACTGTCTTGGTTCTGCGCCTTTGACCGAGCGACGTACGCCATGTTACTCCAACTCTCTTGGCCGAATGATGTGCATCGGGCTACCTTAACTGAGCGAAACACACATGACTGAACGAACATCACTGAATGGGATTAAAAAAAGCTCCTAAGTCGTTCCATGCATAGCTTTCCTCCGTTGATCGACCGGTGTGTTTTGGAATACTCTGTCATGTTCATTTGGGCCGATCCGCTTGTTTAGTCTTTCCTGTTCCAATAGGACTTCTGTGCCAAGCCACCCCTACCGAGCAACATGCACTGTGCTCCTTTAACCTCTTTCCTTTAGTCGAGTGATGATAGTCGAACAAAGGATGCCGAGCGATGGCGTTCGAATAAAGGATGTCGAGCGATGGCGTTCGAATGAAGGATGCCGAGCGATGTACTTAGGACGAATGGCACTAGCATTCCGAACGTCACGTCCAGGCTGGATGGCACTTGCATTCCGTACGATGCGTCCAGGCCAGACGGTACTTGCAGCCGAGTCTTTCAATTCAATTCAATCTCTCACTGGATCACATTCACTTAGAACCAACCAAGAACTCAATAGTTTGCCTCTCGTAGCCGGGTCAAGCAACCGGGTAACATTTTCCCCCCAAAGCATATCGTGAGAGTCAATCATGATGCGCTTTGAATCACAAGCAAACCATGCTTCCCATCTTCTACACCCATTAGGCGAAATCTGTTCTCCATGCACCACCATTTTTGGTGCAGTCCATTTAATGTACACACGTCGAGCTACATGTTCATCTTACTCATTGCCGAACGGTATGGTTATTCATCGAACCAGTGAGATACTTTGAACGGGTCCACTGGCTAATGCCTGTTGACCTCCCCTTCCTCCTTTTCTTCTCTTTACTTTCACTTCAACACCACAGGACCTTTTAATCTACCCCCGAACTTCAGCTACCACTCAACCTTCCTCTCTCATCCTAAATCTAGTGCATCTGCTCCACAACTTCCCCTAATAACAAATCGAAATGAACTTTGGTCTCAAATCTCTCAATTCCCCAAGCCTCGACTCACTCTCTTAGGTATGAATTTCCCATTCGATCGACTTTCTCGAGCTAGGGGTTTTGTACAAAATTTGATTTCACGGGTTTTCTTCAGATTATGGACGGTAGGAGTCATGTAGGTGTTGAAGATGAACCCGAGGTTAGAACATGTCTTAGGTTGGAACCGGTGATTCCTAGGACGCCGGCTCCTGTTGGGCCACCTAGCGAAGAAGGAGGAAGTAGTAGTGGGTCGGTAGAAGTTAGTGAGTTTAGGAGGTGTTGGCTGAGTGTTAATGCTGAGTTGTTAGGCTGTGTTGAAGTCTACTAATCGGTAGGTTGGGTGTAGTGTATGAGTGAGAGTGTTGCTCGGTGGGAAACTAGGAGAGTGTTTAGGTTACTCAAGGAAGTGAGATGGAGGAGAACGAGTGGGCCGGTCATACTGAGAATGTGTCGTTTAACCACTTGAGGGTAGTGTTACAGCCCACTCAGAGACCACCTGGTAGGTTCGATATGCCAGCAAGTATGGTTCGGTATACCCACATAGGTCGTTCGGTGAAGAGAGAGTGTTGGAGAGGAAAGTGAGTGACTCTTTGGTGTCGGTCTGGTGAGTCATTTGGCTTTAGGTCCTAGGGTCAGCGTTAATAATCATGACTGTCTCCACTTAAGCACGGCACATGTCAAAACTGCACACTTCTATGCCTTACCACAGAACAATGAACAACGACAACAATTTAGGCATTCAAGCATATCGAACTGATTTGGACTAATAGCTCCCTAATACCAACAACTATAAACATGAGTTCAACTCGATAAAAACAAATAATAGTCTTCAACATATAGTGTTAATGTCCAAGTTCAATATCAAAACCGTCATAGGGCAAGCTCTCAAAGACGTTCAGCGATGATGGTCTTCGAAGATGACAGTTCAATGCTTAACCTTACTTTATCAGCTTTTAGACTTTTAATTCTTTTACACTCATACTTGAACTATTGCACTAGTCCACACACCACACGGAGGGAACATTTTGTTGTTATTTCTAATATCGATTGCCTTTCAAGTATAGTTCAAATGGGTATTTATCCAAATTCGATGTTCTTGAGGATGTCTAGAAAGCCGAGCTCCGCCATAGTTTCAGATAAACCTGAGCCGAGTTCTCAGTAGGAAGTAGCGGGGACTTCGAATCCACCGACAACTCCTACACAGGATATCCCAAACCCATCGGCGGCAACTACTGACCCGGCTCCTGATGCGATAGATCGAACCGTTATTCTAGATAACCCCATTAACTGCCAAGCTTTAAAAATCAATGAAACTGCTCTTCGCCGACTATGCCTGATTCACGGAATCCCTTCGACGACGTATTAGCTCCATCGGGACGAGACCGTCCTCACCTGCACCCAGCTCGATATACAGTTTGCAACAAATTCATGTGTCGGGTCGGTAGCGTACCACCATTCAACCCCTTTCTCCGCGAAGTACTACAGTATATCGGGATCGCCCCTTCACAGCTACATCCCAATAGCCATGCGTTCATCCACGGCACTTGCATTCTCTTTATGAGCATCCTATTCAGGCTCCCCACTCCTAGCGACATCCTCTATGTCTATTGCCTTAAAGACGGTTTAACAGTCCGTTTTTCATCTTCCTCGAGCCACACTCCAAGTGTCAGATTCTGACGGAGGCATGGATTAAACTCACCCAATACAAGCAGGAATGGTTCTATGTACGTTGTCCCCCAGGTTTTGGGAGAAGATGGCTGGAAGGGAGTAAGTTTTATTTCTGGATAATACTTATCTAAAGCACAGAGTGGATTGTTTCTAAACTTCTTTAGATTTTTACAGGTATCAGCCTACGTCCCGAAGGCACCGGGTACTCTGAGACCGTTGAGGCCATTCGCGCTACTCCCGTAGAAGACCTAGAGATCAAACTTGTCATTTATAATGAGTCGCTTTTAAATTTTGGGTTGTTGGTGGAAGTTCGCCGAAAAAATCTTCCACCCGGTGTCACCATAACCAGACGTGCATCGAAGAAGGGTAAAGGAAAGGCCGGACCTTCGGTGCCACCTACAAGTGGTGCTCCCGACACATCCGAGAAGTGTGAGATTAGAGTGGCTAGGGTGTCAAAAGCACTGGGTGAGAATGTAAGTCCTGCTTCAGAACCAGTGGTTAAGGCACATGGCATTGATGAACCACCTCCCCTTCAAAGGGAAAAAAGAAACTACCTTACAAGCTGAGGAAGAAGACAGTGGGCGGAACCTCAAAAGTGACGATTGCTCCAATGGAGAAAGAGCCGTCTCCATAACACTTAGAGGGTTCATTGAAAGGCTTATCTGACCTTAATATTCCCAATGATTTGCTCAATTACAGCTTTGACGATCCAGAAGCCCTAAAACTCCACTCGCTCGCAAGAGGCGATGGAGGCGTTCAAGCCCATCACCAAGGAGAAAAAATTCTGATAAGTAAAGCTAAAGAAATTGGTCCGTCGAGGGGAAACACTAGGACACACTTATACTTACACCTCACCTTTCCCTCCAACTTCAGCCATCATGTTATTCTTGCTAACTCGTGCTCACTTAATTTCTATGCAAGAGATATAGGACACTCTCATGGATTCGATCACCTTCGCGGGTCTTCTATTTTCCATCATTCCATTCGGGATTCGAGGCCCGGTAAACACCGAGATAGAGATGAAGATAGCGATTGAGATTATCGTCCTCGAGATTCGTCACCATCTTGAAGGAAAATTTACAGTCACTCTTCATACCCTCATGATCCTTCCTCTCAACTAGAGCAAAGCAGGGAGAAATCTTCTCATAAGGGCCCCTAGTCTGAGACTAATCAAGATTAACACTCCGGTTCATCTAGTACCAGGCAATCCCGATAGCCTCACAAAAAATCTGTAGTCTCTAGTCAAACTTCTTCTACTCCTGCACATGATCCATCGATAGCGAAAAAGCTAGCCAATCTTAAGGCCATGTTCCCAAAAATATGTTTCGACCGACTGAAGTTTATTCCAGCGATTCATCCTATTCTAGGGCATGTTAAACAAAGTGTCATTGCTTGCAATAATGATGTCTACATCCAACATGACACGTTTGTTCACTTAGTAGAAAAACTTTCAAAAGTTTCTATCGAACGGCAGCATGAAATCAATCGTCTAAAACTCGAACCCCTCCATGACAAAGACATTACTAAAGCCCAGGATGAAGAGCTTTCCTTATATAAGTCTCATCTTGAAGCTACTTAGAAAAATGCTTAAGACACAGCTGGGGCAGTTAATCGTCTGGAAGCCACACACAAAAAGGAAATTGATGAAGCGGTTCAACGCTGTGGCGCCTTTGCTTTAGAGAAATACTCCATTCGAAAGGAGAGAGATGCACTTGCTCAATGAGTCAAAGAGTTGGAAGAGCTACTTTTTGAAGAAAAGGAAGAAAAGACTGCCGCTCAGGAGGAGTCGCAATGATATTGTGATGAGATTGTTGCTACATGACTCCTAAAAACAAAGCTTAATAAAGAACTTTCCAAGGCTGAAGCGCTGAAGAATGAATCCCGTGAGGAGGGCAAAAGAATAGCGCTCATAGAAATTGATTCTCCACTTGAGGAGGCTACAGAAGTTGGTAGGGAGGAAATCAAGTGCATGTTTGATCCACTCATAGCTGAGTACAATGCTCGAGTTCTCATGCATCGCGACCTAACATTTCTTGGCGAGGTTACCTCGAATCTTTGGCCGAAGCATGAGACGCTTTAATAAAAATCAAAAAGGTTGAGTTGGGAATTGAAGAGGTTGACGAGGAGCTTTAATAAAGGAACTTCTTCGAGGGAATGAGCCTTTGGACTTGTCTGCAGCTAAGGCTCTTTATAGCATAGTCTCTACCTCGTCAAAAGAAAAGAATGACACTACCGGTCCTTCCGAAACTGAGTCTCCAGTTCCTCCCCCTTTTCGCCGACTGGTCGCCCATCACTTGACCCCTTTGAGCAGCATATTGGCTATGACCCAGAGAATCCTGGACTTAATATTCATGCTCTATTTCCTATTCCAGAAGGTTAAACTCCTCGAACAGTTGAGAGCCAGCCAGAAACTGGTACATAAATTTTGTTCTCAAAGTTCAAAGGGCCGTCGTTTTTGGCGAGTAGTTAATGTATTCAAACATTTGTCTCTTGTGATTTCGCACAAGCCATTCTGATCCCGAGCCAACTCCAAGGAGCGATGTCGCCATAGAGAAGGAGGAGAAAACGGAAGAGGCAATTCAAATGGGAGAGACTCCCGAACCTGAAGCTCAAGTGATCGAGGCGCATAACGAAGACAAATATGAAAATCCGCCCGTCGAAGAACATGACGAAGTTGAAATTACAGATGCCTCCGAACACACTTCAAAGCTGAGCATGGAAATCATAGAGGAGGGGAAGAAGAAAACTGAAATTTAGGCTGAGCCCCAAGTGGTTGAACTTGATGACCCACTAAACATACCTCTGAAGGTTATTCTTCCCGGTGGGACCAGGCCATTAGAAGTTCCTCCTCCTTCCTCGGACACTACTTCTCTAGCATGCAAGGTGTCCAAGAGAAAAAGCGTAGGGGAGGAGTCGTTTGAGAAACCAAGGAAGGAGAAGAAGTCAAAGAACTAGATATCATGCCTAGTTCAACGAGAGTGAGCCTAGATTATGTAATTTTTTCTGTTTATTTCCATAGTCGATGTAAATAGACTTTTGACTCTGAGTTTAGGAGGAATTGTAGTGGAACGTTGTTTTGGGATTAGTGAATAAAACTTCATTTCCTTGTCTTCGATGACTTTTTCTTTTCAGCTTATTGTCTAACTTTTAGTCGAAATCCAAAATCTTGTAAGCTACATAAGTCCCATTTCACTTCCATATGACTCGGAAATTTTTGGAATTGTCGATACTCGATTCCACGCTTTGGGTACTTAGAATACTTTTAGTCAGTACTCTGGGGACTTAGAGGGGTTGAAGTCGCTTATACTTTGATCTACATTCTCGTGAATCACAGTACTCCAGCCCGCACTATGAGGACTTGGAGATTTTTGAGTAGTTTATAGTCTAGTCCATACTCTGGGGACTTAGAGTACTCCAGTCCGCACTCTGAGGACTTGGAGATTTTTCGAATCATTTATACTTAGTCCGCACTCTGGGGACTCAGAGTTCTCCAGTCCACACTCTGGTGACGTGGAGATTTTTGAGTCGTTTATACTTTAGTCCGCACTCTGGGGACTCAGAGTACTCCAGTCCGCACTCTAGGAACTTGGAGATTTTTCGAGTCGTTTATACTCTAGTCCGCACTCTATGGACTCAGAGTACTCCAGTCTGCACTCTGGGGACTTGAAGATTTTTAGTCGTTTATACTCTAGTCTACACTCTGGGAATTCATAGTACTCCAGTCCGCACTCTGGGAACTTGGAGATTTTCGAGTCGTTTATACTCTAATCCGCACTCGGGGGACTTAGAGTACTCCACTCCTCACTTTGGGGATTTGGAAATTTTTGAGTCGTTTATAATCTTGTCCGCACTCTGGGTACTCAAAATACTCCAGTCCCACTCCGGGGACTTGGATATTTTTGAGTTATTTATACTTTAGTCCGCACTCTGGGGACTCAGAGTACTCCAGTCTGCACTTTGGGGACTTGGAGATATTTGAGTCGTTTATACTCTAGTCTTCACTCTGGGGACTCAGAGTACTCCAGTTCGCACTTTGGGGACTTGGAGACTTTTGAGTCGTTTATACTCTAATCCACACTCTGGGGACTCAGAGTGCTCCAGTCCACACTCTGGGGACTCAGAGTACTCCAGTCCGTACTCTGTGAACTTAGAGTACTCCAGTTCGCACTCTGGGGACTTGGAGATTTTCTGAGTCGTTTAGACTTCAGTCCACACTCTGGGGACCCAGAGTTTTTGAGTTGTTTATACTCTAGTTCGTACTCTGGGAACTCAAAGTAATCCAGTCCACACTCTAGGGACTTAGAGAATTTTGAGTTATTTATGCGCGTTCATACGCCCGACAGAATAATACAACTTTAATTTTCGCCATAGAATTACAACATACGAAAACATCAATAGTTCATAGAAAAGATGGCTTTAAGCCTTTATTAATGAAAATAAATTGAATTGTCTTATTACATGCTGAAAACTAAGAACAATAAAATAAACATACATTGGAAATAATTGCAACTAAAATGCAAAATAAATAGACTAAGTATAACAACGCCACAGATGCTTGCTATTCCATGCTTAGGGGAGTGTCGCGCCATCAACGGTCTCTAGCTTGAAAGTTCCTTCTCTAAGCCTCCCTTCAATGACATATGGACCTTCCCATGTGGGATTCATATGCGATGGGATCGGAAAAACTTGCTTTAAAACGAGATCGCCCACATCAAAGATTCTCAGTCGGATTTTTTCATTATAATATCGAGCGACTTGATGTATATATGCAGTCGCCCTTAAATTAGCTTCTTCGCGTTTTTCGTCAACAAAATCCAGTGATTTCAACAAGAGATCCTGATTCGTCTTAGGGTCATAATGAGTTACCCAATGTGTTGGAACTTCAAGTTCCATGGGTACAGTGGCTTCCGTGCCATATGCCAATGTGAATGGAGTGTGGCTAATCGCGAACTTGTGGGTGGTTCTATAAGCCCAAAAGTGCTGTTGGAAGCTCATCCACCCACTTGCCTCTAGCCTTTTCCAAATGTTTTTTCAATATGGATTTGATTGTTTTGTTCACGACTGCCACTTGTCCATTGGCTTTTGGATGATCAACTGTTGCAAACCTTTTCTCAATACTTTCGACAAAATTCTTTGAACTCCCTACTTTCGAACTGAGTTCCATTGTCCATAATGATAGTTCGTAGGATGCCGAAACGACATATGATGTTTCGCACAACAAAATTAGTGACCTTTTTGGTGGTGATTGTAGCTATGGACTTTGCTTCCACCCACTTGGTAAAATGATCGACAGCAACTATTGCGTACTTTGCACCACCTTTGGAGATAGGCAAGGAACCGATTATATCGATTCCCCATATTCCAAGCGGCCAGGGACTAACCATTTGGGTGAGTTTCGTTGGTCGAGCTCTCAGGATTTTCGCATACTTTTGACACTTGTCACATCTTCTTATGTAGTCCTCAGCATCCCGATTTACAGTTAGCCAATAGTATCCATAACGAAGGATCTTTTTTGATAATGTCTGCCCCCCAGTATGGTCACCACATTCTCCTTCATGAACTTCCTTCAGGACTCATTTTATCTCACCGTGAGCAATGCACTGGACTAAGGGGACCAAGAATCCCTTTCGATACATTATTTCGTCCTGCATTACATATCGTGAAGCTTTGCGAATGGCTTGGCGTCTTTTGCTCTTTCTTTCGGGCAAGACCACGTGTAGCTAGTATTTCTTGAATGGGGTTATCCATGACTCCTTTTCGACTTCTGTTTCTAACAAAAAATCTACTTCCATCTCATTTATACTCGGAGCATGTAAGATTTCGACGGGGACCAATCCCATTTGCTGTGCATCACCAGTACTTGAGAATTTCGCCAATGAGTCGGCTTCCCTGTTTTGCTCACATGGGATGTGTGAAATATCGTAATATTCGAGGTCTGCTAATAGCTCTTGAACCCAAGCAAGGTATGGGGAAAGTCTCTGCCCCTTCGCTTGATAGTCCCCCGCGACTGGTGCACCACCAATTGTGGGTCACAAAAGATTTCAACCGATTTTACTCCAAGTTCCCGGATAAGTTTCAAGCCAGCAATCAACGCTTCATACTCGGCTTCGTTATTTGTAGTTGGAAAATTAAGCTTCAAAGCGTAACAAATTGATCGGTTTTCAGGAGTCACAAGAATCATACCAGCCCCAGAGCAACGGTCATTGGATGCCCCATCATTATACAGTTTCCATCGAATAGGGGGAATAACATCATCACTATTTGGTTCGTCTGATACGGTGAATTTTACAATGAAGTCCGCTAGCACTTTCCCTTGTATGGCCCTTCGTGGCAGGTAGGTAATATCGAATTGACTCAACTCAATATTACATTTTAACAGCCTTCCATAGGTTTCTGGTCGTTGGAGTACCTGTTACAAGGGTTGATCGGTATAAACACTGATCGGGTGTGCCTGAAAGTTCGGATGAAGCTTACATGATGCAATCACCAAGCAGTAGGCTAGCTTCTCAATTTTAGGATAATTTCTTTCTTCCTAGTTAGACGTTCACTAAGATAGTACACTGACTTTTGACTTGATCCTCCCGCGAACCAATGTCGTACTGATGGCATGTTGACATATGGCCAAGTATACATACTACACTTCATGGTCTATAAGCTTCGACAGCACCGAGGGACTTTCCAAATGCCTTATCAGAGCTCGGAATGCATCTTCGTAGTTGGGCGACCATTCAAAATTTCTCTTTCCTTTCTTTATTACATCGAAGAAAGGAATACACTTATCTGTCGCTCTGGACATGAATCGACTCAGTGCGGCCACTTTTCCGTTCAGGCTTTGTACTTGCTTTATAGTTCTAGGCACTTGTATGTCTTGAATAGCCTGAATCTTTTCTGGGTTAGCTTCAATTCCTCATGCATTAACAATGAAACCCAAGAAATTTGCTGACACAACAGAAAAAACACTTTAGAGGATTGATTTTCATTCTGTAATGCCTAAGTATATCAAACATTTTTGTCAAGTCTCGAATGTGGTCGTTTGACTTCCATGACTTTACGAGCATGTCATCCACATAGACTTCCATTGCCCATTGTCTTACCAATCTGGTCTTTAAACATCCTATTCACCATACCCTGATAAGGAGCTCCCGCATTTTTCAATCTAAAAGGCATCACTACGTAACAATACAGTCCAACATCTATGACAAAACAAGTGTGTTCTTGATCTAGAATGTGCATCGGAATTTGATTATATCTCGAATACACATCCATAAATGATAATAACTCGTGTCTTGCTATTGAGTCAACCAGCTGATCAATTCTGGGTTAAGGGAAACTATCTTTAGGGCATGCTCTGTTCAGATCTGAGTAATCTACGCAGGTCCTCCATTTCCTATTTGCTTTTCTTACTAGCACGGGGTTAGACACCCATTCAGGTTAGAGGGCGTAGTGAACGAACCCATTTGTTTTGAGATTGTACACCTCCTCTCTGAGAGCAGCGGACCTCTCTGGGTCTATGCCTCTTCTTTCTTGCTTTATTGGTACGTACCTTAAGTCTATGCTCAACATATGACTCGCAACGGCGGGAGAAATCCCGCACATATCAGAATGTGTCCAAGCGAAAACATCCAGATTCGCTCGGAGAAAATCAGTGAGATCCTCGGCCATCGAGGGGTTGAGTTGTGATCCAATCTTAAATACGCACGATGGGTCATCACAGCTGACTGGAATGTCAATCGTCAGCTCAGCCAGTGCTGCTTTTGCCTCCCTGGGTTCCTCATAATTATTTCTCGGATCTATGTCTCTATATATCCGATCATGTTGCTGGAGCCAAGGCTTGGGCATTACTTGTCAATATTTAGTAACTCGGATGCGGACGAAGCTGTCCCCAATCTTTCCTTTCTCTCTTTGCTGGGCCTCTTCCAGCTCAGCCACATAACATGCACGACCGGTCGCCTGATCGCCACGCACAACACCAACCCCTCTATCGGTCGGAAATTTTAAGGTTAAACACTACAGGGCCAAAGCTGCCCTAAACTCTACCAGGGCCGATCGACCCAGAAATACATTGTACGGAGAATTGGCGTCAAAAACGATGAACGGTAGGATCCGCATCCTCCTACGTTCACCTTCTCCAAGTTCAACTGGCAATTCAACAAAACCCACTGAATCAGTAGCCGCGCCATTAAAACCATAAATACGGGCTTTAGATGTTTTTAGATCCTTTGTCTCCATCTTCATCTGGTCATCTGCTTTTATGAAGATGATGTTAACAAAACTTCCACAATCAATCAGTATTCTCCTCACAAATGCTGGGCCAATAGTGTCAGAGATGACCATCGGATCAATGGTGGGCGCCTCCACTTGATTAGCATCTCTGCTTCTGGACACCGTATCATCGGTCATCATTCGCTGCTGCTTAGCTGGGGCTCCACCTCCGTGTTTGAACAATATTCAAAATCTGCATGCTTTAGGGAATTAGAATACTGCTCCATTTCATGCCAGTTCTTATCTATAGAGGCCTACCGACTATCGTGTTTATGACTAAGCTACCTATAGTTCGAGCAGTTTCCTCTAAATGGCGTGGAGCTTGCCCGCGACCGGGGTCTGATGTTCCTTGTCTGCCTTCCTGCTGATTCTTGACAAATTCCTATAACTTTTTCTGTCGAACCAGCCTTTCTATGGCATCGTGGAGGTGCCTACACTCCTTGGTATTGTGCTTGTAAGTCTCATGGAAGCGGCAATACTTCCCGGTCTGCTTTTATTCCTTAGTGGACTCTTTTGGGCGTGGATTTCGATATTGAAAAGCATTACAAGTCGATAGGTAAATATTTTTCAGAGATGCATTCAGAGGAGTGTATTCGTTGTAAGTTGGAATCCTTGATTTCCATTTTCCTGCTTCCCTCTACTTTTCGGCATTTCCTCCTCCAGATCCTTTAGATCGCTCAGGCTTGTTCTGGACATTGAATTGGACCTTCCCCGATTATCACCAGATTGTTTTACAGCAATGTTGCTCTTCACAGTCTACTTGCCAGGCCTTGGTGCATTGTCTCGCCTCGTCCGCCTGGCTTCCTCTCTTCTTATGAATTAACACGCCTTTGAATAAAAACGTTCCAGTGTAGTCGGAGGCTTTCCTACCAGCCAACCGTCGAACTCCGAATCCGGATCTACTCCTCGCATCACAGCCATCGGAATGGCATGGTCATTTGGGTTGCTAACTTCAATAGCCGCGAGTGAAATCTTTGTAAGTACTCTTTTAGTGACTCTCTTGGAGCCTGAATCACACTGGACAAGGACGTCACATCCTTGGGATGAGTGGCATGAATCCTTAACTGTTCCACGGATTTCGTCGCTAATTTATCAAAGTTGGAGATAGACCGCAGAGGAAATCGGGTGAACCGTATGGTAGAAATTCCAGATAAAGTTATTAAGAAGCATCTACAATTAGTTGCATCATTTTCTCTAGATGAATCCATCATCCATTTATATCTCATCACATGTTGTCGGGGAACGGTCTTCCCTTCGTAAGCTGAAATAGTTGGCATGTTAAACTTCCTGGGGTACTCGGCCTGTAGAATAGTATTTGTGAATGGAGTATGACTCCTGGATATCCCCCAATCATCATTAGTCAAGCCTTGATTTTCTCTCATCGGTTGCCGGACCATAGCCGATAAGTCTGGGGTTCGTATTGATGATGGCAGGTTGGAATCTGTTCTACGAGACCATTCTGGTTGATGTCTCCTTTGTTGGTGATCTACCAAATGTTATCCTGGGGACCATCTTCTTTGGGACCTTAGTAAGCCGGTCGTCCAACTTCCACTCATGCTCCAGATCCTACGTTTCATGTTCCAGCATGGGCGAGACTTCCTTGGTGCAAGTGAGGGGCTATGGCTCCAGGCAGGGAACATGGACCATCCCTGGTTGATTGATCAGCAACACCTGTTTGCGTTGTTTCAATTCGACGGCGTCTAGGCCTGAGAGGTTCATCGGACGAAGCAGAGCTGTCGGATGAAGGGTAAGAAGCGAGGCTTCTTCAAGCATTCTGATGTTATTGTTGAGTAAGCCGAGTCATGAGGTTGGTGTTAGCTTGAATCTGTTCATTATGTTGTCTCCTACTTTCCATGAGTTCTCTCATCAGCTCGTTGAACTCTATTCTAGTGACAACTTCCATTTGGTTTTAGGCGGTGACAGTCCTGCGCCTGGATTAACTTGTTGATTGTTGGGTCCTACTTATTGGACACTAGCAGTCTCGTTGATGTCTGCGTTGTGTAAGGGTGATCTGGTATGAGGTCTTTCCATTGTAGATTTATTGGTAGGAACTCTAAGTAGAATCAATGGACTTTCTATGAATGACTTGGATCTCCTTTAGGGGATTTCTCCAATCCAGTAGCTACAAAGTAGATCTAATAACCAGAGAATGTTATTCTCGATGAAAGCACCAAAATGTTAACACCAAAATTGGTCACTAACACCTAAAGAGAGATTTGTGTAGGGAGATTAATGAAGATAGAAAATCAAAATAAAGGAATGTATGCAAAATTAACTACAAAAACTAGAACACCGGATTTATAGTGTTTCGACGTAACTGCCTACGTCCACTTTGAGTTTAATCTTTATTGCTTTTTCAAATAATTGAATAGAGATACAATCCGTACACCAACAACTTGAATACAATTTCTCACAAAAAAGAAATGAGTCTTGAAAATGGTAGTCTCCCCGGATTTCATGAAAAAAAGGTCCCCTTTCACTACGCCCCTGCCCCTCTATTTGTAGGTGAAGATAGGCCGGACTTCCTACACGAGTCCAGGAATGAGGTACTTTGGCCCTTAGAAGGTGACTTCTACGCACTGTGCCAGACACGCCAAACGGCAATTGCCGAGCCTCCTCGATCAATCCAGTGGGATTCTCGCTAGTTACATGAAGTAGATCGTGATAGAACTCAAAGCAAGTGGCAATACGATTCGAAGCAAAAAATGTATGTACGCCACTCTGTCCTGAGACAAAGTGATCCCGAGCCATCGTAGAAGTTCACCGTCCTCTGTTACCCCATGTATGGCGAACAACTAACTTCAAACCACAAGCACTGGAACCAAGTCGAGCAAACTGCCATGGTTCTACGCCTTTGACTGAGCAAGTGCGCCATGTTACTCCAATCTCTTAACTGAACGATGCGCACCGGGCTACCTTAACCGAGCGGCATGCACATGACCGAAAGAACATCACTAAACGGGATTAAACAAAGCACCTAATCCGTTCCATGCGTAGCTTTCCTCCCTTGACCGACCGGTGTGTCCTGGAATACTCTGTTCATGTTCATTTGGGTCGACCCTTCTGTGCCGAGCCACCCTTGCCAAGCGACATGCACTATGCTCCTTCAGCCTCTTTCCTTCAGTCGAGCGATGATGGTCGAACAAAGGATTCCGAGCGATGTCGTTCGAACGAAGGATGCCGAGCGGTGGCGTTCGAATAAAGGATGTTGAGCGATGTACTTAGGCCAAATGGCACTTGCATTCCGAACGACAGGTCCAAGCCGGACAGCACTTGCATTCCGAACGACGCATCCAGGCCGAACAGTCTAGGCTGAATGGTACTTGCACCTCGAGCCTTTCAATTCAAGTCAATCTCTCACTGGATCACGTTTCACTTAGAGCCAACCAAGAAACTCAATAGTTTGCCTCTCGTAGCTGGGCCAAGCAACCAGGTAACGACGACCCTTCTTAACTTTCGAAATAGTGACAAGTCTACATCTTTGACGTTTAGTGTTAGCCATACAAATATATCGTTTCCGCATAAGTGATATTGCTTTACGGAAATTAATTCATTTCCATAAACGAATCAAACTTTTTCTTTTAAAAACCAAATTCATGCTTGGCTTCACGTTACAAATATTAGCTTTAAAATACTTTGTTAAAAGAGTTTACTAACTTTGAAACATTATTATAAAAAGAATTTAATAACTAAAACACGTCCTTATTATATTGATCAATTATCTTTAAAAGTGTATTAATTGAGTTGATGAATTTACTTCAATAGCCTTTAATCCAAAAGAAGTAAACCACTTTTAAACACCATTAATTTAATTAAAAATTAATTATAATTATTTAAATTAAATAAATAAATAATTTATTATCATTAATTAAAATGAATAACAAAGTCAAAACATCCTTGTTACTTTGATAAATTCACATTAAAACTTCATTAATTAAGTTGATAAATTAACTTCAAATGCCTTTGATTGACAAGGGTAGATCACATTAGAAAATAGATTAATCAGCTTTAATCCATAATTATCAAAATATTAATTAGCCTTAAACATCATTAAATAAAATAATTAATTAATTTGAAAACATCATTAACCAAGTAATTAGTTAATTTTAAAACACATCGTTAATAAGTTAATATGTTAACATTAATCTTTATTAATTAAATAGTTAATTAAATTAATTAATCATTATTAAAATAATAAATTAAATTTGAAATAATTATTATTTCATAAACTTACTTAACTTCTAATATTAAACCAAGTACGAAAATGAAACCAAACGGTTTCGATAAGAAGTGATTTTCCGAAAGTGTTGATATAGCAACTATCGCTATACGGACAGTTCGGTAAACAAGTTTATATCATTGTCAATATAACCAATCATCGCATACCAAGGATATGAGCATATTTACATGGTAATTTACTATGAAACAACATGAAATAAGCATTTGCTAACAACTATATTAACTTTAGCTACTAACTTTTCATATAGCTAACTACCTGCTTACTAACTTTCAAACACAACAACTTTTCAAAGCATAAACCAAACAACAACCAATACATCATCCAATAAATACTACAAGAATTAATTATCTACTAATATGAATATGAATATAGTTTAAAACTTTTTTTTTAGGGTGAAGTTTTACTCACCATAAAGCTTCCAAACTAACTCAGGCCTTTATTTACTCCAGCCATCAACCTGCATCCAAGTTCTACTTGGTAACGACTCAACTTAGAGGACCAAGATGGAACCTTTTTGGGCCTTGGAGGGGATGGTTTGGTTTAAACTAGGACTTAATGTGCTTGGCCATGATGACTTAATGGATGTGGGGCTTTGTTTTGAATATAGAGTGAAGTAAAGTGATATAAGGGGTTTTAGACTTGGTTTTTGGAAGGTATAAACTAGCTTTTCGACAATGGAAATAATCTTAAAAGCCATGGATGATTATATGGAAGAGAGTGGAAATGAATATGGTGATGAAGATGTAAAGTAGAAAAATGGTTGGAGACGGATGTATTTATAGGCATAGGAAAATAGTGGAGTTATTAAACTGGGCGTACCATTAAAATAAAAATAAAGTTATCATGACAACATCAAACCATACCTCCCCTCTCTCTTAGTTTCCCACATTGATCACCCCCTTCTATACCCTAATATCAAGGAAGGCCATGCCTTGTACTAACCTAGGGTGTTTAGGTTATGGTTATGTACTTACTTAGATTAATTAGGTTTTAATTTATATTTTTAAGCCAAACCTTATTTTATTTTAATCTAAGATTTATTTTAACACTATCATTAACTTATCACATGACATATGTGCATATGTGTGAATGTGTGTATAAGTTATACAAAATGTGTACAACATTTTTAATGACTTTCGATGGCGAAAAGTCGAAATTTTGAAAAATGTTTTTCGATCACATTTTCTATTTTTATTTGAACTAATTATTTAGTAAACATATTTTGAAAATGATTTCAAGATCATTAATTATTATCTAAAAGGTGTTTGTTTGGTTATTAGAATCCATTATTTATATATTAAAAAATGATTTAAGTATTCAAATAAAAAGTGATCAATTTATAGGTCGTTACATTGTGCAAAGAAAATAATAAATGTATATATGTGTTATGATACAAGATTATGATGCGACGGTAAACATAGGCAGGTATGTATTTGGGGAGCAGGATAGATGCCCTATAATGTGTATGTAACGCGAATGAGGTCATGTGACACTAGTGGGTGATCTAGATATGATACTTTGCTCCCTTGTAGTTCTTTGGTGGGCCAGGTGAAGGAGATGGATGCTCAGTGAACCTGTAGGCTACGGCGGTCCAGGGAAGTGAGCCATATATAAGATTTTATAAGGGAGGACAATAGGAGACTCTATAGGGCATGAGGCTGGTCCAAAGCGTGAGTCCATATAGGTGCAATATGACTAGATGTGTATGACTGTCAGTTATGCCATGGTGATAAAATGTAAGATGGTTGGACAATAGACTCGTATCATGTTATAATATTAATTTTTTAGTATATGTAGAGTAGGGTTTAGCTCACTCACCAAACATATGACTAATCCACTCCTATTTATACATACCTAAGTTGATGGAGTTCATGGATGAGATGGGATCGGAGATGGGGATTTATTGATGTATTGTATATATAAAGTAGATCGGTATTGTACCTGGATTTTGATTCTGTATTTTATGGCTTGGATTGTATCTGTACTAATTGAGACATGTGTATTTGATATTTCAGACATGTTATGGTGATGTGACTATGGTATTGATTATGTACTATTGTTAACAAATTTCTTTGTTAACCAAATATGCAAGGTAAAGCAAGTCCAATTTAGATAAGGGCATGAATAGCCTTATGCAAAGATTAAAGTAGTATGCAAGTCCAGAAGTATGAAACATGCATGTCTAGATTTCAAGTCAAATACGAGAAGTCATATGCGTGTCATAAGTTCAATAATGTCCATATATCTTTATTCAATGGAAGTATGCTATGCAAAGTTTATTGTCCAAGTCCTTATGTGCAAAAGTCAATAATTTACAATTGGCTTTAAAAATCCCTGATTTGATTTAGGGTTACAACTTTGAAAATGTAAGAAGATAATAAAAGAAGAACCCCCTCGCAATTGGACATTGGTGGAGATCTATTCATAGGGGCACTTCTACGCGGGATGACTGACGCGTGACATGGCCTTAAATTCAATGGTTCTGATAGCTCCATCTTGATAAACTTTGGCATCTCATTGTAGATATTCGGTACCCCTTAAATCTTCACAACCTCAATATCTCTTACTGTTTATAAAAGTTCAAAACCCTCTTGTCGCTCTCATATGCTTTACAATAGCTATAGTTGTAAAGGCTGGACACTGGTTAAAGATTCGATATCTACTTAATCATTGATGAAGCTCGGTGTTTCTCATTCTTATAAGTTCGGCAGTACTTTTTCCCTTTGCTAGTTACTCAATAGCCATTGTTAATATAGATAGTCGATAATAGTTATCGTGGTAATAGCTTGATGACAGTTGAGGTAGCATAGCCTCGTTATCTTTAGAACCTTGACATCTCCATTTTAAGTCTAAATACTTGACATTGTTCTCTTTACTTGTTCTACGACACTCTTTGGTGAAGTGGCTCGATATCTATACGTGTTTGTTAATTAGGCACCTTCATTATCTTGTGGACTCGACACCTTGATTTGTTGCTAATATTTGACATTACCTCTGTTTGTCATATGCTCGAAATCTTTAGAAGTTGAAGATTTGATACCCCTTCTACCTTTCATGCTCGACAACCTCTATGGATCTTGAGGCCCGATACCTTTTCTTTTCTTTTATTAAAGTCAACAACTCCTTCTTTTTTTGAACACTTGAAGCTGGGCGTCTTTAACCATTCGATACCCTGTTATATCTGCTAATCTCTTATGTATACGACATACCTCTTATTGTAGAGGTTCAACAACCCTTTACTTTAAGATATTTGACATCTATTGGCAAGTGTTTGAAGCTCTTTACTTTTTTTAACATTGAGCACTTGATAACCTTTATGTTGTGTCTATATTAGATATCTCTCATGCTTGCCAACTATTTGGAATTTGATACCCCACAAAGCTCGGAATTCCTTCTACGCTTGAGCATTCGACACCCCCTGATCATAGAGATACAACACCTTCTCGGCATTGCTCGAATCTCACTACCCTTTATTAAATGCCTAATTACTTTTCTTTCTTTATTTTGGACACCTCTCTAGATTTTCGTTATCTATATTTACAGTAACAACAATATTTTATTCATTCTATTGTAAGACTCTAAGAATGTATAGTATTAGTTAGAATTGTAACTGGTATATATCTGTGAGTGTGACTACAACTATATACATACATACATATATGAATGTTTGTATCTTATTTCACCCCAATGACTCGCCTATTCGATTCTCGGATGCTAATTTCTGTTCGATCATTGGATCCGAGAGTCAAAAGCCGGATTGTTACGGTCCATGTGTCTAACGTGATTAGAATCACTTAAGATGCTAAAAATTTGGGTTTTTGGATGGACATGACCTACTTGGAAAAAAAAGATGTTCAAAGTCCTAGATATCAAAGAATCCTACAAACCAACAGAGGTTATTATTACCCTCTTTTCTTTCGTCGTTAACTTTGATCAGATTACTTTTTCATGTGCCAAAAGTTATCATTTAATTTAGGAAAAAATATACCTAATAAATATCATAAATAATTTACCCAAAGTCAAACACAAAAGAAACAGGAAGAAAGAAGAATACTAAGCCGCATTAGATAAAGCAACTGTTGGGCAAGTGCTAAGATGAACAAGAAGTGGTGAGAAAAAACTTAGTAATTTCAAGAAGTAATCTCAGAATGTAGCAGCAAAGCAATTTGTAGTTGAAGTTTTTTAATATATATTTCCCAAGCACAAATTAATAGGAGGTAAAATTAATAAAGAATAAAAATGAAAATGGGGGAGAAGATAGCTTGCATAGAAGAAAATTAAAATTTCCAGTTGTTGATCACGAAAAAACATGAAGAATTGTAACCATTGAATGGTAATCATTTCAACAAATTCAAATAGATCAACATAGCCCATGAAAAGACGTGAGAAGACAACCAAAAGTGACATGTTCAAAGCATTATATGCGACAGTCCGACCGGGATAAAACGACGTGTAAGGGAAATTCCAAATCTACCCTGGTTCTCATCAGTGGAGATCTAAGGGGAAAGGGTTACACTAAAATTTAGCATATCATTCGTGCAAGAGAAAACTAAGCATGCAATAAAGGATTACGGCATGAACAATCCGAACAATATAAAAATCACACATCTTAGACCGGATGAAGGCGAATAAGAGAAATACAAAGGATAAGAACCCATTCATTGCCTAGCCAATGAAAGTTGGACCTATGTATGGGAAAAACATCTAGTTGTTGACCATCCAACTTCTATGCACCAAAATCCAAGAATTTTTTTATTTAAATTTGATGATCCTGTCTATAATTAAAGACCCTGCAAAAGTAACTAGCAATATGCACCTCACTCTTTAAAGAGCCGTTGGATGATAACAACCTGTATAAGGTCTAGCTTTCTACAACATGGGTAAACCTAGGATGAACAATTCTATGTGATTCAATAATGAATATAAATGGAAAGGCACTGTAGTAAAGGGATGTTCTTTTTAACAGCAATTCTTTATAAAAAAATATCATAAGCACCAAAAACTGAGAAAGAAGTAAAGAATATCAATCATAAATATGTTTGTACTTGTGATGGAATTAGAAAATGGAATTTTTACCCCATGGATGTATTATTCATTGATATTTGAACTACAAAAATTTACATGTGACTTTTTATTCTCATTGCTTTGTTAGATTTTGAATACTTGTTTATACACATTTCAACAACAGGTTTATTTGCGTCCTCATATACGTAAAAGTTTATTGCATTGCGTGTACTAAGAATTTATGTTCTAAGATCCTAAAAATCTTACTAACACATACAATTGAAACAAAAATAGAAAGTATACTTTTATTTTGAACAACTTATCTCAAAAGAGTTAAGTTACATAATAACTAAATTACATAATTACTCTTATGTAATATCTTTAACTTTATCAATCATTAATTTGCACATGGCACTAGTTAAGGTGTCTCATACCCATACCTTCGATCATTTTTCCTATGTTTGACCATGAAATGACATTATTAAGCAATGACCACTTCACCATCATTCATAATCTAGATTAATCATATGGTACTTACAGAGAATATGTCTTGATCCCTTATGAGATGTTAGTTTCTTTGAAATTTAATAACAGTATTGTAATCATGGATATTGGATATTTCAGCGGTAGGAATATCTCAAGCTCTCTTGGGAATCTGCATATACATAATGTTTCTCTATCTCATCAATACATCGACATCTACAGTTGATTATTCAACTTTTTCTTTCTTGGAACCTATCGGACTTATGGCTCCTCAAATGAGGGTGAATATGAATCTTGAGATCGACTTATTATCATCGATTTGACTTTGAAATCTTGAGTTTAAAGCTCCACTCTAAGGAGTACATTGTTTCAGTAGTAAAAATATATCTATAATTTTTCATAAATACTTAAGAATACTCCAAAAAGAAATCCTGTGATTTTTTGCTGAGATTGACTAACATTTAATTACTATTCCAAATGCATAAGCAATATTAGGTTTAGTACATAGTGTACTGTACATGATGAATCCTATTTTCGATGCATATGTATACTTCTCATACGCTCTTTATCTGCACCTGTAGATATGGAGTCCATTGTAGTAAGGAAAATTCCCTCTCACAAAGGAACGGTTTCTGGCTTGGGGTTTTCATACTATAAAAACCCAAGCACGTTGCTACACACATAGATTGGGACAATCCCAACATTCCTCTCGATCTATCTCTGTGTACCTTCGTATCTTCTACATAGGATGTCTTGCCTATCATTCATCGAAAATTGAGTAAACAACCACACTTTAACTTATTGTAACACGGGAACCTCATTACCAATCAGTAGTTGTCTATTTATAGTATTACAGATGTTGTAGCACCATTCTTTTCCTTCTTTTGGGGGCATGCTTCCTATGTATTTTGATTAAAACCAAATTATTTAATTAACTTATCAAAACAATTGTTTCAATTTTTGGATACTTATTTAAGACAGTAAATTGTTATTTACTCCACATAATAAAAATATATTACATTCCTTATTCCCGTGATATTCAAAGTATTTCAAAATCTTATTATTAACAAGATTTTTAGGATCTTACACTATGACATTGAGGCATATTCAACGATGTAGGCGTTTATGTATATGAGAACACATGTTAATTGTTTGTTGAAATGCATATAAGACAAATTAATATTGAAGAAATAACAAAACAAAACTAAGATAGTAAATCACACACAAATTTATGTGATCGGATATTGATGAATCCTACATCCACGGGGTAAAGTTGATTATACCCATTATTTTCATCAATACAAATACAATGATGGTTGACATTTTTAATTCTTTTTTTTTTTGTACTTGTATTTTTTACTTAGAAAGAATAAACTCAAAAAAAGATCTTTTTTTGCTACAATTCCTTTCTATTGTACCATTTTTCGATCATGTACATTTATACATCCTGGGTTTGCTCTTGTTGTATAACGTTGTTTCGTACACATGGCTTTCATAATGCAGTTCTTCAAAAGATGAGGTGTGGATTGTTAACTATTTTAAGTAAGATCATCCATTTTAGATGGGATTGTGGATTTATTAGTAGGATCGCTACAGTTTGAATAAAAAATATTTTGAATTTGACACGGGGATGATGGATGATTGACGGTTGGATTTATTCCCTATACCAAGTCAACTTTCACTAATTGGCTAATAAACAGACATCAATATCTTATATTCCTATTATTTTTCTTCATTGGGTCTGATTTGCGCGACCTATACACTGCTCGGGCTATTCGTTTTTTTTCCCCTTCTTTTTCTGCTCTGTTTTACAAATGTTGATCCAAATTTGAGTGTAACACATATAAATAAGTTTTTTGTTTTTTTAATTGAGTTTACATATGGCAAGACAAACTTTAGCTATATTGAAGAAAGAAGTTATCGTTTTAAGAAATATTACATTGCACTTATATCATAAATGAAAAAAGATTTAATAATTGCAGTAATAATAATCCAAGGCTATGTCCAAGTGGTAAGGCGCTTAGGCATAGATTTTGATGTTACAAGTTCGAATCTTACATGATTTGAACTTTAGACATATTTAGATTTGTATCATGTATATATTACCTAAGGTATTTGATACCATTAAGTACCAAGTTTCAATAACAATAATAATAGCTGTGTTACAATGATTACTCATAATTATATATGAAAATATGATGATGATGATGACCATCTCAATCTTGCGTCGAAATAATACCATGGAAGTCATAAAAGAAAAGGAGCAACTACACTGAGATCAAACCAGTAAAATGTGTAGTATGATATACAATCGAAGAAGAATTAGGATATACAATCGAAGAAGAATTAGATGCACGTAAATTTTTGTATGATCTAATTTTATAGTGCTCATGTATTATACACACATAGCATTTTGAGTTTGTTCCACATTTTAATATTAAATATAGATTTATTGGACTTAAAATTACTAAATAAATAAATAAAGGTGATGTACTTATAGATACATTTATCATTATTCTATTTTCCTTTTTCTTTGCATCCTCCTGTATCCGTTACCAAACGTGAAAAGCATTTTACTCCAATTATGTGTATTATCTTGAGAGGGTGGTAAAATCGTTTGTTTTTCAACTTGATGCTGCATCCTTGTTTTCTTGCAAAACTATTTTCTTTGTTTTCAATTTCCTATCTCCGCCACAAGTTCTTGAAAGTAACACAAAAGACTGAAGCATCAACAAATTATGGTCCAAGGTTCATATTGATAGGACTGGATTAAAGAAGTTGAATATAGCCTTGCTTGGCAGGAACTTAGCTTTTGGCGATCGGAACTAGAGTCATAGTCAATGACGTCAAAATTAGGAAACCATCAAAGGAGGCGGCGAGGCTGATACGGTTGGATACCAAAGAAGGCGGCGACTTTTTTCAAACCACAACAGCTTGAATCAATGGCCTATCATATTCATGGCTAATAAAACTAATATGCCACTGATACGCCAGCAAATGATAAGCTGGAAAAAAAATAAAAAAATAATCCACATCTCAAAACCATATCCTGCCGCTGACAAAACTAAATCTCGTGAAATGAATGCGTATTCTTCTTTATACAATAAATTGGGCAATCTTCTAACAATCGTTTTACGAATACAAAAGGTTAGCGACACCTGCAACCTCAAATGTATGTACATTTGCATACAGCTAAGAAAACATAAAAGTACATACAAGAAAGGAACAATAATAGTACACAACAACAAATCTACGTTCACCCCCACATTCTTCCTTCTCTTCATGCAGCAGACCATTTCCCGTAATCGTTGTTTTGGCTGAGAAGCATGTTTTCTTTGTTACTGATCAATCTCTTAATTTACAGTAATGTACCTAGTCCGTGTCTTTTACTTTAGTAGCATTCTGTGACCGCTGCAATTGAGATTGTGCAGCAAATTTCATCTGCAAACCTTTAAACCGCTCTAGTAGTTCTTGAAACGAAGGCCGTTCTTTTGGATCCCTGCATTTATGTAAAAGTTGAGTATAATATTACATAAAAGTACATAATTGCATAAGAACGACAGAATAAAATAATTACTCAGAAGGACATTACCGATGCCAACAACTCTCAATAATTGAAGCCCATTGAGGATCCAAGTCTTTCGGTAGCTCCAACCTTTGGTCCATGAATCCTACCGCTCCGATCACCTAAGAAAAAAAGGCAAGATGCTTCTTGTTATGAAGAACGGATAATAGTTTAACAAAATAGAAATGTGCTCTAATAGAAAATAAATTGTTATTCATCTAAATTTAGAATTTGGTTACATTGTTTGACATCAATACCAAATTAGTGCATAATTAATATAAATATTTGAAAAGAAAACAATGCTTATTGGGCTATGGCGATACCCAAAGAAACATCCTTCGCACATGAAAAACATGATGTTATGAGGCGGGATTTCCATTTTCTGGCTAACAAAGCAACTAAATAGTCTGAAGAGATATTAGGACATTTGTGATAACGGGGCTATTATGATTTAAAAGGCTGTTATTGTTCCCGTATACACTCGTTCCCTGTTTAGGCCGGTTGAAGTAGCATAGTTGAAATCATACATATTGATGCAACAATTTTGAGTCTTTTAGTTGCACAAGGGGCAAACATATATCCAACATCCAAGTCAGTAACTAAGAGCATCCCTAACATTAGATTTATAGTTCACTCCTTTTTTAAGTTACAAGCTGGAAAAAATAAAATTAGACATCAAATGATTCTAAAACGTTTGAATGGTAAGATGTGCTGAATCCACTCCATAAAACAATTAATCACAATTAAATTGACAATAAAAAACTACTTAATTACATGTACAAATTACTCCATATTTGCATTATCAAGGACTTTTTGGCTATATTGACGTATTCATTCTATGTTCCGCATCCACTGATTTACTTTTAACTCGTTGGGATAAACAAAATCAAGTTACTTTGACTCACTTAATTTTGAACATGTTTCGACTCAAATCATTCACCACCAAACTTCAATTTCTATGTTTTGTCTTAAAACATTATTTTCTCTTTGAAGTCAAGCTTGCACACTCCAACGTAAGCAAGTTCTTGCTTCCATCTACAAACCATTCAATCTATATATATCGAGGGAAGTAAAAACAAAATCAACTAACAATTTTGTCATTGCTGGCCATCCATCCATTTTCCAAAATCAAGCTCATTGACCATCTTTTTGCTGCTGTTGATTCCAAGTATAATATCGGCATTATTACTCTCGCTATTTGAGATAGCTCATGACTTCTGATGACGTGTTCTCTCATGTTCATTCATTGAGACGACATAATCATTATCGTACTCAATGAATCCTGGTAATCATTCAAGAAATACCACTTTTGAGGAATCCTCTCACCATTCTTGTCATCAAGGCCGAACCAATCATAACTCATCGTTTGGATCAAGCCTCATGGGTCAACCAAGAGACGTTCTAATTTCGGTCACAATAAATATCAACAATAATTGTAATTCCGTATGAAGCTTCAATTATAGGGCACATCAATATTCATATATTGGTACCTATATCGTCATTATTGAACCAAACATAATACAAAAACTCAATTTGGCTTCAACGCTTTTGCATCCTCTCTTGGTCCAAAATAGTATCCTGGATTGGCTCAACAAATCATCATAGCTCACCTGTTCTTTCATTGTGCCACTTCTCTTAGATTTCGACTCAAATCACATTTGCACATAGAACATCTCGAACTAACTAGTTTCTTCAACTAAAATATTCATCTTCCCAAACCAACCTTAGGAAAATGACTGACACTTTCATTATGACATTTGCATGGGTGATCTAGTTCGAAAGAAACCAGAGATGTTTCAATAACAAAAGTTAAGAATATTAGCAATATTTGTAACACTATACTTGGTCATTTTGCTTTATGAACATGGAATGACTTTGGTAGACTCCAGTATGCCATCAGAGGCAGGCACCAAATGGATGAGCAGCAGGTTGAAGGTGGAGTTGAGTCAGCTGCTAGCTGCAACCAATTGCCACTTTCAAGTTACTCCTTTGGTGGGTTTACATGCTCCATACAACGTTACTATCTTTTTGGTGGTGTCGTTAGTGTTTTGTTCTGGTAGCTGGCATGTAATCTATATGTTTATGCGTGTTTTTTATTTTTTGAAGGCAGTTGCAGAATGTTGCACCTACCTTTCTCCGTGCATGTTTCTTTTCATAGTAATCATACATATGGTTGAGCCTATACAGTTAAAGCATTTAGCGGTTTTATAACAGTGAAGATGCAAAAGCTATAGTGGAGAGAAAGTGGAGAAATATCAAGAAATAACAGAGGTGTAAAAAGCTTTATTGGATATGAAATCAAATCCCCAAATTTGATTCATTATCATTTCCACATCATTTATGTAGAAAAAAACATTATTCACTCCTATATAACAAAAACGAAAAATATCATGATCCATGTAGTTCAGACTTGATGAATAGAATAGAGTTATAATTTATATTGAGCACTTAAAGACTTTACTTTAGACCTATACCCTAAATTTGTGATTTGATTTATAAGAGAACTAATCGACTATTTTATATTAAAGTTGTTAAAACGAGTCTAAAAGCCCATGATTTAGCAGCTGTAGTGGAAAATAACGGGAATTTAAACGGATCTACTGTCTAATAACGATAAATTGAACAGGCGTAGCGGTTAAAGTGCGCTGAGCACTTTAACGGGGCATTAAAGAGGCTTCGCAGGGATTTAACTGGATATGGTTGAGCAATTTCTTTCGAACTTACTGTCAACCCAAAAAATGGATCAACGCCCTAATTTAAGTTTGAAAGCATCAGTCATGTTCTGACAGAGCAATATCACAGATCATAAATATAGGAAAAGAACGGTAAGAGAAAGAAGACAGTATTTTTATAGTGGTTCAACTGTTAATGAAGCATACGTCCACTTTATATTTTTCTTATAGACTGATTGTTGTCATAAGATGTGTTTGATTACAAGACTTTGATTATCTCTCAATAGATTGAATCCCCGAAATTAATGCACTGGAGAATCACAGTGAATTCCTTTGGAGATTATTGTGAGGGAGGTAGAAAGTGAAGAATGTTTCTAGCAGAGCTTCGGCAATCAGTCTGGAGAAAATCCTCTTTTTGTTGCAGGTGGGATGGTATTTATAGAGATCGGAAGGCTTCTGGGTCAGGCCCGTCTTCATCAGCTCTCAGGTAGGCTACAGGCGACCCAAGGGGGCTTCGGCTCGCAAAACGAGCCAAGCCCATGGGTCGCTGGCGACCCATGGCCCATTGGTCGCTGGCGACCCATAGACTTGGTTCGTTTTGCGGGCCAAGTCTTGCCTCTTTTTGATAGTGTTCCATATCTAGTTTGTTAGATGGTTTGAGCAGAAGTATGGGTTGTTGATAATCCAAGCATTTAGGATTTTTCTGGAGTCTGTAATTGAAGATGTTTCCATAGTCTTTATCGTAGTTGTTTGCGTAGTATCATTGCACGTTATTCCGTCTTGATGACGATCTGTTGGCTAATTGTGCTTTGATTGCTGACTGGACTGACACTAGCTTCTTGGTTCAGTTGAACTTGACCATTGCTTTAGTAATATGATTTGGCTCTCGTCAACTCCTTGCATTAGCCTTTCTGGTTAAGTTCTAAGCCATTCTGATATGATGGAGTTGTTCTGTATTCTGTTGGATCGTGTTGGGTTAATAACCTGGATAACACTTACTCTGGCCTGTTTCTAAAATTATCAAATCCTTTCACTCATAATCTATTAATTTTACATTTGTAAATTTCCAATTACAATGGACCAAACATGATCCATGTAGGTAATGGACATAACAATGTCCTTGTTCAACATATCACTACCCTTATCCTTTCTTTGTCCACGGGTAATTTTTACCTTAATAAAAATATATCCTTGTTCATTCAATACGAAAATATCTTTTATGTGTTACCCAATTTACATGAGATGATAATGTTTCTATTGAAGTATCTAATTGTTTCTTCTCGGGGGTCTATGAATATGGATTATCCTCCTTCGCGTACGGACTCTGGTTGTGGCGATACCCAAAGAAACATCATTTGCACATCAAAAACATGATGTGATGAGGCAGGGTTTCCCATTTTTGGCTAACAAAGTAACTAAATAGTCTGAAGAGAAATTAGGACATTAGTGACATTTTGAATTTTATCATTTTCTTTACAAATTTCTAATTGTGTTTACAATATTTCCCTAATATCATACCATGTAATCCTTGCTTGAAGTCAAGTTATTTGTACTTATGTATGTATAATGGCAAAAGAAATGAGTTATTATCATTCTTTTAAATGTCATACATCATCATCTTATTCTTCTTCTTTACTTGCACCCTGATTAGTTTGTGGTTGTAGTCAAATAATTCTTTTCAAAAATTTGAACTTAGTCAAATGATCTTGCGAAAGGCTTACAGAACTATAGTTGGAAAACAAATCTAACTCATGAATATAAAAAAGAGTGTAACAATTTTTTCTTCACTTAAATTAATCCAAAATTGTCATTTTGTGTAGGTTATTTGTTAGAAATTGAACAATGAAAATATCAAGGTAAAGAGGGAAAATTAAACTTGTGCAACAAAATGAATCCAGTTTATTACAAATTTAAAATACATGATTCATCAAATTATATATTAATTTATGACAAAAAAAATTACTAATGTTATTTTTTCGATTACAGTGAACACGTGTAATTAGAAGGTTTGGTTGAATTAGAAAATACAAGGCTCAGATCATCTCAAAATAAGATGATGTGAGACATGCATTAAATGACATATACTTAAGGAAATATGCATAAAAAATAACAATATTATATTACATTTAGAACTAACAAATCATGTTTGTCAATTACTTTATCAGATATTTACTAGGAAAATATATACTTGTGAATGGCTTATGGTTAGGTACTAGATCAGAATGCATGCACAATATTAAAGAACCAATCTAATAGAAAGAGGAGATACCTGCATAGAGTTGAGATTATCCCATGGAATTTTCTCTGTAACAAGCTCCCATAGTACAACTCCATAGCTGTATACATCGGATCTATTCATAAAATGAGAAATATTTCAGTTTTTTTTCCATATACTACCATATCAAACCTTTCAGTCTTCCACAAGAAAAAAGAAAGAATTAGTTTGTGCTATTCAACCAAGTTATAATATTCTTACTTCTCATCTGAAGGATCACTGCGAAGAACTTCTGGGGCCATCCATTGAGGCTAGAAACACAAAAAGTTCAGCATTAATACGTAAATAAATACTGCATAAATTTACAATGCATGTCTGTCATTACAGTTCCTCTCCCAGTTTTGGTAGTCAGATAAGTTTCGTGCTTTAAACGAGAAAGGCCAAAATCTCCAACCTATATAGAATAAAATACGGTAAGATGGATCCATATGGAAAAGGTAAATTTTGACTTCAGTTTGCTTATAGTAGTAGCATACCTTTACAGTCCAGTTTCTGTCTACCAATAGGTTAGAGGACTTTAAATCGCGATGAATTATAGGTGGATTGCAATGATGAAGATAATTCATGCCCCTTGCCTGCAAAAATAATGATTTATCTAAATTTACAACTGCCTGACAGATAAGTTTACGTAACAAAATGGTGAGATGAATTTACATTTACAATCAGATTTAGTCAAATTAGAAAAATTGTGACACCCGATTTCCATATAATATACTTTAATCTGATTAGTAGCAGGTTCCAAGTCATAAGGTAGAAATTCCATGCGTACCATTATTTTTTGGTACACATGATGGGAATTTATATAAATTCACTGTGATATCCTAGGTATAACAGAAGCAACATCTTGATGATACCAATACTAATTGTCTCAAAAGCCACTCACAATATCTAATGCCATATGCACACGCTTTCTCCAGTCAAATTTTGCAGAGTTTCTTTGAAGCAATCGAAACAAGCTCCCGCTGCCATAAGTTAAACATCATTTAAAAGGAAAATAGTATACATAACTAATTTGTTACAAGTAGAAATTACATAGTGGTAGATATAACTTTGTAGCTCGTAAAAAATATGAATTTTGGACATATACGCATTTGATAACTTCTATATCAAGTATATGTTCCAGCACAGAACATTGAGTACAATAAAAGAGAATTGCAACACATTGCACAACAGCTGATTATGATGGTTGGTAGATGCAGTGACTATCTTGTATTCTCCATACACTTATTTTTTTAATACTCTCTTGTATATAACCAAATTTTTGCCTAGGATTTTATTTGATACTAAGTTCTGCACTGTTTTGATTGCCCAAAGAAATAATATCAATCTCATTCTTTTGCACAAAGTTGTATTTCCTAAGGCGGCTAAGATCTATGCATTTTGAACAATCTGACCCCTTTAGTGCTCTATGTTCTAATGACTATTAATCTGCATCACACCAAAAACAGGGTAGATTTTTTTCTCTGAAAAAATAACGATTGTGTGCGCTGATGGGGACATAACATACCGAGGAAGAAATTCTGTCACAATGCAAAGGCGCTGAGGAGAAGTCACTGCACCCATGAAAAGCAGTATATTTGGGTGACGCAATCTCTTCATTAGGGACACCTGCATGAATATGACAGCTGTTATTGTGGTACATGAAACTGTGTGCCTATCTAGCAACAATGGACTGTCCAACTATACAGTAGTTTGCTCAAGAGCAGTCATGGCATCATGCCAAAATGTTTTCCACCAGGTGAGGTTTTGAGTTCCCAGCACATCCTTTTCAAAGAGAAGTCTGTTCGAAATGGTCACATACAAAAAAGGCCTGTGCATTAACTACGGTCATTTTTAATCATCATCGCCGTCCTTCCTTTTGTTCCAAATGACTGGGTTCGGCCACGTGAATTCTCATTTTTCATAATTTTCTATGCCCAATCATTATTCAGTTAAATTTCATTTTTTTTAGATCATTTTTTTACTTTATTTCCATGTTAATTCAGACCATCTTTTTTCTTTCTTTATTCCCAATGTAAGTATTATCTCATCTCCTTACTGGTGCATGACTTTGTCTCCTTTGTATGTGTCCAAACAAAGTGTTCTTTGTTCGATCATTCCATCCACGCATGCGTTGTATGTGCCCAAACAAAGTGCTCTATGTTCGATCATTCCACACGTGTACATGCACACGTGCGCATGCACATGTACGCGCTCACGCGCACATACACACACACAAATGCACGCGCGCGCACAGTTGTTTGCACGGAGTGGAATTCACTAAAAGCTGATTGGGTCTATTTTATACATGCAGCGGCAGTTCAATCCTGACTACATTTAAAAGAAAGGAAAACATAGAAACGCACTGCCTCAATCTCTGGTCTGGTTACTTGAATCAGCTTCTTCATAAAAGCAACAGGTGATCGAGCACTGGGAAATTATAACTTAAAAATACATAAGTAGTATTTAAAAGTTACCTCTTGTCTAAAAGAATTGATAGTCTCATCGGAGTATTCCTGCCTCGAGAACACCTTAACTGCAACATCCTGCAAGTGATAAGAATACTTCGCTAAATGACGGAACGACATACCAGATTTAAAAGTGTCATTTTAATAGAAAAGAGTTTCCATGTCAAAATTCTCATGCACCCACTATATAATGTTGTTTATTGTAGTTCCTGCATTAAAATGCTGGAGGAATAGCATTTTCACATATTATTTCATAAAAGTATTTTAATAGGAAGAACATGTAGATAATAACAAGTGTCCCACATTAGTATCTCTGTCCACATCAGTGACACATGTCTGTACTTCCCAGTTTGAAATTTGAATGTCAAATTGAGAACTACCATCCTTCCTATCTACACACTAAATATTATTGCACTTGATTACTCCATCATACTATAATTTTTACTTCGTTCAGGTAACAGTTTTTTACCTTAAAAAAAAGTAGAGATATTCTAAAAATCTGTTTAAAAGAAACTTGAAGTGTCTGTTTAATTCAATGTCAAAATTCATGATACATGAAACTCGTGCAAATCCTTTGTATATGTTGACAAAACAGAATACCACGGTCAAGACTTCTCAGTTAAAGATATTTTAATACAAACTAGAGATAATTGCAACACACATTGCAAAACTTATCTATCAAAGAATTATATTTAGCAGCACAAGAATGAAAAACATACCGAACCATACCATAAACCATGATATACAGTTCCACAGGAACCTACACAAGTAGAAAAATAAAGGTTGAGACCCAAAAAAGAAAGATAAACAAGAAAAAAAAAGTAAAAGCAGGAATTTAGAATTTCTAATGAAATTCAAAATAATTATTTTTCACTGCAAGTAAACCAATTTGTGAATTAACAAGGTGAAGTATGAGAAGTAAACAAAGCATGAATGAACATTGAAGTTAAGGTTGTGAGGAATCGAACAACCATCTTCCTTTATCCCACTAGCAAGACTAGTAGAAAGTGATACATACAGAATTAATTGCTTGATTTTCTTTGTACAAAAATCTGCAATTGATTTCCATTCAATATATTAAAACGTTTTTCTTTGTACAAGGCATTTAGCTAATTCGCAGGAAACTCACTCAGTTTCTTTGGTTCATAGTCGTATTCTATGACACCATCTGTATCTTTTGCTTTAAACTAGCACGGATTCTTCTAAAGTTTTCCCTCATTTTTTAAATTTACTTGTGCATGAATGGCTACCCGAGGGAAAATTAGTATGTAACTGGTACTTTGGGGTTCGGGAGGGGAATTTTGGAAGTGTACTAAATTAAGTGAGCTAAGAGTACCAAGAATTGAAGCATAAATCTGTTTCATGTTATACAAGCAAGAATTATGGAGGCAGTTCAACGTAGCATAGAGAAAGTAAAGTGATTAGCATAATTTATAACAAGATAAAGCCTAACCTTGACCTATCTGCTCCCCAATTGTTAAGTCTTCCCATGAAATTTCATAATCAAAGCAGTCGGATTCTGTATCCAATTTATTGATGGCACTACTAGTACTTGCACTACTACTAACACTACTTGTACTATTTGCATTATAAGAAGACCATGATCCCGAAGGCTCCATATTATTTTCTGCATTTTTGCTAGATTCGCATGCCTTTGGCTGATTTTGACTTGCATCCCCTTCCTGTTCGCTATGTAACCATGGCCAGACAGATTTGCATTTTGAATCATTCCCCTCATGCTCATCATCTTTCCACAGCCAGGAAAACCCTTTCTTAGTGATCCATGTCTCTGCTTTTGAGCTTATAATTTTTTGTATTCCAGATTTCAAATCTAAGTCTACCTTATTTCTGTTTTTTTCAAAGGGAGAATGGGATATGTCACCTCTAGGTGTGCTGGCACCACTCGATGTTGCATCCTCTTTGTTATCTAGCACTGATTCATGATTTGAATATTGACTGTCTCCACTTCCGCCTTCGTTTTGTACATTTTTGTGTGTTCTTATATGGGAACGAACTTTATTCGTGACTTTAGTAGCTTCTGCTGTTACCTTATTTGCCTGTATAAGAAGATGAAATGATAAATTTATTTGTTTATTTTTAATGAAAGGGAAAAACTAAGGCTAATTGGGTAAAAATAAGCTTCGTATTGAAATATGTTTTTGCATTTCATAGTTTGATTCTTAGGCCTTTTGTTCATCAGTGTTGAATGTATATCCTTTACGAAAACCCCACATTTCCACATTTAATCCAGTCTTGACGAATCAAGACAGATCGAACTTGTCATTTGAGTGATGATGTACTGAAGCTAACATGATAATTGTGGGTAATACATGATGACATCAACCAATCTCTAACTGACATCCAACAATCTCTAATTCACCTTTCGATGTTCAAGTGGAAGTGTTAAGAGCCAACTTCACCCAACTATTGTGCGATGTGCATTATGATTTTGACTAGCAGATCATTTAAAGCATGCAGCAACTCACCAAGTTAGATATTTTTGAAGCTATGGCAGCTTGCAGAGGTTGCTGAGAATCTAACCCAGCTCCACTTGGAAAGCTGAATCTAGGTCGGGTAGCATTATGGAACCCAGCTGAAGATGTTGCAGTTTCTTGGAAGCATCCTGAATCACTTGATACACATATGACACCAATTAAATTAGCATCATCATCATAGAATGGATTGTTGGTGACGACTGCTAGAAATCTCTCTCCTGATTTGCTTTTTACTGGAAATTTCCCTGTCCAGCTCTCGCCCATGGTTATTCTATTCACGATGTTGTTTGCACTTACATAATCATGAGAGTCAACAAGAAGTTCGATAGCATCTTGACCGATTGCTTCTGATGAGGAAAATCCATAAAGCTTCTCTGCAGATCGATTCCTAAATAACCAAAAAAGTTATTACTATGGCTTTAAAGTATAATGAGTACCAAATACAAGGATTAAAATGGAACTGGAAGTTTACTGTTTAATATTTTTCAATCTGGGACAAACCAGGCTTTTCGAATTGTACTGTATATCCCTCAAAATTTATATAGCAGAAAAATATGTATTCTAAATCAGGTAATCACGAAAAAAAAAGGTTAGATGATTAACGGAAGGATAAAGATAATAATAACAAGCTAATAATCAAACAATTTAATTTTTTGATGATCACAATCAGAAATGGAAGATACATTAATTATGCATATTTCAATCATGCATAGGAGTTGATGATTTTTTTTTCCAGTGTCAGCGGAAAGTGTGCTCATTTCAATCACAGAAAAAACAAAATTTATTCTCTTGTGACATATTACTGCCAGTGACATATAATCTATGTACCAATTGAACAAATGATATATCATTGAATTTATCTTGTAATACATAAATCTTGAATTAGACTTATAATTTTAGATGCACTAATGTGTATAGATGTGCAGTATATCACATATCTTGAGAAATAGCACATAAAGCAGTTGATTTGTACCAAAATATACACTTTAGAAACAAAAGAAATGAAGAAAAACATGATATTTGTGATTTGCATTGTCAATTTGAAAATGCACTTCTATTTTAAAGTGCAAATATTTGCACTAACGTATATTGTAGGCACATTTTGTTAAAATTTTGCATACATGAAATGGGATTATTGTACGGAAAAAACATGATATTTGTTATTTTATAATGAAAATGAAATTTCAGTTTGACGTTTCACTAAAAAGATGCTATTTTTTACATTTGAATGATAGCCTATGGGAACTACAACTAAGGAAAAGAAGAATGTTGTGTATACAACAATTTTTACAACAATGAATTCAAAACTAGCAGATGGGTTTTTACTTGAGTAAAGGGAAGGGTTTTTCCCAACTTTAAAAACAAAGAAGAACCCAGAACAAATTCTCTCAATCCAATGCTAGCGACTCTGAAACAATTAGGTACAATATAGTACAAACTAAAACACATACAACCACCAAAAAAAGATATGTTTGACGTTCAAACGATGAAACTAACAACCCTTTAATAAGCATATGAAGTCTGACATCAGGTCATTGCTAAAATAAAACCACCTGACCAACCGCTTCAAAAGGTTCATGAACTTGTACTTAATAGGAAGCTATCTCTCGGTCAGGTAGTATATACAAGAATAGAATTATTCAAAGGATCTGTAACCTAAATTAATCATAAAGGATAAATATGTCTAGACTAACAATAAAGGTCACATAAATAGAAATCAATAGCTATCCTGTAACCACACAAGTTTATCACAAGCTTTTGTCTAGATTAATCATTGATTACGTACATAAACAGAAATCATTTTCATAACATAACCAACAGTCTAAACCAATCATTAAATGGTTTCAGAACAAACAGTATATTAACTATTTATTCAATGCTTTTTAACAGCAGGTAGTTTTTTTAAATATATCATCATAAGTCACCATAGTGAAATATCATCCATCTGCGCTACAGTTATAATTTTTAAGTAAATAAATAAACCAATTAAACTCACCAATATATAATTCTACCATCAAGATCGAAAATATGAACAGCCTGCCCCATGGACTGCAAAATATTCAAATACTGCCTATCCGAAAACCGAAACTGATCACTTCCATCGCCACTCTCTTTACTATTCTTCTCCACCACCACATTCGCATCTTTGCTTTCTCTCTGCAATCTCGAGGAGCTCTGCAGCGAGCCTGACGTCGTACGCCGCCATGTGGGTCCATCTACACCATCGAAGCCGCCACTTCGCCGCCTCTCCGGAGTTGGAGGCGTTCTCTTTGGTGACACAGACTGAGATCTCCTTCTCTCCGGCATCAATCGCGACATTTCTTGTTTGAGTTTGGCGTGACCAGCTTCTAAAACTTGGATTTTCTTGAGGAGGTCTTCGGAATTTGGGGTTCCCATTTTTAGGAATTTCCAAGATTTTTTGTTAATTTAAAGGTGGCATTTTTAGGAAAATAGTTTTATTTTTATTTTATTTATGTGGATTGGGGTTTTGGGTACAAAAAAGAGCAGCAGCAAGTTGTTGTTTTTATTTATGTGAAGTATTTGGAGCCACTACTTTTAAATTCTCGTGCATTTTATAGGTTTTGCAACAAATAAAACAGTTGTACTTATTGGTGGGTGGATGTTGCCCCCACTCAATTTTTTCCAAATTTGCAAGCTACAAAAATGTCTTTAAGAAAGTGTTTGTGCTTATCTAAAATCAAGCATTTCGGCATGGTACATGTGTCTGCTTGCAATCTAACTTCTCAAATCGTGTAGGGTTAATCCTAGATGATAATTAACTACTACAACCGCATAACAGTTGAAACCGACCATTAAATTGCGTAATTTAAAAAAATATTCACTCTGCTTTTTTATTAATCTTAATTAAACATCAAATCAAATTATAATATAGTGGAAAATTTTAAAATTGAAGAGATTTAAAGAGACATTAGCGGGGAGAGTAAAGTAAATAATCTTGAAGAAATTTAAAGAGACATGTTATAAGCGTGTTTTTGTTTATTTGGCTTCACACAATTTGATTTATCAGGTCTACAGTAGGCAAACCTTCATAACGGCAGGTTAGTTAAATAAATCTTCTATCATTGTAACAAAGTTTAGCGATCACTAAGAAAATAATAAGATGGACTAGAAAACATAAGATAATCATAATTTGAAGCGGATGATGGACATTACAAATCAGCTAATTACAATTATTGATATCACGATATGCTCAATCAATAAGAACTCTAAAAAAATTGAAAAAACATTTAAACATGAGAATCAAATGGCTTTATTTGCAAATTACGTAAGTTCTCGTTGAGTGAACATGAGAATCAAATGGATTTATTTGCAAATTACATAAGTTCTCATGGACATGATACATTTAAAGAAAATTGTGGCCTACATCCTTATAACCAAAAACTTAAGGCATGCTTCTTCCAAATATTAATGTTTAAAATATATATTCTTTTTAAATAATTTTTAAAATTTTCACCTCTACCCTTGAGAGATGCTGCAATGAATTGTTTTTCTTACACCTAAAAACGACACTTAATATATCATCGGTATTCGTGTGTCGATCATTTAATTGTCCGAAAGACAGGTCGTTTGGGGTGAAGAAAGAAGAAGACAGAACAAAATCTCACAAAAACGTGACGAGTAACATATAATATATAAATAAAGTCCTTACAAAAGAAAGGACTTTATCATAAACAATCATCAAAGTACACTATCTTATTATCAGCTTGGTCAGTTATGACAACTGGTCATTACAAATGCTGATTAAATCAATAACCAATATAGGAAACAATAAAGAAATACGTAGATACGTTTTGGGCATCCGTCTCGTCTCATGAACTCCAAAGCATTTGAAACTAATCTAGAAAATATACTCGGTCTGACCCGAGCGTTAAAATAAAATAACACATGGATCAGTCTCGTAGTACCAGCGTGAGAAAACTCAAGTGATAGGGTGAACATATAATAATTCTGTGAGACCACGTAGCTAATGCGAAACGGGTTTTTACCTCACAAGATCAGCATTCATAGATGAAGAAATAGAAAAAAAAAAATCAAAATTGCAATCGAAACAAGAATAAATGAGCATAGATAAGGTAAAAAAATCTAAACTTAAAGAATGAACATAAATAATTAAACATCGAGAAGAACCTTAGTCACTTCCGGTGCAACTAAAAAACAATTCAATGATTTGAATTAATAATAAGAAAAGAAAATTTTTCACAATATATGTGGGACCATGCCGCCAACTGCGGAAGGGGTTTCCTTTCATAATAACAATATCCAATTTCAATCATGAATGTGAATAATTAAACATCGTGAAGTGCTCTCAACACTTCCCAATGTAATTAAGAAAGAAGTTAATTTGAAAACTTGAAAATAAAGGAAAGAACAGGGAAAATTTTCAACAAATTACTCCACCAACCTTCCAAAAATTTGAGTATTTTACATCTCCACGCGCGTGCCACCGAAACCAACAAATGATAGCATGTTCTTACAAATATACACTAATGGGAGTAACCCCACATAACTTGGCCCACACTCGTTTATTGGGTTTAGTCATTTCCGACAAAAGATAACATTACTCAAAAGAGCAACAAATTATTTTTATGGTGACGATAAAACTATAAAGAAAGTTGAACCGATGGTTAATAAATCAATTAACTGGGATAATGAAAAATGATCGTACGTGAAAATTAAATTTCATGTTCTTACTATTATTCATCAATTCCAAACAAGTGTTATCCCTTAGCTGAAAATGAAGCAGGCAAGTTAAAGTAGTATTACCTCTGGGCATTGCGACGACATCATTTTTAACCTTTAAGATAGAAATGAGTCCATGCCTCGACGTTTAATGTTAACAACATGACTAAATCCTTTTCATATAAGCGATATCGTTTAGAAAACTATTTTTCCATAACCAAATGGAACTTCGGTTTTAAAACCAAACTTGTGCTAGGGTTTCACATTAAAATCTTAACCTCAAACAACTTTATCAAGATGATTGATTGATTTAAAACCTTATTACTTCAATATCCTTTTAAATTGATCAATTAATTTTTAAAACAATGGTTAATTATTTCATATAGCTTTATTTAAAATAATCAATTAGCTTTAATTCCAATTCATTGCTTCAAAACAACACTATTTAAAAAGATTAATTAACTTTAATCATCCTTGTTAAATGATTAATTAACTTTAAACTTTTATTACAAAAATAATTAATTAACCTTTAAAACCTCATTATTAAAATGGTTAATTAATCTTAATCTCGTTATTATTTAAATAATTAGTTATCTTTAAAACACCATTATTAAAATGATTGATCGGTTTTAAAACATCATTATTAAAATAATTAACTAATTTTAAATCATTATTATTAAAATAATTAATTACTTTTAAACATTATTATTGAAATAATTTATTTATTTTAAATCATATTTATTTAAATAATTAATTATCTTTGTAAAATCACTACATAAGATTTAACAAAAATATTTCAAAGGGAATAATGTTTCCATTCAAATATTACATAAACTAAGTATGGGGATATATACAAAAGAAAATAACAACTATGCACATATATAAATATCTCTTATCAAACATAAATTTGCTGGTATACAATTCAATGTTCAAAATAATATAATAGTAGAAGTGGGATTTATTCTGCTAAACAGGTGCCAAATACAATTTAATTACCAGAATAATGTTTTATTTTGCTAAACAGATGTCAATTACAATTTAATTAGCAATTAATTAACCCTTTATTTAGTAATTAATTAATTGATTAATCATTGATTACTAATTAAACACAAATTAATCCTAAATAAACAATCCTTAATTAATTAACTAATTATAATTAACTTACTTAATTAATAATTAAGTACTAATTATCTTTATAAACAAATTATTAGGTGCTAAATTCGTTGCTTTATTAATTAATTAATCATTAATTCAAAATAATTAATTGTTATTATTAATTACTTTTAAAAACTTATATTAAGTTTGAAAACACTTTTCAAAAAGATACTTAAGTTAAAATATTTTAAATTCAAAAAGAGTTTGTTTTTTACGAACTGCATTTATAGCGACTACCGCTATTAGAACTGTAATTTTCAAAACTTGATTATAATTCAAATCACTTTCCAAATCTTTACTAATCATTTTGACTTACTTTTATAAACTTTTCTCGGAAAAAATCTATAAGTAAACAAGTTAATAAACCAAGAGATTTCAATGTCGCGACTAATCACTTTACCACTAACTTTCTTAGCTTAGAACATCCTAAGCAAAATTACAAACCTAGATTCATGAGCACAACATATGAAATATCACTATCGCATATAATCAATCAGAATTCTAACTACAAACCATACTAACATTTGCTTGCTAACTTTACTTCAAACTTCAAGTCATAAAATATCCAAACAATGTCTATATACATCAACATCCAACAAATCAAGCGACATATTTCATAATTAAGATGAACAATAGTTTAGAAGTTTATATAAAAGCAATATTTTTCTCACCTTAATCTATCCAACTTATTCTAGAACTTCACCAACTTTTTCGACCACCTTGCTCCTAGCTTTAACTTATGGAAAGACAAGACTTTGGTGGCTAAATGCCACAAATGGATTCTTCCATGACATGTATAGGTGAGATGATGACTTGTTTTGGAGAGGTGGAGGGACATTGGATAATGTTTGATTCACAAAACTGGACCTAAAATTTAGTCATTTTCTCTTGGATTTTTGGTTATGTTACTCTCGGAAGTTGGAGAAATTTTCAAAGAGAAAGTTCTTGTAAATTCTCTTCTCTACCATTTAAAAAAAAATAATTACTCAATTTGGATTTGTTTTAAGAAATATATGGTCAAAAGAATTTATTTTTGGACTTGAAAATATGGGTTCGAAAACACTCTGCAAAGAAATGATATTTTGACATGGCTAAGCTCAAAATTTGAATAAGTGGTACCAATGAAAGTTGTAGCCACTAGAATTTGCTATGGTTTCAATAAAAGAATTTCTCCATTAGGATAAAAAATGGGGAAGACATGATAAAACAAAGAGGAGTTAAATTTTGAAGAAGTAAAGGGCTATTTATAAGCAAGAGAAAAAGTGAATTACCTAAATGCCATTGTCCTTTACACTCCACTACCCTCTTGCCGCATCAACTTGCCCCCTCTTCCACCACGTACTCATGCCACCTTTTGGTCCCCCTCCCTCCATTTCATGAGAAAATATCCATTTAATTACATATGTACTAATGTTTAAACATGTTTCATGTGATGTGATATTTACTTTTTACTAAATTTATATTTTAAACTTTATATATCTAGGTATATACACATATATACATACACTAATATACACATTTATACATATACTAAATTATTTAGAAATATGTATATATATATGATAAAGAGTCCATAACGTTTTCCATAACTTTTAGCCAACGAAAAATCGAAAATTCAAAAAACGAATTCCGATCACATTTTCGATTTTTCTTCGAACTAAATATTTTTGTAAACTAATTTAGTATACTATTTCACCATCATTGCTTATTATTTAATACAGTTTTAGTTTAATTATAAACCTATTATTGAAGTATTTAAAATTAATTTAAATATTTCTAAATTAAAGCGGTGAAATTCCAGATCGTTGCACATGTTTTTTCATTCCACTAAAATCTAGAATTGTCCAAATTCTTCAAAACCGTTGAAACCATTACAGTGAAATTTGTTTTAATTTGAGCGGAAGCGAATTATTTGATCAGGATCTAGTATTGTCTATTTAGATACTAATGGAACTTAAAAAATAAAATCAATTATGCAGTCTTATAGAAACAATAGCATAAATAAGAGACACATAAGATTTAACGTGGTTCAGATATGAATATCCTACATCCACAGACACCCAACAACTTCTTTTATTCCATTGAAGAAAATAGTACAAAAGAGAGAGAAGAATATGGTGGATGCTCTCACATACTCATTTTCATATGAAGAAGAAATTCCTTCATTTAAATAGACTTGATAACGAAGGATTGCTTGGAGATTAAGAAAATCAATTTTCTGATTACACAAATATCTTTCCATATTGCATGATTTCATTTTAGTACAAATAGATGGCGTAATCTTGGTTTCCATATCTTTCCTTTGATTGATTGATTCTCCATGCCTAATCATTTATTTCTTCATATAACAAATGCATTGACTAATTAATTGATTGAATAATTAATTAGTTTCCTTCCAAAATATTCTTCCATATACAAGCCAAATTGATTGATTGATTGAACCAATTAATCAATTTCTTTCCTCCTCAACAAATATTTGAATCATTCAAATTTAACACTCCACCTTGATTCAAGTATAACAATCCCTCTTCATCACCTTATCATCAAGCAATCAACATAAAAGTTGTTTGGTCTAGCGCTCCATGGCGCTCAAGTAACAGGAATCAAACTGATCAAGTTTAAGCAATGCTCAAACTTGTCCTTTGGAAGTGACTTTGTCATCATATCTGAAGGATTATCCAAAGTACTCACCTTTAACAATTTGATCTTGCTTCGTTCTTCCTCAAGCATAAGAAAGAAACCTCTAACATCAATATGTTTCGTCCGTGAACTATAAGCTAGATTCTCTACAAGATGAATCGCACTCTGACTGTCTGAAAATAGCTCTACTGTCGCCTGCACCATTGAAAGATCATCCAACAACTAATGTAAGTATAATCCTTCCTTTGTTGCTTCCACAATCGATATCAACTCTGCTTCGGTAGATGATAAAGCTACTATAGATTGCAGCTTTGATCTCCATGAAATCGAGCCTATGCCAAATGTAAAAACATAGTCCGACACTGACTTCCTAGCATCTCTATCCCCAGCATAAGCGAAATCACAGTATCCTCTAAAAAAGATGTCACCATCCACTCCACCATATAACAAGCTCACCGAAGAAGTGGCTTGAAGATATCTAAGAATCCACTTCATAGCGTGCCAACGCTCTTTGCCTGGATTAGACATATATCGACTCACAAAACCCACTGCATGGGCCAAATCTGGTCTTGTGCACACCATCGCATACATAAGACTACCAACAGCACTAGAATAAGGTATGCCACCTTTTGTCTTCATTCGATGAGGGAGATAAATTTTTTGACAACTTAAAATGAGAGCCTAATGGAGTGCCAACTAGTTTGGCTTTCTCCATTCCAAATCGAGCGAGGACCTTCTCCATGTACTGCGCTTGAGCGAGCCTGAGCTCTCTCTGCTTCCTATCCCTGCTTATCTCCATATCCAATATTCATTGTGCCTTTCCCAAATCCTTCATTTCAAACTCTCTACTGAGCTCCGCTTTCAACTCCTTAATTTTGACTATACTCCAAGATGCAATCAGCATATCATCAACATATAACAACAAATAAATCATATCACCACCACATCTCCTGAAATAAACACACTGGTCTTTGAAACTTCTAGAGTATCTCTGTGAGAGCATAAATTTATCAAACCTCTTATACCGTAGTCTAGGAGACTGCTTCAACCCATATAGAGATTTGCTGAGTTTGCAAATATAGTTTGGTCTGCTACTGTCAATGAACCATTCCGGCTGCTTTAAATAAATTTCCTCATCCAGATCACCATGCAAGAATGCAGTTTCAACATCTAGTTGCTCTGATTCCATATCATAATGAGCAACTAATGCCAAAAGAATACGAATAGAAGTATGCCTAACCACTGGAGCAAAGATATCATGATACTCTACCCCCTTCTTCTGAACATACCCCTTTGCAACTAATCTTGCCTGGTATCTGAGATTTCCATTTTCATCGGCTTTCACTTTATAGATCCACTTGCATCCAATAGCTCTCTTGTCGGTGGGAAGAAGCAACAAATCCTAAGTATGATTTCTCAACAATGATTCAATCTCCTCCTTCATAGCAACTAACCAAATGGAACTGTTAACTGATTCGATAGCTTCTCTATAATCATAGGGCTCATCATGGACAACATTCAAAGCATATGTTGGCATATCATCAAAGTTAATGTCTTCGATGCTTAATCCAACAAACTCATCAAGCCACTTAGGTTTTCTTATTTGTCTGACAGGCCTAGGTTCTAAATGAGCTATGCCTTGAGTTTGATCCTCTATACCAACATCGATATTACCCTCATCAACCACGATGTCATCGGAAACACCATCTGTAAGTCTATGGAAAGAATCAACAGATGACTTGCTTTGTGTCTGGTATTCTTCACATGTCCTCTCGTTGTCATCTGATGAGGAAGGTTCCACCTTCAACATAGCCTTCTCATCACAAGTCACATGCCTGCTCATAATGATCTTCTTGCTAATAGGACACCACAACCTATATCCCTTCACTCCTATCCTATAACCTAGAAAGATACACTTGCGAGCTCTAGTTTCCAGGTTCCCTTTACTCTCATGCACATAAGCTGGGCAACCAAACACTTTGAGAAATGAATAGCTAACAGGTTCTCCTTCCATACTTCTTCAGGGATCTTCATATCTATGGCAATAGAAGGTGTGCGGTTGATGAGGAAAGCCGCCATAGATAAAGCTTCAGCCAAAATCCCTTCTTTAATTTAGCAGTCAGTCTGAGGCATCTTGTTCTCTCCAATAATATCGATTCATCCTTTCTACAACTCCATTAGACTGGGGATCGCCTGGTGTAGTTTAATTCCTCTTAATGCCTTTAGACTCACAATAATCGATGAATTCATGTGATACAAATTCACCGCCATTATCTGAATGGAGAACTTTCAATTTTCTTCCCTGACTACTTCTCAGCCATATATTTCCACTTTCGAAACCTGGCAAAGGTTTCACTTTTTGACTAAAGAAAGTATACCCATATGATAGGATGCGCTAGAATCAATCAGCCATAAGTTTCTCTTCCCAGAAGAGCTAGAAGCTGTAAATACATCGGTGTCACTTTCTGTATCTGATTTATCTGCTGTAGAAGCCGAGGCTTGCTTTGGATTTTTTCTTCTACCTTCAAGCTTGGGAATTGTGCTATGAAGTGCCCTGGCTTCTTCCAATAATGACAAGTCAACTTCTTAGGCTCCCTCGACAGACCGTGAAGAACCTCCACATTTCTTCGCCCCGCTTTGGCCTCTACCTCTCTGAACAGATAAGCCTTCGGTATCACTATCCAAGCTAGTGCTCGCCAATCTACCTCTTAATACTTCATTATGAAGACCAGCCTTTACATCAGATAGGCTAATTTTACTGCGGCCATAAATCATGGAATTAAGAAAAGCAGTATACTCCTTAGGCAAGGAACATAAGTGGATCACATCTTGAGCCTCATCGGTAATATCAACTTCCGCTACCTTCAGGTTCATAATCAAAGTAGTCAAAGCATCTACATGCTCCATGAGATCAACACCAGGCTTCATCTTGAACGAATAGAGTTGTTGCTGAAGAATAATCCGATTAGTGAGAGACTTGTCTTAATATGCATCCGATAATGCGTCTCATAGTTCCTTTGCCGTCTTCTTTTGAGAGAATTCTCTAAGAACTTTATTTGAAAGACTCAACTGAATTATTGTGAGAACTTCATCTTCCATCTATTCCAAATCAGCTGCATTAATACCTTTCAATTTCTCAGGCGTAGAAACAACCTTATAAGTCTTCTCCTTCTTTAATACAACCTCCATCTTCATCTTCCAAGTACTAAAATCTCTCTTTCCGTCAAAACATGTTACTCCATAATTGACACCGGATCTACCAACAAACTTACTAAAAGTAGCCATTAATATCCAAACAGGAACAATAATACTAGCTCTGATACCAAACCGTGGTGAAATTTGTTTTAATTTGAGCAGAAGCAAATTATTTGATCAGGATCTAGTATTGTCTATTTAGATATTAATGGAAATTAAAAATAAAATCAATTATGCAGCCTCACAGAAAAAATAGCAGAAATAAGAGACATAGAAGATTTAACGTGGTTCAGATATGAATAACCTACATCCACGAAGACCCAACAGCTTCTTTTATTCCATTGAAGAAAAAAGTACAAAAGAGAGAGAAGAATAATGGTGGATGATCTCACGCATTCACTTGCATATGAAGATGAAATTCCTTCATTTAAATATACTTGATAATGAAGGGTTGCTTGGAGATTAAGAAAATCAATTTCCTGATTACCCAAATATCTTTCCATATTATGTGATTGGATTTTAGTCAAATAGATGGCGTAATCTTGGTTTTCATATCTTTCCTTTGATTGATTGATTCTCCATGCCTAATCATTTATTTCTTTATATAACAAATGCATTGACTAATTAATTGATTGAATAATTCATTAGTTTCCTTCCAAAATATCATTCCATATACAAGCCAAATTAATAGATTGATTGAACACTACTACAAAACAGGTCATTTGCATCGGTTGTTTACCCCCCTTTTGCATCAGTTCAACAACCGATGCATATGCAACCGATGCAACAGGCTTAACACTTTTGCATCAGTTCTGAAACCGATGCAAAAAGGTCCTTTTTGCATCGGTTGTTACTAACAACTGATGCAAAATATCATGGTTATTTGCTTGGACACAGCCCCCATGCTGCATCGGTTGTAATGAAAACCGATGCAACTAATCCCTCTATTGCATCGGTTTTTTATAACAACCGATGCAAACTAATCCCTCTATTGCATCAGCTATTTATACCTGATGCAAAAAAACCATTCTCAGATACCATTATTACAGTACTCAAATAGACTATATATATATTATTGATTATAACAAACAATTATTGCATGCAATATTACTATCATTCAAAATTAAATTTGATGGAAAATACATAATCAGATTTAATAATTCTATAAAAGAATGAAAAACATAAATAAATTCCACCGTACGTAAATTCACTGATCCGAACCACTTCACCAACATCTTCTACACCACATCACATCTCTGCCTATCCAAATGCACATCACATCTCCTTGCCCACTTCTCAACTTCATCTCCACTGCCTAAACATCATAGTGCTGCTACCATTTCCTTCCACCGCCTTTACATCCACATTATTGTTACATACATCCAGTAAACAACCACCCACTGCCTGAACAATTACAACCACACTGCCCTGCCACCAAACTGGGACCACTTCCTCAACAAAAAGCTTCTTCCTACCTGCCACTCAAACATCAACCTCACATACTTCAACTTGTACCACAAAACATCCATCCATAACTACCTTTTCTACTATACAACTCCACCATCCATAACTTCCTTCCTTCCTATTTGGCACTTTCTATCACATCCAATAACAACCTGTGCATTTCATCACTCTCACCCTGTGCATCACTGCCATAATCGCTCTGCAAATTCAACATCTGCAATTTGCCTCTACCAAAATCCCCAAATCACTGCAACTTCAGCAACAAAACTTCCATCAACAGCAACCATATCTTCACCCAGCGGCCCCATATTGCCTTCATCTCAAACCATTAGCTTCCATCTTCTCAGCCGCAACCTTCTACCGCCCCTTCCATAACAAAATCTACCCGAACTTCTACATACCCAAACCTGAAATCACATTCTCCAACGCGAATGCAAACTTGACGCCTAATCACCCCAAATTGCCTGAACCCAAATCAATTACCAAGCCCAAAATGAATTGAGAATTTTGTTTGCGAAATTGAACCCAAAACACATCACCGGAAACTACAGCCGTAAACATAAATAAATTCCACCATACATAATCAAACAATTATTGCAATCCTTAGGTAGCTCTTCTGGTCACTGCCACATCCACTCCACAACCATCAGTTACCCTGCATACAATCAAAACTGCGCCCATCGGACTGCTTCCATTCCCCTATTTACAGTTCATCAACAACTTGACCACTGTCTCGGCTTCATCTACTCACAGTTGACCCTCCATCCTTAACAGTATTTAAAAAACCCCTTGCTTGCGTCATCAGTGAGATAAATAAGCTCTGGGTTACTGTAGTTGATAAATACAAACAATGATGAATTCAATAATGGAGCTTAAGCAAGGTTTATAAAAGACGAATCAAGTACCTGGGATAGCCATCATGCTTTTCGATAAATTCTACTACTTCCTTATTCCAAGAAGACCTCAAGAATCACTATATGCACCTATTTAGTTTGGATACTATTGTTAGTTATAGGATGCAAATGTTGCGTTATGTAAGCTTGAAGCGAGGTTCGAAATTAGGAAGAGAATATTTGAGTGGTATAACGTTATCAACTTAATAGTTTGGTGGATATTACAAGACAGAAGTTAGCATAAAATCAGGGTTAGAAATCTCAGGCATTGATTAATACAAAGCATTGATTAATACAAAGCATATGAAACAGAAGTTCAGGATCCCTTTTATTCAGACAAATTTTTAAGGATATGGAAATGCTTATAGGCTGTTGGGTACAATGTTTACAGTTTAGGATTATGAATCACAAGTGTGACTACTGCAAACATAAAAATCAAACATTATTAACAAAACTGGAAACCGCTATATTAGAAATAATACTAATACAACAAATGCATGTCCAAGGAAATAAATTAAAGATCCTACAGGCTAAAGGCATAAATATGCAATGTATCAAAGTCAGGATAAATTATATACAGCTCGATACATGATGATTGGCTGATTGGACACTGTGTCATATAGATAATTCTTTAAAAATATAAATGCTTGGATATCTATGTGTGACACAGAACTAAAATAAATGAATAAAATAAAATGTGTGCAACACAAAACAGATGAGGACAGTGGTATATGCACCACTGCAAGTATATACATGCAATTGTGTTCCCACATGTTTACAGTTTAGTATATGCACCACTGTCCTCATCTGAAAAACTAAGCACATCTGCCTGCAACTTATTAACCATACCAAAAAAACACACTGTTCTGCCCACCATCACTTTACACTGTTACAATATTCAATTAGTAACTCCTCCCAATATCCACCCACTACCGAACATCACCTTTCAGCAAACACCACACCTTATCACACTATAATCTGCCAACTTGTGTAAGCATGAAATGCATGCATGATATACAATTTGGAAAAAGCATAAAATTCAGGCCTCTGAATACATTATTTTTCTTTTCTTACATAAAAACAATCTGTGAGATAATGGCAATTTATGTAAGTCTATGTAACAAATCAAATCCATATTACCATCTTGTAAAATAGGACAGATGCAGCTAGTGACATGGTTTGTGGTAGAAGTCTGATGCAGACATTTACTTTTCCGCGTTCATATGTTCTCTAGAACATACGACTTGTATTTATATTACACAAGAAAGGTATATAATTATATATTATAAGTTTAACCATCTTAATAACTTTGAACTTGAAGAAAGAGAGGGTTGACTTAGTCAAACATTATTAGCAACCGAACTTGAGCTACTTGTTTATTTGGGCATTTCAATGTTATTTTGTTGCATGACTTCAGAAGTTTCAACTCCGCACATTGTTCTTTTTATTCAAATCTAATGCTACAATCATCAATTGATTTTTGAAATTCCTACCTTAAGAACCAAGACTTGTTCAGTTCAGAATTCAGTTTATGTATTAAGTCTGTAATATCTTAGGTCATCTTTATTTACTTGCTGATTTAATACATGATGACAAAAATAGAACTTTTAAATTCTGTTAGAAAAAAATCCTTCCTTGGCATAACAAATAAACCTTAACAGTAACCCAAACTTGGCAAAAAATTTGCAGTATTTGAACATAAAACAAACTTGGCAAAAAAATTGCAAAAATATTACCTTGACACGTCACACTTGAGTAAATACATCATGGATGGAGAGAAGAATTTAAGTGGATGACATAATTCCATAACTCATATTTATAATACTCCGTCATTCTTTATTCAACTACCTAAAATAAAGAAACTAATGCATATTATCTCTTTAAATATGAACAGACCGTAATCACAGGCAATGAAAATTCACATCTCGGGTAAAGAACAAGCCATTAAAATATTTGGACATGATATATAAGCCATGCCAGAATAGAATGAGCAAAACGTATAAATAAAAAACAATATTGAAGAGAATGGAATGAAGACAAAAAATAAAATTGCTTAAAATAGGGCAATAATGACATTATATTTAGATTAAAGTGTGTAAAAGTCTCAAAGGACATCTCTCATGAAACTAACATGTGATTACATCAATAGTAAACCGTCTGCTAAATACATTCTGTCAAGACAATTACAATGGAAATATATCTTCTAAACTATATCTCATCAGAACCTTTATAGAAAATTCCATTTCAAGTCTGCATGAAAAATAAGACACATGAACCAATAACCTGAAATTTTCAGATTAATCTTCATATGATTAGCTGGAATGAAACAAAATGGCAGGTGATCACAAAAAGGAGTGTAACATTCTTGACATAATTGAATAGACAGTGCATAGCTTATACCACTGATATAAGCCAAGTATTCACAGTAATAAGTTTATGAAGGCCTCCAACAATCAAGGACAGGACCTTCATAAAACCTACTTGAAATAATCAATGTATATGTTATACCTGGGCCATGAAGAGCACTCTAGAGGTATGACCAGTGAGTTCAGCAATCTTAGACATGGATGGATACTTCCAAAGAGTCAACTGATTCTGAGTAAATCCATGAGAACTGAGCAGTTCATGCTCCTTGGTATTCCAGAGCAAAGAACAGACTTGAGAACCAGTATCCATAGAATTCAAACAAGAGCCAATATTTATGTTCCAGAACTTGATACATTTATCGTTTGCACCACCTCCAGAAGCCAATAAGTTGCTCTCAAAAGGGCACCAAGCTAAGGCCTTCACTGCTGCATTGTGATCATCAAATCTGTGCATGTATTGGTTTTGGTTTCGGGGCGCATTCGATGATGACATGGAAATGTCCCATATGTGCAAAAGGTCATCATTGCCTCCACTTGCCAATTGTCGACCAGAGTTTGACCATTTTAGGCCGCATACTTCTAGTGTGTGACCTCTATATGTTTGCACTGCATGGGACCGGATTCTAACATCATTATTTATGATTTTCCCATTCATATCTCCTATTGTTAGGATGTTGTTGTTCCATGCCAAAGCACCTACTCGAGATCGATGTTCCCCTCTTAGCGTTCTTAGCTGCAACAGGTTAGTAGAAACAAGTTACTATTATTTGTATTCATGCAGTAAGTGCCATTTGAATAACATATAAAACTCGAGTTTATATTAAAGGGTTGTCATTTTCTAACTTATATAAATCATCAAAATAAGTTTCTATAACAATTATGGAGTTCAATTCATAACATTCGTACTCAGATTTGTATGTTTTGTTATATCTACTCATGTAAGAGAAAATCAAATCATATACAATTTCATTTTATTATTCAGATAGACAATGCGATATAGCAAATTACAAGGGAAAAATATAGCTAACAATTACCCGGTTCCACTTTATTAATTGTATTTTGTAGATTAAGAACAGAGTGCTTTGACATTAGAAATTATTGCATTATGTGTACGCATTGCCTTTTGTATCATAATATGACAGTTCCAAGTAGCTAGTCTACATAAAGATTAACTTATGTTACAAACCTTCAAGTGTTAGGGAACGGACGAAGTTGAATATGATTCATATATAAATTATGTAAAAATAACCTTGATTGCCACTGCCTGGTTTTTGTTAAACAGTAGACTATTGTAAGGCTGCTAAGATTGTTACCCCACTGCTAAGCTTGCATTTTCTTCAATCAGAGCCACAAACCGCCACAGTAACCCTACCACATACACAAACATCTGCAAACAAACCCATCAGCCTCCACTGTGCTACATAACCACAGAGACAAACTCATCACTGAACCAGACCCACTGTCCACTGCACACATATCCACTACAGAAACCCAAATCCTTTTCATCTCCTAAAACCACTCGACAACCTTCCAAACTTCTGCATTTACCAGACCATAATCCTCGCATTCAACAGTCATCCAACTACCCATCAACACTTTTGCCTCACTGTTCAACAACCATTACTTCACACTGTCAATTACCACAATAACTTCATAAGGATTTCCAACATGCTGTAAACCAAACATGGTAACTTCACACTGACTTGATTTCAAATTGTTCTAGCAAATGATTTAAGTTTGTAATAAGTTTAGAAAATGATCTGTGTTAGTTATTCTTGGCTGAAAGTGACAAATTTAAAGAAATTTTCCATCCAAGTTTACTTCATTCTATGTAACAAAAACCACATACTGACCTCATTTGCAGTTTCCATTGCTGAGCAGGAGCGAAGTCCTACAAACCATGATAAAAAAATTCAAAAGCGAAGACGGCAAAAGCAACTGCCTCCTCGACCTCAACGATCTTCCAGGCAGTCCAAAAGCCTTCGAACTCATCGCTAAATTCTGCTGACATAAAATTTGAAGTAAACACCTTCCTAACCAAGCAGACCGAAACCTTCCTAATCGACGTGTTTGAAAACAACTGGAAGGAGTCCTTCAAAATCCTCGAATCATGCGAGCAGTTCCTTCCACACCGAAACAAACTTCATAAGATCCGGAACTGAAAACCAATCTCCGATGCTGTAATTGTTTTTGTTGTTTTTCTTTGCCTTTTGATTTTGTGTAATAAGAAGCGGTGAAAATCAAATTGTAGGTTTTTTTTGCAGGCGAAATCATTTTTAGGGGGAAACTAATGGGAAATAAGCGGCAGACAAATTTGAGAGGGCGGGAATTGAAACTATTTGCATCGGTTGTTTGGACCAACGGATGCAAATTTGATTTTTTAACGACCTATTGCTTTCCACGTACCAATTGCACCGGTTATTAAGATAGAACTGATGCAAATAGTTCTATTTGCATCAGTTTTTACTTCAACCAATTCAAATGAGGTGATGCAAATGGCCTGTTTTGTAGTAGTGGAACCAATTAATCAGTTTCTTTCCTCCTCAACAAATATTTGAATCATCCAAATTTAGCACTCCATCTTGATTCAAATATAACAATCCCTCTTCATCACCTTATCATCAAGCAATCAACATAAAAGTTGTTGGGTGTAGCATCCCATGGCGCTCAAGTAACAGGAATCAAACTGATCAAGTTTGAGCAATGCTCAAACTTGTCCTTTAGAAGTGACTTTATCATCATATCTGAAGGATTATCCAAAGTACTCACCTTCAACAATTTGATCTTGCTTTGTTCTTCCTTAAGTATAAGAAAGAAACCTCTAACATCAATGTGCTTCGTCCGTGAACTATAAGCTTGATTCTCTACAAGATGAATCGCACTCTGACTGTTTGAAAATAGCTCTACTGTCCGCTGCACCATTGAAAGATCATCCAACAACTAAAATAAGTATAGTCCTTCCTTTATTGCTTCCACAGTCGATACCAACTCTGCTTCAGTAGACGATAAAGCTACGATAGATTGTAGCTTTGATCTCCATGAAATCGAGCCAATGCCAAGTGTGAAAACATAGCCCGACACTGACTTCCTAGCATCTCTATCCCCAGCATAAGCGAAATCACAGTTTCCTCTAAGAAAGATGTCACCATCCACTCCACCATATAACAACCCCACAGAAGAAGTGCCTTGAAGATATCTAAGAATCCACTTCACAGCTTCCCAATGCTCTTTGCCTGGGTTAGACATATATCGACTCACAACACCCACTACATGGGCCAAATCTGGTCTTGTGCACACCATCACATACATAAGACTACCAACAACACTAGAATAAGGTATATCACCATTTGTCTTCATCCGGCGAGGAAGGTAAATCTTTAGACAACTTAAAATAAGAGCCTAATGGAGTGCCAACTGGTTAGGCTTTCTCCATTCCAAATCGAGCGAGGACCTTCTCTATGTACTGCGCTTGAGCGAGCCTTAACTCTCTCCGCTTCCTATCCCTGCTTATCTCCATACCCAATATTCTTTGTGTCTTTCCCAAATCCTTCATGTCAAACTCTCTACCGAGCTCCGCTTTCAACTTCTTAATTCTGACCATACTCCGAGATGCAATCAGCATATTATCAACATATAACAACAAATAAATCATATCACCACCATATCTCCTGAAATAAACACACTGGTCATTGAAACTTCTGGAGTATCCCTATAAAGCATAAACTAATCAAACCTCTTATTCTATAGTCTTGGAGACTGCTTCAGTCCATATAGAGGTTTGCTAAGTTTGCAAACATAGTCTGGTCTGCTACTATCAATGAACCATTCTGGCTGCTTTAAATAAATTTTCTCATCCAGATCACCATGCAAGAATGCAGTTTTGACATATAGTTGCTCTAATTCCATATCATAATGAGCAACTAATGCCAAAAGAATACGAAAAGAAGTATGCCTAACCACTGGAGCAAAGATATCATGATACTCTACCCCTTCTTTTGAACATACCCCTTTGCAACTAATCTTGCCTTGTATCTGAAATTATCATTTTCACCGTCTTTCACTCTATAAATCCACTTGCATCAAATAGCTCTCTTGTCGGTGGGAACAGGCACCAAATCCCAAGTATGATTTCTCTACAATGATTCAATCTCCTCCTCCATAGCAACTAACCAACTGGACCTTTTAACTGATGCGCTAGCTTCTCTATAATCACAGGGCTCATCATGGACAACATTCAAAGCATATGTTGTCATATCATCGAAGTTAATGTCTTCGATGCTCAATCCAACAAACTCATCAATCCACTTAGGCTTTCTTCTTTTTCTGACAGACCTAGGTTTTGAATGAGCTCCACCTTGAGTTTGATCCTCTGTATCAACATTAATATTACCCTCATCAACCATGGTGTCATCGGAAACACCATCTGAACGTCTATGGAAAGAATCAACAGATGACTTGCTTTGTGTCCGGTATTCTTCACATGTCCTCTCATTGTCGTCCGATAAGGAAGGCTCCACCTTCAACATTGCCTTCTCTTCAAAAGTCACTTGCCTTCTCATAATGATCTTCTTGCTAATAGGACACCACGGCCTATATCCCTTCACTCCTCTCCTATAACCTGGAAAGATACACTTGCGAGCTCTAGTTTCCAACTTCCCTTTACTCTTATGCATATAAGCTGGGCAACCAAACACTCTAAGAAATGAATAGCTAACAGGCTCTCCTTTCTATACTTCTTTAGGGATCTTTGTATCTATGCCAGTAGAAGGTGTGTGGTTGATGAGGAAAGCCGCCGTTGATAAAGCTTTAGCCCAAAATCCCTTCTTCAATTTGGCAGTCTGTCTGAGGCATTTTGTTCTCTCCAATAATGTCCAATTCATCCTTTCTGCAACTCCATTAGACCAGGGTTCGCCTGGTGTAGTGTAATGTCTCTTAATGCCTTTAGACTCATAATAATCGATGAATTCCTGTGATACAAATTCGCCGCCATTATCTGAACGGAGAACTTTCAATTTCTTCCCTGGCTGCTTCTTAGCCATAGATTTCCATTTTCGAAACCTGGAAAAGGTTTCACTTTTTGACTGAAGAAAGTATACCCATACTTTACAAGAGAAAATCATCTATAAATGAAATGAAATACCTGGCTCCACCTGAAGACTGACAAGGGGAGGGACCCCAGACATCTGTATGAACATACTTCAGAACAACTTTTGCTTTATGCTCTCCTATACCAAAAGAAATCTTTGTCTGCTTTCAAAGAACAAACTCTTCACAAAATCCAAGTTTTGAATGATGAACACCATCAATCAATCCTCTTTTTCTCAACTCATCCATGCTGCGCTCACTGATGTGACCCATCCGTAAGTGTTGTAATCTGTAAGAATTCGATTCAACCAATGTAACAGAAGTTGATTCACCAATTACAGTAGCGCCCTTTCATAGATAATGATTTCATGCCCTCACACATCTCAAAACAATCATGGAACCCTTCGATATTTTCTCTCCTTCTACTACAATCTTCAAGCCAAGTTTGCCCAATGCCCCAACAGAAATCAAGCTCCTCCTCAAATCAGGTACATGTCTAACATCGGTAATCGTACGAATAACACCATCAAACATCCTAATTATCACACTACCAACACCAACCATACGGCAAGAAGCATCATTACCCATCAGAACTTCTCCTCATCAATTTCATGGTAAGTGGAAAAGCTATTCCTATCAGATGTTATACGATAGGATGCGCCAAAATCAACCGGCCATAAGTTGCTCTTCCCAGAAGAGCTAGAAGCTGTAAATACATCGGTGTCACTTTCTATATCTGATTTCTCTGATATATAAGCTAAGACTTGCTTTGGATCTTCTCTTCTACCCTCAAGCTTGGGACACTGTGCTATGAAGCGCTCTGGTTTCTTCCAATAATGACAAGTCAACTTCTTAGGCCCCCTAGACTGAGACCGTGAAGTATTCCGTCCTCCACCTTTCTTCGACCTGCTTTGGCCTCTACCTCTCTGAACAGTTAAGCCTATAGTATCACTATCCAAGATAGTGCTTGCCAATCTACCTCTTAATACTTCATTATGAAGACCAGCCTTTACATCAGACAGGCTAATTTTACTGCGGCCATAAATCATGGAATTAACAAAAGCAGTATACTCCTTAGGCAAGGACATAAGAGGATCACATCTTGAGCCTCATCGGTAATATCAACTTCTGCTGCCTTCGGGTTCATAATCAAAGTGGTCAAAGCATTTACATGCTCTATGAAATCAGCTCCAGTCTTCATCTCGAACGAATAGAGTTGTTGTTGAAGAATAATCTGATTAGTGAGAGACTTGTCTTGATATACATCCGATAATACGTCCCATAGTTCCTTCGCCGTCTTCTTATGAGAGAATTCTCTAAAAAATTCATCTAAAAGACTCAACTGAATTGTTGTGAGAGTTTTATCTTCCATCTCTTCAGAATCAGCTGCATCAATACCTTTCAATTTCTCAGGCGTAGAAACAACCTTATAAGTCTTCTCCTTCTTTAATACAGCCTCCATCTTCATCTTCCAAGTATCAAAATCTCCCTTTCCGTCAAAACATGTTACTCCATAATTTACACCAGATCTACCAACAGACTTACTAGAAGTAGCCATTAATATCCAAACGGGAATAATAACACTAGCTCTGATACCAAAATGTACTGAAATTTGTTTTAATTTGAGCGAAATCGAATTATTTGATCAGGATCTAGTATTGTCTATTTAGATATTAATGGAACTTAAAAAATAAAATCAATTATGCAGTCTCACAGAAACAATAGCAGAAATAAGAGACATAGAAGATTTAACGTGGTTCGGATATGAATATCCTACATCCACGGAGACCCAACAACTTATTTTGTTCCATTGAAGAAAAGAGTACAAAAGAGAGAGTAGAATAATGGTGGATGCTCTCACACACTCACTTGCATATGAAGATGAAATTCCTTCATTTAAATAGACTTGATTTTGAAGGGTTGCTTGGAGATTAGGAAAATTAATTTCCTGATTACCCAAATATCTTTCCATATTGCATGATTTGATTTTAGTACAAATAGATGGCGTAATCTTGGTTTCCATATCTTTCCTATGATTAATTGATTCTCCATGCCTAATCATTTATTTCTTCATACAACAAATGCATTGACTAATTAATTGATTGAATAATTAATAGTTTCCTTTCAAAATATCCTTCCATATACAAGCCAAATTAATTGATTGATTGAACCAATCAATCAATTTCATTCGTCCTCAACAATATTTGAATCATCCAAATTTAACACTCCACCTTGATTCAAATATAACAATCTCTCTTCATCACTTTATCATCAAGCAATCAACATAAAAGTTGTTGGGTCTAGCACCCCATGGCGCTCAAGTAACAGGAATCAAACCGATCAAATTTGAGCAATGTTCAAACTTGTCCTTTGGAAGTGACTTTGTAATCATATCTGAAGGATAATCCAAAGTACCCACCTTCAATAATTTGATCTTGCTTCATTCTTCCTCAAGCGTAAGAAAGAAACCTCAAACATCAATGTGCTTCATCCATGAACTATAAGCTTGATTCTCTACAAGATAAATCGCACTCTGACTATCTGAAAATAGCTCTACTGTCCGCTACACCATTGAAAGATCATTCGACAATTGAAGTAAGTATAATCCTTCCTTTGTTTCTTCCACAATCGATATCAACTCTGCTACGGTAGTCGATAAAGCTACGATAGATTGCAGCTTTAATCTCCATGAAATCGAGAATATGCCAAGTGTAAAAACATAGCCTCACACTGACTTCCTAGCATCTCTATCCCTAGCATATTTGGAATCACAGTATCCTCCAAGAAAGATGTCACCATCCACTCCACCATATAACAAGCCCATCGAAGAAGTGCGTCGAAGATATTTAAGAATCCACTTTATAACTTGCCAATGCTCTTTGCCGGGGTTAGACATATATCGACTCATAATACCCACTACATGGGCCAAATCTGGTCTTGTGCACACCATTGCATACATAAGACTATCAACAGCATTAGAGTAAGGTATATCAGCCATATACCTTTTGTCTTCTTCTGATAAGGGAGATAAATCTTTTGACAACTTAAAATTAGAGCCTAATAGAGTGCCAACCGGTTTGGCTTTCTCCATTCTAAATTGAGCGAGGACCTTCTCGATGTACCACGCTTGAGCGAGCCTTAACTCTCTCCGCTTCCTATCCCTCCTTATCTCCATACCTAATATTCTTTGTGCCTTTCCCAAATTCTTCATGTCAAACTCTCTTCTGGACTCCATTTCAACTCCTTAATTCTGACCATACTCTGAGATGCAATCAGCATATCATCAACATATAACAACAAATAAATCATATCACCACCACATCTTCTGAAATAAACACACTAGTCTTTGAAACTTCTGGAGTATCCCCGTGGAAGCATAAACTTATCAAACCTCTTATACCATAGTCTAGGAGACTGCTTCGGTCCATATAGAGATTTGCTGAGTTTGCAAACATAGTCTGGTCTGTTACTATCAATGAACCCTTCCGGCTGTTTTAAATATATATCCTCCTCCAGATCACCATCAAGAATGCAATTTTGACATCTAGTTGCTCTAATTCCATATCATAATGAGCAACTAATGCCAAAAGAATACAAATAGAAGTATGCCGACCACTGGAGCAAAGATATCAGGATACTCTACCCCTTCTTTTGAACATACCCCTTTGTGACTGCATAATTGACACCAGATCTACCAACAGACTTATTAGAAGTAGCCATTAATATCCAAACAGGAATAATAACACTAGCTCTGATACCAAATTGTAATGAAATTTGTTTTAATTTGAGCGGAAGCGAATTATTTGATCAGGATCTAGTATTGTTTATTTAGATATTAATGGAACTTGAAAATAAAATCAATTATACAGTCTCGCAGAAACAATAGCAGAAATAAGAGACATAGAAGATTTAACGTGGTTCGAATATGAATATCCTACACCCACGGAGACCCAACAACTTCTTTTATTCCATTGAAGAAAAGAGAACAAAAGAGAGAGATGAATAATGATGGATGCTCTCACACACTCACTTGCATATGAATATGAAATTCCTTTATTTAAATAGATTTGATAATGAAGGGTTGCTTGGAGATTAAGAAAATAAAGTTCTTGATTACCTAAATATCTTTCCATATTGCATGATTTGACTCTAGTACAAATAGATGGCGTAATCTTGGTTTCCATATCTTTCCTTTGATTGATTGATTGATTCTCCATGCCTAATCGTTTATTTCTTCATATAACAAATGCATTGACTAATTAATTGATTGAATAATTAATTAGTTTCCTTCCAAAATAGCCTTCCATATACAAGCCAAATAGCCTTCCATATACAAGCCAAATTAATTGATTGATTGAACCAATTAATCAATTTCTTTCCTCCTCAACAAATATTTGAATCATCCAAATTTAACACTCCACCTTGATTCAAATATAACAATCTCTCTTCATCACCTTATCATAAAGCAATCAACATAAAAGTTGTTGGGTCTAGCGCCCTATGGGTCTCAAGTAACAGGAATCAAACTGATCAAGTTTGAGCAATGCTCAAACTTGTCTTTTGGAAGTGACTTTGTCATCATGTATGAAGGATTATCCAAACTATTCACCTTCAGCAATTTGATCTTGCTTCATTCTTCCTCAAGCATAAGAAAGAAACCTCTAACATCAATGTGCTTCGTCCGTGAACTATAAGCTTGATTCTCTATAAGATGAATCACACTCCGACTGTCTGAAAATAGCTCTACTGTCCACAACACCATTGAAAGATCATCCAACAACTGAAGTAAGTATAATCCTTCCTTTGTTGCTTTCACAATCGATATCAACTCTGCTTCGGTAGTCGATAAAGCTATGATAGATTGCAGCTTTGATCTCCATGAAATCGAACCTATGCAAGTGTAAAAACATAGCCCAACACTAACTTCCTAGCATCTCTATCCCCAGCATAATCGGAATCACAGTATCCTCTGAGAAAGATGCCACCATCCACTCCACCATATAACAAGCCCACCGAAGAAGTGCCTCGAAGATATCTAAGAATCCACTTCATAGCTTGCCAATGCTCTTTGCCTGGGTTAGACATATATCGACTCACAACACCCACTGCATGGCCCAAATCTGGTCTTGTGCACACCATCGCATACATAGGACTACCAACAGCACTAGAATAAGATATATCAGCCATATACCTTTTGTCTTCTTCCGATGAAGGAGATAAATCTTTTGACAACTTAAAATGAGAGCCTAATGGAGTGCCAATTGGTTTGGCTTTCTCTATTTCGAATCGAGCAAGGACCTTCTCGATGTACTACGCTTGAGCGAGCCTTAACTCTCTCCGCTTCCTATCCCTTCTTATCTCCATACTTAATATTCTTTGTGCCTTTCCCAAATCCTTCATGTCAAACTCTCTACCGAGCTCCGCTTTCAACTCCTTAATTCTGACCTTACTTCGAGATGCAATCAGCATATCATCAACATATAACAACAAATAAATCCTATCACCACCACTTCTCCTAAAATAAACACATTGGTCTTTGAAACTTCAAGAGTATCCCTGTGAAAGCTTAAACTTATCAAACCTCTTATACCATAGTCTCGGAGACTACTTCAGTCCATATAGAGATATGCTAAGTTTGCAAACATAGTCTGGTCTGCTACTATCAATGAACCCTTCCAGATGCTTTAAATAAATTTTCTCATTCATATCACCATGCAAGAATGCAGTTTTGACATTTAGTTTCTCTAATTCCATAGCGTCATGAGCAACCAATGCCAAAAGAATACGAATAGAAGTATGCCTAACCACTGGAGTAAAGATATTATGATACTCTACCCCTTCTTCCGAACATACCCCCTTGCGACTAATCTTGCCTTGTATCTGAGATTACCATTTTCACCGTCTTTCACTCTATAGATCCACTTGCATCCAATAGCTCTCATGTCGGTAGGAAGAGGCACGAAATCCCAAGTATGATTTCTCTGCAATGATTCTATCTCCTACTCCATAGCAACTAACCAACTGGAACTGTTAACTGATGCGGTAGCTTCTCTATAATCTTAGGGATCATCATGGACAACATTCAAAGCATGTGTCATCATATTATCGAAGTTAATGTCTTCGATGCTCAATCCAACAAACTCATCGAGCCACTTAGGCTTTCTTCTTTGTCTGACAGGCCTAGGTTCTGAATGAGCTCCACCTTGAGTTTGATCCTCTGTACCAACATCGATATTACCCTCATCAATCACGGTGTCATCGAAAACAGTATCTGAACGTCTATGGAAAGAATCAACAGATGACTTGCTTTATGTCTGGTATTCTTCACATGTCTTCTCATTGTCATCCGATGAGAAAGGCTCCATCTTCAACATAGCCTTCTCATCAAAAGTCACATGTCTGCTCATAACAATCTTCTTGCCAATAGGACACCACAACCTATATCCCTTCACTCATCTCCTATAACCTAGAAAGATACACTTGAGAGCTCTAGTTTCCGGCTTCCCTTTACTCTCATGCACATAAGCTGGGAAACCAAACGCTCTGATAAATGAATAGCTAACAGGCTCTCCTTTCCATACTTCTTCAAGGATCTTCATATCTATGGTAGTAGAAGGTGTGCCGTTGATGAGGAAAGCCGCCATAGATAAAGCTTCAGCCCAAAATCCCTTCTACAATTTGACAGTCTGTCTGGGGCATCTTGTTCTCTCCAATAATGTCTGATTCATCCTTTCTGCAACTCCATTAGACTGGGGATTTCCTGGTGTAGTGTAATGCCTCTTAATGCCTTTAGACTCACAATAATCGGTGAAATCCTATGACACAAATTAACCGCCATTATCTGAACGGAGAACTCTCAGTCTCTTACCTGACTGTTTCTCAGCCATAGATTTCCACTTTCGAAACCTGGAAAAGGTTCACGTTTTTGACTGAAGAAAGTATACTTGTACTTTACAAGAGAAGTCAGCTATAAATGAAATGAAATACTTGGCTCCACCTGAAGACTGAAAAGGGAAGGGACCCCAGATATCTGTATGAAAATACTTCAGGACAACTTTTGCTTTATGCTCTCCTATACCAAAAGATATTTTCGTCTGCTTTCCAAGAACACACTCTTCACGAAAACAAAGTTTTCAATCATGAACTCCATCAATCAATCTTCGTTTTCTCAATTCATCCATGTTGTGCTCACCGATGTGACCCATCCGTAAGTGTCGTAATCTGGAAGAATCCATATCAACCGATGTAACATAAGCTGATTCACCAATTACAGTAGCGCCCTTTAATAGATAAAGACTTCCTGCCATCACACCTCTCACAACAATTATGGAACCCTTCGATATCTTCATTTTCTCTCCTTCCACGACAATCTTCAAGCCAAGTCTACTAAATGCCCCCAACAGAAATCAAGCTCCTCCTCAAATCAGGCACAGTCTAACATCGGTGATCATACGAATAACACCATCAAACATCCTAATCATCGCACTACTAACACCAACCACACGACAAGATACATCATACCCATCAGAACTTCTCCTCCATCAATTTCACGGTAAGTGGAAAAGCAGTTCCTATCAGGTGTCATATGATAGGATGCGCTAGAATCAATCAGCCATAAGTTGCTCTTCCCAAAAGAGCTGGAAGGTGTAAATACATCGGTGTCACTTTCTGTATCTGATTTCTCTGCTGTAGAAGCCGAGGCTTGCTTTAGATATTTTATTCCACCTTCAAGCTTGGTACATTGTGATATGAAGTGCCCTAGTTTCTTACAATAATGACAAGTCAACTTCTTAGGCCTCCTAGACTGAGACCGTGAAGAAATCTGTCCTCCACCTTTCTTTGACCTGCTTTGGCCTCAACCTCTCTAAATAGATAAGCCTTCGGTATCACTATCCAATCTAGTGCTCGCCAGTCTACCTCTTAATACTTCATTATGAAGACCAGCCTTTTACATCACACAGGCTAATTTTATTACGGCCATAAGTCATGGAATTAACAAAAGCAGTATACTCCTTTGGCAACGAACATTAAAGGATCATATCTTGAGCCTCATCGATAATATCAACTTCCGCTACCTTCAGGTTCATAATTAAAGTGGTCAAAGCATCTATATGCTCCATGAGATTAGCTCAAGGCTTCATCTTGAACGAATAGAGTTGTTTCTGAAGAATAATCTGATCAGTGAGACACTTGTCTTGATATACATCCGATAATGCATCTCATAGTTCCTTTGCCGTCTTCTTCTGAGAGAATTCTCTAAGAACTTCATCTGAAAGACTCAGCTAAATTATTGTGAGAACTTCATTTTCCATCTCTTCTAAATCAGCTACATCAATACCTTTCAATTTCTCAAGCGTAGAAATAACCTTATAAGTCTTCTCCTTCTTTAATACAGCCTCCATCTTCATCTTCCAAGTATCAAAATCTCCCTTTCCATCAAAACATGTTACTCCATAATTGACACTAGATCTACCAACAGACTTACTAGAAGTAGCCATTAATATCCAAACAGAAACAATAACACTAGCTCTGATACCAAACAGTAGTGAAATTTGTTTTAATTTGAGCGGAAGTGAATTATTTGATCAGGATATAGTATTGTCTATTTAGATATTAATGGAACTTAAAAAATAAAATCAATTATGCAGTCTCATAGAAACAATAGCAGAAATAAGAGACACAGAAGATTTAGTGTGGTTCGGTTATGAATTTCCTACATCCACGGAGACCCAACAACTTCTTTTATTTAATCGAAGAAAAGAGTACAAAAGAGAGAGAAGAATAACGATGGATGCTCGCACACACTCACTTGCATATTAAGATGAAATTCCTTCATTTAAATAGACTTGGTAATGAAGGGTTGTTTGGAGATTAAGAAAATCAATTTACAGATTACCCAAATATCTTTCCATATTGCAAGATTTGATTTTAGTACAAATAGATGGCATAATCTTGTTTTCATATCTTTCCTTTGATTGATTGATTCTCCATGCCTAATCATTTATATCTTCATATAAAAAATGCATTGACTAATTAATTTATTAAATAATTAATTAGTTTCCTTCCAAAATATCCTTCCATATATAAGTCAAATTAATTGATTTAATAATTAATTAGTTTCCTTCCAAAATATTCTTCCATATACAAGCCAAATTAATTGATTGAATAACTAATTAGTTTCCTTCCAAAATATCCTTCCATGTACAAGCCAAATTAATTGATTGATTGAACCAATTATTCAATTTCTTTCCTCCTTAACAAATAATTTGAATCATCCAAATTTAACAACCATCTCAAACAACATTATTTTCCAAAACCTAATATCCAAACATCAGTCTTGAATGAATATGACATATTAAAAGTTCACCAACTTGATACTTAAAATTGAAATTAGAAAACCTAAGTTGAAGAAAACTACAAAATTAAAAAAAATGAATTATAATAATGAAATGCACTTGCGAATTCGTCCACGAAGATAACTGTGACGCCCCACCCCGAGACCCACATTAACAAAGAGAATTACCGGGTGATTCTGTTTGCTATTGTGGAGAATAGGGCTGGTTAGGAGTGACCATCTAATTTTGTCTTAAACATCTACTGCATACGTCGATAAGTGCTCTATATTTTTTTTCTATTTCAAGTGAATTGACATATCCAATAAATGCTTAATACAAAACTATAGGTGCCTAATAGATCTACAGAACAAAATACAATAACAGAATTCATATCACATCATAGAACAGTAATCATCATATATATAAATACATACACACAGGTACATCCCAGTATGATACAAATTGATACAAAAAAGTGGTATAAAAACCACACTATATACATCTAATCAAATAAATGTCAGATTCAAGCGAAAAGAAATATAAACTACACAAAAGTGCTAGGCTGATATCCAATCAGATACATCAAAGCTAAGTCCTGTAACTGATAGCTAACCTGAAACAACTCGGTCTGACCCGAGTATAAAATACACCGGTCAGTCTACCTAAAACAATCAGTTAATGAGGATATACGATAATATGAAGCATAAGACACAAGGTGATAATTCTTTTCGTTTGAGAAAAGGCAACAGAAAGAATACAACCCATGGCTTAAGTGAACTAATGTCACTTAAGTATACAAAGACCTCAAAAGAGGTAAATTCAATAATAATACTCAATTAATATAAACGTTCGCCCCATATCATCAGCGACATCCCAAAATGTCTACATGGTTTACATGAACCATATCTCCTCAAAAGGAGAAACATCAATACAAACTCTCGCTAAAATGGTAAATATAAAACATTCTCAAATAGGATGATCAAAAACTCAAATATAGAAGAATCTCCAAATTCAATTATACCTCATCTCATTGGTATAAATGTATATAAATCTTAATCTCAACTCGCCAAAATGGAAAAACCCAGAATATCCTATAAAATCATGAAATCATCCAAACTCATGACTCAAGGAACTCAATAAGAGTTCAAAACATCATAAATGAAATCACCACATATATAACATCTTATATAGTACTAGACTTTCGATGTAATAAAACATCTTAAAATGGTGAAATCACAATAACAGAAACCCTGACTGGCCAAATCCCCGATTGCAATGCTGAAGCAATGCTGCACGTGCTAAACTCAGACAGCCGAAGCCTCAGACAAGGTCGCTAACACTTCTCAAAGCAGTTTTTCCTCATGACAAGGTCGCTGACACTTTTTCAAGCCGTTTTATCAGTCCTAATATGGTCGCTAACACCTTCCAAAGCAGTTCGTCCTCATAACAAGGTCGTTGACACCTCTCAAAGCAGTTCTGTTAGGTAAACATCATGAATGTGTCACAAATTCATGGATAAGTACCCGAAAAGTGTTAACGTGTGTCCCATACCATACGTTCGCACTTAACGGTTTACTAACTACTACTCGATGCCACACCAGGAACAACATAAAACTCAGAAAATCATATCTTTCCCTGTCTCATTGGCGAGTGATAAAGAGACACCATACTCGTCTCGTCTCATCGACAAGTATTAAATGGCATCGTAACTTGTCTCATCTCATCGACAAGTGAAAACAACGTAATGGTTCCTCATAAACCATAAATCTCAAAGTAGAAATCTCAAACCATAAAACTCGCCAAATATTGGCCTTCCCAGATAATTCCTAAAGATAGGAATTATAATCTCAAAATCCCACCATAAATTGGCTAAATAACTTAGAAATCAATAACCCGGATAGTTTCGATCGTACAAGTGCGGAATTAACGGAAATAGTAAACGCACATGTCCCATACCACGTGTTTTACGAAATCGTTTATTTGTCTTTCTCATACATTTGAATAGTGCAAAAGTATGTGTTTTATATTTAAAATAGTTTACTAGAAAGAAGCTTTTAAAACTTTTTTCCAAAAAGATTAATAAACCAATATTTGAAATTCCTTTATTATAGGAAATAAATAGATTTTATATTAGAACAATAATTCTAAAATACTACCAATAATAATAATTTGAAATGTCCATTTATTTCAAAAATTACTTCAAAATGGTTTAGTGAAAACCGTGCTAAATAACAATGAAAAACAAGAAAGATAACTCAAGACCGGTAACTTGAATTCAATACGAAGTCAATTCAAATTTAACCCAAAATTAATTCAAATTCTATTTAAATTTGGGTTTCAAATTCTCCAAACATAGCTAGCATATTGATAAGCATCATAGCTCTCAAAACATCTAAAAAAACGTCAAAATCGAACAAGAATGAGAGCAAAAATAAGCTAATACAATTCTCAGTTCAATGATTGTTATTGTTGTCGTTTTGCTTTGAACAACAACCAAATATAGTTTTGACCAAGCTAACTTCGAAATTTTAGAAAACTCAAAACATGAAACTTCTAGCACAAAGTCTAAGATTTCCAGAACATCTAAAATTATTGAAATTGGTTATGAAACATGAAAGATATGACCAAAACAAATTCTAGATCCGAAGTTCGCTACGGCTGTCGTTTTAGTTACGGGACAGCGATACTAAAATGAACTTTCGACCATGTAAAAATCAAAATTTAACAAAATCCAAAAAACAAAAGTTATAGCAGATAATCTTAGCTTTTAGGAACATCAAGAATCATCCAATTCGGATATCAAATGAGAAAGTTAAGCTCAAATTACCAATGACATTAAGTACAGAAAGTCACAGTTTTACAGTGACAGGGTAGCAAGTTTGTATTGGATTTTTCGACGCTCAGAATTTGTGAAAGTGTTTAATACGAAAGTTATCACATTCTTTTCAAGCTTTTCAGAACTTCGAAAAAAATCTAATTCCGATTTAAATCGTAAGAGATATGTTTAATTTACTGACAGTGATTCATAAATGAACATGCAACAAAAAAATAAAATTGAGATTTCTAACTTTGAAATCTCAATCTATGCTAGAAAATGTGAGTTTTGATACTCACCTTGCAATTCACGGAGATTAACATAAATAAATTTGGCCAAAACTGAAGCAAGATGAAGGCATTTGGTAATGGAAAGCTTCAACTACCTGTAGAAACTTAGAAACAGAACATGCAAAGAAGAAGAACAAGTAATTAACAAACAACCCAAAAACAAAATTGAAATTTGATGAACTCTCTCTGATTTGAAGTAGATTACCTATTTGAAATTAGCTTTTAATTGATTAAAACATCAAATCCATGAAGAAATTAGGGGATTGAAGGCCATAGATTGAAATAGGTGTTTTTTTTTACTGGTTAGAGGAAGGAGATGAGAATAGTTTTCTGTACGTACAGGAAATGTTTTCTCATTTCCTTGTCTTCTGGTTCTAGCTTAGTGGGCTTTTGGACCTAAATAGAGAATAAATTAATTAGGCTAAGGTTTTAATTCATACCTAAATCAATATGCACATATTTATACTATGTTGTATAATAAAACAATGCATTTTCTTTCAAGTTTCTACACACATAAAAAAAATGTAAACTTATATACATAAATAAAATAAATAAAGTATTTCACATCATATAAAAATTTTAATTTTAATTTTAAAACATTTTTTTATTATTAAAACCCTTAATTTACATAAACACACAATTTTACACTAATAAAAGCATAACTCCATATTTTTAACTCTAAAAATTCTACTAAAACAATTTTCTTGTTTAGAAAAATATGAAAAAGCATTTTAAACTTAATTTTATAACCAAAACTCATTTTTAAATCAAATTCCATCCTTTTATTTGAATAAATAATCTTTAAAAATCAAATACTTCCTTTAAAAATTATCAAAAGAAGTAATTAGCAATAATTAATAAAATTATTGCACTTTCTCTAAATAAAAACCATTTTCCATAATTATTAACTAAAAAAAAAGTTCCAAACTTTATTTTCTCATTTTATTTCAAAAAAATTCATTGTTCCAAATGAACAATTTAAAATTTTCAATCTTATTTTAATTCACAATATTAAATCATAACTACCGTTATAATTTAATATTTATAGGTAATCTCCAAAACCAGGGTTGTTACAGACTCCCCCCTTAGCAAAATTGCGTCCTCGCAATATCTAGGGAAGAGTTTATATTCAACTCATCTATTTCATCAATCAAAAGAACAGCACGAGGTTAAAATTTCTCATTCCCTACTCAGGATGATAGAAGATCAAGATAAAATTGCTCAATAAATTCTATGATTTCCCAAGTATAATTACTGGGATTTGCGGACCATTGATTTTTTTTTCAAGAAATACATTATGGTTTCGAATGTGTCTCACCTTCAAAACAAGAACATATAAGATCGATCGAGTGAGATTGATTTCTCATAAGCTTCTCGAATAGAGTCCGAATTTTAGCATCATTTTTTCCCGGATTTCAATCAGTAAGATCATTATTGACATGAATTTTTGTGTATTACTACGGAAAGAGCCACAGTGATTTCAGATGGACGACAATAAAGATAAGAAAATTTGATGAAAGGTGGTTCTTCAAATACCACCAAACTCGGACGATCGCATAACTGCAGGTCGTTAGACCATTGCACTAAGGTAAGATAAACACAAGGAACTAAAATATATACTTTTATTAATTTACAATAAAAAATTCTTAGAGTTTCAAAACTCATTATCTCTATAATCATAATTTTCAATACTTGAAAATTTACAAAACTCTTATTTAAATTTAAATTTAAACTCATTACTCTTTATTTAGAGTAAAATGAAATTTAAGTTATTTATTCTCCAAATCTTCCATAAATATATTTTAATTTGTAACATATTTTCCACACTATTAATCAATTTCAAAATAATTTCAAACAAGACTTGAAAAGTACTTATAATTACACCCTTCATCGATGGCTATTTACACATAGCTATCTCCCTCTCCCATTTATTACTATTATGGACTTTGAGTATTACACAACTCATTTAGGAGATAAAAAACTACTCAAAAACACATTTTTTTTTTCAAATTTATTTCTCAAAATTTTCTAAGTGTTAATTTTTTTAGTAAATTCAGCGGAGTCTCCTTTGTACGGAGGGCCATTTACAATATTACAAAATGATTTATATAATATACATCGACCGTCAGGTCGGAAACACAATATAAATCAACATTTAACACTTAAAAATTTAATCCGAAAACATACCTTTCTTTTTTGCATTTTAAAGCGAGTTTGCATAATCTTATATATAATTGTTTTGGCTCAAATATAGCCCAACCGTCCTTTTTCACCCATACTTAACTCAAATAGATGATATTAGTTCATGTTCATAAATAAGAAGTGCTACACCTAACTATTAAGCGGAAATAAATCAATTTCATTTCAGACCTGCTATAAAAAAGACCTGTTTTTACTGAGCAAACAATAAAATATGAAGAACTTTATAATATGAAAGTTGTTGTACTCAGTCTGTGCTTTCCAGAAATATAAAGATCATCAAAATCGGATTTATGGTTTGAAAGTTAGGTTAAATTTACTTTCAGCTTAATCTTAGAGAATTTTGTAATAGGGCAGAATTGCCTATCCCCATTCAAACCCATTTTAGCCTCAGTAAATAGCAAAATACGTAGAATTGGTAAAAAGAAACAATAACTTACTGAAAGCTCTTTCATTTGTAAAAAGATTGAGCTCATTTGGAGTTATAAATCTCTAGTTATCGCTGTTTTAGTACAGCACTTTTCTAAATGAAATTTCAGCTTTCAAATAAATTTGAAACTATTTCCCCAAACCATTTTAATTTTAAACTACATTTTCAAACAAGATTTTTGCTAAATAATTTAATAAATGATCTTATTTTTCCCGAAAGCCAAGACATACAAAATTTTGATCAACTCTGTGTAATCATCTTTTGAAAGAAACAATTCACTAGTTGGAAACACTTTTTTCACTTTACACAAACAAGGTTTTTTCTTTCTTTCGAACAACTACCTTTGAAGACTCATTTTGAAAGAGATAACTAATCTATTTCATTGTTAAAAGATAACTATCCATCCAAAATAAAATTTTAATTTACTTATTAATTTTTAAATTGTTCTCACAATTTAAAATGATTGCATCTCATAACTTATTAATTTATTAAACCTTGCATCTCTTAATATAGCATTTTAAAATAAATGAACCATTCAAATTCATATTTCCTTTTGTCACAAAATTAAATTTCCATATTTTTTATCAACATAAAATTAATTAGAGTTGATAATTAACTCAAACTTGTTTTCAAAAGAATTTTACAATTTTATTTCAACAATCCTTAAAATAAAAAATTTAAATTTTGCTACTCTTTATTTTCAAATAGCCAAATTCTCAAAACAAACTCCATCTTCAACATGTATAACTCATTTTAAAATATTCAATAAAATTTTTACTTTTCAAATAATGTATTATCTCATCTCAAGTACATCATTTCAATAACAAAACATAACTATATACCATTTCATAAAATTTCAATTATCATGATGGCAATGCCTCGCCATAGTCTTATAATAAATAACCCTACCGATTGGATGCAGAATTGACCAAATGATCAAAACTGCCTCGCCACTCATCCAACCCGCTATGGATCCATGGCTGCATATGTCATCTAAACAAAATTAATTCTCAAACCATTTTAATTTATTCTCCACTTAATTTATATTAAAACTCAAATTTCCATGTCTGATTGTCTCATCACAACGTCTAGGAAATTCCTATAGATAACGTTGGCCAAACACATCGACCAGAATTCTTAAAGCACTCGGCGGATAACCCAACACAAAAATTCATTTTCTTTAAAAAAAAATACCTCATATATAATACTCAAAATATTCTTTGTTTTCTCAAAAATCCAATTTCACTTAAAAACATAACTTCAATTTGAAAGATTTGAAAATTCAATTACAACTTATACTCAAAATCAAAAACACAAGAAGAACCCATCAAGATATTGCGATAATACTCAATTCACAAGACTGATGGAATGGACTGGAGCGTTTGTTATTTCGAACGATATAACGAACCACTCACAAGACTCACACCGAGTGTGGAACGCGGTAAGTGTAATGCTATCCTCCACAACTTGTAGCTCACGAAAAATTGGTGCAATGTCAAGTCGAGGAATGACCTTAGCACCACTCAATAGATTAAAAGAAATCTATGAGATATAAGAGTAATGGAAAGATATCTTCTCGAATGAGAAGAAGAGCATAAACAACACATCATTACTTCAGGTGAAGTAATACCACAAAGTATATCAACAATTGAGTATCCAAGGAGGATATCACAAAAGGGATAAGAACGGCAATATCAAATAAATTCAATGAATCGCCTCATTTCCCTAGTGGACATCCTCATGGGAGGACGACCGAAAGGCCAAGAACCGAGAATGAAGTCAATACAATATTCGATTGCCCCGATTGGGTGTCATACCCAAAGTGGACTCACAGAAATCAACAAAGTCACAATGACAGGAATTCGAGATATATCATTAACATCTCAAAACTCAAGAGTGAATACATATACTTTAAAATCATCAACAACATTCCAAAGAGCAAGAAACAACAAATCAGCTAAAATTAGGATACCTAAATATAGGATCCTTCGGATCACAGAGTGCAACTAGAAAATACCCAAGCTACCCCAACTCAAATCATTCCAAACTCTGGATAGGAAAAAGCATGCTAATGCACTTGAAAAGATAAGCTATAAGGAAAAATCCCAAAATCCTTAACATCATACCAATTATTGCAGATCCCCTCAATAGGATTCGCAATCCTCAAAGAAATCATAAAATAAGAACATCAAAGATCATCAACAAACTCCTTTAATACGGATGGATGTCAAGCACCTGTATTGAAGAGGGCTTGAATAAAACAATCACGATTAGGATTACTCCTAAGATAAGATGTCATCAATTAAATTTCAGAATATTACGGAATAAAACATATTCCTAGAGATATCCCATATTATCTACTCCAAAAGACACGATAAGGTAAAGGACACAACGATTAAGGGATTCGTAACACTTGTATTACCCTTAGATGTACCGTAATATATGTTTCTGTTCTGTGTTTATCATACTTTGTTCTGAACTTGGTACTGATACCAAGCTGTGACGCCCCATCCCGAGACCCACATTAACAAAGAGAATTACCGGGTGATTCTGTTTGCTATTGTGGAGAATAGGGCTGGTTAGGAGTGACCATCTAATTTTGTCTTAAACATCTACTGCATACGTCGATAAGTGCTCTATATTTTTTTTCTATTTCAAGTGAATTGACATATCCAATAAATGCTTAATACAAAACTATAGGTGGCTAATGGATCTATCAGAACTAAATAAAATAACAGAATGCATATCACATCACAGAATATTAATCATCATATATATAAATACATATACACAGATACATCCCAGTATGATACAAATTGATACACAAAAGTGGTGTAGAAACCACACTATATACATCTAATCAAATACATACCAGAGTCAAGCAGAAAGAAATATAAACTACACAAAAGTGCTAGGCTGATATCCAAGCAGATGCATCAAAGCTAAGTCCTGTAACTAATAGCTAACCTGAAACAACTCGGTCTGACCAGAATACAAAATACACAGGTCAGTCTAGCTAAAACAATCAGTTAATGAGGATAGACGATAATATGAAACATAAGACACAAGGTGATAATTCTTTTCGTTTGAGAAAAGGCAACAGAAAGAATACAACCCATGACTTAAGTGAACTAATGTCACTTAAGTATACAAAGACCTCAAGTGGTAAATTCAATAATAATACTCAATTAATATAAAGCTTCTCCCCATATCATCAGCGACATCCCAAAATTTCTACATGGTTTCCATGAATCATATCTCCTCAAAAGGAGAAACATCAATACAAACTCTCGCCAAAATGGCAAATATAAAACATTCTCAAATAGGATGATCAAAAACTCAAATATAGAAGAATCTCCAAATTCAATTATACCTTATCCCATTGGTATAAATGTATATAAATCTTAATCGCAACTCGCCAAAATGGAAAAACCCAGAATATCCTATAAAATCATGAAATCATCCAAACTCATGACTCAAGGAACTCAATAAGAATTCAAAACATCATAAATGAAATCACCACATATATAACATCTTATATAGCACTAGACTATCGATGTAATAAAACATCTTAAAATGGTGAAATCACAATAAAACAGAAAATCCGGACTGGCCAAATCCCCGATTGCAATGTCGAAACAATGTTGTACGTGCTAAACTCAGACGGCCGAAGCCTTAGACAAGGTCGCTAACACCTCTCAAAGCAGTTTGTCCTCATGACAAGGTCGCCGACACCTTTCCAAGCCGTTTTGTCGGTCCTAACAAGGTCGCTAACACCTCCCAAAGCATTTCGTCCTCATGACAAGGTCGTTGACACCTCTCAAAACAGTTCTGTTAGGTAAATATTGTGAATGTGTCACAAACTCATGGATAAGAACCCGAAAAGTGTTAACGTGTGTCCCATACCACACGTTCGCACTTAGCGGTTTACTAACCGCTAGTCGATGCCACACTAGGAACAGCATAAAACTTAGAAAATCATATCTCTCCTCATCTCATTGGCGAGTGATAAAGAGATACCATACTCATCTCGTCTCATCGACAAGTATTAAATGGCGTCGTAGCTTGTCTCATCTCATCGACAAGTGAAAACAACGTAATGGTTCCTCATAAACCATAAATATCAAAGTAGAAATCTCAAACCATAAAACTCATCAAATATTGGCCTTCCCAGATAATTCCTAAAGATAGGAATTATAATCTCAAAATCCCACCATAAATTAGCTAAATAACTCAGAAATCAATAACCCGGATAGTTTTGATCGTACAAGTCCAGAATTAACCGAAATTGTAAATGCACATGTCCCATACCACGTGTTTTACTAAATCATTTATTTCTCTTTCTCATATATTCGAATTGTGCAAAAGTGTGTGTTTTATATTTAAAATAGTTTACTAGAAAGATGCTTTTAAAACTTTTTCCCAAAAAGATTAATAAAACCAATATTCGAAATTCCTTTATTATAGCAAATAAATAGATTTTATATTAGAAAAATAATTCTAAAATACTACTAATAATAATAATTTGAAATGTCCATTTATTTCAAAAATTACTTCAAAATGGTTTACTGAAAACCGTGCTAAATAACGATGAAAAACAAGAAAGATAACACAAGACCAGTAACTTGAATTCAATACGAATTCAATTCAAATTTAACCCAAAATTAATTCAATTTCTATTTAAATTGGGGCTTCAAATTTTCCAAACATAGCTAGCCTATTGATAGGCGTCATAGCTCTCAAAACATCTAAAAAACAACATCAAAATCGAACAAGAATGAGAGCAAAAATAAGCTAATACAATTCTTAGTTCAATGATTGTTATTGTTGTCGTTTTGCTTCGAAACAACAACAAACAAATATAGTTTTGACCTAGCTAACTTCGAAATTTTAGAAAACTCAAAACATGAAACTTCTAGTACAAAGTCTAAGCTTTTCACAACATCTAAAATTATTGAAAGGATAAGAAACATGAAAGATATGACCAAAACAAATTCTAGATCCGAAGTTCGCAACGGCTGTCGTTTTAGTTTCGGGAATGCGATACTAAAATGAACTTTCGACCATGTAAACATCAAATTTTAACAAAACCCAAAACATAAAAGTTGAAGCATATAATCTTAGCTTTCAGGAACATCAAGAAACATCCAATTCGGACATCAAATGAGAAAGTTAAGCTCAAATTACCAATGACATTAAGTACAGAAAGTCACAGTTTTACAATGATAGGGTAGCAAGTTTGTATTGGATTTTTCGACCTATTACGCTCAGAATTTGCGAAAGTGTTTGACATGAAAGTTATCACATTCTTTTCATGCTTTCCAGAACTTCAAAAAATTTCTAATTCCGATTAAAAACGAAAGAGATATATTCAATTTACTGACAGTGATTCATAAATGAACATGCAACAAAAAAATAAAATTGAGATTTCTAACTTTGAAATCTCAATCTATGCTAGAAAATGTGAGTTTTGATACTCACCTTGCAATTCATGGAGATTAACATAAATAAATTTGGCCAAAAATGAAGCAAGATGAAGGCATTTGGTAATGGAAAGCTTCGGCTATCTGTAGAAACGTAGAAACAGAACATGCGAAGAAGAAGAACAAGTAATTAATAAACAACCCAAAAACAAAATTGAAATTTGATGAATTCTCTCTGACTTGAAGTAGATTACCTGTATGAAATTAGCTTTTAATTGATTAAAATATCAAATCCATGAAGAAATTAGGGGATTGAAGGCCATAGATTGAAATATGGTATCTTTCTTTTGTTTATTGGCTAGAGGAAGGAGTTGAGAATAGTTTTCTGTATGTATAGGAACTGTTTTCTCATTTCCTTGTCTTCTGGTTCTAGCTTAGTGGGCTTTTGGACCCAAATAGAGAATAAATTAATTAGGATAAGGTTTTAATTCACACCTAAATCAATATGCACATATTTATATATGTTATATAATAAAACAATGCATTTTCTTTCAAGTTTCTACACACATAAAAAAAATGTAAACTTATATACATAAATAAAATATTTCACATCATATAAAAAGTTTGAAACATTTTTTTATTATTAAAACCCTTAATTTACCTAAACACACAATTTTACGCTAATAAATGCATAACTCCATATTTTTAACTCCAAAAATTCTACTAAAGTATTTTTCTTATTTAGAAAAATGTGACAAAGCATTTTAAACTTAATTTTATAACCAAAACTTATTTTTAAGGTCAAATTCCATCCTTTTATTTGAATAAATAATCTTTAAAAATCAAATACTTCCTTTAAAAATTATCAAAAGAAGTAATTAGCAATAATTAATAAAATTATTGCATTTTCTCTAAATAAAAACCATTTTCCATTCATTATAACTCAAAAAAGTTCCAAACTTTATTTTCTCATTTTATTTCAAAAAAATTTCATTATTCCAAATGAACAATTTAAAATTTTCAATTTTATTTTAATTCATAATATTAAATCATAACTACCTTTATAATTTAATATTTGTAGGTAATCTCCAAAACCAGGATTGTTAAAATAATGCTTGCAACAAAATTACTATAGATGGTGAATACTGCAATGAACACACAACAATATGATGTGTAAATCAATGTGAGGGTACTAAACTAGGAAAACAACACATGACAAATTATTCTCTACAGCTTTTGTTTAATTTTAAGTAAATTTTAGCGGGTTAGAAATTTGAATAACGATGTTCGACCATAATTGAATTATACAATATAGTATTAGCTTTAGAGAAAGATCTTAGAGAAAGACCTAAGAATGAAAAAGTTTTACCAAGTAAAAATTTGCTGGGCAAAAATATGCTCAGCAAATATTTGTCAAACATATATTTATCTGGCAAACATTTACCTAGTTAATATTTATCAGACAGTGTTTAACATTCAATAATAAGCTCGACTATATATTGAAAATAAATAATATATACTAGATAGATACTTTCCATTCAAAAATTAAATAGTATAGAATATAGGAATGACTAATTATATTCATACACCAACCATCTCTTTACATACATTCAAAAACACAACAAACTAGTAAACACCAAAAATTACTATACATACATCATTAATTTGACAAAACTATCATTGTTTTCATCTTCATCATCTTCCCTCTTTGAAACATAAAATAATTACATAAAACTATAAATTCTTATCATCAAAATAAGTTGAAATTCAACAAAGTAAATGTTAATTTTTGCATTATTTTACTTCTTTAATTTTTTTAAATTAAAAATTCCATCAAAATCAACTTTAATTTTAGAAACAATAATTTGGATACATTTAAATTAAAGCAGTTTGCTGTGCAAGTTTTCTTAATTGATATTTTATATTTTATTAAGTTCATCAAAAATGTACAAAATTTGATCAAATATCATTAATTTTAATGTTTTAATCTAATGGGTAATAAGAAAAGGACTAATAACTGCAATAAAGAAGAAGGGTAACTTAATCATAGATTTTCTAAGTAAAATAATAGTGTATGTGTTAGGTTTTTTTTTAGGATCTCTATAGAATTAGATTTTAGAAGAGATACGCAGTTAAAAAAATGATTTTTTCCTCCAAATAAAACCTTTATTAATTTACTAAAAGATTACAAGAAAAACCTAAAAATTAAGAATCAATCTCAATACCAAAACCCTTATTAAAAAACAACTCTCCTAACATTCATATTTATAGCTACTGCCAATATGACGGCCCGCAAATCCATACCCCTTCAATCGACAATAATCCACACCTGTCCGACCCAAAAGCATAGACTGATGGAAAGTCAGTAGAAAGAAAAGAAGAGAGAAGAAGAGAAGAGAAGAAAGAGAGAAGATAGAACAAACATAACAATATAAAATCTCACGTCGCAGCGGAAAACATGTAATATCATATCAATGATCTTTACAAAACAGAAACTGTATATACATACATCAGTCAGAGCTCAACAATCAATCAATAGTTATCAGCCTGGACAATTATAATGACCTGTCCTCACAATTGCTGATAATATAAACAACTAAGCAATGCAGTGGATAATAAATAATCAAAACAGATACTTGTATACAAAAATGAAGATGTTCAGCTCTCACGCTGAAGCTCCAAAAGCACCAAATTTGAATCTGTAAATATATTCGGTCTGACCCGAGCATTGAAAGGAAAGAACGCCTGGATCAGTCTGGTAAACCAGCGTGAGAAACACGCTCAATTGAATTTATTAGATTACCAAACTTTTCCCTTATCAAAACAAAAGTATCTCGTAAGACAAGTCCACACATAAACACAGACAAGTTTTTACCTTACAATAACTAAAACATTTCATATCAAATCATCTAATATTATAATAGTGCCTATTACATAAATAATATTTAAAATAGCCAAAATTGTTACCATTATTAAATTCCAGCATACTAGACTCTACAAATAAAATGGCAGGTACGTAGTGGAGTTTGGATTTCCATACAAATGACCAGGTGAAGGGACTACTTTCTGACTGTACATCTCTAGAAGAATGTACCGAGAAACCATCACAAAGTATGTCTACCAACACAAGACCGACCCACCTCTATAACTAGATGATATCGAATATGTCATCCTCCGGTCGTTACCGACCTTTCCCGAGGGCCCTCGAAGCATACAAACCACAATAATCAAATACACGACGCCATAGCATGTAAAGATATATCTAGAAGAGGATGATCATATCCTACTCGGGAATGACCCACTTAGCCTTGCCGCATCTAACCCTGTTTTGGTCATTTCTGGTTGATGAGGTTAGAGGTAACGATTACCTTTCACAAAGCACAATCACATCACTTAGAATGCCACACGGCCATTTCCATTGACTACTAATTACCTTCCACAAAATAAAACCCTTAAGCTTACAAGTCTCGAGGAGGGTGTTAAGCTAAGAGAAGTTGCCTTCTCCGCCGCCACTGATGTACGTTTGTAAAAATCAATGTACGTAATCTTTAGAAATGCAATGTCAGACAAACATCCATACAAGTTGTTCAAGAACAGGATAAATCGAAGGTACTTTCCTACCACATCCTGTCGGGAAATCCATATGATTAGTAGCAAATAGTCTTTGCATTGGATATTTCATAATGAAGAGACCACTGCTACTGGATGCATATTGGGATTTTAACCTCAAACGATCAACAAGCAGTCCCCCACTATGAAAATCCAAAATACCAATATCATCATAAAGAACCTGCACAATCGTCGCATATACATTGGTCCGAAGTGGTTTTCAGATAAATTTGATCCCGGTCTCTTCGCACCAACAACGCAAAAACGTTTCTCAACCTCATACAAAAACTAAGTCTCATAGACTTATCACGTTTTCAACTTTCAATTTGCTATCCTTCGAACCAAGAAGGAAACTCGATAGATTGGAGTAATTCTTTGCACTATACGAATCAACATCCTCAACACAAACGATAATCAAGCCTACACAGAAGGATACGTACTAAGTTTACGACTTCCCACATCAAGTCGAGGAACTAAAATTTGGCCAAATTCGATAGTTAGTTCTTTAACTATCAAAACAAACAAACAAATATTTAGCACCATAAGCAATCACTATGCCCTTTTAATTAATCTTCTATTAATTAAAACATTTGTCAAATATTCACTTAAAAAAAATATAATTTCAAACCATTTCAAATTCTATATTGGAAAACATTTCCGTATACTTATTTAATAATAAGTAATTCACAATTTTATTTATTTTCAACATTTAGAAAATATTACATATACCTAAATCACGATTAAGTATATATTTTTATTCTTTAAGGAAAATATTCTCCTTAAACATATTTATTTGGGTCAAAACGAATGTTGCGTAAAACATCGTTACGACAACCCAAAATCACTAGTATAGGGATTTAAAAATTAGATAGATATATAAATCCCATATACTATATAAAACATCTCGTTTTAAAAATCATTTACTATAACAACAGTGTTATAGTCCATCATTTCCTTACTTCTCGAAACGTCTATTTCAACAATGAATGTTGAAATCTATGTATTCGATATTTAACACATTTTAAAACATCTTAGAAACATTTAACTCCATTTAAAATATCACTTCCCAAAACATCCATTTTATTTAATATATTATTCACTGTCCAAAATCGTTAATATAATTCTCTTATCCAAATTCAAAACTTCTATACATTTATTAAAGGATAATCCACTGTTCAAAATCATGGATGAAGTTCCTTTAATAAACTATAATAATTAACTTATCAAATTCAATAGGTTTCGGATTTATAAAAGAATGTTTATAAATCACATGTATATATTTATAAAAACTTCAATTTATAAATCTCCTTTATTAACCAATTCCATTTATCTCATTTATATGCCAAATCCAATTTATAAGTAAATTACTTATAATTCTCTTATTTACAAAATCATTCCTGTTATAACTTCACAAACTATAAATCTTATTCACTTATAAAAATCCATTTATAACTTCATTTTAACATTCCCAAAACTCTGTTATAATTCCTTCATTTTGATTTATAAAAATTCAATTTTATAAATCTTATATATAAAACCATTTATAATAAATTAAAATCTCAATTTTAAACCATTTACAAAATAAATAACTCCATATTTCAAAAATCACATTCAGATTATATTTCTCAAATATCATACTTTTTATAATATAAAAATTATAACGTTTATTATTTAAAAATAAACCCATTTACTCAACAATTCAAAATTAAATAAAATGTCTATTTCAAAAATCACTTGAAAATCCTTTTTAATTTGGAAATCATGACTTTAACATTTTTAATTTACCAAAATTATGCCCAATGCTGCAACAACACTAAATACATCAATCTCGGCATCCATAACATTATATATCATATGATTACAGAATATATATCGATATATGTAAATAAATCAATGCTGTTAAGGAATCCAGGTGGATCCCTCCAACCTGTCACCTGCAATAAATATACATATTAGAATATGTGTATAATGTTCGCTTCGAGGCAGACGCACGTTCAAAGGGTTATCCCCTCATACACGGGAATGTATAGGGTCTCATCTGCTCCAATAGGCAGGTACATATCCCAATACCAATCAATATATAGGTAATATATCACATATCATCCAAACAATCATCAATCATCATAAATAAAATTATTTCTCACTTATATAAACATATCAGTGAGTCAGAAAGAGTGAGTTGTACTCACATTGCTTATAGTCGTCGCGATAGCGATTTATTCCGATTAAAATTAAAAAGGCGTTTAATTTCAAAAAAAATTCACCAGCTCAAATAAATTCCAATCTAGCTCTAAATATAGTGCTCGTCAATACGGACCCAACGCAATTCATTTCGTGCGAAATGGACCTCGTATGAAGAAGATATGATTTTTTAAACATTGTACGAATTAATATATAATTTCAATTTTTTTTAATTTCCAAACCCTAAAAGCAAATCTGGCCGTCCATCATCATCAAACAAAATCTGGTCGCGAATTCTTTCTTCTTCTCTAGTTCGTGAAAGCTTACGTAACCCAACCCATTGTCGCCGATTCTCCTATCAATTTACGTGCCACCAACGATCATCGAAACCCCGATCAAGCTTCATCATCACGTAGCTCGCACTCGACTTTACCTTCGGCCAAGGACCGATCGAGCTCGGTCAACTATAGGCTTCGAAAAACATGCCAAAACACGCCACCTTTGCCTCGAGATTCACGTCGATCCGTTACGTGAAATCCAATCGTAGCCGTTGGATTTAAAGATCATGACGTACTCTACAATATTGCATAAGGAAGTTTCTCGAAATGATTTACGAATTGGATGATAATTGAAGAAGACGAAGATAAGATTTTGTCCATTGAAAAGGATAGTGGCGGCTAGCCTTAGTCCTAGCTGAGTTAGATTTTGCAAAAATGAAGAAAACAAGTCCTTTTATAGAAAATTTGACGACACTATTTATCCGAAATTTTTTCGAACTCGAAACGAAGCGTGCTGCCTGGCGTTTATAATTTTTTACCCTTATTCCAATGCAATGGAATATATATCGAGAGCCAATTCGATCATATTTGAAATATAGGTTTCCAAACCGACAAATTTAAATTTAAAATTCACTTAAATAGTTTTCTACGCGTTTTAGCTTGCCCCGGACAAACCGTAAATCCGATTGACACAAAATTTGAAATCTTACAATAATATAACATTACAGATCCAATGAAACTAGTTTCGTCGAAATCCAAGGCTGTATGAAAATGGCTATTTTCACTCGTTAATTAAATATTAAAATATTCAATTTTAACAAATTAAATTTTAATTCAATTTTAAAAGTCCTCTAACATCATTCTAGTTCAAATAGAATTTAGTTCAACTTTATAAATCATTTTTATTCACATTTAATTCAAATTCCAATTATTTCTTCAATTTCAAATAGTAAAGTATCAATTTAATTATCCAATTAAATCCTTACATTCGAAATATTATTTATTCAGCTTATAAATTTAACTTGTGAATATTTAAAATCAATTAAATATACAAATTTCAAATAACAGAAATTCTGGGTCGTTACATTCTCCCCTACTTAAAAGAATTTCGTCCTCGAAATTACCAAGTAAGAAAAAAGCCACAAAATCCATTAACTTTTCAAAACAATTCGTTCAAATTAGATTACCAAATCTTTTAAACCTTTTTAACTTTTCCCAAAATCCATTCGTTAAACTTCTTACAAAAACTTTTCTAAGTTTTCAAATCCATATATAGTTCTTTTCAAAACCAATTATACCTTTTCAAATTATAACCCAAAAATCAAAATTTTATTTATCAAAAAATTTTCCCTATTTTCCCAAAAATTTTCTAATGCTTAAATTTTCAAAAAATTTCTCCAGCGTCTCCTTTGAGCGGTTCGATCGTAGTAGGATCATAACACACACACACACACACATATATATCACAAATATATATCTCGTCTTCCAGGTTGAGGCATCCCATGGGGAAAAAAGTGTAAAAGTACGATATGTAATCCGAGATATGTACCTTATATATTATTAGATAGCATATACGGCTAATAAAGCGCGAAAGCGAGCTCCAAATGCGAAGCAAGCGCCATATGCACCTACTAAATACTCAACAAACAAATAAGCATCATGTATATAGAAAGTAATATCAATATACAACATATACCAATACAACAACTATATATGCCAACGTAGCAATGAAACAAAACAACAAATCCAACCATCATCCAACAAAAATCCAACAAACCAATGTCTATCCAATCAATCCATAACCAAATCAATATAAATTCATTATTGATATTCATTGAATTGATTTTCAATTTATTTACATTTGATTCATTAACATTGCATTTTATTAACAATCATTTATTCATATTCAATTAGTTTACATTCACTAATTTACATTTAAGTTGGTTCACTTCCAAATTAAATCAAATAAAATTCAATTCTATTTAAATCTACTTAATTTGGATTCAATTACTTAGCTTTCAATTTTATTAATTCAACTTCATTAACATTTTAATGAATTTCTATTTAATCCACTAACATCCATCTAACAACCAATGTATAACCAACATTACCAAATTTATTTACTTTACTTTCATTCAATTTGGTTTAGCACTTCTAATTAGCTTTAATGAATTAACACTTACATCTACTATTCCATATCAATTCATTTACATTTGGTTGATTTACATTCAATTCATATTTTACTTACTAATCTATTCCATTAGTTAAATTCAATTCATTCATTAATTCAATTTCTAATTCATTCTTACAACTAAAGTTGAATTTTTATATAACTCAAGTTCACATTCATTTAATTCACTTTATTTCATTAGTTCTTATTATTCAACTTTACTTTGATATTCATTTTATTTATCAAAATCAACTTGATTCAACATTACCTAAGTTATGTTTTGTCTCAACTTCATTTACATTCACTTGAGTTAAATTCATTTCACTATTTCAAATTCAGATTTTGTTTTACTTAACAAAATTGTTTAATCATTTTTAGTATTTGGTTTTACTTACATTTTCTCATTTTATAAGTTATACAACTTATATATTTAAACTTCCAAATTCATATTATATAATTACTTACCACTTACTTTTAATTTCCATTTCAATAACTTATCAAATCTGGTTCAAATCTAATCCACTTATTAAACCTTTCTTTATTTAAATTTCAAATCATATATTTTATTATGCTAACTCAAATTTTTTTCAACTTTACCAAAATTAAAATCTTATTTTATAATATAAGTCCAAAATTCATTTTACTTACATATAATTTCAACTTGGATTTTAAATCAAATTTGTTTACGACAAAAAAACTTAAATTTCAATTTACTATTGGTAGCAAATCCATCACACAAAAACTCGAAAATGATATTGATGATGCTGCAGTCATCAACCTTATTATTTCTCAGCAACGATAGTGAATTCAGTGCTTTGTATTCTTTTTAAAATTCCTTTTTATTTACAAATCACATTTATAATTCTTTCACTTATATAATTTCACTATTCACTTTACTTATATAAGATCATGTCAAATTCATTCATCTTATCTAGATTTATAATAATATAACATCTTTAACTTTTGAAAATTAACTTCCAAATAAATAGGATTCATATTTCAAATTCTTGGTTTAAATCTATTTTCATTTATAACTCATATTTATAAATATACTCATTTAGTTTCATTTCTTATATATTAGATCATTTCACAATTGTAAATCATATTAGTTATAATTCCATGCTTATAATTCTTTTGCTCATATAATTTATTCTTTTACAATTGTTTTATCTATTTAGATTATTCAGACAGCTTTTTATTAACTTATATATATATATATATATATATATATCTTTTTAAACAACCAAACAATCAGTTTATATACACTTTAATAATTCTGAAGAACTATATCCTTTATATATAAAATATAATCAAGGTAAAATTATCTCATTTGCCTAATTTAAAATGATACTACGTCGACTTGCCTTGTTTAAGTGTTTGGAAATCCCTATCGATAATATGGCGTCCCACATACCGACCAGAATTTGCAAACAGCTCAACGGATAAGAAAACACAATATAAAACATTTTATATCACTAACAAATACATTCTTTTATATATATAATACACTTAACTTAATCTAGGGTGCTACTGTCCCTATCTATATTGAGTACACATCAAAGCTTAGGAATATGCAAAATCTAAGCTCTGATACCAACTGTGACAGCCCGCAAATCCGTACCCCTTGAATCAATAATAATCCACACCTGTCCAACCCAAAAAGCATAGACTGACGAAAAGTCAGGAGAAAGAAAAGAAGAGAGAATAAGTAAAGAGAAGAAAGAGAGAAGATAGAACAAAACATAACAATGTAGAATCTCACATCGCAGCGGAAAACATATAATATCATATCAATGATCTTTACAAAACAGGAACTGTATATACATACATCAATTAGAGTTAAACAATCAATCAATAGTTATCAGCTTGGACAGTTATAATAACCTGTCCTCACAGTTGCAAATAATATAAACAACTAAGCAATGCAACGGATAATCAATAATCAAAACAGATACGTGTATACGAAATGAAGATCTTCAACTCTCATGTTGAAGCTCCAAAAGAACCAAATTTGAACCTGTAAACATACTCGGTCTGACCCGAGCATTGAAAGGGAAGAACGCCCGGATCAGTCTGGTAAACGAGCGTGAGAAACACACTCAACTGAATTTATTAAATTACCAAACTTTTCCCTTATCAAAACAAAAGTATCTCGTAATACAAGTCCACATATAAACACGGACATGTTTTTAACTTATGATAACCAAAACATTTCATATTGAATCATATGATATTATAATAGTGCCTATTACACAAATAATATTTAAAATAGCCAAAATTGTTACCATTATTAAATTCCAGCATACTAGGCACTACAAAAAAAGGGCAGGTACGTAGTGGAGTTTGGATTTCCATACAAATGACCAGGTGAAGGGATTACCTTCCGACAATACATCTCTAGAAGAATGTACCGAGAAACCGTTACAAAGTTTTTCTATCAACACAAGATCGACCCACCTCTATAACTAGATGGTACCGAATATGTCATACTCTGATCGTTACCGACCTTTCCCGAGGGCCCTCGAAGCATATAAACCACAATAATAAGAAACATGATGTCATAGTGTGTAAAGATATATCTAGAAGAGGATGATCATATCCTACTTGGGAATGACCCACTTAGCCTTGCCGCATCTAACCCTGTTTTAGTCATTTTCGGTTGATGAGGCTAGAGGTAACGATTCCTTTCACAAAGCACAATCACATCACTTAGAATGCCACACGGCCATTTTTCGTTGACTATTAATTGCCTTCCACAAAAATACAACCCTTAAGCTCATATGTCTCAAGGAGGGTGTTAAGCTAAGAGAAGTTGCCTTCCCCGCCACCATTGATGTACGTTTGTAAAAACCAATGTACGTAATCTTTAGAAATGCAATGTCATACAAACATCCATACAAGTTTTCCAGGAACAGGACAAACCAAAGGTACTTTCCTACTACATCCTCTTGGGAAATCCCTAGGATTAGTAGCGAATAGTGTTATACCACCTTTTGCCAAAGCCGAGATACCTAAAAATTAACTGAAAATCAATGATTACTAGTCATGAATGTCAACTATGCGTCGCAGGTTCACCGTGGATATCAATGAATTTTGTCCGAGTCCGGATCGGGCTACAATTGGCAAGAAATGGCAAGCAAAGCTATAAAAGCTAGCGTTTTAAATTTCAGGTTAATCGGATTTCGTATGAATGAGATATGATCGATGCAAGTTAGAAAAAGAACACAATGTTTGTATCCATAGAGGGAGGTTGAATTTTGAATCGATCAAGTTCGACTCGATCAATAGCATGATAACGATCCGTTCGAATCGATCGGTTTCGAGTCAAACCTTGGCCGTGCTATTCGAATCCATCGGGTTCGTGTCGATCAGTATGAAACTATTCGTATCCATCATGCTTCGAATCGATCATGTTCGGTGAATAGTTCGAACCCATCGACTCTATAGACCTCTGTCGTATCCACCGGGTAAGGTTTCGTTCATATCCAAATATCAACCTTATTCGTATCTGTGCCCCACTTCGTATCCATCGGCTTACACCATCCTCGTATCGATCCTTCACGCATCATCCAAGGCCGCTTCGGAACGATCAGCATGTATAAGATCGGTGCGAAACGCGCTGCAGGCATCTATACAAAACGCTGGACATGGACCGAAATTGCGAATAGGGGTCGAGGTAGATGAATGCGAATGAAAAGACGTGGATGGATCTGGTGGAGTTCAAATACTAATGACTCGGTCGACTCGGCAAAAAAGGTGGAGCGATCCAAAAATCTCGCACCACGTCACATCACACACACGTGCCTCAATCGAGTCGAACGGGATGGATACGAAACATGGATTCGAACGCGACAATGCTCACGAAAACGCAATTTTGCATTGATCATATCTCCCAAACCACATGTCCAAATGCTATGAAATTTTCACAGAAGCTTACGTACAAGCTAAAAAACATTCCTCCCAAGTTTCAGCTCGATTGGATCATTTTTTGATCGATACGAAATTGGTTCGTATCGATCACGAATTGAGTCGAAACTTTCTGGGATCGGTCGCGTGGGCCCACTCATGTGCCAGAAGGAGTCTATCGAAGTTTGAGCGCGATATCAGCATCCTACACCTATAAATAGCCCCTTGAAGCCTACAGAAAAAGGATTTTTTGGTTATTGGACGTCCAGACTCTACCGGATTCAATTCTATATCTCACCATTGCTGTTATATTCGAATTCCTTCATTGCAACTGTTGTAACTATTTGGAACCAGCGAAGAACATCAATAAAAGACAAACTTTTGAAGTGGACGTAGGCCGGAGATAGCCGAACCACTATAAATCTTGCGTTCTTGTTCGTTATTTCTGAATTGCTATTTTTTATTGCTTAGAAATGAGATTTATGTTTGGAATATTGTTGATCTATATTAATAAATTGGTGCTTTCATGATATTTAGGGTTTGTGACCAATTTTGGCGTGAACAAATAGTCCTCGCATTGGATATTTCATAATGAAGAGACCACTGCTACTGGATGTATATTGAGATTTTAACCCCAAACGATCAATATCGATCCCCTACTATGAAAATCCGAAAGACCAATATCATCACAAGCAACCTGCACAATTGTCGCATATACGTTGGTCCGAAGTAGTTTTCAGATAAATTCGATCACGATCTCTTCACACTAACAACGCAAAAACGTTTCTCAACCTCACACAGAAACTAAGTCTCATAGACTTATCACGTTTCCAACTTTCAACTTGCTATCCTTCGGGCCAAGAAGGAAGTTCGACAGATTGGAGTAATACTCCACACTATACGAATCAACATCCTTAACACAAACGATAATCAAGCCTACACAGAAGGCTACGTACTAAGTGTACGACTAAATAGTTCCCACATCAAGTCGAGGAACTAAAATTTGGCAAATTCGATAGTCGGTTCTTTTCTATCAAAACAAACAAACAAATATTTAGCAGCATAAGCAATCACTATGCCCTTTTAATTAATCTTCTATTAATTAAATCATTTTCCAAATATTCACTTCAAAAAAAAATTCAAACCATTTCAACTTCTATATTGGAAAACATTTCCGTATAATTATTTAATAATAAGTAATTCACAATTCTATTTATTTTCAACATTTAGAAAATGGTACATATATTTAAATCACAATTAGGTACATATTTTTATTCTTTAAGGAAAAGATTCTCTTTAAACATATTTATTTGGGTCAAATGAGTGTTGAGTAAAACGTCGTTACGACAATCCAAAATCACTAGTATAGGGATTCGAAAATTAGATAGATATATAAATCTCGTATACTCTATAAAACATCTCGTTTCGAAAATCATTTACTATAACAACAGTGTTATAATCTATTATTTCCTTACTTCTCGAAACGTCTATTTCAACAATGAATGTTGAAATCTATGTATTTGATATTTACCAAATTTTAAAACATCTTTAAAACATTTAACTCCATTTATAATATCACTTCCCAAAACATCCATTTTATTTAATATATTATTCACTGTTCAAAATCGTGAATACAATTCTCTTATCCAAATTCAAAAATTCTATACATTTATTAAAGGAAAATCCACCGTTCAAAATCGTTGATGAAGTTCCTTTAATAAACTATAATAATTAACTTATCAAATTCAATTGGTTTCAGATTTATAAAACAATGTTTATAAATCACATTTATATTTTATAAAAACTTCAATTTATAAATCTCCTTCATTAACCAATTCCATTTATCTCATTTATATGCCAAATCCAATTTATAAGTAAATTACTTATAATTCTCTTATTTACAAAATCATTCTTTTTATAACTTCACAAATTATAAATCTTATTCACTTATAAAAATCCATTTATAACTTCATTTTAACATTCCCGAAACTCCTTTATAATTCCTTCATTTTGATTTATAAAAATTCGATTTTATAACTCTTATATATAAAACCATTTATAATAAATCAAAATCTCAATTTTAAACCATTTACAAAATAAATAACTCTATATTTCAAAAATCACATTCAGATTATATTTCCCAAGTATCATAATTTTTATAATATAAAAATTATAACGTTTATTATTTAAAAATAAATCCATTTACTCAATAATTCAAAATTAAATAAAACATCTATTTTAAAAATCACTTGAGAATCCTTTTTAATTTGGAAATCATCACTTTAACATTTTTAATTTACAAAAATAGTCTCAATGCTACAATAACACTAAATACATCAATCACGACATCCATAACATCATATATCATATGATAACATAATATACATCGATATATGTAAATAAATCAACACTGTTGAGGAATCCAGGTGGATCCCTCCAATCTGTCATGTGCAACAAATATACATATTAGAATATATGTACAATGTCCGCTTCGAGGCAGACGCACGTACAAAGGGTCATCCTCTCATACACCGGAACGTATAGGGTCCTATCTGATCCAGTATGCAGGAATATATCCAAATACCAATCAATATATAAATAATATATCGTATATCATCTAAACAATCATCAATCATCATAAATAAAATTATTCCTCACTTATATAAACATATCGGTGAGTTAGAAAGAGTGAGTTGTACTCACATTGCTTGTAGTCGTCGCGATAGCGATTTATTCTGATTAAATTAAAAAACCATTTAATTTCAACCAAAATTTTTCACTAGCTAAAATAAATCCCAATCTAGATCTAATATGTAATGCTCATTAATACGGACCCAATGCAATTCGTTTCGTGCGAAACGGACCTCGCATGAAGAAGATATGATGTTTTAAACATTGTATGAATTAATATATAATTTAGTTTCAATTTAATTTTTATTTCCAAACCCTAAATGCAAATCTGGCCGTCTATCATCATCAAATAAAATCTAGCCGTGAATTCTTTCTTCTTCTCTCGTTCGTGAAAGCTCACGTAACCCAACCCATTGTCGTCGATTCTCCTATCAATTTACGTGCCACCAACGATCATCGAAACCCCGATCAAGCTTCATCATCACGTAGCTCACTCTTGACTCCACCTCCGGCCAAGGACCGGTCGAGCTTGGTCAACTATAGGCTTCGAAAAATGTGCCGAAACATGCGACCTTTGCCTCGAGATTCATGTCGATTCATTACGTGAAATCCAATTGCAGTCGTTGGATTTAAAGATCATGATGTACTCTACGATATTGCAGAAGGAAGTTTCTCGAAATGATTTACGGATTGGATTATAATTGAAGAAGATGAAGATAAGATTTCAGCAATTGAAAAGGGAAGTGGCAGCTAGCCCTAACCCTAGCTAATTAGGTTTTGCAAAAATGAAGAAAACAAGTCCTTTTATAGAAAATTTGATGGCACTATTCATCCGAAAAATTTTCGAACTCGAAACGAATCGTGCCGCCTAGCGTTTATAATGTTTTACCCCTATTCCGAACGCAATGGAATATATATCGAGAGACAATTCGATCATACTTGAAAGTAGGTTTTCGAATCGACAAATTTAAATTTAAAATTCACTTAAACAGATTTCTTTGCGTTTTAGCTTGCCCCGGACAAACCGTAAAACCGATTTATACGAAATTTGAAATCTTACAATAATATAACATTACGGATCCAATGAAACTGGTTTCGTCGAAATTCAAGACTATATGAAAAATGGCTATTTTCACTCGTCAATTAAATATTAAAATATTCAATTTTAACAAATAAACTTTTAATTCAATTTTAAAAGTTCTCTAACATCATTCTAATTCAAATATAATTTAATTAAACTTCATAAATCATTTTTATTCACATTTAATTCAAATTCCAATTGTTTCTTCAATTTCAAATAGTAAACTATCAATTTAGTTATCCAATTAAATCATTACATTCGAAATATTATCTATTCAGCTTATAAACTTAACTTGTGAATATTTAAAATCAATTAAACATACAAATTTCAAATGACAGAAATTTTGGGTCGTTACAACCAAGCAATAGAAACATAGAGATATATTTGCTAATATATCCTTCATAATCGGTAAAATAAATAAATATATTTGACCATATATTTATTTATTTGTTTTCCATAAAAATGAAGATATTTGAGAGAAATATATGCATAAATATCTCTTACTAAGTCAAATCCAATATTTTCCATGATTGATTAGTCAACCAACAAATTAATTAGTATATAAAATAAATATTATGTCGCATATCTTCAACACTCCACGTCGATATAATATTCTTCACATGCTCCACCTTTGTTCGAAAAACAAACTTAATCAACCTTCGGACTACCTAGTTTTGCATGCTTCCATTGATCATACATATCGCCAATAAATCAGAATTGTAATACCACAAAGGTATCCAAGCAGACTTTGTGGTTTTTTGTTGCATGCTTCACCTTGAGTCAGATAAATTTGCTTCTCTAACTCTAATTTAAGAACTGTCTACATTCTCTACCATTTTTCCAAGCAATTTGTATATGTTATTGCTTCCTTGTTTTGCATGCAAATCCTCCCTGTTACCCATCTAAACCTTTGTGACTCCACCTCGAGTTGAAAAGTTACAGCCTTTTCAATATTCTTCTTAATTTCTGGATGTGCCTAACTCTTGTTAGCTTCACCACTCTTTCGTCATACAACTTCAACCTAACCGAACATAAACCTTTAATATGAAAATCTCCATCATCTGTAGATTCCTTCTTATCACTTTGCTCTTTATAGTCAATAAATGCTTCCTTTTGACTAAATATGTGAAAACAAGCACCTAAATCAAATATCCAATCTTTGTTTTTGCCTTTACCTACACATTAAGACGTTGTCATCAGAGTTTTCACCAAAGTTTACCTCTTCATCATTGCCTTCATCAACTTGACTCTGTCTTTCTCTAATGCTTTCATCCTTTCTTTATCCTTTTTACGCTTATTGCAAAATATCAGTTGGCGACTGGTTTTTTGCAATAACAGCAGATGAAATCTCTTTCCTTATTCGATTTCTTTGATCCTCTTTCAGTACTTGGACGATTACCTATCCTAGCAAGATTGACTTCATCACATGGATTTCTACTTCTCTTTCTTCCTTGTCCTTTTCTTCTATTAAGTTCATCCTCCGCACCTCCTCAATAAGCAAGCTACTAACCACCAACCCCATTAAAACAACTCCATCCGAATTTGAGCTATTCAATGCAACCACAAGCGTTTCCCAACTCTCCGGTAATGAACTCATCAATATCAAAGCTCGCGTCTCATCATCCACCTTGCAATTCACCATAGCCAGTTAGTTCACAATTGCCTGAAAATCATTAAGAAGAGTCATGTTTGTTGCAGAGTTCTTGCATAGATTCCTTCCAATTTCTTCTAGTTTGCATAAACAGATGTTTCATTAGCAACAATATGAAACATTGAATTCTTCAAAAAACACCAAATAGCCGTCATAGGCTTCCTATCCAAATTCTCCTATTTTTCTTTAGATAAATTACTAAGTTTCTTTTATTTTCTAATGGTTGGTGTAGATCATTGAGATATAGAAAATCCTCCATATTTGCCTTCCATAATCCTTAATTTCTCCCATTAAGTTTTTCCACACTTATCTTCTTCATAACCAAACTCTTTTCAAAAAATGTGTAACAACCCTATATTTTTGAAATATTTTTAAATTATATTTTATTTCATTTTGAAAATATTTTAAAATTTATTTTATTACAAGATTTTATTTTTAAAACATTTTAAAAGTGTAGTGGTAATTTTCCAATGTTAATTGTAAATTATTTACAATTTTTAATTCTAGTTTCAATTTAATAAACCATTGTCTTATTTATTTTCTTTTTTCCTTAGAATAATTATTTATTTCCATTTCTACTTTATTTTGTTTTCAATTTTATTTTATTTACTTGATTTTTTATTGGTTTATTTTGAATAAAAGAAATTAGAAATTTGAAGAGGCAAACCTTTTCATTTCTTGTGACTTTTCACTAGACTAGCCTTTTCATTTTCTTTGACTTTTCATTTCATACTTTGGCTGTACATTCCCTATTCCTATAGCCATGTATTTTTTTGATATTCACATGAGAAACTTCTCACTACTTCACTTCTCTCGGCCACTTCATTTCTGAAAATAATTTGTAAGTTTTTAATGGCTTTTCTTTATTACCTTTTCTTCTTATTTCCAATGATTTTGCCTTGCTCCTCTTCAAGCTATGCTCGGTCTAACTTCTTCACCACCTTCACCAACCACTACATCACTTCCTCCACATCACCATCCATAGCCTGACCTCCTCCTCCTCTGACCAATACTGGCCGTGACCACCAAGTGGTGTAAACACCACAAAAACATTGCAAACCCTTCCAAAAATGCATAGCCAAGCCTAGTATTACACCACCAAAGCCACCACCACCAGCAAGTACACCACCTCTGGCCACCACTTCAGCCATCAGCAAACCTGTACCTAACTAAGGCCGAGCGCACTTGACCTTTGGCCGAGTCGAAATGATGAACAAAAACTCCTCTTTTGCCTTGTCCTTTGACCTACCCTATGTTGTAACTCCTACCCCTTCATCTCCTAGACTAGCCGTGTGTTTTGACCCATACCCGACCCTATAACATCATCATAGCCGAGCATAAGGAACCCCTAGGTCGAACACTTGAGTGACTAAGGCAAGGTCAAGTCACTTTGTTCTTTGTTGCTTCTTATTTTCATTTGTTTCAATATGTATTTTGTGTTAAATATATATATATATATATATATATATATATATATATATATATGTTTATATGGTCTTGTTTTGTTTGTTGTTTACAAGATCAACATCTTGGCTTTCCACTCACTTGAATCAAAAGTCATGTTGTATCATGCTTTTTGAAATTTATTTGTGTAGTTTGATTTGCTAACTCCAGCTTGAAAATGTGAGTATTCACTCATGACATTTATACTTATATAATTTGTGAAGTGACAACAAGTGAATGTGTAGAATTATTATATCTGTAGAATTGTTATATCATGTTATACCTGCCTGTGATGTGAATTATATGATGTTAAACCTTGTTATAAACTTGTAACATCATCTGCTATGTTATATTCTATCATACTGTTTATTTATTTATATTTCTCACAATGCAATTTCCATGTAGAATAGAATCACAATGGGTTGAAATGATACATACCCGAACAGACTTTAGAATAGGGAAAAATCGTTATGGGCTGAAATGATAGGCCTGAGTGATTTTTATTTATTTTATTTAACTTGGGATTGCGGGTTTGAAATGATAGAACCCGGATTTTTTCTTTGTAAATTGCGGATTGAATTGATATATCATTCGTATCACTTGAATTAGGTTAGAAATTTTTATAGAGACCCGTGGTTATTATATATTTTTTCTAGAATTTTTAAAGTATTTTAAAATGTAAAAATAAGATATTTTTAAATTTGAATTTAAAATGATATAATAAAGTGTTATTGATTTTTCTATGAATTAAAATGGTTAAATAATTGAATGCTTAAATGTGTAATTTAAAATATAACTTAAAATTGAAATTTGAGATTTTGTTTAAAAATGAATTTAAGTTAAGTAAATAAAATGGAAATTAAGTTTATATTTTGAAATGGTAATTAAAACTTATGTATTAAGTTAATTTTTAAAATGCAAAGAATAGAAAATTGTACATTTGAATTTAATAAGTGAATTATTAATTTTTTTTTGATTTTTTTGTATAAATTTTACTTTATAAAAATCATAAGTTAAAGGGTATTTAAATGAACATTTTTGAGTGGAAAAATATGATTTTTACAAGTTAAAGGGTTAAAATCAAAGTTTAATTGTTTCTGAAATTTCATTGAAAATCTGGAAATTTAATTAATAGCACTTCAGAAATGCTATCATTTCTGAAGTTAACTTAAAATCTGAAGTAAAGGATATTACAGCACTTTGTAAGTGCTGTGGTTGATGCAAATGAACTATAGCTAAAATTTAACTAAGTGATATTACAGCACTTTGTAAGTGACGTAGTTGCAGAAAACTAAAACTTGAACTTGAACTACTACAACAGTTTTGTAAATGCTGTCTTTGCTGAATTGAACTATTTTCAACTAAAACTGAACTATTACAGCAGTTTTAAATGCTGTCTTTGCTGAATTGAATTGTTTTCAAATGTAACTTACCGTAGCATTTTTTAAGTGCTGCGAAAGCTGAAATTTCACTATTTTAATGTATATAAGTGAATAAATGAGCTCAGAAAAGGCTAAAATTTTAGGAATTGAATATTTGATTTGTAAATATAATAATTTCACTTTTAAATGGTTTAAATAAAGTATTTTGATTTGAAATATAAACTATTTTTGAAATTTATAACCATCGATTATAATAACGATTGGTTGTTAAAGAGACCGGGATCGGATATGGACATACTCTGTCGATACCGAAAACCACTTTAACAACTATATACGCGGTGGAGTTTCCAGAATGAAGTAGGATGGTGGCGACGATCCTATTGTGGTATGAACGTGGACCCGACTCCCATGAGTTAGCTTAAGGTGGTTAATATAGGAGCGATCTCGGGCCAGAAGAGGTAGCACCTCTGCTCGGACACTTTTCTTCGATACCATTCTATTACTTTGTGATTGTTTGGTGGCCACCCTTTGATTTGGGAGTGTGTTCCGAGGTGGGCGTAGTGGCTGCTACGTTACCACCACCCCATGTGCGTAATTGGTATATCTACATTGGCATTGCCTTGTGTGCCGTGTCACCTACCATAGCGAGCCTTACTACGAGTTTGATTTGTGTCGTACCTATGGAGTATCTTCTCATAGTCTCCCGATCAGGAGACATGCAGGTACTGTATAGACTACTGGCACTATTATGCGTCAAGGGTTATATGGGTAATCCCATAACGCTATTTTAAAGTAAGTTTATTTTACTGTAGACATTATTATAATAGCGAATATATTACTACATAGTAAATAGTTTAACGTATCCTTAGAGGATGGACGGTCCCAAGCATCCTTTAAGTTACTTGTACATTTACTGCAGTTCACTTGAGTTGGTTTACACTGTATAAGTATGTATGTCCTGACTCAACTGTTTGTGTTTTATTTACACTCGGGTCAGCCTAAGTATTTACAGCTTTGGATTTCTCTTTCTAGAGCTAGGAATCGCTGGAGATTCTGCTTATCTAGTTATTTATCTATTTCCGTTTCAGTTGTTCTACTTCAACTCTTGTATTAGTGGACTTCTATGTATTTGGGATTTCTATTGTGTTTGTTCTCCGACTGGTATTATGTATTTTTTTTGAGACTTTGTTATAGTAGCTTCATGAACTACTATGCTATTTTAATTTCTGCTGCGAGTTATTCTGATATTTTCGTGTCTGTGATTCTGTGATTTGCTCCAAATTTATTACAATCAGTTATTTTGAATTATTCAAGTCTGACATGTGTGGATTATTGTCGATTTGAATGGTCTAAAATAGTGGGTCGTTACAGTTGGTATCAGATCTTTGGTTTTTAGGTAAACCTTAGCCTGCGGAGCAAAAACTCATTAGAGATATGATAGAAATACCCTAGAATCAGTGAAATCAACCTCAGAATCATTCTTTGCGAGAGAACGTATTTTCAAAGTACAAACTGATTTGAAAATGATTTTTCAAACGATTTTTCAAAGATTATTTTGATATAAAATTTTCTTGTTTTAAAACGAAATTTATTTTTCTAAACATCCTTCCTTTCGTATCTACTTTGTTAGTATTTTCTTTCTTTAGGATATCTTTCCAAGTAAATTTATCTTGTCTTACCTTAATTTATCTGTCTCTTCTCTTTACCTTTGTCCTAAATTTCATTCTTGACTTTCCAGGATGAATCGTACAAAAACCAGAGGTAGGGGTCGTGGTATTGCCCCAGCTCCTCAGCTTGTTGCACATGTTAGGTTTACTGTTCTCTGTAAGGAATTCTCTCAACTTGGTGGAACCAAGTTTAACGGTTCAGAGAGCATTATTGAAGCCCAGCAATGGTTACAGAGTTTAGAGAGGATATTTACTGGTCTTGCCCAGAAACGTCATTTAGCAACATGGCAGTTGCAGGAGGCTGCCCAAGATTGGTGGGAGTCTATTACGGCTAACACCGTCGAGACTGATCTTACGTGGGAGCAGTTCCGGTATCTTCTTATGTTTCTTTGAACTCTATTTTTCTATCTCTTTCGTGCCTTTTCTAAGTTTATCTATCGTCTTTTCGGGGATGCTTTCGTTGCTAGGTGGATGCCCGAGGCAAGGAAATCCCAACTTTATAGGGAGTTCATGGATCTCAAGCAGGGAAGCATGTCTTTTTCAAAGTATGAGAGGAAGTTCAAAGAACTTTCTAAGTTCGGTCCTTGCCTGATAGACACTCCTCTCAAGAAGAATGAGAAGTTCATTGCTAGTGCTCGTCCTGAGTACTATGATCGTCTTATTGCCCATGTTCATAGCCCTTTCACTGGACTTATGAATATGGCTATTCGTTATGAGAGCCCTACTTCTAAGGGTCCTGCTATTGTTGATGCTCCTTTATCTCAGTCTTCCTCTGCTAACTCTAAGAAGAGAAAGCCCAATTTCTAGCAGAAGAAGAATGGGCTCAAGCATCCGGGTATGGGATCTTCTTCATCTTCTCCTTCTCAAAGACAACCTATTGACCTTTCTACCATCACCTGCTTCAAATATGATCAGAAGGGACACTATGCCAATTGTTTCCCTACTCTAGCTAGTGCTGCTGTTCCTCCTCCGGCTCAGTTGATGAGGCATGATCTTTGTCATATCTATCTTCTGCCTGGTCATTTCCGAAAGGATTGCCCTACCCGGTAGAAGGGTAAGGCTTCCGGTATATTTTCTGTCACCTCTGCATCTTCTCCAGCTCCTATTCCTAGTGATGACCAAGGTACTCTTCAGGGAACCTTTTCTTTATTTCATCATCTTGTTTGTGTTTTATTTGATATTGGAGCTTCCCATAGTTTTATTTCTGTTGATTTGTGTGATAAGTTCGAGCATCTCCTTTCTTCTGAGTATGCTTCTGTACCTTTATGTGTTTCAAATCCCATTGGAGGCCCGCAAAACTTAATAGGATTTGTAAGTAAGTGAAGCTTCTCTATTCTGATCATTGCTTTAGTGGTGATTTCTATGTTCTGGGCTTTGATGCTTTTGATTTATTGCTTGGAAGTGATTGGCTAGGTGGGCATGATGCCCATATCTCTTGTAAAGCCCGGTCTGTTTATCTTGCCGATGATCAAGGAAATCCCTTGATTATTCAGTGCCGCACGCCTCAGGATTTTGCTGGCAGTTTTATTTATTCTCTGGATTCTTCTTCTAGTGATCTACATTCGACCCTTGTGGTCAAATTCTATCCCGATGTATTTGGTGGAGTCACTGCTTTACCTCCTAAGTGGGAAATTGATTTCCGTATTGATCTTATTCCTAGAGCTCGACCTGTAGTTCTTCCTCCTAAAAGAATGGCACCCCGTGAGATGGTTGAGTTGGGAAAGCAAATTGAGGACTTGTTCTCCAAAGGTTTGATCAGACCTAGCCATTCAAAAGGGGAGCAGCATTGGCTTTCGTCAATATGTCCAATGGTTCTTCGAGGATGTGTGTTGACTATAGAGAGCTGATCATGCTCACTATGAAAAACAGATATCCAATACCTCGTATCAATGATATGTTTGATCAGTATTATGGTGCCACTGTTTTCTCTTAGCTTGATCTTGCCACAGGTTTCCACCAGCTCAGGGTTGCTAAGGAAAGTATTCCCAAGACTGCTTTCCGTACCGAGAATGGGTTCTATGAATGGTTAGTCATGCCTTTTTGTTTGACTAATGCTCCTGCTTCCTTTGTTGATTTGATGAATCGTGTTTTTCTTGATGTGCTTAATAAATTTGCTCTAGTCTTTGTTGATGATATCCTTGTCTTTTCTAAGACGAAGAAAGAGCATGAGTCTCATTTGAAATATGTTCTGGAGATTCTTAGAAATCATCAATTGAAGGCTAAATTTTCTAAATGCCATTTCTGGAAGGATGAAGTCCGATTCCTTGGACATATTGTTTCTAGTAATGGAGTTTCTATTGATCCAGTCAAGATCGCTGCGATCAATGTAAGTCTTTCCTTCTTTCTCTTTTCCTTCGTCATTTAATTATTCTATCTTTTCTATCGTTCTTATTTCTCCCTATTTTGTTACAGGATTGGGAAACTCCTAAGACTCCTTCTGAGATTCATAGTTTTCTGGGCCTTGCCGGTTATTACCGGAGATTCATTGAGAATTTTGCTTGGATTGCTGCACCTCTCACTGCTTTGACTCGTAAGAATGCTAGAGTATCTGGGTTATTGTGGATAGACTGTCCAAGTCCGCTCATTTCATTCCGGTCAAGTCTACCCGTTCTGCTTCTAGCTTATCTGAGACCTACGTGAGAGAGATTGTTCGTCTCCATGGTGTTCCTATCAGTATTGTTTGTGATCGTGATCCTATCTTTACTAGTCAGGTTTGGAAAGCTTTTCAGGAATCTTTAGGTACTCATATAAATCTAAGCACTGCTTACCATCCACAGACCGACGGTCAAACGGAAAGAGTGAATTAGATTCTCAAAGATCTTCTTCGTGCTTGTGTGCTTGATTATGGAGGATCTTGGGAAGATCATATCCATCTTCTCGAATTCACCTACAATAATAGTTATCAGGTATAATCTAATCTTCTAGTTTAAGCTTATCTTAATCCTTTATCTATCTCATTCCATCTTTGAATCCATGCCAGTATTAAAATGTCTCCGTTTGCTGCTCTTTACGGATGACCTTGTAGATCTCCATCTTGCTGGATTGAATCTGGTAATCGTTTGGTTCATTGGTCCTTTTCGCATTATGGAAAGAGTTGGTTCTTTGGCTTATCGTCTAGATTTGCCCGAAAAGCTTTCTGGAGTGCATGATGTATACCACGTCTCACATCTTCGCCAGTATCTTCACGACCCATCTCTTATTGTTCAGCCTTTTGCTCTTGATAGTTTGGATATTGAGCCTAATCTGACTGTCGAGAGGAAGCCACTTCGTATTGTCGACAAAGGTACGAAGCAACTAAGAAGGAAATCTGTTAATCTGATCAAAGTACAGTGGAGTACTGATGATCGAGATTGTACCTGGGAGACGGAGGAGAGAACTCGTGCTTCGAATCCTGAATTATTTATTTCAGGTACTGTTTGTTTTCTATCTCGCTTTCTTTATTTTCCTTGTTCGTTCTTTTCGAGGATGAAAAGATTTGAGTGGGGAAGAGTGTAACAACCCTAGATTTTTGAAATATTTTGAAATAATATTTTATTTCATTTTGAAAATATTTTAAAATTTATTTTATTACAAGATTTTTTTTTAAAACATTTTAGAAGTGTAGTGATAATTTTCCAATGTTAATTGTATATTGTTTACAATTTTTAATTCTAGTTTCAATTTAATAAACTATTTTCTTATTTGTTTTCTATTTTTCCTTAAAATATTTATGTATTTCCATTTCTACTTTATTTTTTTAATTTTAATTTTATTTACTTATTTTTTATTGGTTTATTTTGAATAAAAGAAATTAGAAATTTGAAGAGACAAACCTTTTCATTTCTTGTGACTTTTCATCAGACTTGCCTTTTCATTTTCTTTGAATTTTCATTTCATTCTTTGGCGGTACATTCCCTATTCTTATAGCCGTGTATTTTGTTTGATATTCACGTGAGAAACTTCTCACTACTTCATTTCTCACGGCCACTTCATTTCTGAAAATAAGTTGTAAGCTTTTAATGGCTTTTCTTTATTACTTTTTCTTCTTATTTTCAATAATTTTGCCTTGCTCCTCTTCAAGCTATGCTCGGCCTAACCCCTTCACCACCTTCACCGACCACTACATCACTTCCTCTTTATCACCATCCACGGCCTGACCTCCTCCTCCTCTGACCAATACTGGCCGTGACCACCAAGTGGTGTAAACACCACAAAAACATTGCAAACCCTTCCAAAAATGCATAGCCAAGCCTAGTATTTCACCACCATAGCCACCACCACCAGCAAGTACACCATCTCTGTCCATCACTTCAGCCATCACCATACCTGTACCTGACCAAGGTCGAGCCCACTTGACCTTTGGCCGAGCCTAAATGTTAAAAAAAAAAACTCCTCTTTTTCCTTTTCCTTTGACCTACCCTATGTTGTAACTCCTACCTCTTCATCTCCTAGCCTAGCCGTGTGTTTTGACCCATACCCGAGCCTATAACATCATCATGGCCGAGGATAAGGAAACTCCAGGCCGAGCACTTGAGTGGTTAAGGCAAGGTCAAGTCACTTTGTTCTTTGTTGCTTCTTATTTTCATTTGTTTCAATTGTATTTTGTGTTAAATATATATATATATATATATATGTTTATATGGTCTTGTTTTGTTTGTTGTTTACAAGATCAACATCTTGGCTCTCCATTCAATTGAATCAAAAGTCATGCTATATCGTGCTTTCTGGAATTTATTCGTGTAGTTTGATTTGCTTACTCCAGCTTGAAAAGGTGAGTATTCACTCATGACATTTATACTTATATAATTTGTGAAGTGACAACAAGTGAATGTGTAGAATTGTTATATCTGTAGAATTGTTATATCATGTTATACCTGCCTGTGATGTGAATTATATGATGTTAAACCCTGTTATAAACTTGTCACATCATCTGCTATGTTATATTCTGTCATATTGTTTATTTATTTCTGTTTCTCACACTGCAAGTTCCCTGTAGAATAGAATCACTATGGGTTGAAATGATACATAAGCGAACGGAATTTAGAATAGGGAAAAATCGTTATGGGCTGAAATGATAAGCCTGAGCGATTTTTATTCATTTTATTTAACTTGGAATTGCGAGTTTGAAATGATAGAACCCGGATTTTTTCTTAGTAAATTGCGGATTGAAATGATATATTATCCGTATCACTTGAATTACGTTAGAAAATTTTATACATACCCCGCGGTTATTATATATATTTTTCTGAAAATTTTAAAGTATTTTAAAATGTAAAAGTATGATAATTTGTTTCAAATTTGAATTTAAAATGACCTAATAAAGTGTTATTGATTTTTCTATGAATTAAAATGGTTAGATAAATGAATGCTTAAAAGTGTAATTTAAAATATAACTTAAAATTCAAATTTGAGATTTTGTTTAAAATTGAAGTTAAGTTAAGTAAATAAAATGGAAATAATTTTATATTTTGAAATGGTAATTAAAACTTAAGTGTTAGGTTAATTTTTAAAATGCAAAGAATAGAAAATTGTACACTTGAATTTAATAAGTGAATTATTAAAAAAAATTGATTTTTTTGTTTAAATTTTACTTTATAAAAATCATAAGTTAAAGGGTATTTAAATGAACATTTTTGAGTGGAAAAATATGATCTTTACAAGTTAAAAGGGTTAAAATCAAAGTTTAATTGTTTCTGAAATTTCATTGAAAATCTGGAAATTTAATTAATAGCACTTTAGAAATGCTATCATTTCTGAAGTCAACTTAAAATCTGAAGTAAAGGATATTACAACACTTTGTAAGTGTTGTGGTTGATGCAAATGAAGTATGGCTCAAACTTAACTAAGTGATATTACAGCACTTTGTAAGTGCTGTAGTTGCAGAAAACTAAAACTTGAACTATTATAGCAGTTTTGTAAATGCTATCTTTATTGAATTGAACTATTTTTCAACTAAAACCGAACTATTACAGCAGTTTTAAATGCTCTCTTTGCGGAATTGAATTGTTTTCAAATGTAACTTACTGTAGCATTTTCTAAGTGCTGCGAAAGCTGAAATTCCACTGTTTTAATGTATTTAAGCGAATAAATGAGCTCAGAAAAGGCTAAATTTTTAGGAATTGAATATTTGATTTGTAAATATAATGATTTCACTTTTAAATGGTTTAAATGAAGTTTTTTGATTTGAAATATAAACTATTTTTGAAATTTATAACCACGGGTTATAATAACGATTGGATGTTAAAGAGACCGAGATCGGATATAGACATACTCTATGTCGATACCGAAAACCACTTTAACAACTATGAACGTGGTGGAGTTTCCAGAGTCAAGTAGGATGGTGGTGATGATCCTATTTTGGTATGAACGTGGACCCAACTCCCGTGAGTTAGCTTAAGGTGGCTAAAACAGGAGCGATCTCGGGCCAGAAGAGGTAGCACCTCTGCTCGGACACATTTCTTCGATACCATTCTACCACTTTGTGATTGTTTGGTGGCCAGCCTTTGATTTGGAGTGTGTTCCGAGGTGGGCGTAGTGGCTACTACGTTACCACCAGCCCTTGTGTGTAATTGGTATATCTACCCTGGCATTGCCTTGTGTGCCGTGTCACCTACCATAGCGAGCCTTACTACAAGTTTGATTTGTGTCATACCTATGGAGTATCTTCTCATAGTCTCCCGATCAGGAGACATGCATGTACTGTATAGACTATTGGCACTATTATGCGTTAAGGGCTGTATGGGTAACCCCATAACCCTATTTTAAAGTAAGTTTATTTTACTGTAGACATCATATATTTACCATGACAATGTTAATCAGTATTAGTTTTGGGTGTATTTATTAAGACAAATGGTATTTTAAATATTAGCTAGTAATTATTGAATCTAAAGTATGTCAAAATTTTAATAAACAAATATTTGACATACCAATATTAGCTGGTATTTTTTTAACGGATAGACCATAAAAATCAAATTGTTTACTAAAATATTTGGCTTGTCAAATATTGCTTTGTCAAAGGTTAGAATGTCAAAATTTTAAACATGCTGACATAAGGTAAATATTTGCAATTCAAATACGAGCCATGAATTGGTCCGAGTATTTGTTAGGAAAATATCGGTCATGCAAACGTAAGTCAAGCAAATTTTTCATAGAAAATAATATTTATCATGCAAATATTTACGAGACAAATATTTATCATGTAATACCAATAGGGTTGACGTATTTAGTTGGTGGTCCGGACTGCGAGACCAAAGATCATGAGTTTTAACCTCGAAACTTACAACTCTATAATAAGTATATGGAGTATGTCTTTGTTAGGCACATACTTCCCTAGAGTTTACAACTAAGGCTTGGCTCTCTAGGTTACTCGAAAAAAATAATATTTACCACAGATATAATTGACAAGCAAATATCCGTACAAAAAATTTCTAGAGAAATATCAACCATGCAAATATTGATAGAGTTAAGGGTGTTCCTTAAGGACGATTATATAATTTATTATATAACTTAACTCTTGTATAAGAATTTTTTTTGAAGTATAGTATGATTTTGGTTCTGATTGCTATTGTATGTGTTGATACAATATAATATAAGTAATGATCTGAGTACATCAAACAAATATAAATAGAGAATCCTTAATAAAATGAATTTAATCTATTGCAATTGCGAATGTATTTGTCACCATGAGTTAACATTTAAAATATTTATACCTGAACTGTTCCTAATCAAGATGTATCAAAAAAAGACATCGATACATTCATTGTGACTAGTGAACGCAATGTTCTTCATGTGATGGAGATGAATTACTCATAATAGTTGGGTACTCCATGGAATTACGTACTTGTGGTCATTGGGAATAATCACATAATGACTCAACTAGAATATTTCATAGGTTAAAACAACTAAGTCAAAAGAAGATCTCATGTACCTGTTGGAACTAGGCCAACCGAAAGCGGCTTAATTGGATAAATTTCGAAAAAAAATTCTTTTGGATTCTTATTGGGCTTATGTAGTCTAAATGTATATTAAATCCAATCTAATAAATTTTATATAAAATCTGATTTTGTCTAAAATGTTAAAATGGAATTTCAATATGATTTAAATTTGTATGTATTATGATGAATTTATCAAATATATTCATTTATGTGAAGTGTAAGCATAGTATATAACTAGTGCTTATATGTATAAATGAAATATGTATAAATGAATTTAGAGTAGGAAACCTTTTGTTTCCCTCTTTTAACCTATGCAATTAGATATGTCAATATATGAAGAGAGAGAAATCTTTCATTTTTCTCTCTCTAGTTATAATAATTGATGCTAAATGACATTTATAACTTATGAACTAAATTTACAAAAGCCTTTGTCGTCCAAGTTTTGACTAATGAAATATAAATGTACATATATAATAATTATAGATATATACATATGAATATAAAAATGGAAAACTTATTAGTTGTTTTAAATAACTTGAAATCCAATATTAACATTAATGAGAATGATTTCAATTGAAGAAAGATTCAATAACAAAAGGTTGCATTACTGTAGAAAAATCCTCTTACAAATTTAAATTAAACTACACGTGAATATTTCCATATACATTATTATTACAATTTAATAATTAAGATCTAAACAACATATATTTACAAACACTGTAGCATATGATATATGTATATATACACGCACAAATAAGTTTGATTTTAAGGTTAAAAGTTCTGATTAAACTTTAATTTGGAAATGGAACTATAGTTTAAGATTTTACGTAAGATTTTAAAGATAGAAAAACATAAAGAATTAGAATTTGCACTAAGTCCATGTATTAATTTTAAATCAATTTTTTTTGAAACGGTGATTGAAACATTTATATTCAAGTATTTACCATATAAATTAAGGATTAATTTAGAAGAACAGTACATAATTTAACATACACAATTCATTTGCATTTAAGTATACACTATATATGTATGTATGTATGTATGTATGTATGTATGTATAATTATAAGTAAAAAGTTTCATTCAAAATTAACTTTAAGTTTCACAAATTTCCAAAAGAAAATAAAAGAAATTTGGATAAATTAGACGTGTGTAAATTTTGTGATAAGAACTTACATATCTAAACAATACGATGAATAATAATAAGTTGTCAAAAGTAACATGGGATTCAAAATATATCAATGTATCATGAATATATATTAAAGGGGGATGATGAACAAACATGGATCCAAATCGAAACAGTAAAATAAACATGTTTTAATCGAAATAGACATAATGGAGGTTTAATTTACATGTGGCGAGATGATTAATTGAAACATAAGATGAATCGTACAAAGTCTAATTATATCAATGATATAAATACGTAGGTGAATTTAAATTAGATAATTACCTTTGGATGTATCCAATAAATCACACCTTGAAAAATGAATCAAAACTCTTAGATTCAGAAATAAACATCCAGATTTTGCAAGGATCAAGAGGGATATATCACTTTTAATGAACTAATTTGATTTATATTTGTTTTGGGATAATTTTAATGATGGAAGCTCCTAAATTTTCGACCATTAGAGAGGAAGGAGAGAATTGAAGAGTTATCAAAAGAATGAATAACCAAAAGGTTATGAAAAGAATAAAATAAAGAATGTAATCAATACCCAATTAAAGGAAGATTTATTTCTTCTTTATATTTTTTTCCCCTTTATTCATTAATTCATATCATATCATCTTCTCTTATTTTTATGGCCAGCCAAACATGGAGGCAACATGCATTTATTTCATTTGAATCTAATATAAATAATATATCAATATCTTATATCGATGCGTGCATTTACAACTTTTATTTAAACGCTTTATTAAATGCTAATGGTATACAAACAAATAAAATATAATATTCAATATTTTAGAATTATTAATTAATCTAATTAATATACAATGATTATAAATTAATTATATCATGTGGTTTATCTGAAGCTGTTCAGTTAAAACTGCGCTAAAGTCCCGTAAAATCACCGCTATAGCGCATACCGCTCTTCATCCGCTACGCTATTTCAATTTAGCCCTATTAAAAAGTAGATCCACTTTAGGTCCCACTACATTCTCTAAATCAAGCTTTTTAGCACCCGCTTTAGTTATATTATTATACAAAAGTTTATTTGACTAGTTCTCTTTAAAACCAAACCAAAAAATTTAGGGGAAAGACCTTATTTTAAGGCATAATTGCTCAATATAAGTTAGAAATCTATTGTAATCATCAAAATAGTCTGCATGAATCATGATAGTCTTCGATTTTGTTATATAAGATTAAAAAATATTTTGTTTTCCTATATAAATGATGTAAGAATGAGAATAAATTAATTTTGAATGTTTGGTTTCGTATCTAATAATGCTTTTTGAACCTCCACTATCTTTCAATATATCCTCACTTTATCCCCGCTATAATCTTTTGCACCTCCACCACTATAGAATCGGTAAGCGCTTTAACTGCACAGAGTCGGAGTATTCATCATTACGGTTGTGCAACTCAATGGTGCAAATTCGATCAACGATTAATATTAAACACATCAAATATTAGCATTCACAATCACCTTAGCTAGTAGTGTGACATTTTAGCTGAATTTATCGTCTACACATCCTTTTGGTAAAATCCATTTTTACTTATTAAATGTTACCAGGAAGTGGCAATCATTTACCCAATTCTCTTTTTCAAAACTATATCATTTTGGACTTATGAAATTTGGTAATGGTCAAAATTCTAATATCGTTCATATTCAACTCTATAGTCCAAACAAAAAGTCCTTGGATCAAGGATAACAATTATTGTTAACCATACTGCTTTGGTTAGAGACTTTGACTTTGAGTTGACTTCAGTTGGTCGTAATACTAACCTCATATAACTAAGGGGACGAATCTTCTCTTGAATAGTGTTTCACTTTCAATGCTTCTATTCGACCCAACTATAGTTGTTCGATGGACGTCGTGCCACGATTTAACTATAATCAATGCGAAGCATCCACATTGAAGATCATCGGTATTCTCAAGTCGAGAGAACCATGTAATTTTGTAACATCGATATTTTCAGTTTGACCTTAGTTATATAAACCAACAGAAAACTATCGAGTGATTTATTCCATAGTTATCTAATAACTACCAGTACATAACCCCTTGATGCCCCAGTAATCATGAGTAATACACAACCCAACATTTATAAAGCGTTATGTACTTTAGTCTCAACAGATGCATCGATATGTAGTCTCAATACATCTTGACTAGGAATATTTAAAATAGTATGTTTAATTTAATTGTGTTAGATTACTCATTGTTACAACACTTTGTAACTACTATCATAAAACATACCATCTATGGATTTTCTACGAAATATACTTTTAATTAAATTAACTAATTAATATAACACATTATATCAAGTTATAATAGGAGGAAAACACCTTTTATTTTGAACAAGATTGGTTATCAAGTTAGATATATGTAACAAGTTACATAATTCCCCCTAGGGCATACCCCTAACTCTATCAGTCTCCCACTTGCACTTGGGATTAATTATGAAATCTATGTCCCATCCCTTCAATCAGTTGGATGAGAATGGATCGAGTTAGACCATTCGTGAATAGATCTGCATTGTTGGTTTAATTAACTATTCTGTCAATCAGCTCTCTGCGATGTTGATAAACTATCTATATCATGTAAAACTATTCTGAGTATATTTCTCGATTCTAGTGAGCTCTTACTATTACATTGTTATCATATAACAATGATATAGAATTCTTAATACTTGGAATCACACATAGTTCGGTTATAAATTTGTGCATTTATATTTATATACATTGCTTAAATTGCAGTGCTATTTAATGCGTTGTACTAGCCTTTCGTTGAATCGGCCATAAACTTTTGTTTGAACATTTCCAACTTAAAGCCTCGTAAATAAGGTTTGAATACGAATGTAATATCAACATATTATACTCGATAGTACTTATGAATTCCAAGTCCGAACACTCTTTCATAAAGAGTTAATTGTTTATGTAAACAATTTTATAGTATTTCGTAAATACTCGAGAACACTCCAAACTACCATTAGTGATCTTAATTTGGATTTGATATTTGCTTCATGCATCAAATACAAAAGCCAATTACAATATTAGACAATTGAACATGTGTGATAATTCCTATTATTAATACATAAGGGCTCCATCTTACATATTCCATATTAAACATTTTAATATGGTGTCTTTGCATATCATTTGGGGCATTCACAAAATCGTTTATGCTTATTATAAAGATATAATTTTCAAATCTTATATCAAGTATTAAACAACCAAACTATTACTTATTTTAACATAAGTACATCATTAACAATCAAACTATTACTGATTTTAACATAAGTACATCATTAACAATCTATAACATGTTGTTTACTTATAGCCTAGAAATACATTTGTATCTTTTAGTTGTTATTTCTTATGGACACATGCTTCTCTAACATTTTGACTGGAATCAAATTATTTAATATTTTTATCAAAATACTTATTCAATTTGATGCTAGTAAGTGATTCTTTCATATTATTTATTGGATCGTATCCAAAAAACCTACAAACTCAATATCGCTCCTACTAACTTCGAGGCACTTTGGTTATTATGTGCAAATGATCCACTCTAAATCATTATTTAGACTTTTTCCATCTCAACACATCAAAACACAATGTTATACCAAGCGATAATTTTTTAAGTAAATTTGAAACAACTTAAGCACGTTCAATGACGAATCTATTACATGAATTTCAATAATTGAAATTTACGATGTTACTCTTATCAACTTTACTCATTTACGACACATTCACGATCGATAAGATCATGTCCCTTTAGGTATTACTACCAAAATCATATTTTGATGACTTATTTGGAATCCCTTTCGGATTTGTGCATCAAATCATTTCGTAGAGTCAATACTCTTAATGACTTAATTGCCAACCAATGATTATTTGTTCTCGACATTGATAAGAAACCCATAGTTTCTCTTCAGTATGTGAGAACACTTATTAAACACTCTAATGTGATATGTTCATTTAGGTTCAGTTAATTTCATTTCATCCAATATGACCTATTTTATCTTTGGATCATATCCAAATCTATTTTAATACCAATAATTTCTCAAAGAATTTCTTTGCTACAAAGTTGGTATTTTGAAACAGCAGTTGTTTCTTAGTGCAATGGAATAGGTATTTATAAACACTTTATTTTCTTATATATAAAACTAATTTGGTTTTATTTTATAAAACTTATGTTCAAAACATGAATTGGTCATCCGATGAAAGTCATTCCCAACTCCTTTAGGGGTGATTCATAAAAGATCCATCACGAATAATTATTACATGTACTCTCTCGACTCGTATAACTTGATAACTCCTTTTCCTAGGATATGTTAGGGTTTCTTATAAAGCCTTATCTTGTATGATTTTGTAACCTATCTTAGATGAAATTAATTTGGACCATGTGTACTACTTTTAAGTACATGACCTTATAGAAAAAAGTTAACTCAATTTCACTCACAATTAATCGTACTCCATTCAACAAAGTTCGATTGCTCCTTATTGATACATCATTATGTGTCATAGGGAGGAGTGACTTTTGAGCTTGAATCTTTATTCATTTTTAGAAATGTTTAGAACTCTTTCCAATATGCTCACCTATTCGATCGAATTGAATCATTTTATTTTTTATTGCATGTAATTTTATTTAGTTCCATTTCATACTCTATGAGCATACCATTGACATACTACATATGTATCAAACTATATAGTTAAAGTGCTTAGCGATTCTGTAGCAGGGGAGGTGCAAAAAATTAAAGTAGAGATAAAGTGGGGAGACAGTGGAAATAGAGAAGGTGCTTAAAACTTTATTAGATATAAACCAATATTTAAAGTTAATTTATTCTCATTTTCACATCGGTTATATAGGAAAAATATATTGTTTACTCTTATTTAAAAAAATAAAAGAATATCATGATTTATGCAGACTAGATTTGGTGACAACAATAGATTTTTAACTTATATTGAGCACTTATGCCTTAAAATTAGGTCTTTACCCTAACTTTGTATATTTAGTTTAAAAGAGAACTAGTTAAATCAATCTTTGTATATTAACGTTGCTAAAGCGGGTGCTAAAAACCTTAATTTAGTGGGTGTAGTGAAGAATGGCAAGGCTTAAGCAAATCTACTATTTAATTGCGCTAAATTGAAATAGCATAGCGGTCGAAGAGCGCTATGTGCTATAACAGGAATTTTGCGAGGCTTTAAGGAAGCTTTAACCGCACTGGTATCAAATACGCATGTTCATGTCAATGATAACTCATCGGTGAATATAACGAAGTATGTGGAATCGTTTTGGTATTAATGGACTTGCGATTGCATGAATCAATATGTATCAATCTGAAGGTTCCTCGACTCTTATGATGCTCCCACTGAATGAGTGTGTTGTCCTTAATTATCTAAAATACTATTCTCTAATACCATATGATTCATAGTCATATAATCAAATAATTATTTTTCAAAACTATGACTTAGTCCATAATTCCAAAATAATTGTAAATAAATTTAGATACTTTTGTATTTTTCAACGCATCAAAAATACCACTATTATAGTTTTATTTTTTAGTCAACACTGAAAAATTATTATTATTTTATAAATAATGTTTGGTACATTTTATGAAAAAATTTCATAATTTGATGTATCTAATAAGCATTATATGGCATGCTCCCACTATTTTCCCTATTACTATAATAGCATATGAAATACGAAGCTCCATTCTACCACTTAATATAAGCTATATTTAAAAATACATTTTGGAATAGAAATCATATTTATTCAAATGTTAAGTATTATCTATTATTTTACAATTCTCGTTTTTGACGTTTATTTATGAAGCGAAATTGACCATTCACTCTCTTCATCCCAACCATGTCTTAGATTACATCCACTCTTATGCTTTCGATTTCATTTTTAAATGGTCGAACTATTCAAAGGAAATACTTACTATAATATCATAACGAACTCTTTACAAAAGTGTCTTTTGTCATCCTTAACTTTAAGGATATCAAATAAATTGCACTTTACGTAAACTGATCAAACCGACATTTTAGTGATTGAATTCTTAGACCAATCTTATAGCCTTTGATATAATGTTACATTTAACATAACAAGATCATTAATATAATCAATCATATTGAATATATGATCTCACACTATAGTTCACTTTCTTATTTCAATGAACTAATTTCATCGAGGTTTCGTACATTACGAATTGCGACCGTTCACCATATAACATTCTTATGTAATTGCATATGGATCAAATATCCATATTCTTGCACTGCTTTTAGAGTTTGAAATCCGTTACGCAGTCTCGGGGTAGTAAACTCATAAGCGATCAAGTTACGAACATATTTAGTGGTTGTATAATTAGGCACTTGCGTGGCTTCACATTCGAAAATTTATTGGTAAGTATATTTAATATTTTTTTATCAATATCTGATTCAGTTCTTTTGTAACTTTTAATTGATAAACATTTTATCAATTATATTTAATGCATAAATTTATCGAAGTATATTATTTTTATTATACATAACAGATGTTCTTACAATATTATAAAGGTTAAATGTTACCATATCATTTTTCTAATAAGGCTCCCATTAGTTTTTTATGTTTTTCCAAACCCTAAGACGAAACATAGAAGTCTTTCAACTTCACTAGTAGGTGTTAGAGCTCGTATATCTTGGGATTCTGACCTTGAGGAAAGCTCAACAAATCATACTTCCATATATGATGGATAACTCCTTATTATTTATACAATAAACAACTCCTAACCCATGGTTCCTTACCCTAATTTCATTTTTTACTTGAGGAAAGATTATCAAGTAAAAATAGATTATTCACTCGTACCTACCATTTTATGATGGCCTAAGTATACCATATATACATTGAGTAAGCTCAACAAATATTTATAAGTATCTTACCTCATCAAGCCTATACATTAATAATACTACACATAACATCTCTTGCTTGAGGAAAGCTCAACAACTAGAGAGTATGCAAGTAATTTATCAAAGCATAAATGGTAGAGGACAACTTTATAAAAGATCATAATCTTCAACGTATTATATCAGGAAATGTCGAACTATGGAATAATGTATTTCTTGTGAAATACCCTCGCTATTTAAGTGTTAGACATATTAGAAATCATGGTATACGCACTATATGTATCTATTCCCTAAGTCTATTCCGGGTTCTTTAATGTTCCACTTTAATTTATATACTCATATTATATAAGTTTCATTATTATATAACTTTTATATTTTAATGAAATTATACAATAATCTTATGTATAATGTAATAGTAATTAAAGCTTATTAATTAATTTTAATTAATTAACTCTTTACATAATTTTATATTATTCTAATATAACATTTACATCGAATATTTATGTTTATATTATAACCTTAATAGTATAACACATATACCTTATATATTTGTGTAATCTTTATTTAATTAATTAACCTTTAATTAGTTTATTTAATTAAAGACATTTAATTAAATTACATTAATTTTGAAAGTCATTTTATATATACATACATATATATACTATCTTAAACATTTTAAGCTAATACAACATATATAATACATGGATATATATATATAATTAACTTATTTAATTTATTTATTTTATTAATCTTATTAATAAATTAGTTTTCTAAATTAGTGTCTAAATTTTAAATTCAAAATTTTTAATTTTCAAACACTTCGGAATTTTATTACCTTTTCAAACATTTTAAAAAATTATGTTATATTGTAACTTTCATAATAAACATGTTTCAATTTAAATTTAACTTTTGAATTTAAAATCTTTACCTCAATTTTCAAAATAACTTGTAAAATTACCTAAGGCCCAATTTAATTTGGGTCTTTTCTATTAGAGGCAACCTTTGAGCTCGCTTCACCTTTCAGGCCTGGCTGTTAACTAGGTAGGATAAAGTACTTGATTTATCAATTCCAATCATAGAAATTACCTTTCTAGACACCATACTAAGTGGTCAAGCTTAAAAATTTAACCCTAACATGACTAATTTAGACCACATAGACTATTGGGCTTTGACATCATTGTTATAATCGGGCTTGCCAAAAGCGGGTTGATTGGGAAAATTTCAAAAAAATCCATATTGGATTCTTATTGGGCCCATATAGTATAAATGTATATTAGATCCAATCTAATAAAATTTTAAATAAAATATTATTTTATTTAAATGGTTAAAATGAAGATTTAAATATGATTTGAATTTGTATATATTATGATGAAAATGTCAAATACATATATTTGTGTGAAGTGTAAGTGCAGTATATAAGTAGTGTGTATATATGAATGAAACATGTACAAGTGATTTTAGATAAGGAGACTTTTGTTTGCCTCTCTTAGCATATGCAATTAACTAAGGGAAGATATGTCAATATATGAAGAGAGAGAGAGAGAAACCTTTCATTTATCTCTCTCGCTCTCTTTTTAATTGTAATAATTGATATATTAAATGACAATTATGACTTTTTAACCAAATTTATACATGCATTTGTTGTCCATGTTTTGAATAATGAAATATATGTGTACATATATAATAATTTGTAGATATATACATATGAATATAAAATAGAAAAATTAGTAGTAATTTAAAATAATTTGAAATCCAAAATTAACATCAATAAGAATGATTTCAATTGAAGAAAGGTTTGATAACAAAAGGTTGCATTAGTACACAAAATCCTCTTACAAATGTGAATTAAACTACACATGTATATTTTCATATTCATGATTATTACAATTTAATAATTTAGATCCCAAGAACATATATTTGCAACCACTATAGCATATGATATATGCATATATAGAAATAAGTTAGATTTTGAAGTTAATAATTTTGATTAAACTTTTAATTTAGGAATACAACTATAGTTTAGGATTTTACATAAGATTTTAAAACATAGTGAAGAACGAAGAATTAGAATTTGCACTAAAGTCCATTTACTAATTTTAAATCAAGTTTTTTGAAACGATGTTTGAAACATCTATATTCAAATAACTACCATATAAAATTAAAGATTAATTCAAAAGAACAGTAGATAAACTAACATATACAATTCGTTTGCATTTGAGTATGTAATGATGTATACAATTATATGAAAAAAGTCTCATTCAAACTTAACTTTTAGTTCCACAAATTTCCAAAACAAAATAAAAGAAATTTGGAAAAAATAGGCATGTGTAAATTCGGTGATAAGAACTTACAGATCTAAACAATGCAGTGAAATAACAAGTTATCAAAAGTAATATGAGATTCATAATATATCTATTTATCATGAATATATATTAAAGGGAGATGATGAACAAACATGGATCCGAATTAAAATAATAAAATAAACATGCTTTAATCAAAATAGACATAATGGAAGTTTAATTTACAAATGGCAAGATAATTAATTGGAACATGAGATCAATCATACAAAGTCCGATTATATCGATGATATAAAAAATAGGTGAATTTAAATTAGAGAACTGCCTTTCGATATAGCCAATAAATCACACCGTGAACAATGAATCAAAGCTCCTAAATTTAGGAATCAACATCTGGATTTCGCAAGTATCAAGAGGGATAAACCACTTTTAATGAACTAATTTGATTTGTATCTATTTTGAGATAATTTTAACGATGGAAGCTCCCAAAATTTCAGCCATTAGATGGGAAGGAGGTAATCAGAGAGTTATCAAAAGAATGAATGGCCAAAAGATTATGAAAAGAATAAAATAAAGAAGGCAATCAGTACCCAATTTAAGAGACTTTTTTCCTTCTTTATATTATTCTTTTCCCCTTATTGATTAATTCAAAGCTTATCATCCTCTCTTCTTTTTATTGCCGACAAAACATGGAGGCAACATGGGCCTTAAATGATCCCAAACCCATTTTGCGTTTATTTCATTTAAATCTAATTTAAACAATATATCGGTATCTTATATCAATGCGTGCATTTATAAGTTTTATTACATGCTTTATTAAACGCTAGTTGTATAAAAACAAATAAAATAAAATATAATAATCAATATTTCAGAAATATTAATAAATTTAATTAATATATGACAATTATAAATCAACTAAATAGTGTTGGTATATTTATAGTATTCATCATTATGGTTGTGCGACTCAAAGGTATAAATTCTATCGACGATTAATATTGAACAATTTGAATTCACAAATCACCTTAGCTAGTGATATAACATTTTGACTGAATTTATCATTTATACATTCTTTTGGTAAAATCCAAATTTATTTATTTAAGCATTACCTGGTAGTGACAATCATTTACACCAATTATCTTCGTCAAAACTATATCACTTTGGACTTGTGTAATTTGGTAATGGTCAAAATTCAATATCGTCCATATTCAATTCTATAGTCCAAACAAAAAGTCCTTGGTTCAATAATAACATTATTATTAACCGTACTACTATGGCCAAGACTTTGACTTTGAATTGACTTCAGTTGACCGTGATACTAACCTCATATAATTGAGGAGATGAATCCTCACTTGAATAGTGTTTCACTTCCAATGCTTTCACTCAACCCAACTATAGTAATTCGATGGACATCGTGCCCTAATTTAACATAATCATAGTGAAGCTTCCATACCAAAGATCAACAACATTCTTAAGTCGAGAGAACTGTTTAATTTTGTCACATCAATATTTTTCGTTTGACCTTAGTTATATTAACCAACAGAAAACTATCGAGTGAGTCATTCTATAATTATCCAGTAACTATCAATACATGATCCCTTGGTCCCCCCAGCAACCATGAGTAACACACTGTCCAACATTTGGAGAGCGTTACGTACACTAGTCTCAACAGATGTATCAAGAAAACTAATGTATCAATACCCAGTCTTGATACATCTTATCTAAGAACATTTAAAACAGTATGTTTAATTTCATTTTGATAGATTACTCATGGTGACAACACTATAACTACTATAATAAAACTTACCATCTTGGATTTTCTATTACACATACTTCTAATTAAATTATAATTAATATAACACATCATATCAAGTATATAATAGGAGGAAAACACATTTTATTTCGAATAAGGTTGGTTGTCGAGTTATATATATATATATATATATATATATATATATATATATATAAGTAATAATTGCCCCAAGGGCATACCTCTAACTCTATCAATAATGATGTGTAGTAGCCTTCAGACTTGATAAAACTATTGATCTTATGTATTTGTACTACATTTTGATTATGGTCAATCACATGACATAATGATAATGTTACGACCATAGTTGGATAAATGTCGAACTAGTTGAAGTGAAACACTAATAAAAAGAGAATTTGTCTTCTTTATTGAAGAAGGTTAGTTGAACTATAATTAGTAGTCAACCTAATGTTCAAATCTCTGGTTAGAGTAGATTTGTTGATCGAGAAATATTATCGAATTGAAACAAGGGATTTAAAGTGGCACTTTACAATTAACTATGGATATTTTTAAGCTTTTGACCATCGACCAAACTGTAAATATCTTAATAATAATGACGATGAAAAGAAAAACATGCACAAAATATATTCACTTAAGGTGTAGCTTAAAAAAGAATAGAAACTGGATTTCGCATGATGATCTAAAATGAACTGAACTCGTGCCTGATACTTTATTCAGTAAAGTCCGTACGAGCTTTAATATTTAAATTGTTTATTACTAAGGATCAAGTTTACAATAAGGAGTCAATGGAAAACTATTATTAACAATTTTTTGAATTTAACTTGTTTAAATTAATTTACAAATATTATAAATTAGTAATCAAAATTAGTAAAATTGTTGTATTTAATTTTTATAGCCTTTAATTAACGTATCTAGAGCCTTCAAATTAATTAGTGCAAATGTTGTATTTATTTATTATAATAACCCGCCCATCGTAATACTAGAAAATCAGCGTCTTACATCATCACACGACTTTCGAATACCATAACAGACAGATCATCGCGTAGAATTAGAACAAAACACTAAACTAAGACATCAATAAGATCTTACAATAGAATGACAATATATAATATACTGAATAAACATGAATATAGTATAATATAAGAGACCGCACTAGTGAAAGTATCTGACAAATAAATATCAGTACAGAATAGTCAGAATACACCAACTCCAAAATAAATATGGAGTTTTGAATAAATATCTGATACAATAGTCTCATATATAAATAACAGGTCTGTCATGTACAATAAAACAACAAGTATATGTATCTCAAAACATTAATGCCATGCCTCCAAAATGCTCCAACTGTGCACTCTATTAGCGTGTCTCCAAAAGCGCACCCGAACTACTCAATCGAGTACCCGAGAGTTGTCATGACATAAGCAAACAAAGACAAAAACTAATGTCAGACATAAAGTCTGGTGTAAGGGGAACTGTCTCAAAATACTGTATATTAAAACTATATACAAATAAATAAGAATTACAAAATCACAGACGACCCTCTCCACAAATGTGGCTCAGGGGATATCCAGAATGCCTATAAATAAGTACAGTAAATCCATCTCAAAAGTAGAGGATCATACGATAACCTGCTCTTCTCTTATGACAACAAGTTAGCACAGTACCTTCTATTGCACTGCACTAGCCCAAAACTACTAATGATATAGTATAAATATACCATGATCAAATCATGATCCCAAAACAATGATCACTACTGCTAAGATCGATAAGATACACCCCCAACGCGTATGGTCACTACTGCTAAGACCGAATAAGTACGTCACTACACGTATGGTTACTGCTGCTAAAGCCAAATAGATATGCTACAACACGTATGGTCACTACTGCTAAGACCAAACAGGTATGCCACAATGCGTATGGTTACTACTGCTAAGACCAAACTTTCGTAAGATTATGAACATAGGACTCAAAAACGTCCAAATGATCATAACAAGATAAAGTTATTCACGGTCCCTCTAAGACCATGTTGGGTGTGTTATAGTCATCAACAACACTCTAGGTACACCACAACATGGTCGATACTTGGGTAGGTCAAATAAGTCTATACCCTTGGTATGTCACAATAAGTCAACACCAAACAAATGTATATTAGTCTAAGATTGAAATCATAAAGTACGAACTTACTCCATATATGACGTATGTAATCGCCACACACGGCTCCAGTCACCATGACCTAAAACCCACCGAACAACTCAAAAAAATCTCATACTAACCAAAATCGCATTCCAAATGGAATGCCTGATCTCAATATCATAACACTCCTATGGTATACCCTCAAAAACCCACCAAAATTTCACTATTTATAACCCTCGAAAAATGGTAAATAGTGGTCTAAACCTCACCTCGATCTGACTTTGTATGCAAAATTTATCACATTTTGAAGTTTGCATAACACAAAGCACGTCGATCAACTTAAAGGCCATTCAGTCGACTGAACCAGAGCCGAGATGTACTTTTTTCCTCCCAACCAGTCGACTTAATAAACTAGGTTGGCTGACTAAATTGATAGTTTCCAGGCAATGAGCATGGACATGGAGTAGATTCCCCAAGCAATCGCCAATTTGCACGCCGTTTCCTTCGATGCTTCGCCCAATGGGTCACCTTACTACTAGAGCCTACCTTCATCCCATCAGACATCTGCGAAGGTTCATTTATTAGTGCTTTGGAAGTGGTTTCCTAAGTATATCAAAATTAATTTTGATACCAAAATCCACTCTTTGCACGAATAGACTTCAATGGACAATTATATCGACCCGACTTCCTTTAACATGCTAAAACGACACACCCAGCCTCCATGCCTTGTCCGTAACCTGTACATATGTCGATGTAATCAATGTATATCACTTCAAAATCATAAATAAACAATTTTATGAAGTGTAACAAGTAAATTAAGTAGGAGAATCATCACACCCACCTTAATTAAACCCAAGCCAAGCCATGTTGATGGCATGTGGCATCCTATGCTGCATTGTAGTGCTACGATATCTATTGAGGATTGGTAGTTGCGATATCCATTGAGAGGTTGGTGGATCACAAAATTACTCATTATTGTTTTTTGGTGACACTATAGTGTTGTTGATATGCGACATTATGCTTGATCAATGTTTCATGACATCCACTCATGCTTTGATGATGTGCGACATGCTTTCCATATGAGTGATACACAATAGTATTTATAAGCACCAATGATCTTCGCCATCCATATCACATTGATAACTTACAACATCTTTCTTTATATTGCTGCCTTTCAATATCCTCTTACTTGCTTGTTTCTGACATCTCTTATTATACTAATGAAGTGCGACACTAGTGTCATACGATATCATTGTTAGCTGCAAGCTTTCGACATCTTTTCTTTCTATGCAACACAAAATCCCTTGCCTCTTAATGAAAGCTTGTGAGAGTTTGGTGTGTATTAGACATTTGATGTCCCTCTATGGCACCGTGACATCCGTTGTTGTATGCTTCCTTGCTTTATTTTCGACATTCTTGACTTCGACATGCTGTTTCCAAGCTTTCGACATCAGACATCTCCTCTTGCTTTTTTGCCACCTTTTCAAAATCCCTGTTTTCGACATGCGTTCATGTTTTCAGCATCATAGTTTGCAAAAACATTTCCCCCTTAGTGTAGTGAAAATATTGACTTTTCAAGTCAATACCTTGATATTGGTGCCTACCACCTTAATATATATGTTGTTGCCTATTGGCATTCCTTATACATTCGGGCCGTTTACTTGAATTTTGATCAATCGCTCATGTACTTCCTCTTTCTCTCTGTAACTTCTCGTCCTTCTTCCCCTTTCTCTCTTTTACCTGCAACTTAAAAACAAAGTTCTTTTTAAATTCTCAGATTTTACTCAAAAACCTTTAATTTTTTGACATCCAAGCTTTAATCGAGGTATGGTTTTCATCTTAACCAATTGAATCGAGTGATTGGATTAAATATTTGTAAATTATAGCTAGGGTTTTATTTGGGCATTTTTGATTCGAAATCGACATTAGGGTTTAATAATTAGGTTTTGGTTGTTGATCTTCCAAGTATAAGTTAAATTATATATTTGTTATGCTTATGGGTGAATTTAACTAGCAAATTATCATATCGTTTGGGACTTTATTGATTAACTAAAGATTGTCGATATCAAATTTAATTTTTTTTAAGAGCTTTTGGTTTAGCTAAAAAAAGGGTTGTTATGAGTAACTTGAAACCGACAATAGAATTCACTAACTCATTTGATTTTGAAGTTATTGCCTTAAGGAATTAAATATCTAACATGATGTTCGACACAAAAAGGCCTTTTCCTTTAACCATTATTTTGAAAACTAGTTCAAAGCTAAAAAAATTAAAGTGCAAGATCTTTTTAATGTCGACAATCAATTAGGAATGTGATAACCATTCAGGTTTACATGCATGTTAAAGGGTTGTCATATAGATTTTACAACTCTACAATGAGTTGTTATCCCCTTTCGATAACTACTGAAAGTGTTGATAACTCAATATTCTTGTTCAAATCTTGTACGACATCACTAGATTTCCATATATTTATCGCATAGCAGACTTATAAATTACTTGTATATTCGATATCTTTATGAGTTTAGCAATTGACTAGACTATTTCTAAACTGTTCAACATTATATACTAATTTCGAAAATTTACTAATTCGATATTTGGTTATCGTTTCAATATTTCATTATATTTTTCATAAAAGGCTATTAATGCGACATCTCATGATTTCTATGTCAAATTATTGATTCAATATTCCATTAAAGATGATGTTAACATGATATTTAAATTAGACCTTTTCTACTAGTTATGAACTTACCATCTCACCACGAATTTAACAGTTGTTTACATACCCTCAACTTCCCAAGTATTTTATCAATTAGACATGAGATATTTGATGAGTTATTGAATTTTTGCGAGTGTAATAGTTATTTATGGATTTCAACAACTTATTGCTAGGATTGGGTAATTTCTAATTAATTACCTCCATTTGCTTAGGCATTTAATTGTCCATTTTGCGTATATGAGCATTCTAAAATGAGTAGCACTTCTCCGACTTTGTGTAATATCACCTGGTAGGCAAATGAAAAACAACAATTCAAGCAAGTGCTCCAAACCATCTCCTTTTGCCAAGAAAGGAGATTTCCGGCTCAACCAATCTTACATTGCTACTTAGGAGGAAGTAGACACAATTCTCCGACAATTTGGGATTACAAACATTGGGGCCATGCTTGCCGGTCCCTCTGGTAGGATATATAACCCTCTAGAGGGTTCTTTGCCATTATTCCTACCCATATTTGGAATTTGGGGTGTTTTCCTTTTTAAATTTTCCTCTTGTTATTCCTGAACATTTAACCTGATCCAGCTGACCCCCAATTCATATACTTATCTAAGCTGCCTAGAAGTCCTTGTTAAGGAGGATAAAATCCTTCTCTGAGTGTTGATACTCTTTATATGTTGGCAAATCCTATGAGGATTGGTGAAAAACTAGATAATCCATTGGACCGTGTCCGTCCTTTCTCAAAAAGCTTAATTGCTCATCCCATTAACAAGATAAAGGAAATGGAGAATCGATTTTTCTACGCCAAATGCTACTCCCTAAGATTAGGGGAACCTTCTCCGTAATCAATAAGTTTCTATTTTCCATAACTTAGGTTATATCTGTCATCCTCTTAAGATGAATGCTTTCTTTTAGATTCTGATTCCAAACACACTAGACCTTATGTCGACGATACCATTAAGATTCTGACTCGGGCGTCTAAGGGTATGGGTGATAGGATTACACTCTTAAGGGAGGCAAATCTCCATAATTATTCTCTGATTCTGGGTCACCACAAGATATTGGGTGAACCCTCGATGATGAAGGGGAGTGCTCAAGGAAAACGATCATCAGTTGTTGGCAACCAGAATGATTTCTCTATTTCCTCTCCTATCCAACTTGAACCTCTTGTTAACTATTCATTACACCTTCAATGGAATTGCTTATTTTATTATCTCATAAAACTTCTCCTTTTGATTTAGGCTAATCTACACTCATTGTTGCTTCTAAGGAGAAGAAAGCCAAAGATTATGCTCCTATCTTAACTAAACCTGCTTCTGTTAGGGAATTTATTACTGTAGCGGTTGAGCAACTAAAAAGGTAAGTGAGAACTATTGCTCTAGCTGACATTTCAACTCTTCCTTCAAGTAAAAAGCCTAATCCTGGAGATAACTAGACCTCTAATGTTGCTGGCGGGAAGTCGAGTTTGGATGTTTCCTTAAGTACTCAAGATCCTGGCATGATTGATTTAGGCTCTCCGGATCGGGATGCATAAAGACATGTAGAGGTGGTTCATACCCCAAATCCCTTACTAAACATTTCGCTTCCCACTTTGGATTTGGTTTTCAAATTTGAGGAGCTAGGTCTATCTCCTCTTTCCAATGATTCTCTTCCTTCAGAGACTCAAGCTCAAGCTACTCCTATGGACTTTAACAATCTTATTCATTTGGTTGTCCTATCCACAACCGTGGCTTCTCTTATGCCGTTAAAGTCATTATCCTTTTCAACAAATCATCTTTATGTTATTTTCCAACAACTTTTGCTAGTACGTATCTTCTTATGTTTAGCTACCTTAAATTTTTAGTTTGGTGTATCCCCACTTAACTTATGTCCGTTATATGTTTCAGGCGGCCAAGCACATGTTCTTTCTCCAACAAAAATCTCAAGGGTCTTCTACTCAAATACTGAACTCAAGAAGCAAGTATCTTCTCTTACTGTGGAGAAAGATAATGCTATTCTTGAGAAGGGAAAAGTTTCCTCCTCTCTTGATGAGGAGAAGAAAGCCAAACTGCTACAAGACGAGGTGAAAGCTCTAAGAGCAGATCTCGGACAAGCTAGCAAAGTGAAGGCTAGAATGGCTGGTAAGATGAAGTCTTTGAAGGACAAGGTGCAAACTAAAAATGCCATCCTGGTTTATGCTAATAGTATTATAAAAGATGCCAAGGAGAAAGTTTCCTTCTTTCTCAACCAGGCTCTTACTACCATTACTGAAAAGTGTTATGAAGATGCTTTCTTCATAGAATATGGTGATAATATCAATAAATGTCCAGATTTAGATTTTCCTTCTCTTCCTCAACTAAATGATAAATTTAAAGGGAAGTTTGACCTTATTTTGGAGAGAGCTCAAGGATCAGTTCAAGAGGAATTCCCCAAGGAAGAATTTATTGACCCCAAGAAGTTATTGTCTTTTGATGACCTACCGCTTAAAGGGGACAATGAAGTTGATAGAGGGGAGATGATGGCGATGATGATAATGATAACGATGATAATGATGATGATACTGATAATGATGATTATGATATAAATGGGGGCGATAAGGGTCCAGATGGACCAAGAGAAGGGGGTGATGGATCAGGCGGTCGCAACTTGGACTCGTTTGCTCATGATTCAGATTTTTTAAGACTTTCTTGATCCATAGGATATTTCATGCCAACATATTTTCCCAAAAATTGCTACTCCTCATAGTCAACAATTGAAGGAGAAGGCTCAACTCCCAACTCCTTTGGTTCTAGTTACATAGGTATATAGTTCATTATTTAATCATTTAACCACTCTACTGGTCTTTTGTTGATAATTTATCACTTTAGTCAAGGAATAGATCCAAATATTACTATGAGACCCTTCATGAAAAGAGTGAAAGAGAAGCGCCTCGGTTAAATAGAGAGATAAAAAGGCTAGTCAAAGAATATAACGAGTTATTTGAAAAGTGCAGGTGCTTTAGCATTTATGCCAAATGATTAAAAAACTTCAAGAAAAAATGTGTTGCCCGACTCTTAAACGATCCCGTCTTCATAGAGAAAGAGTTTTAAGAGAAAATGTAGAATTGGCTACACTGTGTTGGATGCTCATCGAAGATAAAGATGCCCTAATAGAGTTTCTTTACAAAGTTTACTACAGAACTCTTATCATTGATTTGTCTTTCTTAGGGGAGAAGAGTGGATGTTTGATTAGATGTCTCTGTAAGAGGTATCTAGACGAGCATGGATTTGATCCCCATCCTGGGGCTTGTTGGAATTTTCCTAGGGCTACAACTATTCCCCTCACTCCAAACACTCTTCCTCCTAAGAAAGTTAAATTTAGCTAGAGGAGATTTATTGCTGAATTTTACAAAGGATCAAATTCTATAAACCAAAGTAATTATGTTTTCGATCTGTAATAAATACAATTTTACGAATTTCAATATTCTCATTTCTTGTTTCTTTATAACTTAGTTAATTTCTTATAAATTATATAGATTAAGGAATTACTGAGTAGTCCTGTCCCCATGGAACTCTTAAGTAAATTTATAATATTAAAAAGGAATTTTAAAGAGAAATCATTAATTTTCAAATCCTCTTGACTGGCAAAATATTGCTTCCTTAGAGATCTTTAGGATGTTTACATACGATTTTCACACTTTCACTGTGATTTCTTGGATGATGAAAAGGATGAATTGCTTTGCGAGATATGAACTAACCATGCTAAGTTGTTATATGGTGAAATTAGTCCTCTGGTCGAAAAATGGGACTATCATCAGCTTCTTCCAGTTAATACCCCTCGAGGGTAAAAGACTTGAACTGTGGTTTCTAAACTTTGTGAGTTAAATGCATAAAACTTATATTATTGATGTAATTTGAATTTATTCATGTTAGTATTTCTTTTTGTTGTTAATAAAAAATGCATTTCCTTTGTATTGATTTCTGTTTAATTATATTTTTTAGGAAAAACAATCAACACTTAAACTTAACAGTTCAAATCTCCTTTCTCGATTGGACAATATTACTGCCAAGATAAGGTTAGTCATCGGGAAGAAATGTTCTTTCCAGGATGCTTCAACTTTGTTGTTTCCGAACAACTCGGATGCACAGAAATGGTATAAAAATATTACAATTGAAATCCACACTATGTGGTATGAACGAGAAGATTTCCAATTTATAGGAAAAAATTAAGGAAATTAATAAAGAAATATAAGAGTTAAAGAAGAGAATGGACATGATTGGCCAGTCGGAACCTTTAATCCATGGAATAGGAGCTGGTGTAGAAATTGCCCGACTTCATCAAAAGATAATGGTTCTTTAAGTAAACTTACCGAAGAGTCAAGCATTCTGTCAATCCTTAGAACTTATTACCAGTGGAGGTGAGTCCAGCCTTCCTACCCTTACTCCGTTGATTGGCAAAGAAAAGTTTTTTTTTCTTTGTTAAACCCACCTTTAAGTCTAGATGGTATATAAATCTCTCTATGGAGTCGAAGGATTAGATATGAGTGCGTTCAACTTTAGAACAAATAATGGGACGATAAAGTTTCTTCATATCTTAATAATTATCAGAGCCAAGTGAAGAAACTTGAGTGTGAAAAATACGTTCTTGAATAAGAGGCTTAGTGATTAAAGAGAAAAATTCAAACTCTTAAGGGAGCCAATAAGGTATTCAGTCATGCATTGGAAATTCAAATTGATCCAATTGACGATGCAGATAATATTCGAAAGAAAGAAAAGAAGCTTAAGAAACTTTTAGATCTATCATCACATCGTTGAACCTTCTTCAGTTGTTGAAACTTTGAAAGGGGAGACATAAAAACTTGACATTTAATGGGAAATTGCTTATGAGTATTTAGGAAGATTTCCTTTTTGGTTACCCAGAATTCTTGTATATAATATGTGAAATAAAAAAATTATTCCAAAATGATTGTTACGTGAATGAGCTTTGCATTCTTCTTTTTGCATTTGTCACTGAGACATATAATGCGTTTTCTCGAGCTTTAATACCGATGTAATACGATATGTAGCCTTTGATTGAGTACCGGTTGGCCTTCTTATTACAAACCCTATAATTAAAACCAAAAATCTATTTTGATCAAGAGATTAGTAATTTAGCTAATCAAAAATTAGAAAGATCCCTCCCTCAATTTAAAAGGAAATTAGTAGTTCGCCAAATAACAAAGAATCTCGTTACTAGAAAATTTGAACCGCATTCTGAGAGGACATAATTTAGCAATTTGAGGGATGGAGCTTTTAATAACTTCATTCTTTAGTTTTATCACTTGGAGCTTTGAAGTTGATGGTTGAAGCTTTAGTCTCAGCAAGGTATATATCGAGAAGTTCGTATGATAATCATCTGTATCGAAAGCCAGAAATCCTTTGACAATAATTATTTGGATAGATAACCAGAAATCTATTCGGTAATAATTCAATTAAGAAAGCAGAAAGTCGTCTGGCAATAACTTTGAAGAAGAAACCCAATAAACCATTCAGCAAAAACATCTCTTTGAATAGAAGACAAGAAAATTATCTGGTAAAAGGACCAGAAAACCAATTATTAACGGAGAATCCCTTTATTTAATCATTAAAATATTCCATCCGTCCCTTGAAAATTGCCTTAACTTTTCCCTGGTGCCAAATAAATGCTTTTGATTATTCTTTCTCTAGAAGATTGTTTTTGCATTTGATTGGTCTTCCTCTAGAAGACGGCCCCTTACTACTCTTTAGGTAGTGATTTAGGATTTAATTTATTTCTTTTGTCACCATCTTTAGGTATTGATCTAAACTTTGATCGAACCCATTATCACCACCTTAGGTGATGATTTAGGTTTTGGTTGGTGCATTTAATTAGTTGTCTTGAGAAAAACCAAAGTCTTACTCGTCCTCCCTCGAGGAGGCTCTTTGGTCAGGCTTTATAGACGAGACCGATGGCTAGTTCAGTGCTTTGGTCAATCCATCTTAGGCGGGACAAATGGCTTGACCAAAGCCTTACTTCGCCTTCCCTCTAAGAGGCACTTCAGACAAGCCTTATAGGCTGAACTAAAGGCTTGTGGTGTTTGGCCAGGCCTTATAGGTAGGACAAGAGGCTTACTCTTACCCCCTTTAGGAGATATTTTGACCACGCCATCTTGGTGGGAGCAAAGGCTTTTCCTCTATTTTATAAGTCCTTTTGAAATATTCCTCTTTATTGAGTACTCAATCCTTATAGATACATTGGTTAAATCTCTTTAACAAACTCTTGATGCCCTCCTTTGGCCAAGAAATTCTTGACTATTCCCTTCAAGGTTCGACACCGTTTGGTATCATATCCATTTGTTATGTGATATTGGCAATAGGCTTTTCCAAGATTATGTTCATTTCTTAGTTGTCTCTTCTTAGAAGGCTAATATTTTAGCCTCTTTTTAGTTAGGAAGTAGATATACTCATAGGAAGCGATGAGAGGATGAATTTTAGAATTTCTAGGGCATAATGCTTTTTGTTCCTATTTAACTTTCTTACGGCATTAGATTGGCATATCATCCCTAAACTTTCTCTTTTTAATTTTGATTAGCGTGAGAGATTGGTCAATTATTCTTTTCCACATTTAGGCAAATTTATCGACATCTCTTATCGTTTCCTCTTCGAAGATAGTTCCTTTGGATTGGAATTGAATGAACCTCTACATTTTTAAGAACAAACCATCTTTCTATGGGCTATCTTTTCCAAGAAATTTTTTTTGGGTAGGTCCTTTGTGGAATGGATTTATACTCCTTCTTTCCGGATTATAGAGAGCCACTTGCTTCTTTCCTTCCATAATTTTCAAGGCCAATAATGTTAACGCTTGTTCATCATGAAACTGAGAGTCATGAGTGACTTGATAAACTGGTTTGGCCAAAGGAGGCTCAAAAGATCCTTGTTTAAAAATAGTCATCATATTGTCCAAAAAAGATCATGCAAGGTTCGAAGAGTTTCTTTATGGAATATGCAGGTTGGGGTAAATAATCTATACCCTACATATGCAGGTCAAGGATGGTTCTTTATAGGGATATATAGGGAATCAGAGGTCGAACCCTCCTTTCAGCACCAAAATGTTATCTTTGTTAACCCTACAATGTGCGAAGTAGGTGAAGCATGGTTATGATTAGGCTCAAGTAGCTTTATGTTAACTTGCTAGAAATATGCATGTTCCATGTTAAAGCCATGTACATGTCAAAGTCATAAGTGCAAGATTCCAATACAATTCATAAGTCAAGAATCTTTGCTAAATATGCTATGCAACACTATGCAATGTTAATTGTACAATTCGTTATTTGCATAAGTCATCAAATTACAATAGGCAGTAGAAATCTCAATATGATTTAGGGTTCACAAATTAAAATGTAAGAGAGAAAAGAGAATGAATTGCCCCTTTTTATGCCCTTTTATCCGTATTTATAGAGGTGGAGGTGTGTGACATATTTGCCCCATGTTCTTTGAGATGCCTAAAATTCGACATCATTTAACATGTTGATAGCATGTGGCATCCTTTGCTGTATTATTGTGCTATGATATCCATTAAGGATTGGTAGCTGTGATATCCACTGAGAGATTGGTGACTCATGACATTAGTCATACAACATTCCTTTACTCATTATTGTTTTTCGATAACCCCCATAATGCTGTTGATATGCGGCATATGTTTTATGCGAATTTAAATAAAAAAATTCTAAGGAGAAGAAGGTCAAATTTGGAGCAGTGTAAAAGATACCACTATTGTTTTCTATTACCAAATTTTGGGAACAACTCTTAATTGTATAAGTAGTGGAAATGACATCTATACTTTTGAAATTGACAATGGTAATAGAGAAGTTATGCATGATTTGTTTGCTAATGATGAAGAGTATGGTTTTAAAAAGAAAAAATCGTAGGCCTAAAGCAAGGCTAACGAGTCTTATTTTACAACTTACACCAAGGATGGGGAATTACAATAACCCTAGTCAAAATATTTCAAAGCTTTTTTTTCTATTTTCGGAAAGTATGATATAAATTGGGCTCAAATATTTTGGATGACATTGTTCAAATGAAAATCTCTAAGCATGAGAACACACTTTACCTTGGTGCGTATCTTACTAGAATTTTCAATTATTTTGGTATCGATCTAAGGGGTGAAAACTTTTTGCCTTATAAAGTTTTTGACAAAACCAACCTCTCTTTTATGCACATCCCTTAGAATTCTAACCCTATGAAACTCTTGTAGAAAAGGAAGAAAGATTGGCGTGGAACAACAATAAATTCAACAAAAAAAGAAAAAAAAGGCGACGATAAAGAAATTGAAGAGCAGGAGGAGGAACAAAAGGTGGAAGAGGAGAAAATGGACACTTCCCTAGAAGGCTTTGACAGACCTTCTTGCTATTTCAATAAAGAGATTCTCAAAAATAGGAGAAAATTCTCAACAACCAAAGAAGCTTAAACGCTCCTTTAGTAAAATATTCAGTTCTCTCTCCAACAAAGTGGACAAATACTTTGGGTAGACCATTAGGAGCTTGGTGAAAACTCTTCTTCATCGTTATCATCTTTTAGACCTTTATCTACCTTTGTATCCCTCTGTTATATGTTTACTAGTTTTATTTTATGTTATTTTCGTGTTTTTTCTTTGAATTCATGTATCTCTATATTTTAATCAATGGAATTTACTTCACGTTGTTCAATTATGTTTTCATAGTCTTTGCCAATCATTAAAATAAAATAGTATTAAGTATAAATAAAAAATTGAACAAAAATATAAATGTGAAAATTAAGGTACATATGTCGACATACACTATATGGATATGTCTGAAAGTAACTAAGGATTGTGCAATGTGGAATATTAAGTAAAACTATTTACTTGTGGAATGTAGATATAAGAATAAAATAATAAAGTAAATGACACCAAAGATCTTTATATTGGTTCGAACTTCCCGTTCTACGTCAAGTCCTAGACTCCTTCTGGAATTTAACTATCAACCCTCACTCAACCCGAAGGAACAGGTATTACACATCCGAAGCAACTGAATAGGACTTCAACCGCCTAAGCAACAGAATAGGACTTCAACCGCTTGAGCAACCGAACAGGACTTCCAATACAAATAGTAGAATTGTTTTTGACCGATTATGCTCTTTAATAGTACTGATAAGTCAATAAGGTACACATTCCTATAATCTTCTCCTTTGTTGTATATCATATAATTCATGAAGATAGGAAGTATATTAAATCACTAATGAAGTCTGCTTGAGTGAACAAGTGATTACAACGAAATATTGAATGCGAATGACAAGATTTTTTAGTAAATAATAATGAGAATTAGAAATTAGTTATTGAAACAATGGATTTCATAGCTATATATAGTGATTAAGAGTTGAAATCGTTCGTGAAATAGCCATGAAAGAATACGAAAGCAACTCTTGATTCAAGAATTGTTTCTATTCGTTGAAATGAAGTGTCCTTTCAAAATATAGCCATTATGAACATTCAGCCGTCTGAATAGCACGAATTAGCTAGCTAAATGGATTGAAATTTTATATAGCTAGAAAGCAGTGCAAAAATGACCCAATTCAGCCGGTTGAGTATGCATGGCCAGTCGTCTGAATATTCAAAGTAAACTATGCACATGCACAGAATTCAATCGGTTAAACCATGTTATTCAGCCGCCTGTTTTTAATGTTTTGTGGCAGATCAAAGTTTTGAAAGATCATTAGCATATGAACTATGTCATTAAAAGATTTAGCATATGAACCAAGTTTCTAAGAACTTTAAATTGCGTGTGCATGCATATACCACTTTGGAAAGATTTTAACATGAGTTCACTACTAGACTCAGACCATAGACTAAAAATATATTACTGAAGCTTCTATCTGGAATCTAGTCTGCAATCCGTTAGAACATTTCTTGAGTAAAACAATATCTTCTCCTACAAATATGGTTATTTCATATAATATTTACTTATATAGTTGCCACAATCAAAACATCAAAATTCAAGGTTCTAATATTCTTTTCCTTTTTGATGATGACAACTATATAAGCTTGTACATGTATAAAAGCAATTTACTCCCCCTGACTGAATACTCTCCCTGTTAATCATATTCTCACCCTTTGTCATCGATAAAAATCAAAAATAATAATTGATATGAGAAATATAAGCAATTTTCATGGACATATAAGCATATAGATAGGAGAAGGGAAAAAAACATAAACATCATAAACATAGACATATAAGCATTATAAAAGCGTGCCATACCATAAATCACATAAAACATCACAAAAATAATAGCACTTCAAAATGTCATGAGTTATATAGCTTAGCAAAAATTAAATATCTTAAAATTCTCCACTACATTCCTTTCATCTCCTTTTTTTTTCCGATGTCGTCCAAGAGAAAGGTACCATATTTTCAAGTAAACCGGCTGAAGAGGATACAGAACAAGAGACTTTTTCCTAAATTTTATTTAAAAATCACTTTATTTAGTTCAGCTTTTTGTTAGTTTTAGAAACGTTATTTTCCACATTAGTTGAACGATGACCAGGTTTGCTTTAATTCCATGATAATGTCACAAGAGTTTACTTAGAGGCACGTCAACATGAAGTTCTTGAATTTCGTCGTCCTCTTCTTCTTGTTTAGGAAATTGAGAGGATGAAGAAGCAATACTCATGTCTCTCGGTTGGAGAATTCCTTGATTACGGTTAGCGACCTATTCTTGAAAGCTAATGATTTGTTGGTGTTTGGGACACTTAGGAAGACCCATTAGGCTTAGAGTCTTGAAGTTAAGCTCTCCGATGGTCATGAAATCGAAATCGGGCAATGGAACGCCAATTTTTTTTATAGAATTCGCATAATGTAAGCTCCATAGTGGATTGTCTTGTAACTTCTTTTATGATTGATGGTGAGAAATTAATCCAGTATTATTTTTTCCCAATTTACTCGTTGGGACAGGTAAATAGAATATAAAGCTTGAAAATCCCTTTTGTAGACCTTTTCGTAATTTTCGGTCTGGCGATGTAAAGACTGAATAAGTGCACGATGGATGATTCTTGCCTTCGGACATAATGCACTAGATTTTGAAATGGTTAAATCGTCTGATCAGAGGAGATGAAATACTCCATCACGATTATACATGTCAACATTGACATCGTCAATATCCAACCATTCGAATGGACATCTTAGAATATGGCCTAATCGTTGAAGAGGTAAAAAAAAATTTTACTCCCCAAACCAATGTCCACGTGCAATCATCTTTGTTTCGGGGATCTTGATGGTTGAGATTCATATTGGAGAAGAAAAGCTTAATTAAAAGAGAGTAGATTTTAACATTATTGGAATCATACCCAATCAGCATATCAAAACTGTGAGCTTCGACTATTTCTCTAATAGTGTAGCCGTTAAAGTCGGGAAATTTCATGAATGCTCCTTCGGATAGCTTTGAATTTCTCATGGTATTGAATCTATTGCCCGTTGTTTCGTTGTGTAACCAAGCTCAAATTTGGCTCTCAGAAGGTCCATTTGTTGATTCTCGTGCTCTTTTTGATCTTGGGGCCATTTGGTTTATGAAATTGGATGAAAAACTGAATTTTTTTATGAAGCTAGGGTTTGTTTTTTTGTGTTTATTTTGAATAGAGAATGGCCAAGTAAGTTGAGAATGAAGGGTTAATAGGAATATGAAGTAGGTTTGATTGGTTTTTTGCATAGAAATTCGTGCAAGGCTATATGAAAACCTATATCAGATGGACCAGCCGACTGAAAGGAGGGAGGAAGCCGGTTGAAGTGATCAGAAATACAACCCGCACGTATATAGTTCAAATTTGGTACAATTCGGTCGACTGACTAGGGGTACTCAATCGACTGAATTCTGCAAGGTTTTTAAATGGATATGAATTTTCACTCGGCTGAACTCCTGTGCTCAGTCGGTTGAAACTGTTGTTTTTCTGAGGTACAGCGTATTTATAGTTCATTCTTAAAATGCTTAACCAAAAAGCTATATATATATTTGTTTATCAAGCTCTATTCTCATGTTAAAATAAATATAATTTTTATTTCAATATTTTATTTAAACTTTATTTAAAAAAATTAATTTCTCGATGTCTTAGATTCGTCTGAGCTTGGTTCAACTCTGGTGATACCACGTAATGGATGTATTGGAGACCAAACATTACGTTGAACACCTTGTTCCCGAGAATTCGGAGACACGTGAGGTTGTTAGGGAGACAGATTGTGCACACCTTGCTTAGGAGACATTCCACAGAATGTGAGAGCAAATTGTTTAAGGAAATTTAATCCTCCTCCATGATGTTTTAGTTCATAATACATCTCGCGTTGTAAACTTAAAGTCTCACGTTGATAGTGATGGATTTTGTTGATTTTCTCCTTAGTAGATGGTGAACCAAAGTCTAAGTTTTTCTTAGCTCATTTCCAATTTGGTGTATATCCTATATGATGATTCGGAGATGGAGTAATCTTCATTTGAATATATACCGGAGTAGATTTATTTGATGAATCTGTAGTAGGGGTGCTGAAAAAGATCGATGAGAGATTGAAACATTCTTGAGACGCCGTGTTGAAAGAAGAATGTATATATATTTTTAAAGTTTTTATATGAATTAAGAAAATTCTAGTCACGTATATATATATATATATATATTTGATTACCTAATTAAAGTTTTTATTTTATAGTTAACATTCCCTAGAAAACTTTAACTAAGCGAAAGAATGTAAAGTTTAAAAATGTGAAGGATTTTAGCCGTATTATAAAATAAAAGAAATGTAAGGTCTTAAATCAACACAACTGAACATTAGAAAGACATGTGACTTCCTCCCATGAGTGCAGAGTTCAAGTGCAATCATCTCCCATTTTTTTTATTAATTTTTTTTACTTTATAATTTTTTATACTTTAGTATCGAATTATAAATCATGCAACGACATAATTCCTAGTTCACATCTTAATTTAAGAAAAATATTTTCATTTAAAGGTTTAGTAAATATATCTATAACTTGATTTTCCGATGGTACAAAATCAAGAAAGATATTACATTTTTCTATGTTATCACGAAGAAAATGGTGTCGAATATCAATAAGTTTTGTTCTAAAGTGATTTATAGGATTTTTCGATAAATTTATAGCACTTGTATTATCATAATAAATTGTTGATTTAGATAGATTTATATCAAAATCTTGTAGTGTTTGCTGCATGTTATTATTTGAGCACGTGCCAAAGCAACAGAAATATATTTTGTTTTACACGTCGAAAGTGAAACACAATTTTGTTTCTTACTAAACCAAGATACTAAAGATTGTCCAATGAAATGATAAGTACAACTTGTACTCTTTCGATCCATTCGACATTCTCCAAAGTCATCATCACTATATGATACTAACTCAAAAGGACATTCTTTCGGGTGAAAGAGACTGTAGTCTTTAGTCTTGCTTAAGTAGCGCAAAATTCGTTTCACTGTCTGCCAGTGTTATTCTGTGGGATTTGATTAAAATCGTGCACATAATCATAAACTCATCATTATATCCAAACGACTATCGGTTATGTAAAGAAGAGATCCAATCATACTTCGATATAGTTTTGGTCAATAATTTTATCATCTTCATCTCGATCAAGATGTACCGTAGTGCTCATAGGAGTTGGTTTAGCAGAAGTATTTTCCATACCAAAACATTTTATTTTATTATCACAATATTTTCTTGATTAATAAAAAATCCATTATTTAATTATTTAATTTGTAATCCAAGAAAATATGAAAGTTCTCCTATATGAGACATTTCAAATTCTCTTGTCATAATATTCGAAAATTCTTGATATTTTATTTTTCGTTCATGGAACCAAAAATGATGTCATCTACATAAACTTATATAATTAAAATATCCTTTTTATCTTGTTTTATAAACAAAGTTTGATCTACTTTTCAAATTTCAAAGATGTAATTTATAAGATAACTTTTAAGACGATCATACCAAGCACGAGGTGCTTATTTTAATGAGTATAAAGATTTCTTTAATTTATAAACATGGTTTGGAAAATTTTCATGTGCAAATAAAGGTGGTTGTTCTACATACATATTTTATTTTATAAAACAGTTTAGAAAAGCACTTTTTATGTCCATTTGATATAGTTTAAAGTTACGAAAACAAGCAAAAGCTAATTAAATACGTAGTTTTTCTAGTCGAGCTACATGAGCAAATGTTTCCTCATAGTCTATTCCTTCTTCTTGATTGTCGCCTTGAGCGACTAATCTAGCTTTTTTTGAATAATATTTCCTTTCTCATTGGCTTTATTTTTGTAAACCTACTTAGTACCGATGACTGCTTAACTACTAGGTCTAGGAAGTAAGTTCCAAACTTCATTTCGTTCAAATTGATTTAACTCTTCTTGCATAGCTATAATTCAGTAATCATCAGTTGAGGCTTCTTTAGCATTTTTGGGTTCAATGTTCAATAAGAAAGCAACATGACCCATTTGATTTGATTGATTTCGAGTTCTTATGTTAGAATTTATTTCTCCAATAACATTTTCAATTGGGTGATTTCATAGAAGTCTTGGTGGAGATCGAATTTCATTTTCATTTGGTAAATTGTTGTTTTCAATTTCACCATTATTTTCAATATCGTCTTCTGTGATATTCGATTTAGGAATTATTTCTTCATCTTCATTTTTTTATTAACTTTGAAATCTTTATCGAATGGCACATGAAGTGTTTCTTTGGTTATTTTAGTCCTTTTATTATAAATCTATATGTCTTGCTTCGTTTTGAGTATCCAATGAATATTCCTTCATCGAATTTTTGATCGAGTTTACCAAGTTGGTCATTTGTATTAAATAAAAAGCATATTGAACAAAAAACTTTAAAATATGATATGTTAGGTTTTCTTCCATTAAAAAATTCATATGGAGTATGTTTTGTTAATGGTCTAATGGAGACTCGATTTAAAACATATCAAGCAGTTGCCACAGTTTCTGCCCAAAAATGTATAGGTAGAGTGCTTCCATTTAATAAGGTTCTAGCACATTCTTGAAGAAGTGTTCTATTTTTTTCTACAACTCCGTTTGTTATGGGGTTCTAGAAAATGAAAAATTATCAACAATTCCTTTCTTATTACAATATTTTTCAAAAATATCATTGTGACGACCCAAAATTTTGAGCAATATCAATTTAATAATCTTTGATAATAATTAAATTGATTTGATCATTTTACATTATAAATTGACAAGTTAAAATTCTTTTAAAGGTTAATAATAATAATTTGATAATATCTATCAACATTTTTTTCTTAACAAATATAAAATAGGCAAGTTTAATTCTTTTGAAAGCTAATGATTTGGAAATATTTATTTTAGCAATTTAAAATTGGTAATATTTATTTTTTCCAAAAGTTAATCAAAATATTTTTCTATTTATAATATATATATATATATATATATATATATATATATATATATATATATATTGATATATATTGTAAATAGGAAGTTTTTAATCAAATAAAAGTGATTTATTCAAATTTTAATATATATGAATATATATATATATATATATATTATGATTTGGTTTATGTTTTAAAATTTAATATAGTAATTAACAAATCTAACGTTAAAATGATTTTTCATTTGATATATATATATATATTTGTATATATTAGAAATAGGAAAAATATTGATTTGAATTTAATAAGTGTTTTCAAACTTAATATATATAATTTGAAATTTGAAATTTTAATTTGATTTAATACTTTTGAAAATGATATTTGAGATTTAAATTTTAATAACAAGAATAATTTCTTATTTATTATAAACATATATTTTAAACCTAAGTTTTAGTTATGATTTAAATTTAAAAGTTCAAATGTTTTAATAATCTTTCCTTTTAAATTTTTAACATAAAATAAGTTGTTTTAAAATTTTATATGAAGAGTTAAATTAAAAAAGATATCTCAAGTATATAAACATTAAATTGAATCAAAAATATAAGTTATTTATAAATGTTTACATGAATTCATTTTTGAATATTTATTAAAATCTAAAGCTTGTTTATTAAAGATAAGTACACATTTTATAATCACATAAATATTACATTCATAATTTAAATAGATAATTAAAAAGAGAAAATAACATTTAAAATATTAATTAAACATTAAAAACATTTGTTAAACATTAATAAAACATTAAATAACACTTGTAAGTATTCTGAACTTATTAAAGACATTTGTAAACTTATGTACGTATGTGTAAGCAAACTAGAGCATTAAAGTGACAAGTGTTATTCTCTTGATAAAATAAAATTTAAAATTTAATTGTAAAATTTAAAGAAGAGTTTTATTCTTTAGCAAAATACTTTCTTCTTTTCAGAAAAATTGAGTGCAAAACAAAGATCAAAGAAAAAAAAAGAAAGAAAACATAAAACTGTAGTAATCTGGAATCAAGAAATCTGAAAACAAGAAGAAACCTGGAAAATTCAAATCAGAGGCAAATGCAAGTTCATCATCAATGCAATCAAACAATTCAGAATCAACAAGCAATTTAGAAATTCTGCAGCAAGATTTTATTTCAGCATGCAAATTAATTTTAGAGCCTGGAAACAGTTCTGTCCTCTGTAATTTAGTTTCTGTCTTCTGCATTATAAAGGTGAGTAAATGAAATTTTTTAAAAGCAGTTTTAATTCTAAATTTCATCTGGATCTTGTGTTGAATATCTTGATGTCAATGAAATATTTGAATTTAAATTGGGTGCATGTCTGAATATTGGTGTTTGAACACCTGCATAACTTAAATTATTACTGTGAGTTATAAACAGGTTTCATCTTCTCTATAAAATTCAATAATTCAATTTTTAATCCAGACTAGCTTATGATTTGTAAACAAAGGTTGTTTGTAATCATGTAATCTCTTATCTAAAAATAAATTTAGGAATTTAAAGTGAAACAATTATTCAGGAATTTAAAAATTACAATAAAATTTTAAATTGGGTCAAAAATTTATCAAAACAATTTTAAGTTTTGATTACATAATTTAATTCGTAATGTTAAATTATGAATTTTAACGGTTGAATCATAATTTTTAGATTAGTATTTAGTGTGAATTTGTGGTTTGACTGCTTTGGGCAAATTGGCCAATTCACGACGAACTACGGCGAGCTGAGCGACGAGCTTGAGTGTAGAGATCAAGGAGAGGACAAGGATCATGGGAAAATTACTTTGGTAATTTTTAGTGGATCGTGTCGACCGGAAATCGAGGAAGTAGGGTTTATACCCAGTGGATGTCGTGGTTGTTCTATTGGGTATTCGCTGCGTCAAAGTACAACCGGAGGCGATCGCGTTTGTGGCCGTAGAATTTGGAGGTCGTGACGAAGCTTTGGGGATAATGGCGTGGCGTCTCGAGTAAGGGATCGTCGTCGGCGATCCAATTTGTTGTTGGCTTTCGTTCAAGCATTTGGGTTGGTGGTCGAATTTCGATTTACAGTCAACGCAGGGTTTCTGGGTTACGATAGTAGTTGTAGAGGTCGAGTGCGACTTAGTGGAGGCCGAAGAGGAGTTCAACGTCGATCGACGTGGTGGTGCACGTTGATGTGCACGGTTGCGTGCATCAGTTTTTGGTTTGGGAAGAGAAGGTTGGGGCTCGAGTTTTCTTTCGAGTACCTGTTGCTTTGGCTTGAAGCAGATATAAGATTGGTGATACTTGGGGCCGACGCGAGAAATTGCAGTGTTTTGCTCGTATTTTTGATTGAGCATGTTTTTGTTTTGTATCAGCAGTTTTAAAAGTTTTAAAATGTTAACAGTAATGTCTTTTAAAAAGTTTTGAAACAAAGGGAATATGATTTTGTAAATCATTCAAGTTTTAAAAGCAAAGTAAAATAAGTTTTATTTATAAAATTAAATTTGTTTCAAAATTAAATTTTAAACATGTTATATATATATATTAAATTATGAAAGTTTTAAAATAAAATAAGTGGACTTTGAAATAAAGTTTGTATTAAATTTTATTAAATAACTTTGGAAAAGTTTTAAAGATTTAAAAGTTTAATTTAAAATGTGTTTAATTATAAATTGATTTCTAAAATGTTAAATTTTATTTTAAATAAAGTTTAATGATTAAGAATTTGGTAATTAATCATAATAAAGATTATCTTAAGTAATTTAGAATTTTGATTTAATTAAAGATAAATAAATTTGTAAAAATAATTAAGATAATTCAATTTTTATTAATAATTAATGTGTTATTGGTTAACATAATTAATATAATGGTTTTCTTAATTAAGAATCTTTTTAATATAAGAAGTTAAAGAATCATTTAATTAAACTTAAATGACTAATTACATAATTAATTACGTAATAAATTAGTGATTAATTGAAAATAATCACTTGTGGATAAATTAAGTGTAATTACTTGGTGAAGTAATTAAGTAATTAATTTCTAGAGGAATTTAAGTAAAAGGAGATTATTGATCAAAGAAATTAGAGGTTGATTACTTTATGAAAGTAATTCAAGTGAAAAGTGATTAAGAGTTAATCACTTGTGTTATTAATTAAAGAATTAATTAATACAATTAATTAAAGGTTTAAAATATTTAATTAATGGTTATTTAATAAAATGGTTAAGAGGAAGTAATAATGTGATTAATTACTTGTTAAAGTAATTAATTAAAAATAAATCTAATTAATGGAAGTAATCATTAATTAGTGGAAATAATTAATTAGTTGTTAATTAATAATTAAAGGATAATTAATCTATAATTAAGTTTTAATTACTAAATGTAATTAAAAGTAATTAATCAAATGTGATTAATCGAAAGTAATTAATCAAGTATGAGTAATTAAAAGTAGTTAATCAAGAGTGTTTAATTATAAGTAATTAATCAAGTGTGATTAATTAAAAGGTAATTAATCAGATGTGATTAATTAATGGATAATTAAGGAATAATTATTAGATAATTAAATAATAATTGATCAAGGATAATTAATTTAAAGGGTAATTAAGAGATAATTACTTGGTATAATTAAGAAGTAATTAATCAAGATGATTAATTAATATTGTAATTAAGGAATAATTACTTAAAGTAATTAAGAGATAATTAATCAAGGATGATTAATTCAAAGTGGATATTTAAGTGATGTTTATTAATTAATTTGGAATTGCTTAATGAATAAGTAAGCTGGATTGATGATAATCCAAGAGTTTAAGTGAGGAATTAATTTGATTAAGGATCAATTAAATTAATTAAGTTTGGATCAAACTTGTTTATGGATGATTAATGATTGGATGATAAATATCATTGGATGAGTTAATGATATTGGATGTCATTGATTGATATGTGATGATATGAATATGATATATCTGAGATGTGATATATATATATATATATATATATATATATATATATATATATATATATATATGCTGCTTTGTGATAGGTGTGGATGAATTTGATAATAGTGTATTGTCTATCTGTGTGTTGTGCATCATCCATTTATGTTAAGTGATATTTTGAATATCTACTGTTTAAACCCTTAAGTACAACATGGACTTAAAATGGCGTTTGGATTCGGTGAGACCGGGATCGGTTTTCCATATTTGGATATCCGAAAACCACATCGATCCAAAATAAACGTTAGGTCGTGAATCCAAGTGGAGTGCAAGTGAAGACTCGAGGTGTAAGAACTATTCGTCAGTATAACTCTGGGGGTGATTCCGTGATTAGTTTGACGGAAATAGTACTTACAAGTTCAAGATGGTGATTCAGAGTGCAAGGGCTATGGTCGTTGACTCTGAGGGTGATTCCAAAATGAGTGCAACGAGATAGTGCCTTCGGTTCCGTTCGAACCCGGAACGGACTTGTATGGATTGAATGCTTTCAGAACATCGTCAGGTAGACGATGAGCATTCTAAGGTAAATGTGTCCTATAAAGGTAATCGCAGCCTTAAGCCTCATCAACCGGGAATGGCTAAAACAGGGGAGGTGCAGCAAGGTTAAGTGGGTCATGCCCAAGTAGGACGAGATTTACCCCTGTCTAGATGTCCCTTTTTATTTCGGCTTTGTGGGCGGTTGGATCTGCAGCCAACTGCGGGGTGGTCTTGCTCGGGACCGTTCAACAAGGAATGGTCCCGGCCTTGTGTTGCAGGGGATCGAGAGTGCTCCTCGGTACGGTGATCTAGGCCACGTACTGTGACGGGGGGGTACCCCAGTAGCCCTGCCATTGTATGGAATCCAATCTCCAATAAGTGTCGTACGTTTTGATTGTGCCCAGCTATGTTGGAACGTGAGATGTAAACATTTCAGCTATTTCTGTATTTTACTTGAAAATCCTAGACGCTATTATAATATCACTGGATTTCCTATCAAATGTTTTGGTTAGCGTATGGTAAAAACTTTTCCATGTTTATGTGTGGGAAGTCTTACGTGATACCTTTTCTTTTCAAAGGATTTTCTAAAGTTAAGCAATTCTAAACCGCTTACTCACACCAGACCCCTGTCTGACCCGAGTGTTTATTTTCTGTTTTATTAAACTCTTGGGTACTCATATTATGTATGAGTAGTCAAGTGATTCAGGCATCCTTGACGAATTCTGGAGGAGCTATCGAGCCGGAGGCTTCAGCGTATTGATATATAGTTAGAGTTTCCGTTGTGTGTTATTCTGTATAGTAGTTCTTGTATTGTATATTAGACAGAAATGTTATAACTCTCTAAATTGAGATGTATAGTTGTGTACTCTGATGTATATGATACTATGTATATGTTATATATTATATTTCATTCGTTCTGTTGTGAGATTCTGATGTGTTGTTTTTCTTTCTTCTCTTTCTTTTCTTCTTCTATCCCTTTCTTTATTAAATAGTGATGCGTCTTTCTAGTGATAGAAAGTCGGGTCGCTACAGTTGGTATCAGAGCGTTAGGTTGAGAGAATACCTAGGTCCTGGAAGTGGTGTCTATCTTGAGAGAGCGTACTTGTAATACACACACACACACACACACACACACACATATATATCTACCTAATCTGTTGGGTTATCTGTTCGGATTTTCCAACATAGGTTATAAAGGTAGATAAGGTAGGAGTGTGTGTAACATGACTACCACTAATGGTAGAGGCTCTTATGTTGTGGTTGGAGGTGTATCTGTCGAGATTGTAGATCTAATACCATCTCGAATAAGCTTTGTAGATTGGTGAAAGGATTTCATTGACCCCAGAGAAAGTATTTTCAAGAATTGGAGAATATTCTTGAAGTGTGAAGTTGATTTGCTCTCGAGTGAGCGGGATTTCCTAGAGTTGAGTCTGTTAGCTGAGCAGAAGCAGGTGATGGTATCTTGGTGACTTCAGGAAGGAATAGCTGTGTGATGGGATGCAGTATCCATAGATGGTTCTGAAGATGTTCTTCTGGAGCAAGATTTAGATGGTGTTGGAGGAACAGTTGATGCCTACTTCAAGGAAGATTCAGATGTTTAGAGATTTTCTGGATCTTAAGTAAGGGAGTCTTATCTATATTGAAATATAAGACTAAGGTCGATGAGTTGCCTCATTTCGGACATGGTCTCATTTGTTTTCCTTAAGAAGAACAAGTGATTGGTGTTTGGTTTGGAGACGAGTTTCTTGAGAAGATGTCTACTCGTCTCAAGGATTTTTAGTGGATTTGGGTGATAGTTTTGAGTTTCAGGAAGCTTGGGGTTAAGGATGATCTTTTGGCTTAGCAGTAGCATTGAAGTGAAGTTTGGAAGCAACAGCGTGGACCCGTTTATTCGATGGTTCAGAAATCTTTGGGATTCTACTATCAGCAGACCAGGCAGATAGTGAAGGCTTATCTATTTCTTTAGGAAGCTCAGCAGAGCAGGATATTTGTTGGAATTGATCTATTAGTTTTTCTGGTAGATAGGCCAATCTGGAAAGATTGATCTCGATTAGGAAAAGCTGTTCTAGTTGGTGAAGATAGTTCTTTGGAATCTGAACTGGGTAAGATCGCAAAAGTGACTTGCGATTAGTTTGGGAAATCTTTGAGTATTCTTTGGTTTGGGAATTGAGGCATCTCATGTGGAGGTAAAAGCTATGAAGGTAATCAGAGATTTTCCAGATATTTTTGAGGAAATCAAAAGTCTACCCGAATCGGAGATTGAGTTTTCTTATCGATTTGGATTCCAGGAGCGATACTGATGGTTCAACCGTGTAGAGGGATGACTCTTAGAGCAAGAAGAGGTTGGTGAGGCAGCTCAGGATTCTTTGGAGAAGGATTGAGCATCTAGTTCTAGTTGAGATTCCGTTGAGATGTTTTTGACCAAGTGGAATGGTCACTTTGATTTTATGAGTCGGATGAATAGTGTATGGAGAAAGTTTGTGCTCGGGTTCTTCGATAGCATTCTCATCTACTCCAAATCAAAGTTGTGCAGCGGAAGCAAGATAACAGTTATTCTAGAATGGGAGCAACCGGGAGTTGTAGTTTTCATGGATTAAAGGATTTCTACAGGAAATTCAAGTATGAAGAAATTTTCTAGATTTGAAAGGTAAGATTGTCAGGTGCAACTGTTTGGCTATTCCAGATAAGAGATGTAGGTCTGAAGTCCACTAACACTTGTGGAATAGAGTTGTGTTTTGGATTTCGGCAATTTTTTGGGAGAGCCATTTTGTTGAGTAGGACTTGGAGATTGGTTTGATTTTGGTCCTATTGTTCATGAAGCAATTAGCAAGGGTTAAGCTGATAAGGAAAGTTGAAGGTGATTCAGGAGCATTAGAAGAGTTATGCAGTTAAGAATTGAGGAGATTTGGAATGTGTAGTTGGAATTTGGATATTGTTTTAGTATTATCCGATCAAAGGAGATATAAGACTGGGAAAAACTAGAGAGCTAGTTCCAAAAGTATTTTTAGATTTTTTCTGTGTTCTCTGGAGATTAGATTTTGATCTACAGAATTGAATTGCCAGTTCGGATAGCTGGAATTCATTATATTTCACGTATCTCTGAGGAATATGTGTATGATTCATCGAGTGATAGAAATAGCAGCTCAGAAGAATTTGACAGTTGAGCTGGTTTTGAGTTTAGTCTGATATCTTGTTAAGATTTGTAGGATCAGATGAGAGGAATTCTTGGTTATAGTAGCGTAATTACTTAAGATTCTGTAGAGCGAGTATTCCAGTATAGGTACCTGGAAAACTCTTGATAATATTAGGAAGTCCTATTCAAAATTTTGTCTGGATAATTAAAATTATTTGTTTGAAATGGTTGCTATGATTGATAATGTATGATTGATTTTGTGATTGTTGATCGAATAATTCTTTTGCTGGGTTATTAAATTATCTTTGCTTTTAAATTTCGGGGACGAAATTCTTTTAAGGTGGGAGGAATGTGACGACCCGGAATTTTGAGCAATATCAATTTAATAATCTTTGATAATAATTAAATTAATTTGATCATTTTACATTATAAATTGACAAGTTAAAATTCTTTTAAAGGTTAATAATAATAATTTGATAATATCTATCAACATTTTTTTCTTAACAAATATAAAATAGGCAAGTTTAATTCTTTTGAAAACTAATGATTTGGAAATATTTATTTTAGCAATTTAAAATTGGTAATATTTATTTTTCCAAAAGTTAATCAAAATATTTATATATATATATATATATATATATTGATATATATTGTAAATAGGAAGTTTTTAATGTAATAAAAGCTATTTATTCAAATTTTAATATATATGAATATATATATTATGATTTGGTTTGTGTTTTAAAATTTAATATAGTAATTATCAAATCTAATGTTAAAATGATTTTCCATTTGATATATATATATATATGTTTATATTAGAAATAGGAAAACTATTGATTTGAATTTAATAAGTGTTTTCAAACTTAATATATATATAATTTGAAATTTTAATTTGATTTAATACTTTTGAAAATGATATTTGAGATTTAAATTTTAATAACAAGAATAATTTCTTATTTATTATAAACATATATTTTAAACCTGAGTTTTAGTTAAGATTTAAATTTAAAAGTTCAACTGTTTTAATAATCTTTCCTTTTAAAATTTTAACATAAAATAAGTTGTTTTAAAATTTTATATGAAGAGTTAAATTAAAAAAGATATCTCAAGTATATAAACATTAAATTGAATCAAAAATATATGTTATTTATAAATGTTTACATGAATTCATTTTTGAATATTTATTAAAATCTAAAGCTTGTTTATTAAAAGATAAGTACACATTTTATAATCACATAAATATTACATTCATAATCTAAATAGATTATTAAAAAGAGAAAATAACATTTAAAATATTAATTAAACATGAAAAACATTGGTTAAACATTAATAAAACATTAAATAACACTTGTAAGTATTTTGAACTTATTAAAGACATTTGTAAACTTATGTACATATGTGTAAGCAAACTAGAGCATGAAAGTGACAAGTGTTATTCTCTTGATAAAATAAAATTTAAAATTTAATTGTAAAATTAAAAGAATATTTTTATTCTTCAGCAAAATACTTTCTTCTTTTCAGAAAAATTGAATGCAAAACAAAGATCAAAGAAAAAAAACATAAAACTGTAGTAATCTGGAATCAAGAAATCTGAAAACAAGAAGAAACCTGGAAAATTCAAATCAGAGGCAAATGCAAGTTCATCATCAATGCAATCAAGCAATTCAGAATCAACAAGCAATTTGGAAATTCTGCACCAAGATTTTGTTTCAGCATGCAAATAAATTTTAGAGCCTAGAAACAGTTCCATCCTCTGTAATTTAGTTTCCGTCTTCTGCATTATAAAGGTGAGTAAATGAAATTTTTTAAAAGCAGTTTTAATTCTAAATTTCATCTGGATCTTTTGTTGAATATCTTGATGTTAATGAAATATTTGAATTTAAATTGGATGCATGTCTGAATATTGGTGTTTGAACACCTGTATAGCTTAAATTGTTACTGTGAGTTATAAACAGGTTTCATCTTCTCTATAAAATTCAATAATTCAATTTTTAATCCAAACTAGCTTATGATTTGTAAACAAAGGTTGTTTGTAATCATGTAATCTCTTATCTAATTTTAGGAATTTAAAGTGAAACAATTGTTCAGGAATTTAAAAATTACAGTAAAATTTTAAATTGGGTCAAAAATTTATCAAAACAGTTTTTAGTTTTGATTACATAATTTAATTCGTGATGTTAAATTATAAATTTTAATGGTTGAATCACAATTTTTTGATTAGTATTTAGTGTGAATTTGTGGTTTGACTGCTTTGGGCAAATTGGCCAATTCACGGCGAACTACGGCGAGTTGAGTGGCGAGGTTGAGTGTAGAGATCAAGGAGAGGACAAGGATCATGGGAAAATTACTTTGGTAATTTTTAGTGGATCGTGTCGGCCGAAAATCGAGGAACTAGGGTTCATACCCAGTGGATGTCGTGGTTGTTTTATTGGGTATCCGCGACATCAAAGTACAACCGGAGGCGATCGCGTTTGTGGCCGTAGAATCTGGAGGTCATGATGAAGGTTTGGGGATAATGGCGTGGCGTCTCGAGTAAGGGATCGTCGTCGGCGATCCATTTCGTTTTTGACTTTCGTTCAGTCATTTGGGTTGGTGGTCGAATTTCGATTTACGATCAACGCAGGGTTTCTGGGTTACGATAGTAGTTGTAGAGGTCGAGTGCAATTTAGTAGAGGCCGGAGAGGAGTTCAACGTCGATCGACGTGGTGGTGCACGTTGATGTGCACGGTTGCGTGCATCAGTTTTTGGTTTGGGAAGAGAAGGGTGGGGCTCTAGTTTTCTTTCGGGTACCTGTTGCTTTGGCTCGAAGCAGATATAAGGTTGGTGATACTCAGAGCCGACGCGAGAAATTGCAGTGGTTTGCTCGTATTTTTTATTGAGCAGGTTTTTGTTTTGGATCAGCAGTTTTAAAAGTTTTAAAATGTTAACAGTAATGTTTTTTAAAAAGTTTTGAAACAAAGGGAATATGATTTTGTAAATCATTCAAGTTTTAAAAGCAAAGTAAAATAAGTTTTTATTTATAAAACTAAATTTATTTCAAAATTAAATTTTAAACATGTTTTATATATATATATATATATATTAAATTATGAAAGTTTAAAATAAAATAAGTGGATTTTGAAATAAAGTTTGTATTAAATTTTATTAAATAACTTTGGAAAAGTTTTAAAGATTTAAAAGTTTAACTTAAAATGTGTTTAATTATAAATTGATTCCTAAAATGTTATATTTTATTTTAAATAAAGTTTAATGATTAAGAATTTGGTAATCAATCATAATAAAGATTTTCTTAAGTAATTTAGAATTTTGATTTAATTAAAGATAAATAAATTTGTAAAAATAATTAAGATAATTCAATTTTTATTAATAATTAATGTGTTATTTGTTAATATTATTAAGATAATGGTTTTCTTAATTAAGAATCTTTTTAATATAAGAAGTTAAAGAATCATTTAATTAAAATTAAATGACTAATTAAATAATTAATTAGTGATTAATTGAAGATAATCACTTGTGGATAAATTAAGTGTAATTACTTGGTGAAGTAATTAAGTAATTAATTTCTGAAGGAATTTAAGTAAAAGGATATTATTTATCAAAAAAGTAGAGGTTGATTACTTTATGTAAGTAATTCAAATGAAAAGTGATTAAGAGTTAATCACTTGTGTTATTAATTAAAGAATTAACTAATACAATTAATTAAAGGTTTAAATTATTTAATTAATGGTTATTTAATAAAACGGTTAAGAGGATTTACTAATGTGATTAATTGCTTTTTAAAGTAATTAATTAAAAAGAAATCTAATTAATGGAAGTATCATTAATTAATGGAAATAATTAATTAATTGTTAATTAATAATTAAAGGATAATTAATCTATAATTAATTTTTAATTACTAAATGTAATTAAAAGTAATTAATCAAATGTGATTACCTAAAAGTAATTAATCAAGTATGATTAATTAAAAGTAATTAATCAAGATTGTTTAATTACAAGTAATTAATCAAGTGTTATTAATTAAAAGGTAATTAATCAGGTGTGATTAATTAAAGGATAATTAAGGAATAATTATCAGATAATTAAATAATAATTGATCAAGGATAATTAATTTAAAGGGTAATTAAGAGATAATTACTTGATATAATTAAGAAGTAATTAATCAAGATGATTAATTAATATTGTAATTAAGGAATAATTACTTAAAGTAATTAAGAGATAATTAATCATGGATGATTAATTCAAAGTAGATAATTAAGTGATGTTTATTAATTAATTTGGAATTGATTAATGAATAAGTAAGCTGGATTGATGATAATCCAAGAGTTTAAGTAAGGAATTAATTTGATTAAGGATCGATTAAATTAATTAAGTTTGGATCAAACTTGTTTATGGATGATTAATGATTGGATGATAAATATCATTGGATGAGTTAATGATATTGGATGTCATTGATTGATATGTGATGATATGAATATGATATATCTGAGATGTGATATATATATGCTGCTTTGTGATAGGTGTGGATGAATTTGATAATAGTGTATTATCTATCTGTGTGTTGTGCATCATCCATTTATGTTAAGTGATATTCTGAATATCTACTGTTTAAACCCTTAAGTACAACTTGGACATTAAAATGGCGTTTGGATTCGTTGAGACCGGGATCGGGTTTCCATATTTGGATATTCGGAAACCACATCGATCCAAAATAAACGTTAGGTCGTGAATCCAAGTGGAGTGCAAGTGAAAACTCGAGGTGTAAGAACTACTCCAGTATAACTCTGGGGGTGATTCCGTGGTGAGTTTGACGGAAATAGTACTTACAGGTTCGAGATGGTGATTCAGAGTGCAAGGGCTATGGTCATTGACTCTGAGGGTGATTCCAAAATGAGTGCAACGAGATAGTGCCTTCGGTTCCGTTCGAACCCGGAACGGACTTGTATGGATTGAATGCTTTCAGAACATCGTCAAGTGGACGATGAGCATTCTAAGGTAAATGTGTCCTATAAAGGTAATCGCAACCTCAAGCCTCATCAACTGGTAATGCCTAAAACAGGGGAGGTGCAGCAAGGTTAATGGGTCATGCCCAAGTAGGACGAGATTTACCCCTGTCTAGATGTCCCTTTTTATTTCGGCTTTGTGGGCAGTTGGATCTGCAGCCAACTGCGGGGTGGTCTTGTTCGGGACTGTTCAGTAAGGAATGGTCCCGGCCTTGTGTTGCAGGAGATCGGGAGTGCTCCTCGGTATAGTGATCTAGGCCACGTACTGTGACGGGCGGTACCCCAGTAGCCCTGCCATTGTATGGAATACAATCTCCAACAAGTGTCGTACGTTTTAATTGTGCCCAGCTATGTTGGAACGTGAGATGTAAGCATTCCAGCTATTTCTGTATTTTACTTGAATACCCTAGACACTATTATAATATCACTGGATTTCCTATCAAATGTTTTGGTTAGCGTAAGGTAAAAACTTTTCCACGTTTATGTGTAGGAAGTCTTACGTGATACCTTTTCTTTTCAAAGGATTTTCTAAAGTTAAGCAATTCTAAACCGTTTACTCACACCAGACCCCTGTCTGACCCGAGTGTTTGTTTTCTATTTTATTAAACTCTTGGGTACTCATATTATTTATGAGTAGTCAAGTGATTCAGGTATCCCTGACGAATTCTGGAGGAGCTATGGAGCAGGAGGCTTCAGCGTATTGATATATAGTTAGAGTTTCCGCTGTGTGTTATTCTGTATAGTAGTTCTTGTATTGTATATTAGACAGAAATGTTATAACTGTCTAAATTGAGATGTATAGTTGTGTACTCTGATGTATATGATACTATGTATATGTTATATATTATATTTCATTCGTTCCGCTGTGAGATTCTGATGTGTTGTTTTTCTTCTTCTCTTTCTTTTCTTCTTCTTTCCCTTTCTTTCTTAAATAGTGATGCGTCTTTCTGGTGATAGAAAGTCGGGTCGCTACAATCATTATGCAATTCACCACCGTGATCGCTTCGAATGTTTTTAATTTTTGTATTATTAATATTTTGAGTTTTCTTAGCAAAGATTTTAAAATTTTCAAAAGTATCACTTTTATTTTTCATAAAAATTGTCCAAATGTCAATCTAAACGAGGTTTGAGGCAAGGTGATCATTTATCGCCTCTTTTGTTTAATTTAGCCGCAAATGTTTTCGGTAAGATAATTAAAAAATCAGTTGATAATAGATCTTTTGGGGAGTATTGGTAGTAAAATCTCGCAAAATGGTATATATGTCCTTCAATTTGCGGATGATACCTTGCTATTTACCTCTCATTTGCCTAATCATGTTATTACCCTTTGATTTATTTTATATAGTTTTGAATTTCTTTCATGTTTAGAAATAAATTTTGATTAAAGTTTGGTTTTAGTTTTAAATGATTTTGAAAAGGTTGAAAATTTAGTTGTTAATACATTTAATTGTAAAATTATGAATTTTCCATTTTGATTATCTTGGTTTTTTGATTAGACCAACTAAACTTAAACATGATGATTGGTTTATTATCATTGATAAAATAAAAAATAGGATTTCTAATTGGAACGAGAGATTTTTATCAAGATTGGGTAGATTAGTTCTTATAAACTCTATTTTATCAGCTCTCTCGATCTATCGGATGTCTATGCATCCTTTTCCCATTTGAGTGATCGATAAAGTTGATAAAATTAGAAGGGACTTCTTACGGAGTGTAGTATTAAATTTTTAGTAAATTGGAAAACTATTTGTAAATCCAAAAAGGATGGTGATTTAGGAGTCATTAATTTGCATAACATGAATTTATCTTTGTTAGGTAATGGTTAAGGAAGTTTAAGGATATTAATGATATCCTATTTGAAAAGAAATCATTTCTAAATATTACTATAATGGTAGTAATAATTTACATCAAATAACTCCTACATTCATATGTAAATCATCTAATTTTTTGGAAGTCAATTTAAAATGTCATGAGATTTTTAACCTAGGCACTAATACAATAGTTCATTTAGGTAATAGTACTTCCTTTTGTCATGATTGTTAGATCTCTGTTACCCTTCTTAGGATATAATTTAAAGAACTTTACAAAATTTGTAATTTTAAGAATGCTTTAATTGTAGAAGTTTTTTCTCCCGAAAATGACCCTTTTAAAATTTTAGTTTTAATAGAATTTTAGTAGATTCTACACTTAGATAACTTTCTTTGCTTTATGCTAGATTAAATCTGTATAATATTGATAATGAAAATGATAATATTAGTTAGGAATGTGATAAGAGTAAGAAATATACTTCAAATTTTTTATAGGTTTCTTAACTTCTCGGGTGTAGCTAATAACTCTTTTAAATTTATTTGAAAAACAAATGCTTCTCCTAAATCTAAAAATTAAATGCTTCTCCTAGATCACTTACATCGTAAGTCGAAGCCATAAAGCACACATTGGCTTGTTCGAAGTCACTATCGGTGTCACTGTCTGATGAGGAAGATGATTCTGAATCATCCCATGTAATAGAGAATGCTTGCTTCTTCTTATATTTGTCTCTCTTATTATTGAACCTGTCTTTCTTTCAATCAGGACAGTCCTTCTTTATGTGAACCTTTTTGTGATACTCATACATTCGAGATGTGAAGCTGGTGGTTTGTTGTTGCTGTCTCTCCTGTTGTTTCCGAATTTCTTGTTCTTTCTAAATTTCAAAAACCTTTTGAAATTCTTTTCAATAAATGCTATGTCATCTTTATCCGAATCTTCTTGTTTAGCTTGGAAAGCTATATTCTTTCCATCTTGGGCTTGATCTTATTTTGCCTGCAAATTAACTTCATACGACATGAGATTTTCTACTAACTCTTCAAGTTTGATTGTAGTAATATCGTTAGCTTCTTCTATAGCTAAGACTTTCCCATTCATCCGTTAAAGAGTTTATGATTTTTGGGACAATATCAAAATCTGTGTATTCTTCTCCTAATCTTAATAATGAGTGATATATGTCTTAAAATCTGGAATACATTTCATATAGTCCTATCCCGTTTCATTTTAAAATTCTGGAACAGGTTCTTAAGCATAGAAATCGTGCTTTGTTTAACTTTGTTAGTACCTTCATGTGCAACTTTAGGAGTAACCCAAATTTCATAAGCTATTGTACACATGCTAACCCTATTAAATTCATTCTTATCTAAAGCACAAAATAGCATATTCATAGCTTTTGCTTTTTAGGTATCATCTATCGTTTATGTGTTTGACCATTGTGCATATGGTGTGGTTGGTATAATATATTCACCCTAAGTTATATTCCAAGTGTCATATTCGTTTGCCTACATGTAAATTCTCATGCGAATTGACCAATAATTGTTATTCAAACCATTAAATAGTGGTAGTCGTGCAGTGGATTGACTTTCTATAAAACTTGTGCTAGTGTTATTTTCCATATTAACTGAATATCAAATAACTATGCTATGGTTGTATGATGACCTTGCTCTGATACTAAATAAAAGTGACTAAGGATTGTGCAATATGGAATATTAACTAAAACTATTTACTTGTGTGGAATATAGATATAGAAGTAAAATAATAAAGTAAATGGCACTAGAGATTTTTATACCGGTTCGAACTTTCCGTTCTACGTCCAGTCCCAGACTCCTTCTGGAATTCAACTATCAACCCTCACTTAACCCGAAGGAACAGTTATTACACCGCCCGAGCAACCGAACAGGGCTTCAACCGCCTAAGCAGCAAAATAGGACTTCAACCGTCTGAGCAACCGAATAGGATTTCTAATAGAAATAGTAGAATTGTTTCTGAACGAGTATGCTCTTGAGTAGCACTGATAATTCAATAATGTACGCCCTTCCTACAATCTTCTCCTTTGTGGTATATCATGTAATTCATGAAGATAGGAAGTTTATTAAATCACTAATCAAGTTTGCTTGAGTGAACAAGTGATCATAATGAAATACTGAATGCAAATGGCAAGATAGTTTAGACAATAAAAATGAGAATTAGAATTAGAAATTAGTTATTAAAAAAATGGATTTCATGGCTATATATAGTGATTAAGAGTTGCAATCGTTCATGAAAAGTAGCCATGAAAGAATACAGAAGCAACTCTTGAACAAGAGTTGTTTCTATTCGCTGAAATGAAGTTTCTTTTCAAAATATAGCCGTTATGATGGTTCACCCCTCTAACTAGGACGAATCAGCTAGCTGAATGGATTAAAATTTGATCTAACAAGAAAATAGTGCAAGAATGAACCAATTAAGTCGGTTGAGTATGTATGGTCAGCCGTCTGAATATTCAAAGTAAAATGTGCACATGCAATAACTTAAGAGATGTTTCAGGATTTTGCATCTCCTGAGGATCCATTAAACTATTTATATGTAGTAATATACGCTATATATGTAGTTTCTATCAATAAAGTAAAGTATTAAAATAGCGTTAAGGCGTTACCCATGTCCCCCTAAACACATTTTTATAAATGTCGTAGTCTATACATACTGTAAACTACACCAAACCGATGGTGTAACATCCCGCCTTTTCATACGTTTTAAATTGAAGATAAACCACACACGTCAGACTCAAACCATACAGAAGGGCGGATTGTTATTGGGGTGAATAAGAAAAAAAACAGAGAAAGAAAAAAAAACAAAACAGAATCTTGCAGCGGAACGATAAAATATGATAATCAAATAAACAGTTCATGAACCTGTTTTACAAAATATTCGATTTTACTTATACAATACAAATCAGAGTTACACAGACCAAAGAATAATAATTAATGATGCAGCGGAACAATATGATGTAGTGGAATAATATAATAAATAATAGTAATACAATCTTTGTCTTCGTCCTCTAGAAATAAAGTCTTCAAATCCTGAAATACTCAGACTGACCCGAGCGAATTGAAAAGACAAAATAAGATCTTATGTAAGTTCAATCAACAGTAAATAATATGAGTGGAACGATGTCAGAGATGTTTACGAGATTTGACATCTCATATCCAATGTCTAACGTGAGTGCGGTAACTTAAGAGATGCTCGGGATTCACATCTCGTAAGGATCCGTTAAACTATTTACTATGTAGTAATATTTCGCTATTATAATAATGTCTATAGTAAAATAAACTTACTTTTAAATTGCTTTAAGTGGTTACCCATATAGCCCTTAACACGTAATAGTCCCAGTAGTCCATCCAGTATCATAATCCCTCCTGATTGGGAAGCCACGAGAGGATACCACACGGGCTACGGGAGAAAACCAAACTCGTACAAGGCGCGCTAGGGTAGGTGACACGACATAACTAGGCAATGCCAGGGTGGATATACCAATTACGCTTCCGGACCGGTGGTAACGCATAGCAGCTACTACCGTCCACCTCGAGCCACACCCCTAAAATTCAAAAAGGGTCCCAAACAATCACAAACTAATAGAATGGTATCGAAGGAGTGTGTCCGATAAAAGGTGCTACCTTCTTAGACGTCAATCGCTCATGTTTTAGCCACATTACGCCAACTCATGGGAGTCGGGTCCATGTATTTAGCTCAAAGGAAATGCTGCCACCATCCTACTTCATTCTGGAATCTCCACCGCGTACACGGTTGTTAATGTGGTTTTCAGAGTTGGTAGAGAGTATGACAATTTCTGATCCCGGTCTCTTCAACAACCCAACGTTATTATAACACCACGGTCATTTCAAAATAGTTATACTTCAAAACCAGAATATACTATCCATTTCAAAACCATATAAATACGATATCACTTCCGTTATAAAACCCAAATCAATATGATATCATTTTAATAAAACCCAAATCAATATAATATCATTTTATTTCCAAAATTATAGCACTTTCAAAATTATAATACTTCAAAACCAACCATTTGAAATATAACTTTTCAAAACATAATATTTCGAATTTCATAGCTTCTAAACCATAACTTCCACAACTTAAATGGTTTGGATATTCAAACAGTATATAAAATAAAATAGTTTGAATTTAAAATTTCTTTATAAAGTAAAATAATTTCCTCAACTTCAAAATTTTATTCACTTTAAATTAAATCTTGATTCATAACTTTCAACTCACTTTTAGTTTCAATGGACCATTTCAATTTCAATATATTTCAAATTTTGAGTATTAAACAATTTCAAAACTAAGGTTGGAATTACGATTCAACAATTCAATGTTCTATTATTTAGTTTTGAAATATTTGCATAATAAACCCATTATCATTTAAATAAAACTCAAATTACGAATAACTAAATATTTCCTTCAATTTATTTATACTTGAAATATTCGTTTAATTCATCATAAACCAAACATCCAATTATAAAAATCATACCTTTAACATCTCAATTTTATTAAATTTCAAATCAATTTCATATTTATCTTCCCACCTTATTCTCATATAAGCTATTATAAACTCCGGAAATATAATTTAAATAAATACTTAACCGTATTATACCTTAATAAAATCAGACTTTATTATTAAACTTCTTTTATAGTTTAAACCAATTTTGTACATAGCTTAAAACTAAGAATTTGACTACATATAAAATAACATTTATCAAATATCCAAATCAATATGTCATAAAACCATATATTTCTTTACAAAACCATAGAAAATCATTTCAAAATATTTTTATATATAGACCACGGTGTCTGTATATAATTTTCAACCCAATGGTCAAGTGATACGATATTTATCATTTCAATCTGTAACTTAAAATAAAAATACGGTTGTATATCATTTCAAACCGCAATCCCGAATGAAATAAAATGCATAATGAATTGCAGTTTATAATACTAAAAAAATACAACATCCATTCATCCAATATCAACCATCAAACATTTATCACAATCATCATCCAATTCAATCAATGGCATCAATATATAACAGATAATAAATCACGGGCATTTACTGGTAGTTTATATTCAAAATAAATTAAATAACAATTTAACTGGCATTTTATATGCAAGAATAAATTAAATAACAACTTAACCGGCAGTTTATATGCAATACTAAATTAAATAACAATTTAACTGAGATGAAGATTAAAAATATGCCAAATAGTCATAAATAAATTTCTAATCACATTAAAATTAATTTAACACACATAAGAAATTTTAGAAGTTGTGAGTGGGTTAAAACACTCACATTTTGAATTTAAATCCAATTTAAACCCAAATTTGGACAGTCTCAGAATTTGTCCAAACCAGCGCCAAAATGTCAGAAATTTCATCGTATCCAAAAGTCACATCGATTAGAACACTTGAATTTGAAATAAAATAAAATAAAAATAAACAAATGCGTACACGTCACCACAGCCTTCTCTCTCACACGCGAATCATCTTCTCAGGCCACATAACGCACGAACGTGAACTTGGCTAACCTTTGACCATCGATTCGAGCGCCTTCTGACCACCGATCGCCATGCCGTAGCCACCAATGGAACCACCTCCTCCCCCTCTATCGGCCGCACCCATCGCGGCACCCTCAGGTAGCGCTGCCGCTCGATACAATAGGGTTTCGAGACCCTAAAACTGAAATTCCACTCGCCTCCCTCAATAATAGGTGATGCAACCACCACGAATCAACTCCAGATGCAAATTTCTACAAAACTCATAAGTTGACTTCGTCGATTGAAGCAAAAATCAAAAAGCCCCAACTAGCCTTAGGGTTTCGAAAAATTCGACCTTTGACCAAAAACTCTCGATGAAACATGCCATATTTCAGAAAACAGACGACATGCCCTGATTTGAATTGTCGAGATATTCAATATATAATTTTTTTTGAATTTTTTTGAGGAGTTCGAAAATTTGATTTTGAATTTGATTTGAAATTGCAGTTGTAAATTTTTGTTTTTTCTGCTATTGAGAAAGAGGACGTGAGAAAGAATTGTACATACAGATAAATGACAATGAGGAACAATTAGGGTTTATAACGAGGTATATATAGAAAGAGTTGAAACAGAAAGAATGTAGCAGATAAATTGAACGATATATGGCCCGAAAAGCCCGTTCTGCCTCCGGAACGAAATTGGGTCAACCCATATATCAAAATAGATGTTTTAAAATATTTTAAACGCAATGGAATAGGTTTAAGGTCCAAATTCTATCGTATGAAGAAGTCATGCTAAAATCAAATTATTTCAAATTGATTTCAATTTAATTGATTTTTGGGCGTTTCGAGTCCGTACGATCAAACGACAAGTCCGATCCTAACGAAACTTTCCTATAATAATTCACCGTTACGGATCCGATGAAACTAGTTTCGTCGAAATCTGAGTCAGTGGCCAAAATGGCTATTTTCCAGTTAATTAAATAAATTAATTTTAAACTGATTAAATCGAAATTTTCAATTCAAGTTCTATGATTAACAAATTTTACCATTTTTGATTTCTTAAACATTCACAATAATTTAAACAAGTTTAGATGTCAATTTAAAGTTGATTAATCTATCAATTGCAGTGTTTAATTTCAATTTCATTAAATTCAGAAATTTATAAATTCAAAATTCAAAAATCCATTTATTAACTTTTAAACCTTGTTATTCAAGTCTTTTGTTGCCATAAGAGTGCAACTAACATTAGTTCATGATTTATTACATTAATATTCTCAAATTTCATCTAAATCACCATTTATGTAATATTTAATTATTTAATTCATTTAGTTGTAGTTAATCTAATTATTATAATTTAAATTCCAATGAATTAATAAATCTTGATTTCCATTCCTTTTATTCAACCAATTTTCATATTATGAATAAAGTAAATGTTATTTCCCATTATTAACTAAATTTACATTAACAAAATATTTAATTTAGATTTATTGCAATTCTTACCAAATTTAAATTAACGGGCTAAATAAATAGGTAACATAAAATATTTGTTACCATTTACTTTCAATCAAACTTATAAGTTATTATTCCCAAACAATTGTTACAATTGTTTACATAACACAAATTTCATTCAATCATCATTAACAATATATTATTTCATAATTAAATTACAAATTTTTATTTCTTCCAATATTAAATAACAAAATTTAATTAAATTAATACTTTAAATTATCGAAAATTTATGGGTCGTTACACTCTCCCCCACTCAAAACTTTTCGTCTCCGAAAAGGAAAAAAAAGGAAAAGAAAGAATCAAATAGTCAATATATCTTATTCAAAATATTAACTTTATAAACAAATAAATTTACAAAATAAATAATTTAAATAAAATTCACCAATTTATAACTACTAAATCCTTTTATATTCAAATTAATAAAGTTTGGAAAAAAATTCAAAATTTTTCTAAGTCTAAAATTCACAGAAAATTTCGGCAGTCTCCTTTGTACGGAGAGGCTCGGGAGAAAATACAATATCAAATATAACAATGTATCACAATATTTCAAAATAATATATCCCACGAGGGGAAAAACAATATAATAATGCTATAAAACTGTAATTCGAAGACGTACCTATTTGTCGGGCAAACAATGCTTAATCATGAAACCAAAAGCAGTAGCAATTGTTTCCATAACCTGTATTTCACTTATATATTCCAAAAGGAGTTAATAATTATATAAAATGAAATATTTGAAGTTGTTTCAATCAATAGCAAACAAATTCATATAAACAACTATCACTTGCAACAAAGCATACAACCATCGAATAAAATCAATACAATCAATTATCCACCAACATTAAACATACAAATAGTTGTTTTGGTTCAAAAAATTTAAGTTGTACATAATGGGAAATAACTACTAAGTGCACCATTTACTCAACAGTCTTAGATGAAACTAAATAGATTATTCATATGTCCCAACAATTTTAAAGTATCCTTGCCAAACAATCACAAACCAAACAAACAACAATTTCAAACGACAGATCACGTTCATTCTTATTATTTTCATTTCATAACATTTGTTGTTCGATCCTTTTTTATTCATATAATGGTTTATCTTTTTATTTACATTTTTTCTTGCAAATTTTAAATTTCCATTCATTCATTTACTAGTAAATTTCATTTATTCGTTTATTTATAATACTTACATTTCCATTACATTAAGTTAGTAGCCTTCAATTATACTTAAGCTTATAACAACTACAACATCAATTTCTTGTTTATTAAAGGATTTCATTGAATATTTTCATTTCTTCAAGTTACTAGTATAATATCCTATTACATTTCTTACAAGCATTAGAACTTTTAATATTAGTAAGTTATATATATATATATATATGCTTTTTAAGAATGTAATTGAAAGTTATACAAGTTTTCTCATTTCTTTTAATTAATTTACTGTTCAATAATCCTATCTTTTGTTTTTATAGGTTACAAATTTCAACTTTAGTGTTAATTCATTTATAACCTAACATTTAATTTCTTATTTCATTTAGAGGTTTCAATTGTTAGTAGAATTCCATTTCACTACACTAATTGAAACTATTAATTATCAGAAACTTAAGAACTAAATACCGGGTTAATTTCCAATCATTTTAAAATAATAGATAAATGTATATACTTACAGTTTATATATCCAATTATATTTAAAACAATTTAAAATTTATATTTTTTTATCAATATAAATCTGCAGTAAATTTACTACAGTGGCCTTCCCACTTTGAAACTTGAAAATGAATGTCGATGATGTGTGCATTCATCACCGAAATTATTTTCCAGCGACAGAGAAGGGAGTACAGAATTTATTTCCTTTCAAAGTTCCTTTACAACAATTCTTTCAAATTATATTAAAATATTTATATCAGAAATACTTCTAAATAATATTATTATATTCCAAAATCCTTTGAAAGTGATTTTCAAAAATCCCAGAACTTAGGTCCTAAATTTCCGATTTTATTTATTTTATTTTCAAATCCTACTTTACTAATATTTATAGATTACACTGCCTAACCACCAATATATTGCAACCAAATATAACCTTTATAAAATTTTATTTATATACATAAAATATAACTAGCAAAATTATTTCATTCACCTATATTCAAAACAAATATTGTGTCGGTCTGTCCTATTAAGTATTTAGAAATCCCTATTGATGTCATAGCGTCCTATGCACTAACCAGATTTTATAAATTCAAAACGGAACAAATTAACACAATATCAAAACCTTTTTATAACACTAACAAATACGCTCTCTCATATATATACACTCAGCGACTCATCATAGGGTATTACTACCCTATTAATAAAGAGTAAGACCCCACAAAGCTAAGGTTTATCGCTAAACCAAAGCTCTGATACCAGATGTAACATCCCGCCTTTTCATACGTTTTAAATCGAAGATAAACCACCACGTTAGACTCAAAACATACAGAAGGGCGGATTGTTATTAGGGTGAATAAGAAGAAAAAAACAGAGAAAGAAAAAAAAACAAAACAGAATCTTGTAGTGGAACGATAAAATATGATAATCAAATAAACAGTTCATGAAGCTGTTTTACAAAATATTCGATTTTACTTATACAATACATATCAGAGTTACACATACCAGAGGATAATAATTAATGATGCAGCGGAACAATATGATGCAGCGGAATAATATAATAAATAATAGTAATACAATCTTCATCTTCGACCTCCAGAAATAAAGTCTTCAAATCCTAAAATGCTCAGACTAACCCGAGCGAATTGAAAAGAGAAAACACTAGAGTCATAACTAAAAGATCTTATGTAAGTTAAATCAACAGTAAATAATATGAGTGGAACGGCGTCAGAGATGTTTACGGGATTTGACATTTCCTATCCAGTGTCTAACGTGAGTGCAGTAACTTAAGAGATGCTCGGGATTCACATCTCCTAAGGATCCGTTAAACTATTTACTCTGTGGTAATATTTTGCTATTATAATAATGTCTATAGTAAAATAAACTTACTTTTAAATAGCGTTAAGGGGTTACCCATATAGCCCTTAACACGTAATAGTCCCAGTAGTCCATCCAGCATCATAGTCCCTCCTGATCGGGAAGCCACCAGAGGATACCACACGGGCTACGGGAGAAAACCAAACCCGTACAAGGGGCGCTAGGGTAGGTGACACGGCACAACTAGGCAATGCTAGGGTAGATATACCAATTACACTTCCGGACCGGTGGTAACACGTAGCAGCCACTACCTCCCACCTCGAGCCATACCCGAAAAATTCAAAAAGGACCCCAAACAATCACAAAGTAATAGAGTGGTATCGAAGGAGTGTGTCCAATAAAAGGTGCTACCTTTATAGCCCGTCAATCACTCCTGTTTTAGCCACCTTATGCAAACTCACGTGAGTCGGGTCCATGCATTTACCTCAAAGGAAACGCCGCCACCATCCTACTTCATTTTGGAATCTCCACCGTGTACATGGTTGTTAAAGTGGTTTTCAAAGTTGCAGAAAGTATGACAACTTCCGATCCCGGTCTCTTCAACAACCCAACGTTATTATAACACCGCGGTCATTTCAAAATAGTTATACTTCAAAACCAGAACATACTATCCATTTCAAAACCATATAAATACGATATCACTTCCGTTTTAAAATCCAAATCAATATGATATCATTTTAATAAAACCCAAATCAATATAATATCATTTTATTTCCAAAATTATAGCACTTTCAAAATTATAATATTTTGAAACCAACCATTTGAAATATAACTTTTCAAAACATAATACTTCGTATTTCATAGCTTCTAACCATAACTTCCACAACTTAAATGGTTTGGACATTCAAACAATATATAAAATAAAATATTTTGAATTTAAATTTTCTTTATAAAGTAAAATAATTTAGTCTGCTTTAAAATTTTATTCACTTTAAACTAAATCTCAATTCATAAATTTCAACTCACTTTTAGTTTCAATAGACCATTTCAATTTCAATATATATTCAAACTTTAAGTATTAAACAATTTCAAAACTAAGGTTGGAATTAAGATTCAACAATTCAATGTTCTATTATTTAGTTTTGAAATATTTTCATCATAAATCTATTATCATTTAGGTAAAACTCAAATTACAAATAACTAAACATTTCCTTCAATTTATTTATACTTGAAATATTCGTTTAATTCATCTTAAACCAAAAATCCAGTTATAAAAATCATAACTTTAACATCTTAATTTTATTAAATTTCCAATCAATTTCATATTTATCTTCCCACCTTATTCTCATTTAAGCTATTATAAACTCCAGAAATATAATTTAAATAAATACTTAACCGTATTATACCTTAATAAAATCAGACTTTATTATTAAACTTCTTTTATACTTTAAACCTATTTTATACATAGCTTAAAACTAAGAATTTGACATACATAAAATAACATTTATAAAATATCAAAATCAATATCTCATATAACCATATATTTCTTTACAAAACCATAGAAAATCATTTCAAAATATTTTTATATATAGACCACGATGTCTGTATATAATTTTCTACCATATGGTCAAGTGATACAGATATTTATCATTTCAATCCGTAACTTAAAATAAAAATACGGTTGTATATCATTTCAAACCGCAATCCCGAATGAAATAAAATGCATAACGACTTGCAGTTTATAATACTAAAAAAATACAACATCCATTCATCCGATATCAACCATCAAACACTTATCACAATTATCATCCAATTCAATCAATAGCATCAATATATAACAGATAATAAATCACGGGCATTTACTGGCAGTTTATATTCAAAAATAAATTAAATAACAATTTAATTGGCAGTTCATATGCAATAATAAATTAAATAACAACTTAATTGGCAGTTTATATGCAATACTAAATTAAATAAAAGTTTAATTCAATAAATTCAATTTAATTCAATAAATTGAATGAATTCAATTTAACTGAGATGATGATTAAAAATATGCCAAAAAGTCATAAATAAATTTCTAAGCACATCAAAATTAATTTAACACACATAAGAAATTTTAGAAGTTATGAGTGGGTTAAAACACTTACCTTTTGAATTTAAATCCAATTTAAACCCAAAATTTGGACAGTCTCAGAATTTGTCCAAACTAACGCCAAAATGTTAGGAATTTCAATACAATCCTAATGCAAAAACCCGCGCGTGAAACGGACCTCGTATGCGAAAGTTACATCGATTAGAACACTTGAATTCGAAATAAAAAATAAAAATAAAAATAAACAAACGTGTACCGTCACCACGGCCTTCTCTCTCACATGCGAATCATCTTCCTAGGCCACAGAACGCACGACCTTGACCTTGGCCAACCTTTGACCATCGATTCGAGCGCCTTTTGACCACCGATCGCCGTGCCATAGCCACCAATGGAACCGCCTCCTCCCCCTCTATCGGCCGCACCCATCGCGACACCCTAAGGTTGCGCCGCCGTCGCTCGATACTATAGGGTTTCGAAACCCTAAAACTGAAATTCCACTCGCCTCCCTCAACAATAGGTGATGCAACCACCACGAATCAACTCCAGATGCAAATCTCCACAGAACCCATAAGTTGATTTCGCCGATAGAAGCAAAAATAAAAAAGCCCCAGTTAAATTCCCGATGAGTCATGCCTTATTTCAAAAAACAGACGATAGACGCTGATTTGAATTGTCGAGATATTCGATATATAATTTTTCTAAATTTTTTTGAGGAGTTTGAAAATTTGGTTTTGAAATTGCAATTGGAAAATTTTGTTTTGTCTGCCATTGAGAAAGAGGAGATGAGAAGGAATTGGACGTACATACAAATGACAATGAGGAACAATTAGGGTTTATAACGAGGTATATATAGACAGAGCTGAAACAAAAAGAACAGAGCAGATAAATTGAACGATATATGGCCCGAAAAGCCCGTTCTGCCTCCGGAATGAAATTGGGTCAGCTCATATATTAAAATAGATGTTTTAAAATATTTTAAACACAATGGAATAGCTTTCAGGTCCAAATTCCATCGTATGAAGAAGTTATGCTAAAATCAAATTACTTCAAATTGATTTCAATTTAATTGATTTTTGGGCGTTTCAAGTCCGTACGATCAAACGACAAGTCCGATCGTTGCGAAACTTGAAATCTTATAATAATTCACCGTTACGGATCCGATGAAACTGGTTTCGTCAAAATCCGAGTTAGTAGCCAAAATGTCTATTTTCCAGTTAATTAAATAAATTAATATTAAATTAATTAAATCAAAATTTTGAATTCAAGTTCTATGATTAACAAATTTTACCATTTTTGATTTCTTAAACATTCACAATAATTTAAACAAGTTTAGATGTCAATTTAAAGTTGATTAATCTATCAATTGCAGTGTTTAATTTCAATTTCATTAAATTCAGAAATTTATAAATTCAAAATTCAAAAATCCATTTATTAACTTTTAAACCTTGTTATTCAAGTCTTTTATTGCCATAAGGATGCAACTAACATTGGTTCATGATTTATTACATTAATATTCTCAAATTTCATCTAAATCACCATTTATGTAATATTTAATTATTTAATTCATTTAATTATAGTTAATACAGTTATTATAATTTAAATTCCAATGAAGTAATAAATTTTGATTTCCATTCCTTTTATTCAACAAATAGTCATATTATGAATAAAGTAAATGTTATTTCCCATTATTAACTAAATTTACATTAACAAAATATTTAATTTAGATTTATTGCAATTCTTACCAAATTTAAATTAACGGGCTAAATAAATAGGTAACATAAAATATTTGTTACGATTTACTTTCAATCACACTTATAAGTTATTATTCCCAAACAATTGTTAAAATTGTTTACATAACACAAATATCATTTAATCATCATTAACAATATATTATTTCATAATTAAATTACAAATTTTTATTTATTTCAATATTACATAACAAAATTTAATTAAATTAATAATTTAATTTATCGAAAATTTACGGGTCATTACAAATGGGCTATCAGGGAGCACTCCATAAGTACGACACAAACCAAAATCGTAGTGGGCTCGATAAGGCATATTACAAGCCACGTGAGGCAATGTCTAGGATATGATTCTACCGTTTTGCACGCCCGGACTGATGCTAACGCATCGCAGCTACTACCGCCCACCTCAGAATGCACTCCTATAATCAAGTCGAAGGTGGCTACCAATCAATTACAAAGTAACAGATATGGTATCGAAGAAATGTGTCTGATAGGAGAAGCGACCTCACTTGACCCGAGATAGCTCCAGTTTTAGTCATATCAAGATGACCCAAGGGGGTCAGGGCTGCGTTCTTACCTCATAACACTAGCGTCTGCCAAACCATCCTACTTCGTTCTAGATTTTCCACCACGTCCACAGTTGTTAAAGCGGTTCCGATATTGACATAAAGTATGCCAATATACGGCCCCGGTCTCCTAAACAACCAATCGTTATATTTTTCATACCGTGGTAATTTAAAAACATTTTTAATAGTAGATCCAGAAACAGTTTATACCTTCATATCAAGATATCTGTATACTTATTCCAAAAGTATAAATATATTCATAAATACCGAGGAAGATTTTCTTTTAATCAATTTCAAAAATAATCTATAAATCTCTCTTAAACCATTTATAAACTATTTATATTCTTTAAAACCATTTATAAACTATTTATATTCTTTAAAACCATTTATAAACTATTTATATTCTTTAAAACCATTTATAAAGCTATTTATAAATTCCAAAACAGTTTATAACTCTTCCCTTTTTCATAAATTTCTACGCTAATTCTTTTAAAATGTTTCCAAATCCCTTTATATAAGTTCTTTTATAAAACCCATTATAAAATCCTTTAAACCCTTTATAACTCCTTTATAAACCATTAAAAAATCCTTTTAAAACCTTTCTCAAAATTCTAAAATCTTTTACAAAAACTTTTGTCTATTAAAGTTATTATTAAAAGTCTATATTTATTATCTTAAATCAAAACAATATTTATTATATTAAATTAAATTAAATATATATATATTAAATTTATATTAAATATTTTATTAAATTTTAAACTATTTAAAAAATATATTTAAAACTAAATAAAATTATAAGTTAAAACCTTAAGTTTACATTTGTAACCATATATTAACTTATAATTTGAAACTTTAAAATATATAAAATAAATTATTTTCCAAATATAAATTTTTACATAAAATCATTAAATTAAATTTTAAGAATCAAATTTATAAATCAAACATACTTTACTATATATAAAATAATTTAAAACCGACCAACGATGTTCGTATAAAATTTTCTACCATGTGGTAAAGTGATTGGGTATGTATCATTTCAACCCAAATTTGTTAAATTTCATGGGTGTATATCATTTCAACCTGTATCCCGAATTAATAATTTCCAAATCAATAAAATCGCTCGGTTTTATTATTTCAACCCATAACGATTTTCGCTAGTCTTTAAGATTGTTCAGGTATGTATCATTTCAACCCATAGAGATAACAGGGATACAAACATCCAATCATCCGAAGTGTCAACAAATAAACAACCATCACAATCAACATTCAAATCAGCCAATAAATCACAACAGTTACATGGTTATCATTATTAGGTACTTAACTAACAATTTAAATTCAAATTAAATTTAAATGACAACTTAACTTACCAAACAGCAAGCAATAAATTTCTTATCACATCACAACTTTAATTCAACTAACATAAGAAAGTTTAGTATTTGCGAGTGGGTGAAATCACTCACCTTTGATTTATCGTCGATTTAAAATTCAAATAAAGCCAAAATATCGAACATTTCCTTAGAATTCAACCAAACCAGATCCATGTAGTCCGGAATTTCGATACGATCCCAATGGAAGAAACCATATCGAAATCTGAGCTTGTATGAAAAAGTAATTAATGTTAGAAGGTTGAAAATTAAAATTTTAATTAAAATAAAAATATAAGGGCATTTCAGTAATTTCTATTCGAAACCCTCGCACGCGAACAATCTATACTCGAACAACTCTCAGCCTCCCCAACTCATCCACTACCACATGCGACTGACCTTGTCATCACAATAAGGTGTCACTGTTGGCCACGCCTCCACCTCCTCTACCCACGCCTGGCCACGCGACCTCCCCCTTGGCCAAAAAACGCTCGGCCACCACTAATGAACTTCGCCAATTTCCGGCCATCTTCGACCAAACTACGACATACGAACATTATGGATGAACATTGCTTTGTCTCTTCTTCCAAACGCCACTCCCCGATTGTCGATTGGACGACGATCCACCGTTGAAATTGAAAATCTAGAATGGACGGCTGAGACATCTTCACTAATATCTGGCAAATCCTAGACTCAATTGAAAAAACAAACTGCGGATGTAGGTTGCGTTCGTTGAAAGAATTCCAAAGATATATTATATGAAATAGTTTGAGCAGTTTAAATTTTAGGATTTTGATTTGAAATTGAAACTAGGGTTTGGGTTGCTGCCATTGGAAAAAGGAGATGAGAAAGAAATGTACGTAAAGACAATAGAAAATAAAAAGGCTACTAGGGTTTATAATAGCCCATGTATAGGCAATGATGGATAAGAATGGATGGTACAGATCGAATTGGTCGAAACGATTACGCGAACCCGAAAAGCCCGTTCCTAAAATGAAAATATGTAGTCCAATATATCAAAATATAGGTTTTCGATATTTTTAAACTCAATGGAACTAGTTTCAAACCCCAATTCCATCATATATTTTAACATCCTCCTACTTGGAGACCCAAAACTAATAGCTATAGATGTTACAGTCACCCATAGTTATTAATCTTCAATGACCAAATACGGCGGTGCAAGATACATTGGTACACAAACCACAAGAAAAAGGGAAATTTTTTAACAATTCAAAAACATATTTCCATATTCAAATCATAACATTTCATGTTCATTACATAATCCCAAAATGTTAACCACGTTTAGCAATGACATAATTATTACAAATACTCCAAGAGCGACATATGAAGTTACCTACTTAGTTGATCAGAGTATATAGTAAGGCTAATAAATTTTCCTTTACATCCAAACACACATCGGAAAAGAAAATTCTAAATAACTATTTGCCTCATGCATGCCTTCAGAAGTTTTATCCGTCTAAGAAAAACATGAAAACCATAAACCTCAAACTACTCAAAATCAATTGAGTACCTGAGAGTTTAAGGGGGAAACAAAAACTTCGAGTCAGGTATAAAGCCTGTATGAATAATTGTTTATCATCTCAAATCAAATAGATATCAAATGAGACCACGCTGTATAGAAGAATGAGTTTTCTCCTCACTAGTATCCTAAAACCTTTATAAAACCATACACTGTGCTCCTATATCCACAATGGTTAAAAACATAGTATTTCAAAACATTACGATGATATGTGTCACGACCCAAATTTCAGCGTTCGAAAATCGACAACCGTACTTTACTTGTACTCGAATGCCGCAGATTCAATCGTTGAAATCCGACTCATGCCGAAGCTTATAACACATTAAGTATAGCAACACAACGGAAGAAAAATGAATAATATCATTGATATACAATATTCGATACAATCAGAATTAAAAAATAATATCAGAGATGTAAGGTACAGCGGAAAGGAATAACTTCAAAAGAGGAACACCAACACATGCCTTCAAATGAGAGAGATGACTTGAGAATTTAAATTGCAACTCCATCTCCAATGCCCAAAAGCTTCAAATCAAAAGCGAGAACCACCATCAAGTTGTGCTACGCAATCTCTTTAGTTTCAAAACGAAGTTCAACAATCTTTCACAAAGATTCATTCATAGCTTTCAAAACAATTTCATTTGAATTTGAAATCTTTTCAACACAAATTGGTAATCTTTTCTTTATATGAAAGCTATTATTATTTGAAAAAAAAAGTTTTTGTTTCGGAAAAATCCGATTTCATTTGGACAAGTTAAAGTCCTTGGTTTAAATTCAAATTCTCCAAATAATACTTTAAAAAATGGTTTAAAACCCATATAAACACATTTATAATTTATATAACCCTTTTTAAACCATGATTTCCAAACATAGAATTCAATTTTTGGAATTCAAATTTATATCAAATTATTAAAATTTTATAAAGTTATTCAAAATAACTTTTATCTTTGAAATTCCTTTTCAAAAGCTTTTCCATTTCCAAAACCATTTGAATTCAAAATTCAACTTTAAAGCCATTTCATAAATATGTGACTTAACCAATTTCCTCGTGCAATCCATATTTTTGTGTGTGTAGTGTAGTCCAGGGGTTTTACCCAATAGTGCAACAACATCAATCATCACAGATTCAAGCAAAATAATATTTGATAAGCGGTACAATCCTATAAAGCTTATCATCATTCACAGTTGGATATGTAAATGCATTACAGATAAATATGTAAATACATTACAGATAAATAATATACATACATAGCTCAATCAAAAAAATCCACATCACCGATTCAACTCAAGACATTCATACAATTCATACATCCATAAGAAAAATGAATTAATTGTCTGATTAATTTAAATCGGATTAATTACTTATGAATAAACACTAATACTGGTTAATTAATATTAATTAATCACAAACCATTTTAATTAATAATCCTTTACTCATTTACTAATTTATAAATTAATTAACCTTAATTAATAAATTAAACAACTATTAATTAATAAATAATTAATCTTTAATCGTTAGATAATTAACCTTTAGATTATTTAATTATCCTTCATTTAATTAATCCCATAAATAAATTACTCCTCAATTAATTATCATTCTTAACTAATTACCATAAGTGATTACCCCTAGCCGCTTATATTAATTAAATCACAAATCAATTTTAATCATTCGATTAATCAATCTTAATCATTTAGTAATTAAGTAATTATCTTTAGTTACTTTCATCAAGTAGTTATCTTTAAGCAATTAATTTCCCTTAATTACTTTCATTTATAAAATAAACCTTTTATAATAAAATTTAAGACACTTGAGTTAATTAATTAAATTAAAACATTATTTAAGATAAGCCATTTTATCTTAATCATATTTAATCAAACATAATTAAATCCCATTTGAGAACTTAGGAATTTTTTTAAATAAACTTAACTAATCCAAGTTAAAATAATTTATTCATCTCTTATTTATCCAAACTATTTAAATCAACATTATTTATTTAAAAGTAATTTATTTTAAGAAGATGGTTCAAACTTGGTTGTTTTTAACATTTTAAAACATAATTTATTTGAAAATTTAAAACCTGAACGTTTATGCAAGATAACCTGAGCCAACTCTTGCCATACCCGAGACAACCACGCAACTGCACGAGATTGTCTTCGAGTCTTCACTAAAACTAACTCGTACCTTTTCTTTTTAAAACTTAAATTTTGTTTAAGCACTTTTATACCCGGTATGCCATCAAAATACACGAACCCATTCACGAGTCAACACATGAATTTCTCGAGAACAACTTCGAGTACACTTCTTCTTTCCCAAACCTTACTTCCTGACACAAATATGAACACGTGCACCGTGCACACCGCCACGACCACCACTGATCGTCGCTGCCATAATTGACAACTCGTTCTCGACTATCTCCCTCGATTCTGGCCATCAAGCTCCTGAGTTAAACACGATATCGATATTTTGGTTGTCTGAACTCCTCTGGAACCAACTCAAACACCTAAAATCGCCTCGCCTGATCATCACCGACCTCCGATGACCCTGCGACTTCGACTAGAACTTCGTCACACTCCCTACTTTCCATTTCCACCGGACCGAACGACTCCGATCAACCCACGTTTCTGCATGGGCATGAAGAACAGCATCGACCAAATTGGGTCCTTAAACCCTAAAATGGCATCGCTCGACCTCCTCGATGATCAGAAAACTCTGTAGCCAATTTTCCTTTTACCCTTGATGCTCGAGCTAACTTCACCAAGGATCACGACTTCCCAAACTTTGTCATTCATTGGGAATTGATGATTTTGCATTTTCTTTTCAACTCACTCATGCTCGACGATTACACTCTTAAAAATCATGAAATGGTTTTCTAAATTCATGTTTTTGCAAGCTAAATCAGGTTGTATAATCCAAACACATAATTATGGCCATCAAATTCTTGATTCATTTTGATTTTTTTTACTGCATTTATCATTTTATAAGCAAATACCGGATGAATACATTTGAAATCATTTTTCTTATCTGTATTTCATCATTATGATAAATTTTCATTCAAAGTTTATCACCTAAACATGTTTATAACTTGAGATTTGATTTTTTTTTACTATGAAGAACTTCTGCCTGTTGGACAACAGAGAAGCATATATGCCTATACCCAGACATGCATACCACAATTCATACTTATAAACACATGCTGATATATGTTCATCACATTCATTTCCACAATAGCAAATAAACATCAAAACATATCAAAGATTCAAGCTTAAATGGTCAAATTTGCTCACCTGTGCGTGTTGAAATAAAGGACAAAAGTCTGGAATTTTTTATTTGATCTTGAAGCTTGGTTGATGTTAGGTTGAAACTTAAATCTGCATGCTCGTTGCTTATACTAATTTGATCTTGCTTTTGTTTCCAGACTGAAAGCTTTTAATCTTTGCTTTGATTGCTCTAATCTGACTTGTTCTTGATTAGGCTTCCAGGTTGAAATTTCTTTTCCAGGTTTTACTTTTGATCCCAGAACCTTTAAACTGCTCTGGTTTTTCATTTCTGGTTTGAGCTTTAACTTAGCTTCAGTTTTGGAACTGAAGTTGCTGTTATATTTGATTTTGTTTGCCTTGCTTTGATACCTGATTTGAATATGCTTTAAGCTTGAAGATTGTTTGATTCTATTTTCTATTTTCCTGATTTGTTTTAGATTTTGAAATCTTTCCAGGTTTTCTCATTTGATCTGGATCTTATTTCCAGATTTCTTTGATTTTTAAGTTTTGAGAAAAGGAAGTGCATTGCCTTGTTTTTCTTTTATATATTTATTTTTTATTTAAAATGAAGATAATAATCAAGTTTGCCACTTGTTAAATTGCATGATAATTTGTTTACAATTGTTTTGGATACATTTTAAAATATTTACACTTGTCAATGTAAAATTTATCATTAAACTACAAATGTTAACATATAAAATTTTAATTTTACAAATGTTCAAATGTATACATTTTGTTTTTAAATCCATTACTTAATTTAATTTTAAACCTTATATTACTATTGTTTGTACCAAAATTGGGCACAACACTGTTCGGAAGTTTTTGAAGAGATAACAGTGAAGAATATAAATTTAAAATGAAGACTATCTAACAAAAACTCCAACTAACAGGAATGTAAATGCACAGACATGCGATTTAGAGTGGTTTGGCGTGTTTCCTACGTCCACTATGAAGTTTTTGTGACTTTATTGATTCTCTTTGAATAATTACAAGTGATTACAGCGAACAACAGCAAAATACAACTTGGAATTCGAATTCAACAGCAAGAGTATGGTGCAAATCTCGATCCGGTAGAGTCTGGGCGCTTGAGAATCAAAAGATCCTTCTTTTGTAGGATCTGGGGCTCTATTTATAGGCGTAGGAGGCTGATATCACACTCAAACTTCAGGAGACTCGTTCTGGCACGTGAGGGGGCCCACGCGACCAATCCTGAAGAGTTTCAACTCGATCCGTGATCGATATGAAATCAATTCATATCGATCAAGATCATGTCCAATGGAGTTGAAACTAGGTGGAAATAATCTTTGGCTTGCACGTAAACTTCTGTCAAAATTTCATAGCATTTGGATCAGTGGGTTTTGAGTTATGGTCGATATGAAATTGGATTTTCGTCTGCATTGCTTCCTTCGAATCGATTAATTCGAATCGATCAATTCGACTCGATGATGCACGTGCCCTAGCGGCGAGGTGGCGCGCACTCCTCGCATTGATCCACTCTTTGCTCTAGTTTGGCCATTTCGACTCGATGAATCTCGCCTCGTTTGTATCGATGACCGTTATTTAATTCGTATTGATGGATACGAAGTAGTGATAACTCGATGGATTCGAACAGCAATAACATTGATGGAACGAAGTAGTGATAACTCGATGGATTCGAACAGCAATAACATTGATGGATACGAAGTAGTGATAACTCGATGGTTACGAACCAATGGAGACTGATGGTTACGAATAGGACTTTCCTCAATGGATACGAGCCAAGTAGACACTTGATGGATATGAAGTAGGCTTGAGCCAATCGATACGAAATGCATGCTCTGCCGATGCATTCGTACGAGATCGGGTTTAGCCGAGGCTTCTTGATGGATTCGAATGAGATCGAGTCGAAATTTGGCTCCTTGATGGATTCGAACCTGATCGATGCGAAGTTGATGTATAAAAATTGAGACGTGAGGATGGATACAGACTCTATCGATACGAAGCTAAGCTTTTCGATGGATATGAAAATGTGGCTTTTTCCTTCAACTTTCATCGATCATATCTTGAGCATATGTACTCGGATTGGCTTGAAATTTGGAATGCTGGCTTCCACGGCTTAGTTCATCATGTCTTTTCAGTTGTAGCTTAATCCGGACTCGGAAAATTTTTATCGATATCCATAGTAGACCTATGTATTGACTATCTCCAGGACGATTCATCCTTGGTTTCTAGTCAAGCTCTTGGTGTCACGGCCTTTCCAAAAGGCGGGATAACATTTGCCACCCAAAGTATGTCTTGTGGAAACATGACGTGCTTTGAAAAGCTGCAGTCTTCATTCTGAACAGTCATTGTCTTTTTGTTGAAGGTTGCAACCCTGCGCTGCTATAACTGATCGATGTATGACAATGCTAAATTGTTTGTCGCCGTAATCGTTTAAATGAATATCCAATTCCTGTTAACGCTGAAAATGGAATATTAGTTTGACATATATGTATATATGTTAGCCTGATTCTCGTTAATGTTGCATGTTCACGAGTCGTTGTCAGTTTTCTTGTACCGAATTTCGCATCGATCCTCTCCTGAACCGAAGTGAAACTTGAGTTGTGACAACGCTTGATGGTTGTTTTTGGACATTCCTTCGTATCGATCCTCTCTTGGATTGATATAGGAGTTTGAAAGGTTGCCCTTGCATCGATATGTATGGGTCATGATGGACACGAAATCATCATTCGTATCGACCGTTGCAAGCATCTGGGGACCGTGCATTGATGGATTCGAATAATACAGTTCGCAACAATGGGCTGTGGATGAAATTGCAAATTCGTTGATGCGCGTAGAGATTTCGAGTCGATAGAATTTAACGTTTCCAAAGTTATATTCGTTGTGCTCTTCATATCGATGGACCTATCTACCATTTCGAATCGATAGGAGCTCAAACCGAATTCGAATTCATCGTTCGACTCGGTATAGAGGTTGACCTGTAGTGACCGGTCATTTGGATCGGGAGGCGAATCGCCCCGTTTCTTCACACCCGCCCTCATATAAATACCCTGGACTTCATCATTTTCCACTTTTTTACTTTTTACTGCCGCCTTCTTTACTCCTTGCACTCGCATCGATCCATGAGCTTCAGAAAAGCAGAATTGTATGCCGCTTTCGCATCGATCAAACACAGCGCTTCAAATCTTCGAATCTTAATCTCTAATCTAGGTAATCGGTCGCAACTAAATCCTAACGACGAAGCTTGAATCTCAAATCCATTCCATCTTCGCCGAGTATCAATTCTGGCAACCTTTAAGGTCAGATCCGGGTCAGAGCTTGGTTGAAAATGGCCATGGCGATGCTCCTGATGGTTGGGGAAGAAGGAGTAGAAAAAATAACTCGATCTGTGTTTCGTGTCGATCAGGGGACCTGTGTTCGAATCAATGCAGGCAATGACGTTTTTTCTTGGATTTCGCATTGATTCCAGTGATTTCCTAAGGGAGATGTTGTGGCTCGTATCGATTGAGACGGTGGTAGATCGTATCGATCAGTAATGATCGATGCGAGAGTTAAGCGAGCATTCGTCTCGAAATCCTCGGCTTTAGATCGATACGAATCTCACTCTCATGATCGATATGACAAGTATCGATTCGAACGTGATCGATGTGAATCCATGAATATCCTGATCGATACGAATCTGTCTATCGAGGATCGATTCGAACCCATCTTTACTGATCGATATGAACTCGAACCTTGATGATCGATTCGAAGTATGCCCCTGGTGATCGATACGAAATTCAGATCTTGATGGATACGAATAAGTTTCCAGTGGTCGAGTCGAACCCATCCCATGATGATATGAAATTTTGAACACTTTTTAGCACAATTCCGACGAGCTTCATTCTCGCATATTTGGACTTGACCGTTAAACTGCATAATTGACTACCTTTCGAAGCTCGTTGACGGCACCATAACTTAACACGATGATAACAGATTTTAATTTGGATCGATCGCCAACATCCGGATGGTTTAGTGATGACGGTCAGCAATGACGGTTACTCCAACTGGACCCCGATTATCTTTGTTGTTTGCAAATTTCCTTTAACTCTACAAAATCTTTTCAAGTAATGCACAACACTGCACTGCACAACATACACTCTACACATGGGGAACACACTGGCTCTTTGTCGTCTAATGATGATTTCTCATGAGTTAGCTAGTTATGGAAACTTCAAGCTCACAGCCACAGGATATTCAGAGTTCAATTCCTCCCGTGCTTGAAATACCTGAGATTGAGGTCGAAGTTATCGATCCAGCCCCGGACGAGGTGCCATACACACCTCTTATCAATAGTCTGCCAAACTCTGTTCCGTCCAACATCTTGGAAAATATTCTAGGGAGAATATGCCTAAGGCATGGTTTGTTGATAGACGACGTGCTACTGCCAGGACCAAATGACAGACTACACAATCCACCAGAAGGGTATACCGCATTCAATCGACATGCGTACGCAGCTGGGACGCTTCCCCCGTTCAATCAGTATATAAGAGAAGTGCTGTCCTTTATAGGGATTGCCCCATCTCAGCTACACCCAAATCGATATGCTTTACTCAATAGCTTGTTCATTGCATTTATAGAGCACCTCTATCGACCACCCCGACTGATCGAGATAAGATATTTGTTCAACTTCAAGAGTCGGACAGACAGTCCATCCTTCACATTTTTAGAGGCCGTAAGAAACTGCCAAATAATTACGGGATCTTGGTCCAGGCTGAACTACTTCAAGACGGAGTGGTTCTATGTTAGATGTCCCCCAGGATTTTCCAGGCGATGGCTATTTAGACGTGAGTATTGCTATCCTTTCGATTAGTCGGCAATACAAGTGCAAATGAAACGCAACTCATATCTCTTTTTTCTTTACAACGATAATTCAGCGATCCGAAGGCGCATATTACAAGGAGATAGTTCGAGTTCTTCAAGAGGTCCCAGGCGAAGATAGGAATATTGACTTGGTCCTGACGGATAGGAATCGCAGAATTCTTGGGCTGATCGAGCGAAGACAAAGTATAAGGCTCGACGGTGCATTAAGAACTATCTCAAGGGAGCAAGTTAAGCGAAAAAAGGCTAGAGTTGTTATAATCGAAGAGGTTGACTCTGAAAGAGCCCACACTGACGAGGAACCGTTAGGTGAGCCTGCGGATGAAGCCCAGGATGCTGAAGAGAAGAGAAAAGGCAAGGCAGTCGTTTTCAATCCATCCAAAAAGGAGAGATGGAAATATGTTGTCATTTCCCGGCCCGCCTCTGGAATTAGAATTTCGGAGATGTCTCCCCTGAGAATAGAAAGTCTTTACGAAGGGCTCGTCGATCTTCCAATTTCGGACGATGTGTTCATGCAGCATGATGCGGGATTGGGTAAACTCCAACATCCCCTAGTTTTAAGCGAATCTCTGCCCACTAGCATGGTGACACATTCGGTTGGTCGGGGGGATGCACTTACAAACACACTTCACGACATTACACGATTTCTGTCCGTAAGCTGCCTTTTCCTGAAGATTACTAACTTCGTTTCTATTATTCCTTGCAGACACCATGTCCGGTCGAGGCTCAATGCTCGGTAGTCTACGCAGAAAACGTAAATCTTCGTCCTACTACAAGTCACATAGGAGGGAAGGAGATAGGGATCACGATCAAGGCTATTCTAGCCAGGAGCGATCTGATAGGGATAGAGGATATGTACGCCGATCCCGATCTCGCATACCCCCTCCCAGAGCACCCGCACCGCCTCCGGTTGATGTTTCGAGGCCTCCAGAAACTCCACGACACAAGCAGTCTTGCCGCTCTTCACGGTCCGACTCTCATCATCCAACTGAAATGGTGGACCCTTTAACTACTGCACAGGCTCTCGTCGAGCCCACTGAGGATGAAGCGATGAGGCTCGCTCAGCTGAAAAAGGATTTCCCTGATATATGTTTTGATGGATTCGTCTTTCCCCCACGCTTGAAAAGATCCCGGCGTCGGCCGAAACTACAGTGCATGATTATGTCGTGGACATATTTTTCCAGTATCAGGAGTGGTCGAAGACCGTGAAAAAAGCATCGAAGGTGGCCGTTGATCGAGCAGTCATGATTGAAAAGCTAGAGAAAGAACTCGGTCAAAAAGATCGAATTATTCAAGCGCTCAATAGTTAGGCCGAGTCTTCTCGCAAATCTGAGATCGAGGCTCTGAAGAAAGCCAACGAGGCCCAGGCGGCGATGGATAGGATGAAGCGGGAGCACTATACCACAGTAGAGGATATGTGCCACAGGAACACCATCGTTACCGCTGAGCGGGACGCAGCCCTTAAAGGGCTTAACGAGCTTATATCCAAATTTTCTAAAATCATAAAGGAAAAGGATGCTGTTGCCGCACAGGAAGCGTGGATCAAGAGGTGGTGCTCCGGAGAGAAAGAGACGCGGCCATGGAAAAGGTCCGCGAGGTGGAGGCTGAAGTTGATGAGAAGGTTCGGCTAGCAGAGACCAGGCTTGAGGCGGACATAGAGGAGCTTCTCGTCACTTACAACGCCAACGTACTGAGACTCAGGAATTTGGAATGGCTCGACGATTACTCTACACATCTATACAACACCTGGAATTTGTTGGTCGAAGAAGAGAAGGCGGTGCTATTGGGTGGTGCCCTCGATGAATTTGAGCTGGAGAACCGCATATTGAGCGAAGATTAAAAGAAGGTTCTCCATGATTCTATGATCTCTCATGCAAGAGAGAGACTAGGCACCCAGCACTTAGAAATAGAGGAAGGTTCCGGAGTTGAGCATTCTGCTACAAGTTTCGAGATTGTTACTTCATCTCGATCTGAGCCCACTCAAGTGATCGAGCGCCAGCCTGTCCCGGCCTCTGACCCTGAACATCCATGCCTATCTCCTATTAAGGAGCATTCGTCCGAAGCTGTTCAGCCAACCGCAGGCCAAACTGAGGAAGGTACTCTGAACAAGTTTCATGTGCATCTGAAATGAAGGGTTTGTTTTTGAAGCGTGTTCTAACAACTTCTTTTCTTCCTTGCCCAGTGAGCAAATTTACATTGACAGTGCCTCCTGCAATCCAAGAACCACATCAAGTGCAGGAGGCCATTATTACTAAGGCGTCACCACGACTGCGGTCGCGCCGATTGAGATGACATAGGGGAGCTCAATTTCCTTTGACGAGCAGATGATGAATGAGCTCCAGGGTCGATACAGCGACCCTTTTGCGAACATGTCGTTCGTTCTTGGTGCATTCCCGCCTGCTTCTGGTGCTTCGTCATAGTCCAATGCTGCCCCCAGCGAAGCTCGTGCTATTCGAGAAGCCGAGATATTAGCTGAAATTAATGCTGAGATGGAGGCAGTGGCTCATGGCGGTGATTCTGAGGGTGGATCCGACTTCATTTAGGATGATATCACACGGGGTGGGGGGGGGGGGACATTGGTTGATACTAGAGTGTCTACTCCGCCCCTGGTTGCAGATCTAGTTCCTCCGACTCCTCCTGAAGAGAGCATCCCCGTAGACTCGAGTTTGGAGGAAGAGATCTATATTATGCCTTCATCCGAAGATTCTCCGCCTAAAGTGAAAAGTTCGAAACGAAAGATCGCTAGCGGTGCTGGCAGCTCCATACTGAAGAAAAAGTCGAGGAAGAAGAAAGAATAAATAGATTCCTTAGGCACACTTTTGGGTGGATAGGAGTTTACTTTTGCTTTAGTAGGTCGTGTATAGACGCGGATTCGGCCCCCGCTAGAAGGCATTTTTTGGAAGAACTTGTACATAAATTCTTATTTCCAGTTAGTTGAAATAAAACTTTATTTTCTTTACTTCAACTGTTTTTCCTGTCTTTTACGCTTAAGTGTTGTAACGTTCGAATCATTGCTTGGTATGCTTGTGGAGTATCAGTTCAGGAGCTGAATCTATTTCATACACAAGTTTTAAAATCATGGATAAAAGCCACGACACATGACTAAGCTGGATACTCGATGTTGTATTGTTTAATTCAATGTTTCACACTGAAGCACCGCCCTCAGCTTGGGGATCCAGTTGTAATGATTGGCTAATGATCGCACTTCTATCTCTGCCTTCCAGGCTTAACATCGTCAAATCGATGTTGAAGCAAGTGAGGGGGGAGCAGTTTCAATTGTGCGCGTTCACTGATAATAATTGCATCCACACTCCAGGGATCAATATTTATATTTCGATGGTCAATCGCACCTATCGCAAATCTTGAGCACATATCCACACTCTGGGGACTTAGGATAATCTGTGATCGATAATCTGTTTTGCACTCTGGGAATTCGAGAGTTATCGACGTTTGTATCGTAGCTCGCACTCCGAGAACTTTGATTCAGTATTTATACCCCAATTCTTATTCTAGGAGCTTGGAGTTTGCGTTTATACTCTGATTCGTACTCTAGGAACCTAGAGTTGATGTTTATACTCTAATTTGCACTTCGGGAATTTGGAGTTAGTGTTTATACTCTGGTTCGCACTCCGGGAACCTAGAATTGATGTTTATACTCCAATTCGCACTCCAAGATTTTGGAGTTAGTTTTTATACTCTGGTTCGCACTCTGGGAACCTAGAGTTGATGTTTATACTCCAATTCGCACTCCGAGAATTTGGAGTTAGTCTACAGATGGTCAGTCACATCTGTTTGGACTTTTTAGGAGGTTATTCACACTCTGGAAACGATAGATTTATCGGGATCATGGATGGTCGGATCACATCCACCCCAAATTAACAAGCGAGGTCGTTAGATGGACGGGTCCATCCTCCTCTAACTTGGTTAGGATACGGTTGGAGTCGTTAGGCAAATGGGTCCGCCCTCTCCAAAACTGTACTTAGAATTTTCACACTCCAACTTGTGCTCTGGGAGTTTGGGGTGGTTTTAAGGATTGTCATGTATCAATCCTTTTTGATATTAGCTAGCGGCTTGCCTTCGAGATCGGGTATCATTTAGTGAGTGACCGGTCATATCACAGTCACTCGCTATTTGAATAAATTCCACCGTTCGATCGAACTTAACACTCCGTGCATCGTGATTTTGTACGTCATATTCAATAAATCACAGTCTGGCTCGAAGAGATGGCATTTTATTGCTGAAATGAGAAAATATGGCAAAGTCAGTTGCCTTATTACAAATTCAAATTTCGAAATGCGAAAACAAATTGCAAGTAAAAGAATGAATCAGATAAATGAAGCATGTCATATGTAGTAGCGACGGAGGCTTTCACTATTCCAGGCTCTTGGCAAATTAGACCGTCAACGGTCCATAACTTGAACGTGCCATCCCCGAGCTTTTGAGTGATAACATATGGCCCTTCCTAATTTGGCTTCATTTGTGAAGGAACCGGATAAATTCTTTTCAGAATGAGATCGCCAAGTTCGAAGGTCCGTGGTCGGACCTTGGCATTGTATAATCGGGCGACTCGATTTCGATATGCGACTGCTCTCAAATCAACCTCCTCATGATTCTCATCCAGTAAGTCCAAAGATTTAGCAAGTAATATGGCGTTAGTTTTCGGGTCATAATAAGTCACACAATGAGAAGGTACTTCCATTTCGACTGGGATAACGACTTCTGAGCCGTAAGATAGAGAGAAGGGAGTGTGTCTGATGGCGGATTTGTGGGTCGTTCGATAAGCCCATAAAGCCATAGGTAATTCATCAACCCACTTGCCCCCGGCCTTTTCCAATCATTTCTTCAGAATAGATTTGATAACCTTATTAACAGCTTCAACTTAGCCATTCGCCGGAGGGTGTGCAACCGCAGAGAATTTCTTATGGATGTGGAATCGTTGGTAGAAATTTTTGAATTCAACACTGTCGAATTAACTCCGTTATCAGTGATGATGGTATGTGGGAGGCCAAATCGGCAGATGATATTGCGAAGTACGAAATCGATTACTTTTTTCATCATGATCGTCGCAAGAGGTTCAGCTTCAGCCATTTAGTAAAGTAATCAACTGCGACGATGGCATATTTCACTCCTCCTTTGGCAAGAGGTAGAGTACCAATGATACCGATGCCCCATACTGAAAATGGCCAGGGACTGACCATTTGGGTTATCTCGATAGGCGGGGCTCTCGAAATTCGAGCATGCCTCTTGCATTTTTCATATTTCCTTGCATAGTCTGATGCGTCACTGTTCACAGTTGGCCTGAAATATCCATATCGAAGCACTTTCTTAGCGAGGGCTTGCCCCCCGGTGTGATCGCCACATTCTCCCTCATGCACATCATGTAACACTCTTTTGATTTCATCGTGTGCGATATATCGGAGGAGAGGAACGGAATATCCTCTTCTATACATGACTCCATCCTGAATGGTAAACCGTGAGGCTTTTCGAAGAATTTGTCTTCATTCACTCCTACGCTCGTGCAATGTTCCGTGCTCGATATAGTTTCGATATAGGGTCGTCCACGACTCTTTTTTGGGAGAAATTTCAAATATAAAATCAGTTTCCATCTGATCAATGCTGGGAGAAGATAAAGTTTTAACGGGAACAAGTCCCATCTACTGTTCTTCGTCCGTACTTGCTAACTTGGCTAATGAATCAGCCTTCTGGTTGTGCTCGCGGGGTTTATTGAAAATGGCATAATAATCGAATTGATCAAGTATTGCCTGGACTTGCGCTAGATAAGCTGCTAGTCTTCGATCCTTGGCCTGGTATTCACCCGGACTTGGCATACGACTAATTGAGAGTCGTAGTAAATTTCCACAGCAATAATTCTCAGACCACGGGCTAGCTTCAACCCAGCAAGTAAAGCTTCATACTCAGCTTCATTGTTGGTCGCACGGAACTCAAATTTCACAGCATAGCATATGGATCGGCCCTCGGGGGTTTCAAGCACTACCCCAGCACCTGAGCACCGATCGTTGGATGCGCCATCGGTATGCAGCTTCTAGATGCATTCGGGAGATTTACTGGTCTCAGGCAAGTCCTCTAGGATGGTGAATTCAGCTATAAAATCTGCTAAGATTTGACCCTGAATGGCTCTTCTTGGGGTATAGGTGATATCGAACTAACTCAGTTCGATATTCCACTTAGGCAACCTACCAGACGTCTCGGGCCGCGTAAGGACCTGTCGTAACGGCTGATCGGTGTACACAGTGATAGGATGAGCCTGAAAATATGGACGGAGCTTCCTCGAGGCAACGATTAGGCAATAGGCCAACTTTTCTAGCTTTGGGTAGTTTCTCTCAGCTCCGGTTAGTCGCTTACTAACATAATAGACCATCTTCTGCACTCGGTCTTCCTCCCGAACTAGGGCAGCACTGATCGCGTTTTCTGATACCGCCAGGTAAATATATAACTGTTCATGGTCGATAGGCGTTGATAAAATTGGCGGTGTGGAATGATGTTGAACCAGTGCTTAGAACGCGCCTTCACACTCTGTAGTCCATTCAAAGTTTCGCTTTTCTTTTCGGATCAGATCAAAGAATGGGATGCATTTATCGGTAGACTTCGATATGAACCTGCTCAACGCCGCTATCTTCCTGTTGAGACTCTGAACTTTCTTTATTGTTCTTGGAGTATGCAAGTTTATGATTGGCCAAATCTTTTCTGGATTGGCTTCTATTCCTCGAGCGTTGAAAATGAACCAAGGAACTTTCCGGATGCGACTCTAAAGTGGCACTTTAGCAGATTGAGCTTCATCCCGTACTTTCGAAGGATGTCAAACAGTGACTCCAAATCTATGATGTGATCAGTGGAGAACCGCGATTTCACCAGCATGTTGTCTACATAAACTTCCATGGTATTCCCAATCTGGTTGGCGAACATCCAGTTGACCAGACGCTGGTAAGTCGCTCCGACATTCTTTAGTCCAAACGGCATGACTTTATAGTAGTAGAGTCCCAGATCGGTTACGAAGCTGGTATGTTCTTGGTCGGGTACATGCATGGGTATTTGATCGTAGCCGGAGTAAGCATCCATGAAAGATAATAATTCGTGTCCAGCCGTTGAATCTACAAGCTGATCAATCCTGGGAAGTGGAAAACTGTCTTTTGGGCAAGCTTTATTTAGATCAGAATAATCAACACATGTCCTCCATTTCCCATTCGGTTTTCGGACAAGTACGGGATTGGATACCCACTCCGGGTATAAAGCATCTCGAATAAATCTGTTTGATTTGAGCTTATCGACCTCTTCTTTAAAGGCAGCAGATCTCTTTGGATTCATACCACGCCTTTTCTGTTTGACCGAGATACACCGCGGGTCAATATTCAAGGTGTGGCTTGTGATGTCCGACGAGATCCCACACATGTCAGAATATGTCCAGGCGAACACGTCGAGATTCGCCCAGAGAAATTCAACCAATTCCTGCTGTGTCTCTTGGCCCAACTGAGACCCAATCTTTAACATTCTCGAATCATCATCATCATAATTACCGATCGGAATATCGATCGTCAGTTCGGCTGGAGAAACTTGAATTTCTATAGATTCATCTTTATTTTCATTGTCTCTAGGGTCAAGATCCCTATGGAATTGGTTATGGTGCCCAAGCCGAGGCCCAGGCGACAATTGTCAATTATTCGCAAAGTGGACGCAGAGAGATTCCTCTATGCCCTTTCCTTTCTCTCTTCGCTGCGCCTCACGCAGCTCAGCAACATAACATGCTCTCCCAGTAGCCTGATCTCCCTAAATGACTCCAATCCCACGATCAGTGGGGAATTTCAAAGTTAAACACCATGAGGCAATTGCTGCCCTGAATTCACCGAGGGCCGGTCGGCCCAAAAATGCGTTATAGGGGGATTGAATGTCTAACACAACAAATTGTAATATTCGGACTCTCCGGCACTCTCCAACTCTCAGCTCCACTAGCAACTCCACTACTCCAGTAGGTACATTGGCATATCGAAGCCATGAATTCGAGATTGGAAAGGTTTCAAATCCTTGGCCTCCATTTTCATTAATCCTAAGCTCTCATAAATAAAATATTTACTGAACTCCCATTGTCAACTAGGATCCTCTTCATCCAAGCAGGACCAACCTGGGCAAATATGACCAGTAGGTTAATGGTGGGGCTTCGACGCTGTCAGCATCCCGACCTCTGAACATGATGTCATCAGTCATTGTTTTCTGTTGTTTGGTCGGAGCCCCTTCATCAAAATTACTGCAACATTCGAATTCTGCATGCCTGATAGAACTGGCATACGACTCGATCTCCCTCCAGCTTCGGTCTGCTGGATGGGGACCACCACTAACTGTATTTATTACCAGTCTTCCGCCCGTACGAGCGGGTTCCTCTCGTCTTTATTGATTCTGAGTAAGATTTTGGTTTAACGAGCCTGCACCGCCAAATTGCTGTGCTCGAACGAACTGATCTAACTTTCTTTCCCTGATCAACTTCTCAATGAGGTCCTGCAAATGTCTACACTCATTGGTATTGTGGCCATAACTCTCACGGAATCTACAGAACTTTCCTGTTTGAATCTGCCTCTCCGACAATTGTTTCGGAGCAGGTTTCTTGTATTGCATAGCATTGCAGGTTTGCAGATACACATTTTCTAGCGACGTATTCAATGATGTGTAGTTATCAGGTTTGTAGATACACATTTTCTAGCGACGTATTCAATGGTGTGTAGTTATCAAACATTGGAGCCCTACATCGCGGGCCACGGTTTTGATCCCTTTTCTTATTCCGACTACCATTGTTTCTCGGTTGAGTTTGCTTGTTCTGTATATTCAGTTGTACCTTTCCAGAACTCTCACCCGGCTGTTTAACTGCTACATTGCTCTGAATCCCCTCACTACTGGGTCTCGCGTCGTCCTACTTCCTAGACTGTTTCACATCCTCTCGCCTTAAGAATTGGGCGGCTTTGGAGTAGAAACAGTCCAAAAACGCGGGAGGCTTCCCAGCCAACCAATTTCCAAACTTGGAGTCAGGGTCAATTCCCTTAGTTAGTGCCATCAAGATTGAGTTGTCATTAGGGTTACCGATCTCTGCACATGCATCATGAAACCTTTCCAAGTAGCGTCTAAGCGCCTCCCCGGGAGCTTGAGTGATGCTAGACAAAGTGTTAACATCCTTAGGCCTAGCAACATGCATACAGAACTATTCTACAAACTTTGTGGCCATCTGATGAAAACAAGAAATGGATTGGGGCGGCAATCTCGTAAACCACATAGTGGCAATGCCCCTAAAGACATAGGAAAACTACGGCACTTTACCGCGTCATCCGCTCTTGCAGCGTTCATCAACCATTCATATTTCAGGATGTGCTGGTTTGGGTCTGAATTTCCTTCATAAACCGGTAAAGTAGGCATTCTGAACCATCGAGGAGGTTCGACATAGAGTATGTCATCCGTAAAGGGGTGTGACTACGGGTGATTCCCCAGTCGTCGTTGGTAAGACCCCGACTTTCACGGATCATTTGACGTATCATAGCTGGGAGGTCTGGAGTTTGAATGTTCTGCGCACGTGGAGCCAAGTTATGGCCAGGTTCCACATTGCGAGGATGGACTGGACGCTGTCGACAGTCCACGTCTCGCCTCCTTGGATCGATATCTTCTGGGGCGTAAGGTTCAGGAGTACGTCCATGTTGATTCCGGACATCAATCTCTGTTTCAACCGCGGTGGTGGTGGCACGGTTATCTGCGGTGTAATGAGGAGCAATCCCTCCCTGGGAAGAGGGTCTAGTATGAAAGCTGGCCGACGGACCAACTCTCAACTGTCCAACAGTCAAGGTGGGCTGATGTCCGATGTCTTGTGCGTGACCTTCGTCTGGTCGAGGACGAACGGATCTTTGGTTGTAGCTAGATGAGGCAGAACTTTCTGTGGAGGAGCGAGAGACTTGATCTCTTCTATGCCTTCTACACTTCTGGAGGTTTAGCTGGTTGGTCAGCTCAACATTCGCACGCAGTTGTTCTGTCAACTGTTGCCGACTCTGTGTTAGTTCCTGTAGCAACAACTGGATCTCTTGCCTAGTAACCGGGCCTTGTGAGTCCGAGGGTCCGGCTGCGTTGTGGTTGGCTGGTGGCAACCACATAGGATTTTGCCTATCCCGACCTTCTTGATCGCCAACGTTGGAGGTGGTCCTTGTGCTAACCATCTTGAGGTTTGAATTCCTTTCTTAGACTTTGTGCAAATCTGAATAGAATGGAAGGAATTCAGATTAGTGATTTGGATCTCTCTCTTAGATTTATGCAATCTGGCATCGACGATAGATCCAAGGAGCAGGAGAAAATCTGGGTTTTCTTAGAAGCAACTATAAATTATAAAATGTATTTCCTTACGTATATATAATTTTTTAAAAGAAAGTATTAAATCTTTTATTCATTAAACTTATACCTTTAAACAAATATTTATCCATATACATAAATAAATAAATATGTGTGTGTGTGTGTGTGTGTATTGGAGTTTATCTTCTAAATAGCTTTTAGAAATTTACCATATTAAATTCAAATATAACTTTCAAAATACATATCACATACGTATGTTATAAATTTGAAAACAAATTTCTATAAATTTTAAAATATAGAGTTTTTTTTCAAATCCAATTTTATTTTCAGATTCAAAAATTAATATACAATCAATTTTTATTTATAAATGAATAAACAAATATATATATTTTATTTCATTCACAAACTATTTATTTTCCAAATATTTATTTTCAACATATATATGCGTTTGAATTTCTAATTCCAAATTATAATTTACTTATAAAATATTTAGATTTCCAAATCAAATTTTATTTAAAAAACTTATATATCTATTTTTATTTCCACATTTTCAATTTAGTCCACAATTAAGTTTAAAATATATTATTTAAAATATTTATTTCTGAACTTCCAATTAGAAATTCTATTTAAAATCATATTTATACTCATTTATATTAATATACAAGCAAATATCTATTTTTAAATTTTGAAAATACCAAATTAATTCACAAAAATTAAATTACTTACCAAATTAAATTCGACTCAAAAATGGGATCATTACAGATTCCCTCCTTAAGAAAATTTTGTCCTCTAAATTTGCTAGGGAGACTACAAAAGAATATAGAAAGATAGAAAGATGAATCATCAGCTTAAACTGAATATATATTCTGCATTTGGCTTACCAAATCAGAATGTCAACAATAGATATAAGAACGAATCTATTTAACACTTCACAAGATACTCGGGTCATCCAGATTTATGAAATATATAGGGAACTGGTTAGTTCGAAGAGATAACTAACCATTCGTAGAACATATCTGGACCCCAAAGAATAGATAGACAGATACAATCCCAAAACTTTTAAGTTTAGAAACCAAAGTATACCAATCAACCATAACAACCAAAGCAAACAATTCATCTAAACAAACAATTCTGACCTATTTGGAATTTATGTCCCATACCAACTTATCCTTTGATTTAACCAAAATAACGATCTACTAACAAAGCTTCTCCCTGGAGCTGCCATGAAACCATCAAAGAATTGATATTGGATGATGATCAAAAGAGATTGACAGAGAAAAGATTGTTCCGCTGTTGTTATAGGTAATGACCATTTGCAGTGGTATTTCCCTGTCCCCTACCTCGTCCTCTTCTTGCACCCATACTCACTATCAGTGGATAGTAAGAGAGTTACTGAGGCATTCGAACGGATATCTTAGGGATACTCATTCTAGGGTATACTTCACCCTATCTCTAATGAGTTACCTAATGTGTTATATTACAAAAGCTAAGTTTTCAACCTTCAGCTTTGATACCAAGTGCAATAGTCTCGGATCTTCGACCGTCCGACAGCAGCCAATCTCGACTGATAGGCTTTTCAACCATCCCAGCCCCGCCGTGGCTTTCACTGGTACCTGTCCTTACTTTTACAGCCAGCCTTTCGACACTCAACCTAACCAGTTAGCCAACCCTTACCCGGGGACATGTAGGGGTATGAGTCTCCCGTTCACCACTAAACGCAAAGCGAGAACCCCTATCACGTTGTATTAAACAAGGTTAGTCATGGGACTGATATGAGCAAATAAAAATGGTTTATCTTTAAAAACAAACAACAAAAGATTTTAAAAGTTGAAATCCGCAATGCTTTTTAGAAAATGAAACTGCCATAAGGCCTTCCGCCACACGCACACAATGCAAGTGCACACTTGGAGGAGATTTCTCCTTACGACAGTCAAAAATGCTTAATATGCGAAAACCATTTGATATTATTATTAGTGCATAGTGCAGAAAACATTTCAAAAGTATAATATTCATCTTAGCCAGCATACAACATTTCATCGTTTGCCTACTATAGCTACCATGTTCAATAGCAGGTTACCGCCACATTCCATGGCAGGTTATACAACTAAAACCGTACAGGGCTCGTATTGTCTTGTTTGGATTTCCAACAAATGGTCAGGCTAAGGAACTTCCTTAATAAATGAAGCGCCACTGGAGGGACGCCCCCAAGAACCAAAATGGTTCCCTACCGACACAAGGCCGGTGTACTCCTTTCCCGGGAATAACACCTAAGATATGCCATCCCCGGTCGTAACCAACCTTTATCCGAGCGCTTGACACCAACAACCACACATCAATAAGTAGGAAGCAACCACATAGGTAAATATCTGGGCTCCATACCATGATACCACCTTTTATCCAGAAGAGATGGACATGCCCTAGGGGCGCAACCCCTGCAACCTTGCCGCAAAATTCCTGTTTCGACCATTTCCGGTTTGTGAAGCTTGATGAGGTCTCGTCCACAAAGCTACACTTTTCACAAAGTCATGCTTTGATCAACAAATGATCAGCAGCACTTCATATGCCACATTACCAAATTAGGAATGTATCACTAGTAACCATCAACTACATAACCTTTGAGCTCGTACGTCTTAGAGAAGGGTGTTAAGTTAAGAGAATAAATCTCCGCCACCAAACAGAAATGTATTTGATAGAAACCAGCTTTACATCTCAAAGTGTAATGTCAGACACACATCCACACAAGTCTGTTCCGGGTTCGAACAGAACCGAAGGCACTTCCAAAGAAGCCTTTACAAATCCGGATAATCCCTAACCACGTCCAGACTTCCCATCACAAAAGGCGATCAAATCTCTATACCGGGGATCAGCCGGTGCAGAGACATTCGACGAGTTATCCTTTCGCTTTCGGAAATATACGGTCTTCACCACCGGTCTTCAATTGCTATCCATAACGTCGTATCATTATTCGGAATGGGTTATATGACACAAGGCCCTCTCCCGGCTAAACCGAATAATGAGCGCAATATTTAAAAACATATGGATATTGGGATTTTAGTTAAGTCACAACCCAAAACTTTTCTTTTAAATGGTTTTAAAAATTACCATTTCAAATCTTTAAACGAAAGATTTACTTTACAAAGTTCACCCGTCTTTCGCAAAGATTCATTCACAAATTTCAAAACAATTTCCATTTCAAATCTTTTATAGAAAGGATACACTTTTAAGATCCCTTTTCAATTTGAAAACAAAGTATACCAATCTTTAACAAAGATTCGTTCATATTCTTTCAAAACAATTTCCCTTTCAAATTGGATTAACTCATCCAATCTTTAATTCAAATATTTATTTCATAATTTTCAAAACCATTTCACTTCAAATCTTTTAAAATTCTCTTTAGTTTCAAAACGAAGTTCAACAATCTTTCACAAAGATTCATTCATAGCTTTCAAAACACTTTCATTTCAATTCGAAATCTTTTCAACACAAATTGAAAATCTTTTATTTATATGAAAGCTATTATTATATGAAAACAAATAGTTCTCGTTTCGAAAAAATCCGATTTCATTTGGACAAGTTAAAGCCCTTGGGTTAAATTCAAATTATCAAAATAATACTTTAAAAAATGGTTTAAAACCCATATAAACACATTTATAATTTGTATAACCCTTTTTAAACAATGATTTCCAAACATAGAATTCAATTTTTTTGAATTTTGAATTCAAATTTAAATCAAATTATTAAAATTTTATCAAGTTATTCAAAATAATTTTTATCTTTGAAATTCCTTTTCAAAGCTTTTCCATTTCCAAAACCAATTGAATTCAAAATTCAACTTTAAAACCATTTCAAAAATCTGTGACTTAACCAATTTCCTCGTGTAATCCATATTTGTGTGTGTGTATAGTGTAGTCTAGGGTTTTACCCAATAGTGCAACAACATCGATCATCACCGATTCAAGCACAATAATATTTGATAAGCGGTATAATCCTATAACGTTTATCATCATTCACAGATTCACAGATAGATATGTAAATGCATCACATATAAATACGTAAATACATTACAGATAAATAATATACACGCATAGCCCAATCAAAACAATCCACATCATAGAATCAACTCAAGACATTCATACAATTCATACATCCATAAGAAAAATCAATTAATTGTCTGATTAATTTAAATCAGATTAATTACTTATGGATAAACACTAATCCTAGTTAATTAATATTAATTAATTACAAACCATTTTAATTTATAATCCTTTACTCATATACTAATTAATAAATTAATTAACCTTAATTAATAAATTAAACAACTATTAATTAATAAATAATTAACCTTTAATCGTTAGATAATTAACCTTTAGATTATTTAATTATCCTTTATTTTATTAATCCCATAAATAAACCACTCCTCAATTAATTATCATTCTTAACCAATTATCATAAGTGATTACCCCTAACCACTTATATTAATTAAATCACAAATCAGTTTTAATCATTTGATTAATCAACCTTAATCATTTATTAATTAAGTAATTATCTTTAGCTACTTTCATTAAATAGTTATCTTTAAGCAATTAATTTCTCTTAATTACTTTCATTTATAAAATAAACCTTTAATAATAACTTTAAGACTCTTGAGTAAATTAATTAAATTAAAAAATTATTTAAGATAAGCCATTTTATCTCAATCATATTTAATTAAACATAATTAAATCCCATTTGAGAACTTAGGAATTTTTTTAAATAAACTTAACTAATCCAAGTTAAAATAATTTATTCATCTCATATTTATCCAAACTTTATAAATCAACATCATTTATTTAAAAGTAATTTATTTTAAGAAGATGGTTCAAACTTGGTTGTTTTTAAAATTTTAAAACTTAATTTATTTGAAAATTTAAAACCTGAATTTTTATGCAAGATAACCCGAGCCAACTCTTGCCTTACCCAAGACAACAACGCAACTGCGGTAGATTGACTTCGAGTCTTCACCAAAACCAACCCGTACTTTTTCTTTTTAAAACTTAAATTTTGTTTAAGTACTTTTATACCCGATATGCCATCAAAATACACGAATCCATTCATGAGTCATGTAACAACCCGCATATTTATCAATTGTGTATTTAAATATTTTATCGTTCGTCGGATTTTAGTCCGAAAACCTACTTTTTGCAAACAGTCGAATTGGGACTCGAGACCCCACCCATTGAGTTCAAAATGCCGTTTGCAACCTTTTTGAGTATAAGCTTCGATATGTTTGGAGTTGGTCGAGTTTTGCTACTTTTTCACTTTGGGTTTGAGTTTGGGTTTCAGCCCAATGTTCCATCTTAAAACTCTAGCTCCCCTCCAACTCTTCATTACTTCATTTCATATTCCTAACACTTTAGGCTTTAAGAAACAATGGTGGAAGAGAGTGGAAATTAGAAACTCTAAGCCTTAATCTTCATTAGCTAATCCAACTTCTAGCTCCAAATTTAAGACAACCCATTGGTAAGCATCTCCTTCTTCTTCTCCAACTCGTTCTCCTTCCAATTTCAGAAATTTCCTAAACCAAATTTGGGAAATATTTCTCTTTTAAGCTTAGAATCAAGCTTCTTGAGTTGGGATTGAAGAGTGGTGGATCCTTCTTTGTTTTCAAGCTCCTTCTTCATTGATTTGGGTTCAAAGGTGAGATTTTTATCTCACATCTTTGTCTATAATTATCTTCGATTGTTAGGTATGAATTCCTAACACTTATTCTTGTGTAATTGATTTTGGTTTGGACTGGTTTGGTGTATATTCCAATTTTTGGTGTTTTGAAATCAAAATATATGAAAATCCTTTTATGAATATTTAGACATTGATATTTGAGGCGTATCGAAGAGCCGTTAAGGCTGGGTTGTCGCTTGGCGTAAATCCTTAGTCGATGTCGCTCGATCGATCGCTTCCGGTATCCATTTGGCCATTTTTGGCCTAGGTTCAGGGAATGCCCTAAACCCCAGATTCAGACGTCTGAAACGTAATATTCAGACGTCTGAATATTGTTCTGGGAAGATTTCTATTCCCAGATTTAGACGTCTAAATATATGATTTCAGACGTTTGAATTGGTTCATTTGGAACCAAAAAGGAAATAGGCTAAAATGTGCCTATTTCAGACGTCTGAAATCAAAGATTCAGACGTCTGAATTCTGTTTTGGAAAATATTTTATTTTCCAAATTCAGACGTCTGAATCCTTGATTTCAGACGTCTGAATCTGCACTCTTTTGCCTATTTGCCTATTTAGCTTGAATTTCCAACTTTAATCGATTCGTGTTGATTCCCTTTTGTTATTATCACTTATTATCGACTATGATGACATTTTCTTCGTGATTTTGGGAATATCCATTTCGATGGATTCGGTAATCGATTTCTTTGGATTTTATTCACGTCTTCGAATATGAATTTTGATGATTGATTGTTTCTACAATCCTTTCTATGATTTGTCACTTTAAAAATATAAAGGTTTCAATACTAGTAGTAAATATCAAAACTCTTTCATCAAAATGATTTCAACTCTATTTTCAATAACAAAGCTCTTTTCTTAAACCGTTTTCCAATCTAATAGTATATACCAACCTTTACCTCACTCGTCTTAGAAATCTAATTAAACTGCTTAGTAAAACAAGTGGTATGAAACACTTGCGTTTACTTCGTCGGTTAATTCATGAACTTGTTCGATTGAACCTCTTGTGACAATTTTCTAGTGGGGATCTACAATTTGTTCGTAAATATTTAAGTTAAGCTAGTGGTTATGGGACATGAAGCTAAGCTTATATTTTTACTAGCTTACTATAATTGACACTTCTCTTTGATCATGATGATCATTTTGTGATTTAGACTAGCAATTGTGCGATGTCTCTTTGTCTACGAGGGTAACTAGACCCCGTTTCTGTGATTTCGACTCACACATGTGGGGTAGCTCCCCATGGTCTTCGGGCCGTTCGTGTCAAAAATAAATGGCTAGCTACCATGAGATAGCGTCTCGTTCGTGTGATACATATGTTGGTGAGTTTTTATGCTCCCGTTCGTGTGATAGGCCTCCCCCTTTTTATGATTTCTGGATTTCGTGTGTTGAATTCTGAAATTTATGCTTCACCAATTTTAGTGATTTTCATTGATATGATTTATCAATTTTTGTGCATTGGTGAATTCGTGTGTCATTGACTTGTTGTGAATACAAGTTTTGGGTATGAAACCCTTTTTGGATCTTTGTGAAGATTTTTGTGATATTGATTAATCTCATGTTGAGTTTCAATTACATACTTATTGTAGTATGCCCGTATGGTTATCATATGTTTATGCCATATCTCTTATTCTATATCATGTCATCTGATATTTATAGCTAGACTGATCCATTTATTATTTTCTTATTAAATAATACTCGGGTCAGACCGAGATGTTACAGGTGCTTCTGCTTGACTTCTCCCCAGGGATTCAATACTCTGACTTTTGGCTAACCATATAGATTAGCAGTTTTTGTTGTATACACTTGAGATATAGACTCATAGTTGTATTCTTTTGTATAGCATGTGTTGCTATTCTTCTGTATTATTGTGGATCTTTCTGACCACTACTCTGATGTACACTTTCATGTGTTAGTTATATATTCATATCTTCTTCCGCCTTTGTGATATGAATTATCTGTGACTGATTTATGTTATGCTTATTTCTATATTTGTTTCCGAAGCTATTATAGCCACTGTGTAGTTGCTTTGGGTTTGTATCAGTATGTCGGATTTCCTCCTTAAATGAATTGCATGTTATTCTATCTGACATATCGGTGCTCGCGCAAAGCAATTACACGGATGGTCGCTCCTCAACAGCCTTATTCTCCATGCTAGTTGACAGCATTACTCCGTAGTGTTCTTGGCTAGCGTGGGTATAGAGGTGGGGCGTCACAGCTTGGTATCAGAGCGAAACTTTGGAACAATGTAGAATAATTTAACAAGTATCATCGTCCTAAGTCCATCTTAAGAGTCGTGCTTTAGGATTTTATCGGGGTCTTCGTACCGTCCTATCCTAATTTCTTTTATGATTCCTTGTTTTATCTATCAAGATTGCTTGATATTTATTTTCATAATTACTTTTCTCCTTCTTTCTTTTCTAAAGGAAGAGAAATGGTTAGTTCTAGCAGTCCTAGCGCTGGTCAATCCAGTAGCCCTTCTCTGGATGACGCATTCATGTCTGCCCAACCACTTTTGGATCTTGTAAAGAATCAAGAGTTTATCCGTTCTTTGAGTAAGAACCCCGAAATGGTTCTACCTTTGAAACTTGAAGTTTCTTTCAATCAACTTGTGGATGTTACTCTTCTTCATGGAGAGGTTAGTAAAGGAAGTGTTTGTGATATTGGGACTTCCAAGAAGAGGCATATTAAGTTCAAGAGCCTTAATCCCAATAAGAGAGTGAAGCAAACTACTTTTGTAGCAAAGTCTCCAATCCCTAATCACTCCAATCCCTAATCATGGAGGATGCTACAATTGTAATTCTAAGGACCACTATGCAAAGGAGTGTCCAGAGCCACTCTTTTGTCGCTATTGCAAAAATACAGATCATCATATTTCTTTCTACCCCATACTTCAAAGCAAGAAGAAGGTGGAATAAGAAACTTCGGTAGCCAAGACTCCTACCCCAAGTCGTAAAAAATGCTACAATTGTGGTTCCACGGACCATTATGTAATTAAGTGCCCGAAACCCCTCTATTGCCGCTATTGCAAAGGCTCGGGTCATTACTTATCTACATGTCCCAAACTCCCTAGCAAGAGGGAGGGAAAGTTGAAAGTCGTGCAAGCCCCTTGTGACACTTCTCTTGGTCAAGGTATTTTACATTCAATCCTTGATGCTATTGTTTTATTTCGTGATCTTTCTATTTGAGTTCTTTTTGATATGGGTTCATCTCATTATTTTTATATCAAAAGAACTTATCGATTCTTTTTCTTTGAATATTTTGGGCTTGATGTCTTCTTTGGGAATTGTGAATTCGGATGGTGGATCCGCAACACTCAACTTACTTTCTATTGATGTCCAAATTATTTTATGTGATTTTTATTTCCGAGCCGATATTCTTACTTAGGCTTCGGAATTGATTTGTGTGAAAGGATTGGCTTAATTATTATGAAGCCATATCCTTTGTCCCCAGTGGAGTACTTATCTTCGACATTCTTAATCTGTTAAGTAGATTTCTATTTCTCCTTTGTGATTTCGATTCCAACTTGATGGCATCATTTTATACTTTAAGCCCGCATGATGAGGAAAGTGTTGTTTCTCTCATTCATGTAGTTTGAGAATTTTCCGGTAATTTTGAGTTTGTCTTAGGATCATCACCTAAGCAATATCTTGTGTGGTGATAAGGTCTTTTCAGCTCGACCTTGCCATCGATTTTCATTAGTTACGAGTTGCGGAAGTTAGCATTCCACTTACCGCATTCCGCACTCGTTACGATTCTTATGAATGACTTATTTTGTCATTCAGTTCATCCAGCTTATTTCATCCATTTTATAAATCGAATATTCTATGAATATTTCGATGAGACCATTCTTTTATTTATTGATTTTGGTGAAAATAGAAATTTAAAATTTTGCAAATCTTTTTCATAAGATTTATTTATAAGTACAATTGGATTTTGATCTTAAACGAGCAAAGAATATTCTCGAAACTTTTAAGAGATATTTTCATCATATAGAAGATGATTTTGTGATTGTATTACCCGTTGAGTGCTTTAAGAATTCTGGTCGATGCACTTGATCAACGTTATCGATAGGAATTTCCTAAACGCTTTGATGAGATAGTTAGACACAATAAATTGACTTGTAAAAATGTAAATTTGTCTAGAAAGATTTTTACATTGAGATAATTGTAAGTTTGAAAGTTTTAGCTTTTTGGGAAAGAAGATTATTTGAAAGAATTCTTTTCCGATACTCTTATTCTTGTGTTTCCCGAAGGGGAACCAAGACTTTATATTTTGTACCAATGCTAATCGTACTGGTTTGGATGCCGTTCTCTTGCCAAAGATAACGTGCTATCACTTGTGCTTCTAAATCTTTAAAAACCGATTGAGACTAGGTATGCCACTCATGATCTAGTGCTCGCGGCTGTTGTTTTCGCTTTTAGAGTTTGGCATCATCATTCTTGGGGGAGAAATTTGTTCTCCACCTCGATCATAAATCTTTGGAATATTTATTTTCTCATAAGAAACTTCATGTCAACTCGAGTTCCTGGCATCTTATGATCTTGATATTCTGGAAATCGTGTTGCCAATGCGCTTTGTCGTAGGCAACAAGTTGTTGATTCTTTGATGTTGTCTGAATGGAATTATCTTTTTATCAAGTTCATCGGACATTTTGATATACTTCATTTTATTGAGCTTTATCCCATTTCTTTTATGGACTAGCATCCGATGATCTTTTATGGTGTTCGGTTCATTGGACGTACCGTTTTGTACTACGTTGGTGTTCCGAAATTATTCGAGCTTTGGATCATCTGGCGTACCATTATCGTACTACGCCGTTGTTCCAAATTATTCGAGTTCCTCAATTCTCGGGCGTACCGTTTTTGTACTACGCCGTTGCACTGGCTCAATTTTCCGCTATTCTTGACGTTTTCTACGTCTTTTAACTACGGAAATATCTTTGGGATTCCGATTTTTATTCTTGAGGCCGGTATTAATAAAGGAAGTGAAGTTTCACCAGGTTTGACTTATGGGCAACATTCCATTCGCATCATTACTTCGGAGGTTGAGCGCCTTCGGAATAAAGATGTTCTTCTTGTCAAAGTTCAATGGTTCTCAGATCCTAAGGATTGCTCTTGGGAATCCTGGGAATTCATCGAGCGATCCCGTTTAGGCTTACCCTTTCACGCTCTTTATGGTGAACTTCCTATTTCAAATTTATTTTGAGTTGATATGCTTCTATGGTTGTTACTTCTTATTTTCTTCTTAAGTATTGCAAGGACGCAATTTCTTTAAGAAGGGGAGTCTGTAACAACCCGCATATTTATCAATTGTGTATTTACATATTTTATTTAAATATTTTATCGTTCGTCGGATTTTAGTCCGAAAACCTACTTTTTGCAAACATTCGAATTGGGACTCGAGACCCCTCCCATTGAGTTCAAAATGCATTTTGCAACCTTTTTGAGTATAAGCTTCGATATGTTTGGAGTTGGTCGAGTTATGCTACGTTTTCACTTTGGGTTTGAGTTTGGGTTTCAGCCCAATGTTCCATCTTAAGACTCTAGCTCCACTCCAACTCTTCATTACTTCATTTCATATTCCTAACACTTTAAGCTTTAAGCAACAATGGTGGAAGAGAGTGGAAATCAGAAACTCTAAGCCCTAATTTCATTAGCAAATCCAACTTCTAGCTCCAAATTTAAGAGAACCCATTGGTAAACATCTCCTTCTTCTTCTCCAACTCATTCTCCTTCCAATTTTAGAAATTTCCTAAACCTAATTTGGGAAATATTTCTCTTTTAAGCTTAGAATCAAGCTTCTTGAGTTGGGATTGAAGGGTGGTTGATCCTCCTTTGTTTTCAAGCTCCTTCTTCATTGATTTGGGTTCGAAGGTGAGATTTTTATCTCACATCTTTGTCTATAACTATCTTCGATTGTTAGGTATGAATTCCTAACACTTATTCTTGTGTAATTGATTTTAGTTTGGATTGATTTGGTGTATATTCCAATTTTTGGTGTTTTGAAATCAATATGAAAATCCTTTTATGGATATTTAGACATTGATATTTGAGGCGTATCGAAGAGCCGTTAAGGCTGGATTGTCGCTTGGCGTAAATCCTTAGTCAATGTCGCTCGATCGATCGCTTTCGGTATCCATTTGGCCATTTTTGGCCTAGGTTCAGGGAATGCCCTGAACCCCAGATTTAGACGTCTGAAATGTAATATTCAGACGTCTGAATATTGTTCTGCGAAGATTTCTATTCCCAGATTCAGACGTCTGAATATATGATTTCAGACGTCTGAATTGGTTCATTTGGAACCATAAAGGAAATAGGCTAAAATGTGCCTATTTCAGACGTCTGAAATCAAAGATTCAGACGTCTAAATTCTTTTTTCAAAAATATTTTATTTTCCAAATTCAGACGTTTGAATCCTTGATTTCAGACGTCTGAATCTGCACTCTTTTGCCTATTTGCCTATTTGCCTATTTAGCTTTAATTTCCAACTTTAATCGATTGGTGTTGATTCCCTTTTGTTATTATCACTTATTATCGACTTGGTAACATTTTCTTCGTGATTTTGGGAATATCCATTTCGATGGATTCGGTAATCGATTTCTTTGAATTTTATTCACGTCTTCGAATGTGAATTTTGATGATTGATTGTTTCTACAACCCTTTCTATGATTTGTCACTTTAAAAATATAAAGGTTTCAATACTAGTAGTAAATATCAAAATTCTTCCATCAAAATGATTTCAACTCTATTTTCAATAGCAAAGCTCTTTTCTTAAACCGTTTTCCAATCTACTAGTATATACCAACCTTTACCTCACTCGTATGAGAAATCTAATTAAACAGCTTAGTAAAACAAGTGGTATGAAACACTTGCGTTTACTTCGTCGGTTAATTCTTGGAATTGTTCGATTGAACCTCTTGTGACAATTTTCTAGTGGAGATCCACAATTTGTTCGTAAATATTTAAGTTAAGCTAGTGGTTATGGGACATGAAGCTAAGCTCATATATTTACTAGCTTACTGTAATTGACACTTCTTTTTGATCATGACGATCATTTTGTGATTTAGACTAGCAATTGTGCGATGTCTCTTTGTCTGCGAGGGTGACTAGACCCCGTTTCTGTGTGATTTCGACTCACACGTGTGGGGTAGCTCCCCATGGTCTTCGGGCCGTTCGTGTGTCAAAAATAAATGGCTAGCTACGATGAGATAGCGTCTCGTTCGTGTGATACATATGTTGGTGAGTTTTTATGCTCCCGTTCGTATGATAGGCCTCCCCCTTTTTTATGATTTCTGGATTTAGTGTGTCGAATTCTGGAATTTACGCTTTACCAATTTTAGTGATTTTCATTGATATGACTTATCAATTTTTGTGCATTGGTGAATTCGTGTGTCGTTGACTTATTGTGAATACAAGTTTTGGGTATGAAACCCTTTTTGGATCTTTGTGAAGATTTTTGTGATATTGATTAATCTCATGTTGAGTTTCAATTACATGCTTATTGTATTATGCCCGTATGGTTATCATATGTTTATGCCATATCTCTTATTCTATATCATATCATCTGATATTTATAGCTAGACTGATCCATTTATTATTTTCTTATTAAATAATACTCGGGTCAGACCGAGATGTTACAGGTGCTTCTGCTTGACTTCTCCCCAGGGATTCAATACTCTGACTTTTGGCTAACCACATAGATTAGCAGTTTTTGTTGCATACACTTGAGATATAGACTCATAGTTGTATTCTTTTGTATAGCACGTGTTGCTATTCTTCTGTATTATTGTGGATCTTTCTGACCACTACTCTAATGTACACTTTCATGTGTTAGTTATATATTCATATCTTCTTCCGCCTTTGTGATATGAATTATCTGTGACTGATTTATGTTATGCTTATTTCTATATTTTTTTCCGAAGATATTATAGCCACTGTGTAGTTGCTTTGAGTTTGTATCGGTATGTTGGATTTCCTCCTTAAATGAATTGCATGTTATTCAATCTGACATATCGGTGCTTGCATAAAGAAATTACACGGATGGTCGCTCCTCAACAGCCTTATTCACCATGCTAGTTGGCAGCATTACTCCGTAGTGTTCTTGGCTAGCGTGGGTATAGAGGTGGGGCGTCACAAGTCAACACATGAATTTCTCAAGAACAACTTCGAGTATACTTCTTCTTTCCCAAACCTTACTTCCTGACACAAATACGTACACGTGCACCGTGCACACCGCCACGACCACCACTGATCGTCACTGCCATCATCGACAACTCGTTCTCGACCATCTCCCTCGATTTTGGCCATCAAGCTCTAGAGTTACATATGATATCAATATTTTGGTTGTCTGAAACTCCTCTGGAATTAACTCAAACACCCAAAATCGCCTCGCCTGATCATCACCGACCTCCGATGACCCTTCGACTTCGACTGGAACTTCATCGCACTCCCCACTTTCCATTTCCACCAGACCGAACGACTCCGATCAACCCACGTTTCTGCACGAGCATGAAGAACAACATCGACCAAATTGGGTTCTTAAACCCTAAAATGGCATCGCTCGACCTCCCCGATGATCAAAAACTCTATTACCATTTTTCCTTTTACCCTTGATGCTCGAGCTAACTTCACCAAGAATCACGACTTCCCAAACTTTGTCGTTCATCGGGGAATGATGATTTTGCATTTTCTGTTCAACTCACTCATGCTCGACGATTACACTCTTAAAAACCATGAAATGAGTTTCTAAATTCATGTTTTTGCAACCTAAATCAGATCGTATAATCCAAACACATAATTATGATCATCAAATTCTTGATTCATTTTGATTTTTTTACTGCATTTATCATTTTATAAGCAAATACCGGATGAATACATTTGAAATCATTTTTCTTATCTGTATCACATCATTATGATAAATTTTCATTCAAATTTTATCACCTAAACATGTTTATAACTTGAGATAATGATTTTTTACTATGAAGAACTTCTGCCTGTTGGATAACAGAGAAGCATATATGCATATATCCAGACATGCATACCATAATTCATACTTATAAACACATGCAGATACATGTTCATCACATTCATTTCCACAACGGCAAATAAACATCAAAACATATCAAAAATTCAAGCTTAAATGGTCAAGTTTGCTCACCTGTGTGTGTTGAAACAGAGGACAAAAGTCTGGAATTTTTTTATTTGATCTTGAATCTTGGTTGATGTTAGGTTGAAACTTAAATCTGCATGCTTGTTGCTTATACTAATTTGATCTTGCTTTTGTTTGCAGACTAAAAGCTTTCAAACTTTGCTTTGATTGCTCTAATCTGACTTGTTCTTGATCAGGCTTCCAAGTTGAAATTTCTTTTCGAGGTTTTACTTTTGTTCTCAGAACCTTTAAATTGCTCTGGTTTTTCATTTCTGGTTTGAGCTTTAACTTAGCTTCAGTTTTGGAACTTAAGTTGCTGTTATATTTGATTTTTTTGCCTTGCTTTGATACTTGATTTGAATATGCTTTAAGCTTGAAGATTGTTTGATTCTATTTTCTATTTTTCTGATTTATTCCAGATTTTGAAATCTTTCTAAGTTTGCTCATTTGATCTGGATCTTATTTCCAGATTTCTTTGATTTTAAGTTTTGAGAAAAGGAAGTGCATTTCCTTGTTTTTCTTTTATATATATTTTTATTTATTTAAAATGAAGATAATAATCAAGTTTGCCACTTGTTAAATTGCATGATAATTTGCTTACAATTGTTTTGAATATATTTTAAAATATTTACACTTGTTAATGCAAAATTTATCATTAAACTACAAATGTTAATATATAAAATCTTAATTTTACTAATGGGTTTAAAAACAAAATGTATACATTTTGTTTTTAAACCCATTACTTAATTTAATTTTAAACCTAATATTACTATAAATTATAAAATGTATTTCCTTATGTATATATAATTTTTTAAAAGAAATTATTAAATCTTTATTTATTTTCAAACTATTATACCTTTACACAAATATTTATCCAAATACATAAATAAATAAATATGTATGTATGTATATATATATATTGGAGTTATCTTTTAAATAGCTTTTAGAAATTTAGCATATTAAATTCAAATATAACTTTCAAAATACATAACACATACGTATATTATAAATTTGAAAACAAATTTCTATAAATTTTAAAAGATAGAGTTTTTTTTTCAAATCCAATTTTATTTTCAAATTCAAAATTAATATGCAATCAACTTTTATTTATAAATGAATAAACAGATATATATTTTATTTCATTCACAAACTATTTATTTTCCAAATATTTATTTTCAACATATATATGTATTTGAATTTCAAATTCAAATTCCAAATTATAATTTATTTATAAAATATTTAGATTTACAAATCAAATTCTTTATTTAAAAACTTATATATCTATTTTTATTTCCACATTTTCAATTTAGTCCACAATTAAGCTTAAAATATATTATTCAAAATATTTATTTCTGAACTTCCAATTAGAAATTCTATTTTAAAATCATATTTATACTCATTTATATTAATAAAAAAACAAATATCTATTTTTGAATTTTGAAAATACCAGATTAATTCACAAAAATTAAATTACTTACCAAATTAAATTTGACTCAAAAACGGGATCGTCACAATATGCAAAACAAGCAAATGAAATCAGGATTACCCATCCCTATTCATTCTGACTATCTGTCCCAATTATAGTTTCTAGAATTACTATTAACTTATTAGTTTTCATGGGCTAACTAATAACCGGTTAAACATTTAAGGGCTCCCTGTCCAATTACACAGTTTTCATGAGCTCACTATGAACCTGTCTATCTGGCATCTACATAGGATTTTCATGGGATAACTATGAACCTATCTATTTGACATCCTCTTTTATACATAATTTTTATAGGCTAACAATTAACCCGTTGGGCACTGCCAATATCATACATATTTCATGGGCTTATTGGAAACTTATTGGCCCCTGCTTATACCTTTTCTTCAAATTTTAGCATCCTATATTCTGGTCTTCCTGACCTCCTAGATGCAGTTCTTCTCATTCAGGATTTTATTCAATTTATATTCACTATTGGGTTAGTCTAATCAGTTCTCGTGCCATTTTCCCCCAAAATGTAGTTATGAGTCCATTATAAAGTGAATATATTCATATTAGAAGAAGCAATATAACAACATAGCAGTACTACTCCCGTGGATTTAAATTATCAAAGATAGATTCTTCTTAAATCATTATAAAAACATCTTTTAATTTATCCATGGGGTTTTCCTTTAAAAATAGAGTTTCGGTCATAAAACCTTTCGATACCTTCGAAACCTAGCTTTCGACTTCATAGGATAACCTCCCTTGAAAGCTCTTTAAAACATTAGGCTCCTGCCTTATAATACTTTAAAATTCTACCATTCAAAAGTATAAAACTTGGACAAAAGAAAACAATTTTATAATCCTTTCGAAAGTATCCCTTTCAAAGGCAAAGAAAACCAAGCAAACATGTTCGAAAGCAAAGAAATCAACTCCTTCGAAAATATAAAACATTGTTTTACCTATAAATTTTTATAGGTGTAGAAATAAGGTCTCTAACCTATTCCATGGTGTTCAAAAGATGGTTTCACTTTCAATAGAGTGGTCATAATAGAAAATCGGGCTTACTGTTAGAAAACTATGCCTATTTGAAGTTTGCAAACAAAGATGGAGAAAACTACTGCAAAAGGGCTTCCGCAACGTTTATAATTACCGTCGAAAGGTAGCTTTCGACTAAGTCATAAGGTTTTTTAGTCGAATGGTATCTAAGTTGAAAAGTACATAAAATATACTACAGAAAGGTCCAGAAGTGCTGCAAAAGGTTCTAAGTCGAATACTTAGTCGGAAGGTTACTAAGTCGAAAGGTTCATCAAAAATGCCACAGAATGGTCTAGAAGTGCTGTAGAAGGTTCTAAGTGAAAAGGTTACTTAGTCGGAAAGTTACTAAGTCGAAAAGTTCATCAAAAATACTGCAGAAAGGTTCATAAGTGTTGCAGAAGATTCTAAGTCGAAAGGTTCAATGGCAGAGTCGTAAATAAATTGAAATCTGTTATTTTGCTAATTAAGTATATTTTTTTCACCAACTCCTATTCTTTGTCAAATTCCTATTGGTTAATGACATAACTTAACAATTTCTTTTCAGAAAATCTGTTATAAATAATGTTTATTGTTTCAGAAATTATTTTAAAAATAATTAATTATATTAATATTTTAATATAATTATTAAGCCTTTTTGACTTAGAAAATTCATAATAAATCAAATAAACAGGGAAAAATCTCAAAAATTCACCAAAAATCTGAAACAACAATTTCTACATCGTATAAAAATTTCATGGTAGAATTCATTATTTTATTATTTTTAATATTGAAAATCCAAAATAAATGTCTTTTTCACCTTAGGAAATTCATAAAATGTTCCTATTAAAAATTATGAAATTAGAAACCTGACTCAAAAATTACATTTTTACCCAATATAACCAAAAATAAACCCATTTGGAGGTCGTTTACTAAGGTTTTTACTTTAAAACCCATCACTTTAATTTTATAAAAAATCCAATAAATCACCATAAATCATTATTCTATCCAAACAATGATTATTAGATCCATACATGATCAACACAGCAAAATGCATTTAGTTACTATCAATAACCGAACCGAAAAAAAAGAAAAATGAGACGATCTATACTATTATTCACCTTGATTAAGTTGTTGGAATTTGAGATTAGCCTTAGCTTTAATCTTTTAGCTTTCTCTCTTAGATCCTCCAAGTTTGCTGATCTCCTTAGTTGTTTTAATGGGTGGCTAGATCTTCTCTTTTATGTGTATTTTGATTGATGAAATGATAGGCGAGAATAAGGGAGGGTTTAAGGGTAAATGGGTGTGGCTATTATCATATTGTCCTCCTCTTATTTTCCTAACTTATAAATTATAAACCATGCTTATACATTCATTAGTTTAGCTGTGGCCAAGTTAATTGACAATTAAATCTCAACTTCTTAATTAAACACATTATTATATTTAATTTATCTAATTAAATGTCCTGAATAAGTTAAACAAAAATTAAGGGAGTTATAGGCTCCCCCCTTAAAGAATTTCGCCTTCGAAATTCAGTAAGGACTACAAACAAGCATAAAAACCATGCAAATAAAAGCTAGTTTGTCCTACCAGCTATTAAGTGTATATAAAAAAAATAGAACATACCCTCAAAGAAGATCATGATACACATTTTGAATCCTATCCCATGTCTCTCAAGTACAGTCCTTCTCATTTTCGCTCCATTGAACTTTCACCAACTTGACTGTCTTGGTCCTCGGTCTTTTCTCATCTCTTGTTATAATCCAAACTGGCTGTTTAACAAAAGTCAAATTAGGCACTACTACCAAGTTCTTCACACATACTTGCGAGATGAGACATATGGAATACATTATGGTCACTTGCCATACTGCTCACCAACTCTATTCTATAAGCAAGTTCCCAATCCTTTCTAAAATCTGAAATGGTCCAACATATCTCGAGACTAACTTTCCCGGCTATCCAAACCATCCCTTCATTGGTGATATTTTAATAAAAACCCTGTCCCCCACTAAGAACTCTTTGTCTTTACACCTCTTATCTGCGTAACTCTTTTGCCTAGATTGAGCTTCCTTCATCCATCCTTGGATTAACTCAATCTTTTCTGATGCCTCTCTAACCAGATCTGAACCTAAGACCAATCTGTCTCCAGTCTCCAACCTGCATGCTGCCGATTTGCATGGTCTTCCATATAAAGCTTCAAAAGGCGCCATTCCTATACTAGTCTGATAGCTATTATTATAGGAAAACTCAATCAAATGTAGATAGTCCTCCGAAGATCCACCAAAGTCCAATATAAAATCTCTTAGCAAGTCCTCAAGTACCTTGTTGACTCTCTCTGTCTGCCCATCTGTCTATGGGTGATAAGCTGAACTCATCTAGTGCCGGGTATCTAATACCTCTTGTAGACTCCTCCAAAATTCGCTAGTGAATAATGCATCCCTATTGCTAACTATGCTACTAGGAATCCTATTAAATCCAATTATGTTCTTCATGAACAAGTTTGCTAAAATATGTGTCGTTCTGGTCGACTTTACTGGAATAAAATGAACTCTTGGTCAACCTGTCCATAATAACCTATGTACTCACATTTCCTATCCTTGACGTTGGAAACCAGTCTATAAAATCCTTGGATATCGAATCCCATTTCCAAACTGGAATATCTAAAGGCTGAAGCAATCCCCTTGGCTTCTGATGTTCGGCCTTCACTTGTTAACAGTTAACACACTGCCTATCCCTCATCATTCCTTTCCAATAGATGCTCCACTTTATATCTTGATACATCTTGGTCCTTCCAGGATGAATCATAAACTTGGATCGATGACGTTCCTCAAGAACTTCTCTTCTCAAGTTCTCTATATCTGGAACATAAAACCGTCCCTTCTTTCTCAACCATCCTCTCTAGTCAGAAAAAAATCTTTCAAATCATCGACATCGGTTCCAACCTCAAGACTTCTGATCCTCTTAGCTGATAATCGATCCTCCTTTTGTTTAGAAGCAATTCTCTCCATCAATACTGGTCGAACTTCCAAACAGGACAACATGGCAATACTCTGACTAGAACTAGTAGTCGATCTTAACTGCACACCACAACTGTTCAAAGCTTCCAAATCTTTCCACTCCGTCAGCATAGCCAACACCACATCTAATATCTTCAGCTGAGGGCATCTGCTACCTTATTACCTTTCCTTGGGGTATATTCTACAACGAAATCATAAGCAGCCAAAACTCCAGCCATCTCGGCTGCCTCATATTCAACTCCTTCCGAGAGAATAATTATTTAATGATTTATGATCAGTATATAACTCAAATCTCTCCCCTAAAAGATAATGCCTCTAAATCTTTAAGGCAAAAATTACCGCTGCCAACTCCAAGTAATGAGTAGGATATCTTACTTCATGCAGTCAAAGCTGCCTAGATGCGTAAGTAATAACTTTGCTCTTCTGCATCAATACTGCTCCTAATCCAGTCCCACACGCATCTGTATATACTACCAACCCTTGGTTACCATCCAAAACTACAATACTAGAGCACTGGCAACAAATTCTTTAACTTATGGAATGCTTCTTCACATTTGTCGGACCAAACAAACTTCACTTCCTTCCTGGTAAGCTTAGTCAAAGGCGCTGCTATCCATGAGAAATCCTTGATAAATCTCCAGTAATAGCCAGCAAGTCCAAGAAAACTTCTGATCTCATTCACCATTTATGGTCTCTTTCAATTGTTCACAGCTTCGATCTTATATGGATCGACTGATAATCCCTTCTTTGAAAACACATGACCAAGAAACTTAACCTCTTTCTTCCAAAAATGACACTTGGAAAATTACGCCTTTAGCTGATTCTGCCTCAACATCTCCAACACCACTCTAAGATGGATCTCATGCTCTCTTTCATCTTTTGAATATACTAAAATGTCATCTATGAATACCAAGATGAACCTATGCAAGTGTTCTCAGAAACCCGATTCATCGAATCAACGAAGAAAGCAGGTGGATTTATCAATCCGAATGGCACTACTAACCATTCATATGATCCATATCTGGTTTGAAACACCGTCAATGGGATACATCCTCTGCCACTCTTAGCTGATGCAAACCTGTCACCAAGTCCAGTTGGGAAAACACTCTAGTTCCACTCAACTGACCAAACAAGTCATCGATTCTCGGCAAAGGATATTTATTCTTGATCGTCCTCTCATTTAGCTTACGGTAGTCGATACACATCCTTAATGACCCGTCAGGTTTCTTTACAAACACCGCGGTCGTTCCCCAAGGCAAACTGCTTGGTCTAATAAAATTCCTTCCCTCAAGATCCACTAGCTGCACCTTCAATTCCTCCATCTCCATCGGTGACATTCTGCTAGGTGGTCTATTGACCAGTTCAGCTCCCGGTACAAGGTCTATCCAAAACTCTACAACTCGTTTCGGTGGTAATCCAGTGATTGACTGAAATACATCTGCAAATTCTCTTACTACACGAACCTGACAGAGGTCATCTCCCACCTCCAAGGCACTTAACAAAGCACAAACACTCTTACTGGAATTCTCCATCGAGAAAATGATTTGGTTATGACTATCTGGGTGCCTCAACGATATGTTCCAATTCTAGAAAAATATCCTAGCCTCATACTTACCCAACTAATCCATACCCAAAATTGATCCTGAAATGTACGAAATCAAAAGCATACAAACTGCATGCAAACTTATGACCTAACAAATCAAGTTCTAACTGGTCACATCTCATCCCAAGAGTTGCATGCCCTCCTATTGGATTTGCAACCCTGAAGGAAGTAACAAGGTATGTGAGTTCTATACACAACCTATCAACCAAATACTATGATATTAATGAGTTTGATGCATCGGTATCAAAAAGTACTCTAACTGGTATACTTTGAATCAAAAGCGTACCTTCCATCACAGTTTTTCCTTTCTCTACGGAAGTAGGTCTAGAAGAAGACGGTGGTCAAATACCAAACACATTCCCTCTGCCTTCCTGGACTGGCTCTAGACATTGGCTCTTATAATCCCCAACTAGGTCACAGTTGAAGCATTTCACATTCTTCTTCTCTGTAGGCTTCTTTCCTTTACCAGATCTACACCTGTTGGCATAATGGCCCTTCTTGTCACACCTGTAACACACTAAATCAGGCTTCACCTTCTTGGCAGCATCCCCTTTCTGGACTCCTTTCTTCTTGAAGAATTTCATTTTCTTTCTCTGAGGGCCTTTGGACTCAACTGGTTTCTCCCTAACAGACACAGCAAGCATCTCCTAATGGCGAATGGCTATCTCCACCACTACATGACAAGGCTCTCAAATATGAGTCATAGCCATTCTACCAAGCTTTGGCCTCAATCCTCTAATAAATCTTCCATTCCTTCTAACATCAATGTCGACCAAAGCATAACCATATCAAAATAGTTCATCAAACTTAGCAGCATACTCGATTACTGCCATCTTTCCATGTACAAGAACCTATGCTCAAACCTTCTTCTAAAATCAGCCCATGTCAGCTCTTCCTCCATAACTTCGACTATCACACTGTTCCACCAGTGAATTGCTAACCCTTGCAACTGCCTAGAGGCTAGCCTTCTCTTCTCTCCATCATCCAAGCCTAAATCTGTAAAGATCCTTTCATAACTAAAAATTCAATTCTAACTTCAACAACATCCTCTGTTCCAAGAAAAGGCTTCCCTCCCAGACTGGTATAATCCCTGCTCAGCTTGGCATAGTTATTGCCAACTAGGGCCATAGGTTTGGCTCCTCCAACATTCACAGCATTACCTCCAGCTACCCCTACAACTGCTCTAGCTTGCATCAAGTTGACAAAGAACTGATACATCATCCCATATCTACTGGTAGGGTTCCAGCACTTATATTGGAAGTTGCATCTTGGTTAGCATTTGCTGATCGACCTGATTGTCTCCTTATATTGGGTCTAGAGTTTCCATTAGTTGTGGTGCTTCCTCAACCTAGATTCACTCTTCTGTTTCCTGCTTCCATACCTTTTTCTCGTAAATCTACATATGAGCTTTAGTAAGATATAGAAGAATGGTCTAAGAAAGAGGGGAATACGTACTTATACACACACACACACACGTGTGTATATATATATATATATATATATATATATAGAATACAAATACGTTACTATAATGTTTACCCAAACCCCAATCTTATTCTTTAATTTCTGATGATTATATTTGAAACTATCTGTTTTATTTTATGTTTTATCATAAACCTATGCTATGATACCAACTTTTAACAGCCCCTTATTAGAGGTCCAAAACTAACGGCTACGGATGCTGCAGTCACCCATAATTATTAATCTTTGGCGACCAAATAGGACAATGCTAAATACATTGATATACCGATCACAAGATTATGGAAAAAACTTTAACAATTCAAAAACACATTTCCACATTCAAATCAAAACATTTCCTGTTCATTACAAAATCCCAAAACATTAACCACGTTTAGAAAAAATATAATTATTACAAATACTCTAAGAGTGACATATAAAGATGCCCATTTGGTTGATCAGAGTATATAGTAAGGCTAATAAATCTGCTTTTAGATCCACATACATAGTGGAAAAGAAAACTCTTAATAACTATCTGCCACTTGCATGCCTTTGGAAGCTTTATTCTTCTAAGTAAAACATGAAAACCCTAAACCTCAAACTAATCAAAATCAATTAAGTACCCGAGAGTTTAAGGGGAAAACAAAAATTTCAAGTCAGACATAAAGCCTGGTATGAATAATAGCCTATCATCTCAAACCAAATAGATATCTAGTGAGACCACACCACATAGCGAAATGGTTTTTCCCCTCACCGATATCCTAAAACCTTTATAAAACCATATACTATGCTCCTACATCCATAATGGTTAAAATAATAGTATTTTGAAACATTATGATGATATATAAAACAAGCAAATCAAATCTTGATTACCCATCCGCATACATTCTGACTATCTGTCTCACATATAGCTTCTTAGATTACTATTGACTTATTAGTTTTCATGAGCTAACTAATAACCGGTTAAACATTTGAGGACTCCCTGTCCAATTACATAGTTTTCATGGGATTACTATAAACCTGTCTATCTGACATCTTTATTTACACATAGTTTTCATGGGATAACTATGAACCTATCTAACATCCTTTTTTATGCATAGTTTTCATGGGCTAACTATTAATTTATTGACCGTTGCCAATATCATGCAGTTTTCATGGGCTTACTGGAAACCTATTGGCCCCTGCCAATATCTTTCCTTTAAATTTTAGTATCCTATATTCTGGTCATCCTGACCTCCTCGATTCAATTCTTCTCATTCAGGAGTTTATTCAATTTATATTCACTATTGGGTTAACCTAACCGGTTTTCATATCATTTTACCCCAAAATGCAGTTATGGGTCCATTATAAAGTGAATATATTCATTTTAGATGAAGCAACGTAGCAATACCACACTTGTGGGTTTAATTTATCGAACATAGATTCTTCTAAAACCATTATAAAAACTCCTTTTAATGTAGCCATGGGTTTTTCCTTTAAAAACAGAGTATTGGTCATAAAACCTTTCAATACCTTTGAAATTTAGCTTTCGACTTCATAGGATAACCTCCTTCGAAAGCTCTTAAAAAATTAGGCTCCTGCCTTATAATACTTTGAATTCTATCTTTCGAAAGTATAAAACATGGTCAAAAAGAAACAATTTTACAACCCCTTCGAAAGTATCCTCTTCGAAGGCAAAGAAAACAAAGCAAACATGTTCGAAAGCAAAGAAATCAACTCCTTCGGAAATACAAAACATTGTTTTAGCTGTAACTTTTTATAGGTGTAGAATTAAGATCTCTAACCAATTCCATGGTGTTCAAAAGATGGTTTCCCTTTCCGTACAGTAGTCACAGTAGAAACACAGGCTTACGGTTAGAAAACTATGCCTATTTGAAGTTTGCAAACAATGCTGGAGAAAACAGCTACAAAAGGGCTTTTGCAACATTTACAACTGCTGTCGAAAGATAGATTTCGACTAAGTCTAAAGGTTTCTTAGTCGAAAGGTGCCTAATTTGAAAGGTTCATCAAAAACGATGCAGAAAGGTCCAAAAGTGCCGCAGAAGGTTCTATGTCGAATGGTTATTTAGTCGGAAGGTTATTAAGTTGAAAGGTTCATAAAAAATGCTGTAGAAGGTTCTAAGTCAAAAGGCTACTTAGTCGGAAGGTTACTACGTCGACAGATTCATCAAAAATGCTGCAGAAAGATCTAGAAGTGCTGCAGAAGGTTCTAAGTCGAAAGGTTACTAAGTCGAAAGGTTCAACGACAGAGTCGTGAATAACTTTAAAACTATTATTTTGCTAATTAAAGTATATTGTTTTCACCAATTCCTACTCTTTATCAAATTCCTATTGGTTAATGACATACTTCAACAATTTTTTTGCAGAAAATCTGCTATACATCAAATTTATTATTTCAGAAATTATTTTCAAAATAATTAATTATTTTAATATTTTAATATAATTATGAAGCCTTTTTGGTTTAGAAAATTCATAATAAACACTTGAGAAAAATCTCAAAAATTCATCAACAATCTGAAATAATATTTTCTTCACCATATAAAAATTTTGGGACAGAATTCATTATTTTATTATTTTTCATAATTAAAACCCAAAATAAATGCCATTTTCACCTTATAAATTCATAAATATTCCTATTAACTTCAAAATTTATGAAATTAAAATTTCATCTCCAAAATTATGTTTTACACAACATATCCAAAAATCAAGCCGTTTGGAGGTTGTTTACTAAGGTTTTTACTTTAAAACACATCATTTTAATTCTATAAAAATTCCAATAAATCACAATAAATCATTATTCTAACCAAATAATGATTATTAGATCCAAACATGATCAACACAGCAAAACACATTCGGTTACTATCCATAACCGAACCAAAATAAGGAAAGTTGTTGGAGTTTGAGATTGCCTTAGCTTTAATCTTCTAGCTTTCTCTGTTGGATATTCCAAGTTTGCTGATCTCCTTAGGTGTTTTAGTGTCTGGCTGTATCTTCTCTTTTATGTGTATTTTGATTTATGAAATGGTAGGTGAGAATAAGGAAGGGTTTTAAGGGTATATGAGTGTGGCTATTCCCATATTGCCCTCCTCTTATTTTCCTAACTTATAAATTATAAACCATACTTATACATTCATTAGTTTAGCCATGGCCAAGTTAATTGACAATTAAATTTCAACTCCTTAATCGACGAGATTATTCCATATAGTTTATTTAATTAAATGTCCTGAATAATGTTAAACAAAATTTAGGTATGTTACAAATATAGAAGTTAGCTTTCAAAATCAAATTATATTAATTTAAATTCCATTAATTTATTTCTACGCGTTTCAAGCTCGCATGGCCAAATGACAAGTCTGATCGCTACGAAACTTGAAATCTTACAATAATTCACCGTTATGGATTCGATGAAACATGTTTTGTCAAAATCTAAGATAGTGGCCAAAATGGTTAATTTTCAAGCTAATTAAATAAAATTATTAATAAAATTATTTAATCACTTTTAAATTCAATTTTGAATGTTAACAATTTTATCACTCTTGTTACATAGAAATTAGTAATCTTTTAAAATTTAATATTCCATGTTAATCTTAAGATTTAAACATTACATAAAATTCAGCGTCAAACTACAACTGTAATAAAACCCTAGTTAATTATATTTTAATTTCAATCAAATTCTTTTATTCCGATTTACACTCTTATTATTGAATCAACTATTACCTTATGAATACAATTAACATTAGTTTACATTTTATTACATTCATATTCTACAATTATCATCTTTTACCATATTAATTCCAACATTTAATTTATTCCTTATTTACAATTATAACCAAATTAACTTTACAATTATTTCTATTGACTGAAGTTACATTAAAATAGTTGTCAATAACATTCAAACAACATTAGTAAACCATATTCTAATTATTTTTCTCATTAATAAATCAAAATTTTTAATTTCTCACTATATTAAATTTCAAAACCTTATGTAATTTAATTGTTTTAATTTTCAAAAATATGGGTCGTTACATTGTCCCCCACTCAAAACTTTTCGTCCTCGAAGAGGAACAAGGAGGAATTAAGAAACTTTATATAATTTTATTCAAATTATTCAATTTATAAACATTTTAAAATTTAATTCATTAATTAACATAACTTTGAAAATAACCACGTTTGAACAAAAGTTTTCTAAGTGCTACATTTACGAAAAATTTCGGCAGAGTCTCCTTTGCGCGGTTAGGTCTAGAAAAATAATAATATCAATAATTTCAATATATATACCATATTTTAATAATAAACATCCCAAACTATATGAAAACAATAACATATCGATCCAAAAACCGTACTCCGAAAACGTACCTATTTGTCGGTCAAACAACTTTATTTTATGAAACCAAAAGCAGTGGCTATTGCTTCCATGAACCTATACTTTACTTACATAAGCAAAAGAGTTAAAATTATGTAAAAGATTAATATTTTAGTTTTTTCAAATCAATAGCACGAGCAAAATAATATATCACAATCATATGCTAACAAAAGAAGTACAACCGTTATATGCAACAAAAGAATCCATCAATCATTTATAGCAACCAAAACTAATGGTTTGTCCAGATGCAGAAACTTTTCATCGTAAAGGATGGTAAATAAACTACCAAGTGTACCTTATGCTCAAAAGCCTTAGATAATTACTTAATAGATTATTCATACAACCTTAAACAATTTGAAGTACCATTTACCAAACATCCCATCAGCCAAAACAACAAAGAAGTTAAGTATTATTTAAATTTGCACGATGTACATAAATCTTTTATGCATAATATCAATTCTAATCGCTAGCTTGAATACACACATTCCACTTTTGAACTAGTATTGTAAACCCGACCATTCTAGTGCGGACTCTAATTCGATTTCTTGATTTGAAATTGTTGTTTCCTTGCATAGCCATAAACCATGATAGAAAACTTCAATTTCATCTCAAAAATTCTATCAATTGTTCCCTGTCAAGAATCGAGCAAAAATCACTATCCGAACTGATATGATTTTCTACAAATCTTGTATTCAATTTTGAATCAGAACTGCTATGCGAATAAAATGATTTATGCACAATTTACATATTTTATTCTATTGGTTTATTTTCATCATTTACTTTTCATTTATTTTCATTCGTTCATACATTGTCATCATTTTTTTTCCATTCATTTACTTACATAAAATTCTTCCCATTCAATATTTGAAATTATCAATGAATCCATTATTAAAGTATTACATCCATTTTATTGTAGTTTAATTAACAATTATTGTTTATATAGCTTGATTTCAATTTAATATTAATATTCATTCATGAATCATTCAACTTAAGTTTCTTAATTTTTTAATTTACATTTATTCCTTCACATACAATATCATTTAATAATAAACTTATTTGTGACTCATTTTAGCATTTCTTAGAGTTTATAACCATTTTCTTAGATAACATTTACCATCAATCTAATTATAAATCACTTCCAAACATAAGGGTAAGTTTATAATATTATCGTAACAACTTAAATTTTTTATTTATAAAAAAATGTTTATTTTGAAGCATTTTTTGTTATTAAGCTTTTACTTGTATAATATTCTATTACATATTCATATTGACATTTCAACTTTTAAACATTTCTGGTAAACTTTATATATGTTTTTAGAATGTAATTGAGTGTTATACAAATTTTATCTTATCCATTTTAATTAGCAATAATGTTCAATAATTTACATCTTCTTAATTTTCATTATCTTTTAATTTGCAGGTTACAAATCTCCAATTTCTTCACAGTTTCATTAATCACTTAGCTTCTAATTTCTTATTTTTCATTTAGGAAGTTTCCAACTATTAAATAGTCAAGATCCTATTTCATTACAATAATTAAAAATCATTGATCAAAAGAAATTTAAGAACTACATACTAGATTTCATTTCAAATCATCTTGAAATAATATATATTTATATCCTTTATATATATCAAATCATATTTAAGAAAATAAAATAAATTTTTTCAATCAATACAAATGTGTATCAAAGCTACTATAGTGGTATTCCCACTTTGAAACTTGAAATATGTCGCGATCATCACCGAAATTATTTTCCAGCGACAGAAGAGGTGAGTACAGAACTTATTTCCTTTTAAAATTCTTTTCAAACATTTCTTTCGAATCACATTGAAAAATTTTCTATCCGAAAATACTTCCAAATAAAACTAATATTATATTCCAAAATATTTGAAAACCAATTTCAAAACTTTGAAACTTAAGGTCTCAAATTTCAATTCACATTCACTTTATTTTAAATCCTATTTTGCAACCAATATTTATAAAATTTCACTTCCTAACAAACAAACGTATCACATACCACCATACCCATTTATAAAATTTATTCTTTTATATATAAAATATAATACTAGTTATAATTATTTCATTTACCTATATTCAAAAACAATATTGTGTCGATCTGCCATATTAATTGTTTAGAAATCCCTATTGATGCCATAATGTTCTATGTACCGACCATAATTCATAAATACTAAACAGAAAAAATTAACATAATATAAAAAAAATTATAGCACTAAAAAGTACGCTCTTCCATATACACTCAAACTCATTCTAAGGTATTATTAACCCTATCTCTAATGAGTTAAATCCGAACAGGCAAAGCTATCCATACACCAAAGTTCTGATACCAACTGTAACGACCCACCTTTTTGGATGGTTTAAATCGACAATAAACCACACATATTAAGTCAAACCATTCAAAAGGGAGGATTGTAATGGGGTAAATAAAAAAATAAGAGAAAAGAAAGAAAAAAACACTGAATCTCATAGTGGAAGGACAAAATATAATAATCAAATAAAAAAATTCATGAAGCTATTTTATAATATATATTTGATTATACAATTTGTACAACAATCAGAGTACAAACAATGACATACAATAACGATGTAGTGCAAAAATTACTGATAATATAATATATACCAAACAATGTCTTCGTCCTCCAGAAATAAAGTCTTCGACACTGAAAAGCTCAGGCTGACCCGAGCGTACAAAAAGACAAAACACTCGATTCAGAACTAAAAGATCTTGTGCAAGTTAAATCAACAATAAATAAATATGAGTGTAATGGCTTCAGAGATGTTTATGGGATTTTACATCTCCTATCCAGTGTATAACGGCGTGCAATAACTTAAGAGATGTTTCAGGATTTTCCATCTCCTAAGCATCCGTTAAACAATTTATATATAGTACTATACGCTATATATGCAGTGTCTATCAGTATAAAGTATTAAAATAGCGTTAATGTGTTACCCATATCCCCCTTAACACATTTTTATAAATGTCATAGTCTATACAGTATTGTAAACTCCACCAAACTGGTGGGCTATCAAGGAGCACTCTATAGGTATGTCACAAACCAAAATCGTAGTTGGCTCGATAAGGCATATGATGAGGCACGCGAGGCAATGCCTAGGGTAGGATTCTACCATTTTGCACGCCTGGACTGGTGGTAACGCATCGCAGCTACTACCGTCCACCTCAAAACACACTCCCATAATCAAGTCGAGGGTGGCCACTAATCAATCACAAAGTAACAGATATACTATCGAAGAAATGTGTCCGATAGGAGGAGCGACCTCACTTGGCCCAAGATAGTTGCTGTTTTAGTCATATCAAGCTGACCCAAGGGGGTCAGGGCTGCTTTCTTACCTCATAACAATAGCGTTCACCAAACCATCCTACTTCGTTCTGGATTCTCCACCACGTGCATAATTTTTAAAGTGGTTCCGGTATTGACAGGGAGTATGCCAATACTCGGTCCCAGTATCTTTAACAACCAATCGTTATATTTTTCACACCGTGGTCATTTAAAAACAATTCTAATAATAAATCCAGAAACAGTTTATACCTTTATATCAAGATATCCATATACTATTCCTAAAGTATAAATATATTCATAAATACTGAGGAAGATTATCTTTTAATCAATTTCGAATTTTTTTAATAAATCTCTCTTAAACCATTTATAAAATATTTATATGCTTTAAAAACATTTATAAAGCTATTTATAAATTCCAAAACAGTTTACAACTCTTCCCCTTTTCATAAATTACAACGTAAATTCCTTTAAAAAGTTTCCGGATCCCTTTATACAAGTTCTTTTATAAAACTCATTATAAAGTCCTTTAAAACCTTATAACTCCTTTATAAACCATTATAAATTTGTTTCAAAACCTTTTTCAAAATTCTAAAATCTTTTACAAAAATCTTTTATCTATTAAAGTTATTATAAAAGTCTATATTTATTATCTTAACTCAAAACTATATTTTTTATACTAAATTGAATTAAATATAAATATATATATATATTAAAACTATATTAAATATTTTATTTAATTAAATTTTAAACTATTTAAAATATATTTTTAAAACTAAATAAAATTATAAGTTAAAATCTTAAATTTACATTTGAAACCATATATCAACTTATAATTTGAAATAAAACATATAAAATAAATTATTTTCCAAATATTATTTTTTAAATAAAATCATTAAATTAAATTTTAAGAATCAAATTTATAAATCAAACATACTTTCTATATAGAATATAATTTAAAACTGACCAATAGTGTCCGTATAAAGTTTTCTACCCTATGATCAAGCGATTGGGTATGTATCATTTCAACCCGTATTCTGAATTAACAATTTCCAAATCAATAAAATCGCTCAGGTTTATCATTTCATCCCATAACAATTTTCCCTAGTCTATAAGATCGTTCTGGTATGTATCATTTTAACCTATTATGATAATAGGGATATAAACATCTAATCATCCAAATGGTTGTTTATATCCAAATAAAGCCCAAAAATCGAATAGTCTCATAATTCAACCAGACTAGTTCCATCTTGTCCAGAATTTCGATACGATCCTAACGGAAGAAACCGCATCCAAATCCTAGCTCATATAAAAAAGTTATTAAAATTAGAAGGTTGAAAATTAAAATTTTAATAAAAATAAAACTATAGGGATATTTTAGTAATTTCTATTACCATCTGAACCCTCATACGCGAACAATCTCTACTCGAACATCTTTCACCCACTACCAATTCATCCCCTGCCACATGCGACTCCAGACCTCGCCACCACGATCGGGTGTCACCGTTGGCCGTGCCTCCACCTTCTCTAACCACACCTGGCCACGCGACCTCCTCCTCGGCCAGAAAACACTCCATCGCCACTGATCAACTTCTCAATTTTCTAGCGATCTCCAACCAGACTATGATAAATGAACACCATGGATGAACACTGCTCTTTCTCCTCTTCTAGACGCCACTCCCCGATCGTCGATTGGACGATGTTCCACCGTTGATATCGAAAACCTAGAATGGATGGTCGAGACTTCTTCACTAATTTCTTGCCAATCCGAGACACAATTGTAAAAATGAACTGCAAATGCAGGTTGCGTTTGTTGAGAGGTTTCCAATGACATAGCATGAGGAGCTTAAATTTTTGGATTTTGATTTGAAATTGAAACTAGGGTTTGGGTTCTCTGCCATTGGAAAGAGGAGATGAGAAAGAAATGTATGTATAGAAAACTGAAAATAAAAAGGCTGCTAAGGTTTATAATAGCCTATATATAGGCAAAGAAGGATAAGAATGGATGGTACAGATTGAATTGGTCAAAACGATTACGCAAACGCGAAAAGCCTATTCCGTTCCCGAAATGAAAATATGTCGTCCAATATATTGAAATATAGGTTTTCGATATTTTTAAACTCAATCGAACTAGTTTTAAACCCTAATTCCATCGTATATAGAATTTAGCTTTCAAAATCAAATTATATTAATTTAAATTCCATTAATTGATTTCTACGCGTTTCAAGCTCGCACAGCCAAATGACAAGTCTGATCGCTACAAAACTTGAAATCCTACAATAATTCATTGTTACGGATCCGATGAAACTGGTTTCGTCGAAATCCGAGATAGTGGCCAAAATTTCTAATTTTCATGTTAATTAAATATTATTACTATTAAATTGATTTAATCACTTTTAAATTCACATTTAAAAGTTAACACTTATATCTCTCTTGATTACATAGAAATTAATAATCTTTTAAAATTTAATATTCCATGTTAATCTCAAGATTTAAGCATTAAATAAATTTCATCGTCAAACTGCTACAGTAATAAAACCCCTATTAATTATATTTTAATCTCGATCAAATTCTTTATTTCGATTTACACTCTTATCATTGAATCAACTATTACCTTATGAATATAATTAACATTAGTTTATATTTTATTACATTCATATTCTACAGTTATCATCTTTTACCATATTGATTCAACCATTTAATTTATTCCTTATTTACAATTATAAGCAAATTAACTTTACAATTATTTCAATTGATTGAAGTTACATTAAAATAGTTGTCAATAACATTTAAACAACATTATTAGACCATATTCTGATTAGTTTTCTCATTAATAAATCAAAAAATTTATTTTCTTACAATATTAAGTTTCAAAATCTTATGTATTTAAATAGTTTTAGTTATCAAAAATACACGTCTTTACAATAAAGGAAAAAAGGAAGTACTTTGATGCTCTTCGTCAGTTAATGTAACATCCTCCATTTTGAGGCTTGAAACTAAGTTCTACAGATGCTGTAGTCATCCATAGTTATTAATTTTCGATGACAAAATACGGCTATGCTAGATATGTTGATAATACTAGAAGCACATGAATATTAAAATTTTCAAATACAATTTAAGTTCAAATTTTTTCATTCCATTTCAATTCATTACATAATCCTATACATGAACCTTGTTTGGAGAAAATATGATTATTACAACATATTCCAAGAGCGACATATGAAGATGCCCTCTTAGACGATCAGAGTCAGATATCAAGCACTTGATACAACTTGCCATCATAAAACAAAAGAAGAATCAAAACACAACCAAAAATATATGTATAACTACTAGCTAGATTGCCTCCTGCACGTCTTCGGAAACTTATCCGTCTAAAGAGACCTGAAAAAACCTTACTCTTGACCTACTCATATAGCATCCGAGAGTTAAGGGGAAAACAAAAACTTCAGGTCAACAAAAAGTCCGGTGTGAATAGTAATCTACATCTCAAGCCAATAGATATCTACTGAGACCATGCCACTGTGTGGAATAGGTTTCCCCTCCCTAGTACCCAATTAAACATCTCAACCGTATACTATGCTCTTGCATCCACAATGATTATAATAGAATAATATGATAGGGTATAAACATGTCATATGTACTAGATTACACATCCCCCATTTATTAGACTACCCATCTTAGTTGTTATTGACTACCCATCTTATATTCATATGGACTACACGTCCCACATTTTATTTTACTTAAACTAATGTGGACTATCAATATCACATTTTATCATTTAAACTAATACGGAATATCCATCTCACATCTCATAGTTTTCCGAAGATGAATATGAACCCTGAAACTAAACAATTTGAGACAATCCATCTCCAGCATGATGCAGACTATCCATCATACAGCCCATAGTTTTTCTAGGATGACTATAAACCCATAACTTAGCCATTTAATTCATGTTACCCACATGTATCTATTTAACTCATGTTACCCACATGTTTAACTTTAATTTATGTTACCCACATGTTTAACTCTAGTTCATATTATCCACATGTTTAACTTTAATTCATGTTACCCACATGTTTAACTCTAGCTCATATTATCCACATGTTTAACCTATATCAATTGGTGTCCCCGCTTAGATTGTTTCCCTATCATAATTACCGTTCAAAGTGACATACACTGGTATACCCAAAAGATCTATGTCGATTTAATAGGACATACTTTGTTGTCCCCAAGGTTTAGCGTCAAATTTATTAAAGTATAATTTGTGTCTCTAAGGTTCGATGTCAAAATCATATAACATAAGGCTTCCGCCATTTATTAAATTTAATATAAATCAACATCGACACCACTAACAACATCGACATGAAAGCATAATGCTCTCCGCCCGTGACAAAAATATATTATACACATAGGTTTACAATGGCATCGACCTCTATCAAAGGTAAAACCAATTTAAATTTCTTTTAAGTATAATAACAAAAAAGGCAGCGTCAACTTTCATTTTTATAAGTTATCTGCTTATAATACACTACCTCGACTCTGATGACTTCGGTGACATTGTCCCTTAACTTTGATCTAAAAACAATGCAAATAGACGTTGTCGACCCTAATGAATAGCGGCGACAAACATATCTTCGACGCTAAAGAAAAGAAATGCAGCATAGGGTAAACTTGATGATAAGTCAAAAGCGGTAAGGGCTAGGTTCGACAACCCTTGGGTCGGCTAGGCAAAAACATAGAATGGTATATGCGGCAGCATGCTTTCTAGTATAAAAGGTGACAACAAGTCTCTCGGTATAAAACTCGGCATGTATAAACATCGGCATCGTCAAATTGAAGACCATCTATTTATCTTTGTTGTTGTGACCTCGACGAGGCTAAAAACCAATCCTCCACATACTAAGCTCATTGACATCATACAGCAATGTTTTGTTCCGCATCCTTGACATTGGGATGAGGAGATATGGCTTGACATAGCCAATATCAACATGGTACAACTATAATTAACTTTAAAACTGCCAAATTACTATAAAAGATATTACTTTTCACCAAACCTCTATAATTTGTCAAAAGCATATTGGCTAGCAGAACTTTATTAATTTTCTTTATTGAAAAACTATCGTAGCCTATTTCCCATATCCAAAACATTATTTCAAATAATTTAATAATAACTATAATTAATTAAACTTTTATATGCTTATTTTAGCATAAATAATTTTTCATAATTCAAAATTACATGGGAGAAATCCAAAAAATGCACAGAAATTAGAAAATACCTTTCTCTACATCATATAAAATTTCGGAGCCCAAAACTTGATTTAATTAAATGATTAAAACCCATAATTAAGCCATTTTTCTCCAAATAAAATTCATAAAATAATCTCTATGGTTTAAAAAATTATGAAATTAAGAACCCATCTACAAAATAATGTTTTCCATAACATATCAAAATTTCAAATCAATTAGAGGATAAAAACTTCGGCTTTAACCCCAAAACCGAATTAAATCGTTTCAAATAAATTCCAAAAATTACTATTAACCATTATTCGATCCAAATAATGATTAATAGATCATAACTTGGCCAGTCAGACACATAACGTTCCAGTGTAAACCATAACCAAATCATAACAAGAATCAAGAGATGATAAGTGTTATTATTCAACTTAGACTTATGGTTGGAGTTTGAAATTTGGTGCTGCTTTGATTTCCTAAGCTTCTTCCCTTAAATCTCAAGATTTTGGCTTCCTTTCTATGGCTGGCCTCCCTTAGTTTTCTTTAGTTCTTTTGTGAATGATGGAAAATGAGAATGGAATGAGGGGCAAAGGTTTAAGGCAAAGTATTTAGGTCTAGTTCCTAAGATGCCCCTGTTAATCATTCTCGTATATGTTAATTTTTTTAAACACTTATCTTAATTCATTAAGACATGAGCAGATTAATTGCCCAAATATCATTCTCTATAATTATCTATATTATTCAATTTATTCTATCTAATTAAATATCTTGAATAATGTTGAACAAAAACTAGGGGTGTTACAGGCTCCCCCTTAAAGAATTTCGTCCTCCAAATTCAGTAATGACTACAAAATAAGCATAACAAACAGCAACCAAAGCTAGTATATCCTACCAGTCATAAAATCTTTATACAACAAATATAGGACATAAGCTCACAACAGCTCAAGGTAAGTATCCCTAGTCATGTTCTCTGTCTCCCAAGTACAGTCTTCCTTGTTGTCATTCCACTGAACTTTCACCAACTTGATTGTCTTTTTTCTTAACTTCTTCTCATCTCTCGCTACAACGCGGACTGGTTGCCTTACAAAAGTCCGATCTAATTCTACTACTAAATCATCTAATGCAGTTAGAGTGATAGTAGTTTCTGAATCATGCACATACCTTCGAAGATAAGAGACATGAAAAACATTATGACACCTGCTAAACTGCTTGCTAACTCTATTTGATATGAGAGCTTTTCGATCCTCTCTATAATTGGAAATGTCCAACACATGTCGATGCCAGTTTTCCTAACTTTCCAAAGGTACCACACCCTTCATCGGTGATACTGTAATGAAAACCTTATCTCCAACTGAGAACCATAGATCATTACGCCTTTTGTCTATGTAACGTTTCTGCCTAGACAATGCTTCTCTCATCCTACCTCAGATTAACTTAGTTATCTCTGTTGCTTCTCTCACCAGATCTGGACCTAAGACTAATTTGTCTTCGATTTCCAACCAACATGCCAGTGACTTGCACGGCTTCGAAAGGCGCCATTCTTATACTAGTATGATAACTATTATTATAGAAAAACTCAACCAAGTGTACCTGGTTGTAACGACCCGTAATTTTCAACAATTTAAAATTTGTTAAATTAATGAGATTTTTGTAATTAAATTTAGTAGAAATAAAAACTTTATAAATTAATATTGAAATGAACGCTAAAATGAAATATATAAATGGTAATTAAAACCTATTTATTAGTAATTTGAATAAAATTTCAATAAATGAAATGGTGTAAGTATTATACCTGGATATAAATTGAATATGAAAAGTATAAGGTAAGGCATTGAATTAGTTAATGTAAGAACACATTGTTATAGTAATTGATTTTAAATTAAGGAAACGTGTTAATGCAAGTTAATAATTAATGAACTTGAATGAACGTTCCAATTTAATAAAATAATTCAAATGTTATGACTTAGCTATAAATGGAATATAATAAGAACAAATGCAACTATTGTATTAATGTGTGGAATAATATAATTTGTATAAATGAAACATAGGTAAACGAATGTAAATATTGAATTAATATATGTTATTTATTTAGGGTATTGAATAAAATTGGTAATCCAATTGCAATTAATGGTAATAATGTTGATATAAGCTAATAAATTAAATTTCAATGAAATACCCATTAATGGATGGAATGAAATGGGATTAATGTAAATGTTATACAAGTGTATAAATCAAATGGAGGGAAACAAACGTAAATATCGAATTAATTAATGAATTAATATACATTGAATAGTAATTGAATGTGAATTTAATGGAAATTGGATAAAATCAATATAAGATAATGAATTGCAATAATTGTGGGTTGATAATAAAGTGTGAATGGGAAAATGATTGTTTATAGTAATTGAATGGAATTCCAATTTATTGGAATAAGGTAAATGTGTACTTGCTAATAAATTTAAACGAACTTAAATATTGAATTAATATATATATATATATATAATAAATGAGGATTGAAAAAAAACCAATACTCTGTAAATAACTATAATATTGGAGTGGAAATAATAAACTTATAAATGTGTGATTAAGAGTTTTGACAACAATTATTATGAGTTATATATATTTAGTTCATTCAATTGAATTGGAAATCATTGCAATAAATCTAAATTAAATGTTACATTAAAATAAATTAAGGTAATAATGGGGAATAACGTAAATATTCTTCATAATATGATGATTAGTGAATAAAAATAATGGAAATAAAGTTTTTATCAATATATTGGAATTTAATTTATGATAAAAGGATTAATTGCAATTAAATGAATTAAATATTTAAAATGGGAATTTAGACGAGTGAGAATATCTATGTAATGGTTTTGAATCCAAGGTTTAATCCATCTATTTGACAGGAATGAATGGAATAATAATTAATTTATTTAATAAATGGATTTTTGGAGTTTATTTTATAATTTCTAAATTAAATGAAATTGAAATTAAATATTGAAATTGAGGTTAACATTGGAATTGATGGATTAATCAACTCTAATCTGACATTTAAATTTGGGTAAATCAGTGTAATTGATAAAGAAAAATAAAGGTGATAAAAATTGTCGATTATAGAAGTGAAATTAAAAATTGGATTTTATTTATTGATTTTTAATTTATTTAATTAACTAAAAAATAGCCATTTTGGCCACTGACTCGGATTTCGTCGAAATCAGTTTCATCGGATCCGTAACGGTGAATTATTGTAGGGTTTCAAATTTCGTAACGATCGGGCTTGTCATTTGATCGTATGGACTCGAAACGCCTTGAAATAAACGAAATTGAAATCAATTTGAAAAATATAGATTTTAGCATAACTTCTTCATACGATGGAATTTGGACTTGAAACCTTTTCCATTACGTTTAGAATATTTTAAAACATCTATTTTGATAAATGGATTGACCCAAATTCGTTCCGGAGTCAGAATGGGCTTTTTAGGCCATTCATCGTTCAGCGTGTTTATAAACCCGGTCCATCTATTCTATTTCAACTTTCTCTATAAATATCCTGTTATAAACACTAGCAGCCTCTATTCCTCATTTCTATATGTACAGAAACTTCTGTGCTTCTCTTCTTCAATGGCTATAAACCCTAATCTATCCAATTCAAATTTCAATCCAAAGCTAAAATTTCAAACTCCTTAGAAAAATTTGAAAAAAATACATATTGAAGCTCTCAATGAGCGTAATCTTCTTGTACTATTCGTTTTTCGATTTGATGCATCGGTTGTCTAGAATTTTAGAATGAACCTCGGTCGTTCGTAGGCCATATGCTTGATCAACGGCAGATCTTCGACTCGGTGATGATCAGAGGGTACTGGAGCGTGGAGCACGACGTATGGAGTCGATCCATATGGTTCGTTCGTCTCGAAACGGAGGAGATTCGCCAGAAACGACATGCTAAGGTTAGCGGCGGCGCACCTGTCTCGCCCACCTGGGTTTTGCGCGTGGCTAGGTGGAGGGTCGGCTCGTGACGAGGGAGAGGATGGCATCGTTAGATCTTGATGCAGGCGCTCACGGTAGCTGGAAATTCATGAGAGCTGGCGGCGGCTTGGTGCAGTTCGAACGCGATGAAATCACGTGTTTAGGCACGTGATGGTATAAGGTGTTGACGTGGTTTTCTTTTTGGGGGTGAGCTAGTTTTTTTGTTTTAATTTTTAATTTTATTTCAATCGTTATAACCTGAATAACTTTCTCATACGATATCCGTTTAACGCGCGGTTTTCTCTGCTAGATTCGTATTGAAATTCTGAACATTTTGGCGCAGGTATGGATGGATTCTGAGACAGTCAAATTTTTGGGTTTAAATTGAATTTAAGTTCAATTTAAATTCAAAATGTGAGTGTTTTAACCCACTCACAACTTCTAAAATTTCTTATGTTTGATAAGTTTAATTTATGTTGTGATTATGCATTTATTTATGACTGTTTCGGATATTTTAATCATCATCTCAATTAATTGCATTTATTTAAATAAATCGTTATTTAATTTATTATTGAATATAACTACCAGTTAATTTCCTGTTATATATTATCAGTTATATATTGATATTGATTGATTGTTTTAGATGATGATTGTGATGGATGTATTGTTTTTATCATGGATGAATGGATGTTTCGTTTATATCATCATAATCTGCAAGTGTTATGCATTTATTTTGATTCAGGATTGCGGTTTGAATGATGTACAACCGCATTTTTATTTTTAAATTGCGGATTAAATGATAAATATCCGTATCACTTGACCATAGGGTAGAAAATTATATACAGGCACCGTGGTATATATATATAAAATTATTTTTAAAATGATTTTCTATGTGTTTGGAAAGAATATACGGTTTAATAAATATTAATTTTTGATGTTATATAATATTATTTTATATATATAGTTAAATTCTTAAATTTAAGCTATGTATAAAATTTATTAATAAAATTAAAGTTTGGTATCTTTTATATAAAATGGTTAAGTATCTATTTAGATTCTATTGTATATAGAGTTTATAACAACTCAAATAAAATTAAGGTTGGAAGATAAATGTGAATTTGATTTCAATTAAAGTATTTAAGAATTATCCTCGAAAAATTTGATTTGAAATGTAAATAAATTGGGATTTAAAGGGTATGATTTTATAACTTGATTTGTTTAGAGGATTTAAATGAATATCAAATTTATTTAAATGAATATTATCAAGTTAATTTAATTGAACGAATATCCAGTTATTTGAAGTCTAAAGGTCTCACTAAAATGATACTTGATTTATTTAGTAAACATTTCAAATCTAAATAATAGTAGTTGAATTTGATATATATAAAATTATCTAAGAATAAGTTTTGAAATGGTGGGATAATTAAAGCTTTGAAATATATGGAATTTATATTGGTTTATTTGGGGATTTAAATTCATATTTGGAATTGATTTGTGAAGGTGAAAAGCTATTTTATTATATAAAGTAATTTGATAGTTAAACCATTTAATATGTTTCAAAGCTATGAAATTTAAAGTTTTATGCTTTTTGAAAGGATATATTTCAAGTTTTGGTTTCAAAATAATTTTAACTTTGAAATTGTTATGATTTTAGAAAATGATATATTTGAAATGAAATGATATTATATTAATTTGAAATAAAAGTAATATCATATTGATTTGGTTTTTAAATTTGAAATGATATCGTATTTATATGGTTCTAAAATAAATATTATATCCTGGTTTTGAAGTATAAATTATTTTGAAATGATCGCGGTGTTACAATAACGTTTGGTTGTTAAAGAGACCGGGATCGGAAGTTGTCATACTCTCTGCCAACTCCGAAACCACTTTAATAACCGTGTACGCGGTGGAGATTCCAGAATGAAGTAGGATGGTGTTTGCATTTCCTTTGAGGTAAATACGTGGACCCGACTCCCGTGAGTTGCCATAAGGTGGCTAAAACAGGAGCGATCGACGGGTTAAGAAGGTAGCCCCTTTTATCGGGCACATCCCTTCGATATTCTACTCTAACTTTGGATTTTTTGGTGGCCACTTTTGATTTCTTTGATTTGGGGGGTGGCTCGAGGTGGGCTGTAGCTGCGGCTATGCATTACCACCGACCCGGAAGCGTAATTGGCATATCTACCCTGTCATTGCCTAGTTGTGCCATGTCACCTACCCTAGCGCACCTTATACGATTTTGTTTTGTACCATACCTATGGAGTGCCCTCTGACGACGCCCAGTACGGAGGAGATTATAGTACTGTATAAACTATGGGAATATAAAAGTGTGTTCAGGGCTATATGGTTAACCCCTTAACGCTATTTTTAGTATATTATACTTTATTTTAGACACTATTATAATAGCGTATATTACTACATAGTAGATAGTTTAACGGATCCTTAGGAGATGTGAGTCTCGTGCATCGCTTAAGTTACTGCACTCACGTTAGACACTGGATAGGAGATGTCAAACCCCATAAACATCTCCGACGCCGTTACACTCATACTTATTTCAGTTAATTTAACTTACATAAGATCTTTTAGTTCTGACTTGAGTGTTTTGTCTTTTCAATTCGCTCGGGTCAGTCCGAGCGTTTCAGAATTTGATGATTTTATTCTGGAGGACGAAGACAAAGATTTGTAGTACTATTATCTACTATACTATTCCAGTACACCATTTAATTCCGCTGCATTAATTATTTTCTCTAGTATGTGTGCTCTGATATGTATTGTATTAGTATAATCGAATATTGTGTAAACAGCTTCATGAATTATATATTTGATTATTATATTTTATCGTTCCGCTGCAAGATTCTATTTTGGTTTTCTTTCTTTCTCTACTTTTTCTTATTTACCCCATAACAATCCGCCCTTCCATATGGTTTGAATCGACATGTGTGTCGATTTAAAGCGTGCGAAAAGGCGGGATGTTACACTGGTCTTCCATTATCCACCAAAATATAGTATGCAAGCTCTCAACAAATCCTCGAGTACCTTATTGACTCTCTCTGTCAGCCCATCTGTCTGAGGTGATAAGTAGTTCTCATCTTAAGCTTGGTATTTAACACTTTCCTATAGACTCCTCCAGAACTCACTAGTAAACAATGTACCTCTGTCACTGGCTATACTACTAGAGATCCCTTGCAGTCTAACTATGTTCTTCATAAATAACTTAGCCAAAACATGTGCCATACTAGTTGATGTAACGGGAATGAAATGGCCACTTTTGGTCACTTTGTCCACTGTGACCTACATACTCTCATTTTCTTGGTTCGACCTTGGTAACTCGTCAATAAAGTCCATGGATATCGAATTCCATTTCCAAACCGTTATATCTAAAGGCTGAAGCAACCCAGTCGACTTCTAATGTTTGACTTTTACTTGCTGGCAATTCGAACATTGTTTTACCTATAAGCCAACATCCCTCTTCATACCTTCCCAGGAGAAACCTCTTCATATCCTGATACATCTTGATTCCTCCATAATGAATCGTAAATTTTGATCGATGACATTCCCTAAGACTTCTTACCTTAGGTCTCAATATTCGAAACACACAATCGTCCCTTCTTTCTTAACCATCCCTTCTGGCCAAGGCTAAAATATCTCAAATCATCAATCTCGGTTCCAATCTCAAGTCTTCTTATCTTCTCGGCAAATAATGAATCATCTTTCTGCTTAGATGTAATCTTTCGATCAATACTAGTCAAACATCCAAACATGATAACATGGTGGCACTCTGATTAGAACTAGCCGTCAATCTTAACTACACACTACATGTAGTCAATGCCTTAAGATCCTTCTATTCTGCCAACACAGATAACACCACATTCTGATGTTTTCTGCTAAGAGCATTGGCTGCCTTATTACCTTTCCTCGGTTTATACTCTATATTGAAATCATAAGCTACTAAAAACTTTAGCCACCTTTGTTGTTTTATATTCAACCCCTTCTAAGAGAATAAATGCCTTGAAGACTTACGATCCATGTACAACTCAAATCTTTCTCCCAAAAGATAATGTCTCCAAATTTCCAAAGCAAAGAATACCGCAACCAACTATAAATCATAGGTTCGATATCTTGCAATCTGAGTTATCGAGAAGCGCATTCAATTACCTTACCCTTGTGCATCAACACATCTACTAATCCAGTCCCACATGCATCTGTATACACTACTAACCCTTGATTACCATCTGGCATAACTAACCTGGGCACATTGGTCAATAAATGCTTTAACTTAAGGAATGCTTCCTCGCATATGTCATACCAAACAAACCTAACGCCCTTTTTGGTTAGCTTAGTCTGAGGTGCTGCTATTCGTGAAAGATCCCTGATAAATCTTCGATAATATCTAGCCAATCCAAGAAAACTTCTTGTCTCGATCACTGTCTATGATCTCTTCCAACTATTAACCACTCCAATCTTAGCTGGATCAACTGATAACCCTTCTCCTAAGACTACATAGCCTTACTTCTTTCTTTTAGAAATGACACTTCGAAAACTTCGCTTTTAGATGATGCTGTCTCAGTGCCTCCAACACTATTCTAAGATAAACCTCATGGTCACTTTCATCCTTAGAATATATCAAAATATCGTCTACGAACACCATTGCGAACCTATCCAAGTGCTCTTGGAAAATCTGGTTCATCATATCTATGAAGAAAGCTGGCGAATTCATTAGCTCGAATGGCATTACTAACCACTCGTATGAACCATACCTTGTTCAAAACACCATCAACGGAACATTATCCTCTTAACTCTTAGCTGATGGAATCCTGTAGCCAAATCCAATTGGGAAAACACTCTGGATCCACTTAACTAATCGAATAAGTCATCGATTCTCAATAAAGGATACCGATTCTTAATCAACTTCTCATTCAACTTAGGATAGTCGATACACAACCTTAATAACCTATCCAATTTCATCACGAACACCACAGCCACTCCCCAGGGCGAACTACTTGGTTTGATATAACTCTTTCCTTCTAAGTCTACCAGCTACACCTTTAACTCCTTCATCTCGGTAGTTGTCATCCTACTATGTGGTCTACTTATGGGTTCTGCTTTTAGCATAAGATCTATTTGAAACTCGATGGCTCACTTCGGTAATAGTTTTGTAACTGGTTTATTAACATCTACAAATTCTCTTGCTACCAAAATCTAATTCAACTCTTCTTTTTCTTCCATAGCATTCAGCAAAGGATAAATTTTGGACTCGAATTCTCGACTGAGTATACTATTCGGTCACTACTACTAGGATGTCTCATTGCTATTTCCCTATCCTGGCAAAATATCCTAACACCATATTTATCTAACATATCCATATCCAATATGATCCCGAAGCCTATGAAATCAAAGACATGCAAATTACATGTAAACTTATGACCTAACAAATCAAGTTCTAACTGGTCACATCTCTTCCCTAAAGTTGCATACCCTCCCAATGGATTTGCAACCCTTAAGGAAGTTACTAGGTATGAAGGTTCTAAGTATAAGTTATCTACCACACACTGAGATATAAATAAATGCGATGCGCCATTATCAAATAGTATCCTAACGGTATACTATGAATCAAAAACATACCTTCCATCATTGATTTTCCCTTCTCGGCCACTTTTGGTCTAGAGGATTATGGTTCCAAAGCATAGACTTTACCCTTCTCAGCCTTGGCTGCTTGTGGACACTTATTCTTGTAATGCCGCACTTAGTCGTGGTTAACACACTTCACATTCCACTTTCCCACAACCACCTTTCTATCACTCGAGCGACACTCATTAGCATAGTGACCCTTCTTATCACACTTATAATAGATAATATCTTCCTTTCCTTCTAAGCTATTCCTCCTTTCTGAGCACCCGTCTTGAATATTTTTTTCTTATTTTAGGATTTTGAAGTTTCCATTAACTTCTCCTTCCCGAAGGTAGAAAGTATTTCTTCATTCCTAATCAACATTTCCACTACTACATTTGATGAATCTCGAAGATGTGGCATGGATGCCCTAGCAATTCCGGCCTTAATCTGTGGATAAACTTCTCGTTCCTCTTAATGACAGTGTCCACAATGGCATATCCATACCTGAATAGCTCATCAAATCTCATAGAATATTCTAACATTGACATCTCCCTCTTCCCCAAATCCATAAATTTTCTAACCAAAGTGAACTTAGCTACCTCGGACAAAAATCTCTCCTCGAATCTCCTTTAAAAATCTACCTAAATTAACTCTTCCCATGGCACACCTATGGTAACTCCATTCCACCAGAGCAATGCTGCACCTTGTAATTGCCTCAAAGCCAATCTTCTCTTCTACTCATCGTCCAAACCAAGATTGGCAAAAATTCTCTCACAGCGCAAAAGCCAGTTTTCCACTTCTACAGCCTCTTTTGTCCCTAGAAAAGGCTTCCTACCCAAACTGCTATAATCTCAACTCGGCCTGGCATAGTTATTGCCAATTGGCGCCCCGGGATTTGCTGCTCTCTCATTCACAACTTTACCTCTAGCTGCTCCTATAGCCACTCCATCTTGCATCAAGTGAACGAAGAACTAATATATCATCGCCATATCTACTGGTGGCATTCCAGCACCTATGTTGGCATTTGCATTTTGAGTAGCATTTGCCTATCGACCCTGGTTTCTCCTTGTATTGGGTCGAGCACTTCCATTAGTTGTGGTGCTTCCTCTACCTAGATTCACTCTTCCGTTTCCTACTTCCATACCTTTCTTTCTTATTAATCTATGTACAAGCCTTAGTAAGATGCAAAAGAACGGTCTAAGAGAGAGGGGAATACATACCTACATATAGATAAATACAAGTACATTATTATTGTGTTAACCAAAACCCCAATCTTATTCTCTGATTCATTGGATTATGTTTTCGAAATCTTTAAGGTTTAATTTCTTTCTTTAAGCTTACATAAACCTATGCTCTGATACCAACTTGTAATATCCCCCACTTTAAGGCCCGAAACTTAGTGTTACAGATGTTGCAGTTATCCATGGTTATTAATATCCGGTGACAAAATGCAGCTATGTTAGGTACATTAATAATACCAGAAGTTCATGAATATGAAAAATTCCAAACACGATTTAAATTCAAATTTTCTCATTTCATTTCATGATATCATTTCAAATTCATTACATAATCCCATACATAAACCACGTTCAAAGAAAATATAATTACTACAAGATATTCCAAGAGCGACATATGAAGATGCTACCTTGGATAATCCGAGTCAAACATATAGCATTCAATACAACTTGCCATTACAACACAAAAGTAGAATCAAAACACAGCGGAAAATATATATATATAGTTCACACTACATAGATTACCTCCTGCATGTTTCTGAAAACTTATCCATCTAAAAAGACCTGAAAAGCCCTTAATCTTGACTTACTCATATGAGTACCTGAAAGTTTAAGGAGAAAACAAAACTTCAGGCCAGCAAAAAGTCCTGCGTGAATAATAATCTACATCTAAAACCAATAGGTAACTAGTGAGACCATCCCACTATGTGGAACAGGTTCCCCTCACTAATACCAAATTAAACATCTCAACCATATATTGTGCTCTTGAATTCACAATGGTTATAATAGAATAATATGATAGTATATGAACATGTCACATGTATACCCATCCCCCATTTCTTAAACTTCCATCTAAGTTTTTAACGACTACCTGTCTTATATTCATGTGGACTACCCATCCCACATTTTATTTTACTTAAACTAATATGGACTATTAATATCACATTTTATCATTTAAACTAATGCGGATTATCCATCTCACATCTCATAGTATTCCTAGGATGACTATGAACCCTGAAATTAACCAATTTGAGACTATCCATCTCCGGCATAATGCAGACTATCCATCATGCATCCCATAATTTTCCTAGGATGACTATGAACCCATCACTTAACCAATTAATTCATATTACCCACATGTATCTATTTAACTCATGTTACCCACATGTTTAACTTTAATCCATGTTACCCACATGTTTTACTCTAATCCATGTTATCCATATGTTTAACCTATATCAATTGGTGTCCCTAATTAAGATGTTTCCCCTTGTAATTACCGTTCAAAGCAACATACATTGTTATCCCTAAAAGATATATGTCGAACTTAATAGGACATACTTTAGGGTCCCTAAGGTTTAGTGTCAAACTCATTAAAGTATACTTTAGTGTCCTTAAGTTTGATGTCAAAATGATATAACATAAGTATCTCTGCCGTTTATTAAATTTAATTTAAATCAACATCGACGACACTAACAATGTCGACATGAAGGCATAAGGTCTCCTCCTTAAATAAAATATATTATAAACATAGGTTTATAATGGTGTCGGCCTCTATCTAGATAAAACCAATTTAAATTTCTTTTAAGGTAAATTCATGTCAAAAAAGTGGCGATCGACATTCATTTTTATAAGTTATCCGCTTATAATACACTGTGTCGACTCTGATGACTTCGGCGACATTGTCGCTTCATTTTGATTTAAAAACAATGCAAATAGACCTTATCGACCATAATAAATAGCGGCGACAAGCATATCTTCGATGCTAAAGAAAAGAAATGCTGCATAGGGTAAACTTGATGACAAGTCAAAAGCGGTAAGGGCTAGGCTCGACAACCCTTGAGTTAGAGAGACAAAATCATGGAATGGTATATGGGGTCATATGCTTTCTAGTGTAAAATGCATCAATAAGCCTCTCGTATAAAACTTGGCATGTATAAACATCGACATTGTCTCGAAGACCATCTCTTTATCTTTGTTGTTGTGACCTTGACGAGGCTCAAAACCAGTCCGTTACATGCTAAACTCGTTAACATCATGAGGCATTGTTTTGTTCTGTGTCGATGACACTACGATAATGAATCGACATGGTAAAACTGTAATTAACTTAAAAACTATCAAATTACTATGAAAAGATATTACTTTTCACCAAACCTCTATAATTTGTCAAAAGCTTATTGGCTGGCAAAACTTTATCAATTTTCTTTACTAATAAACTATCGCATCCTTTTTCCTAGATACAAAAGATTATTTCAATTAATTAACTAATAAACATAATTAATTAAACTTTTATATGCTTATTCTAGCATAAATAATTGATCATAATTCAAATTTACATGGGAAAAATCCCAAAAATTCACAGAAATTAGAGAATACATTTCTTTGCATCATATAAAATTTCAAAGCCCAAAACCTCATTTAATTATGTAAAATGATTAAAACCTGTAACTAAGCCATTTACTCCATAGGAAATTCATAAAGTTATCTCTATAATTTAAAAAATTATGAAATTAAAAATTAATCTCCAAAATAATATCTTCCATAAGCGTATGTTGACTAAAATTATTCTATCCAAAACCTAATTAAACCATTTATAATAAATTATAACAATTCCCACTAACATTATTCTATCCAAATAATGATTATTAGATCATAACTTGACCAATCAAATACATAAGATTCTGGTACTACCCATAACCGAATCAAAATAGGAATCAAGAGATGATAAGTGTTATTATTCACCTTAGTCTAATGGTTGGAGTTCGATATTTTGTGTTGCTTTTATTTCTTAAGCTTCTTCCCTTGAATCTCAAGATTTTGAATCCCTTCCTATGGCCGGCCTCCCTTAGTTTTCTTTAGTTGTTTTGTGAATGATGGAAAATGAGAATGGAATGAGGGTTAAGGGTTTAAGGCAAAGGGTTTTAGGTCTATTGCCTAAGATGCCCCTCTTAATCATTCTCTTATATGCTAATTTTTTTAAAAACTTGTCTTAATTCATTAAGATACCACCAGACTAATTTCCTAAATCTCATTCTCCTTAATCATCTACATTATTCTATTTAATCTATCCAATTAAATATTCTAAATAACGTGGAACAGAAATTAGGAGTGTTACAGTTAATATGCCCACTTATTAAAGATGATCAAGACAACAACCCAGAATGCTCAAACTCTAAGGCAAATATGGAACAAGAAGATTGGGATGTCATCAAAACAAACCAATCTTTGGATCCGAAGGATGGGTTAAAGTTCCAAGGAATATTTACTATCTTTGTTTGTTTATAATTTATGAGTATATGTTTTAAAACTTATATATTTAAATTTGGTTGGTTTGTAAATAATATAGTTTGGCTTGGATTGATATAACTTTGTATATAATATCTGATTTGATTTGATTTGGCTTATATAGTTTGAATTTGTTAAGGATTGTTAAAATTGTGTAATATTTAACTTATTAATAAAACGTATTTTGTCTTATTTAAATATCTCTAAGATTTAGTATTTACATATTGATTTTGACAAAATAATTCATAAGTATATCACATTTTTGGGGGAACATTGTTTTTCATCCATTTTTGTTGATGACAAAGGGGGAAAAATATAAAATATAACACATGTATACATTAAGTGGAGTTACTTAACATAGGATGAGTTTTATTATATTTTATATATAAGAATATTCACATGATTCTCATCATCAAAAAGTGGAAGATTGTTAATACCCAGATATTGATTTGATGACAACAACCATATAAATGTAGATTCTATTGTTTTATCAAGTTGTATAGTATATATTGCAGAATATTACACTGGTACAGAATCATTAAACTTGAAGACTGATCAATATAGAGACTAAGAATGAAGATTTAGAGAAGATGACCAAAACTCATGAGTTTAGAGATGGAAAACTTAAAGAGTCAAGACTTTAGTATGAGTCTTTAAAACAAACTATTAAAGTCCCTAATAGTAGATATTGATATTTATCACAAATTTATGATCTTTGATATTTTAATTCAAATAAATTATTTTAAATTTAAAATATATTTTTACAGATATTTTATAAAAAAATTATGTATTCAAAGTACTTAAAAATTATGTTTAAATTTATTTTACAAAAATATAGAAATTTGAAAACAATTTAAAAGAAAATTCATTTTTCAAATATGACAAGGGTATGTCGACTTACCTCTCCTAGATATGTCGAAATAGTGACCATGGTTGCTTTTTTATATTTGGAAAAGAATTGCTTTTCGATGCACCTCTTCATGAATGGATTCTTCTGTTCATTCATTATATAAAGAGGAGTGCAAAAGAATTTTTCAATTAATTTTCTCACTTTCTTCTTACTCCTTGCTTTCATGTCCTATTTCTTGAAATCTGCTTTCTGTATTCTCCAATATCTATAAAGAATCAATCCATACTCTACTAGATTGATTCCCTAAAAACTACCTACTATTTTGGAAGTATTCTCTATATAAACTTAAACACCAAACCACTATCAGAAGGGATATAAGATATCGTGTATCCTAAGTACAACTATTTGTATTTGAAAATCAAAAATTCTACTCTTGTTTGTTTAGGTATGCTTGTCGCCCGATCAAATCAAATGGGTGTTTTAGTAGCCAATCTAAATATAGTGGATGATCTTATTGCCTGGTAAATCAAGAGAGTTTACCCGTACCCGTAAGATAGGAAAGTGTACTTCGTAGCCTTGAAATCAAGACTGTATTTTGGTTTGCTTGATATTGTTAAAGTATGCATTGGAAAAGAAATCCATACAATAAATTTTATGGGAGTGGATGTAGGAGAAATCTGAACCGGTATAAAATCTCTAGTTTCATCTCTCTAACTCATTAGTTTACTTTTATTGCATTTATTTATATCTATTATTGCCTATTAGTATGTGTATATGTATATCTATGGTTGATTATCTGTGTTTGATTTAAATCTTGAAATAAGTTAAAAAGTTCCATAAAAGTTATAAAACACTATTAACCCCCTAGTGTTAAAGTAACCTTAAGATCCATTCATATTAGTACTACACTATTTCTCACACTTTAGTGGGTCAACTGAGATACCATTTTATCATTTAAAAAATGGTTAAATCCCGATCAAAGAATAATAATTAACATAAGCACTAAAGGAGGAGTCGACATGAAACATTATTCAAAATAAAGACCCAATAAAGGTCCAAAGACACTTGTCAGTTCATAGAATTTAGATTTCTAAATCAAAATGAAGTTTCAGTTAAAAATTGTCAAGTTTGTAACAAATCGATGTGGATGTGAAAATTCGTACTTAGTGATAGAGGATTGAAAGTAGCTACTAAATGGAACCAAACGTAGAAAATTTATATGGTTATGAAATAACTTAACTTCGTGAAGGAAGAAGGTGAAATTAAGGGAATATTTAAGGTCTTTAAAGGCAACTTTGGGGCAAACATTGATTGTCATAGAATGGGCTGACATATGACATAAAAATTCTAAGGAATACCAAAGGTCTTGCAAGAAATTTACAAAGCCATGAAAAATAGATTGAAATGTGAAATGTTTGGTTTAGATAAATGGATAACAAAATGAATCTTCTTTAAATTAATGTATAAAGAAAACTCTTTTTCGAAGCCAAATGTTGTACCAGAATTTAACATTAAAGAGAAAATAGAACGTATTTTGAAGTTTATACATTAACGAAAGAACAATATTTACACACAAATAGAAGTACAAAGCATTGACTAAGGTATGAGGTAAGAGCATTAATGAATGTGTAAAGTATTAATGAAGGTATGAGTGAAGAGCATTAATGAAAGTATGAGATAAGAGCCACCATGAAATTATAAAGCATTATTAAAGATACGAGATAAGAGGATTGAAAAAATATAAAGAATTAATGAAGATACGGTATAAGAGCACTGAAGAAAGTATGAAGCATTAATGAAGGTATGAGTAAAGGTGCTAACTAAAGAATGAGATAGAGGCATTAACGAAAGTACAAATACGAGCATTGCCGGAGGTATAGGTTTATGCTGCTGGTGGAAGAACAAGAATAAATCTTAGCAAAGAAATGAAATTAAATTACTAACAAAAGAATAAATTAAATCTATTAAAGATATAAATTATGTCACAAGCCAACATCCTATTGGTCAACTTTTTACCATGTCAGCATAAAGTACAGAAGTTTTCTAACTCCTTTGTACAGTTACCCACAAAATGCCACATGTCACATCCATAATATGCCACATCATCATTATATAAATCTCAACAATCCAAATCATAACTTGTTCTAAATCCAAGAAGAAAGGATTCAAGCCAATATATTTAAGACACATGTCAAGCATCCAAAAATCCTGCATTGCTATAAATAGGAGTCTGTGCCAAATAAGAAGGGGCGTTTTCTCAAAATCTCCACCTTTATTGTTTTCATTTATAGTGTCAAAAGTTGATAAAAATCTTCGTTTGGGGTTCAATTACCTCTTAGGTCAAATCTAAATTAACAATTTGCATTCCAGAACTAAATAATGGAGATTTGCACGTATAACTATTATAACTATTCTTTTCGTACCCGTTGCTTAGTTTTCCAAATCCTCCTTTATTTTATGAATTAAGCCAAAATTTTAGTCCAACAACTACATCACTATTTTACAGAAGTATCAATATCTCAAATTTTTAACCGTGCTCTTTTTTTGTATTTCTTTGTTTACTTATTAATGTTTTTAATGCCTTTGAGAAATTAAGTGTTTAAATATTTATCGAACTTAAGCAATTTTATTCAGTTTACACATTATAGTTTTATTTAGTTTTTCCTCATACTGTTTATTATGTTAAAACACAAGTATTATTTTCAAACATTGTTCTCCTTTTATTTATTATTATGTATTTTTTATAATCATTTATTGCTAGTAAATTATTTATATACCATTTACTTATATATTTTCATATTATTTTTAATAATACACAAATGTGATCACTTTTTACCATTATTATGCTTATTATCATATATTTATTAAGTAGTATCTTTAGTTTTGTTTATTATTATGTATATATACATATTTTATTATATATACTTTTTATTTAATTATTATTACTATCATTTTATGGCCCTGCCCATTTATACTTCGGACTTTGGTCTGCACCGAGCACTACTCGAGTTTCGATGCTTCATGCTTCGGGATCAAACTCGTAGAGTATGCCAAGTTGGGCACTGAGCGCCTTGGCTAGATCCACTTTGGATCCAGCCAAAGTTTTGCTCTTAATATTTCATGTGGTGGCCCCCATCCTTTTTTCTTTTTAATTATTTTATGATCAAAACTCATTTAAAAAACAATATCCAGTTTTGACCTTTTTGGTTGTCTATTTCTCATTAACTGTATAATAAATCTCAAATATTTCTCCATCTTTTTCGACCCTCTTTTACTTATTGTCCTTTTTGATCATAAAAATTTTTAGTTGAGTTTTCATGTGATTTTACTTAAACATCTTAGCGCTTCATTCAATTTAGGCGAACATAACCATTGATTTGGACATGTTGAATCTTTCTTCCTTTTGCAACTTTCGTTAATAGATAAATGTCAATTTCATCGAATTTACTTTGTTTCAATATTTGCATTGAATAATTTAGACAAAAATTTGGTTGTCATTTATTGCTTTATGTCTCAAAAACTTTCTGCTTTTATATAGTCTTCGTATGTAGTTAAAGATCATACATATATATATATATATACATATGCATTCATGTGTGTGTATTAGATACATGTATGCATTTATACACATACTTTTATATTATCGGTATGTACTTGTTTATCGATATATTCTTGTAAATATATTATTTTATCACCTCTTCCATTTTGTTGTGAATAATTACCTTTTCTATTTCTATTTTTCTAGAGTTTAATAACTTAGAAGTTAGATCTTTTTCAAAACAAAATGATGGTAAAAGGATGAGATAGTTTTACGCTTTTTCTTTTGTAAATTATATGTAATAAATAGATAACTAGCCCAAACATTTATCTTCTCTTTTGGAATTAAATGGTACAAAACAATTATTTAAAATAAATTCACCAAATTTGAAAATAGTTCATATGGCATAAGAAAATACATTCTCTATTTTATCCTTTGTTATCATATATAAATTTTACGTAGTTTAATATAGAAAATACTTTTAAACATGTCTTTACATATACATATAGGATTTGTATGTTTTATATATTTATACGGGATTCACTTAATTTTCAATTAATATAATCTGAAAAGGATTTCTCATCAATAAAGATTAAATGGATTTATTCCATATACTGGTTTTTTCTTTCCTATTATTTTTACAAAAACAAAGCTATTGTTATAATTGGTTATAATATCTACTTTTTTTCCATTCTATTCTATTCTTATTTATTGTGTATACTTTAATTTATATTTACGTGTAAATAATATAAATATTCTACTTTTGTTGTCTTACTCTATTTAATTATAAGCAACACACATACAAAGATATATGTACATATGTATGTATGTATGTATGTATGTGTGTGTGTATGCATATCACTTTTATACGTTTATGTACTTACACATACCTATATACCATCTTATATACTTTTACACATAGTAATATTCGTTTTAAAATATATAATCTTATATATATTTCTTATATAAGGATGACAATATGTTTTCATGCTTATATACTATTTTCTTTTGAAACGTATATAATATATTTTATTTTGTCAATTGGTGTAATGTTATTTAATAGTCTTTTATTTCGATAGTCACTACCTTTTATACCACTTATCAAGAAACTAATCCTTTTTTCTTTCAATACATGTAGATATACTTATATATGACACACATGTATGCATATACATATTTGTAAATTCCAATATTGATGAATTATTATTTTTGGATACATGCTTATAGTATAAAGTATTAATGTGTATGCTTTAGTTCATTTATATTAAGGAAAAATTATCTTGAATTACCCTCCCTTCTATAATCCTAAAAGGAGCGATCAACATGTTACTGACTAAATAATATATACAATAAACAAAAAGGGTTAACCTTAAAATTTGTTTCAATTTATATTTTTAATATTATTGCTTTAAATGATCGTATAAGTTTTGATATCATTTTATTGTTGAAAACAATAGTAAACGGTGACTATAAAATTTTAAAGGAATTAGCATTAACTAAAAGACATATGAGAAGCATGTAAAATATAATAATTATTCTAAATTTATGTATATATCATTGAAGTAATTTTCAAACTCATGTTGCTTTGATGTTGCATATGCTATGCACTAGCTTTTTTCTCTTTTTTATATAGCTTCTAATTTGGAACAAGCTAACTGGCCTCTCTTTTCTCATTTAGGTATATCTTCCTGTTAGGTGTGGCTCGCATTGTATTAGAGTGGGTGCATAGGTTGGATTATGACAAAGTATTACATTACAAGATATCCTAAAGGAGATAAGCATATATATGGCCTTTCTAGTTTGGAATAACAAAGGACTTCTTTTGTTATGCATGCATAGTGGAGATGCGAGCTGGTGCTGAAAAATTTCAACATGGTATCAAAGACAACGGTTCGAGGGGACCAATATGATGCAGCATTGATCTAAAAATGTTCTAATATATAGCCTTTAGTTGTGGCTCGCATTGTATTAGATTGGGTGTATAGTTGAATTTTAATGAAATCCTACATCGCAAGATATTCTAAAGGAGATAAGCATATATATGGCCTTTGTACCATATAACAATAAGGATCCTTTTTTTAGAATAAATTTTGCCCTGAAAATATATGCTCTAAGGGGACGTACGGATATCCAATTATGACAATAAACACCAAAAGAACTTCGTTCAATGGTTTTAGCTCTTTTACACTAAGTGAAGTGTGCACATAGTAGAGATTCATGGGGTGTCGAAAAATTTCAGTACTTCTTTCTCAATCACACGCATTTCAATATTTTCATAGTTATACATTTTTTAGTCATAAATCACAGCATTCCAGTTGAGGTTATTAGTGTCCCAGCTTAAGATGTGATGTCCCATTACCCCTTAATAAGATTTATTCCCACGAGTATAAAGAATTCTAAGGCTCGCCTCATTTACCAGATGTCGATTTATGCATAAAGTTTATTACCATTATAGAGATTCATCCTCTCTAGTTAGTTCCGAATTCTTACTCTATCTTGGATAGTCTCTTCATTATTTTAAGGAAAACATTTGATCAGGCTCCTTCTTCTTATAAGGTCATGTATCTTTCCCAGAAAATTTTGAGTCCCAAATAACTTGTTTCCATTTCATAGAAGCTCCTTCTAGCTTCAAGGTTATAGAAAATGTCTACCTCTACAGCGAGCTATATTAGATGAGATATTTCTTCCTTCATGTAGGACCATACTTCCCTTTTTCTTATAGCTTAGAAGTAAGCCTTTTTTCGTTAAGACATATTTAAACTCCAAATTTGGATTTCCTTTATCGTAACATTTGTCTCTTCTTTTTTGCTAGTGAGCCTGAAGGAATGTTGCTCTCAAACCATGAAGGAGGTCCGATCAAAGTTGTGTTATACTGATAGAGATGCTTTTTTGATTCTAAATGATCAGAATCTTAAGGATCATAGGCTCATCTGATAATATTAGTCTATTTTCTCAAGGACGAAGAAGAATTACATTCTAAGACAAAACTAGCACCAGCACCAAGGAAGTGGTTTCCTCCATAGATCGGTAAAGGCAATTGACATCTAAAGAGGGTTCTTTTGCACCTGAGATTGAAGTAGATGATTAAACGACTTTCGCTCAAGCTTTTGAAGTTCTAGAAAGAGGCGATCCTTATGGTTCTTTTGATGGAATGGACTATGCTTTCAATGTTGTTGGGGGTTTTCATATTTTGGGAATTTACTAGAGGATTCCGAGTTCCAAATTTATGATATGTTGAGCTTTCCTTCATCTTCCAATTTTGAGCTTAAGTTACTTCCTTTTGGCTTACATCATACATTTATGCCGCTGTGTCATTTATCACTATGTCTACTAATTTATAGCTTACCCTAAAATTGATTACTATTTTATAACCAGATGTTGGTGTTATCCCTTTTCAGAGCTCATTTCTCTTCCTTCTACCACTACTTATGAATCTGTGATTACTTACTTTTATCATCCATGTAACGGTCCAGTAATTTGACACATCAAGTATTAATTCATTTTCGATAATCAAAAAACTTTAACAGGTGATAAAAGACATTTTTTAGAAGAGTTATCTTTTTGAGAAGTTTGTATTTTCATTTTTTTCAAAATATTTAAGAAATGAATTTTGATATATGATGTGTTATGGTTTAGATATGTTGATTGATTTGGGCGTTTTTGGGCCCAAGAATCTTTTAGACCAAAGAACATAAATATTCACTATAAATACGTATTAGTTTTAAACCCAGGCATAATCGTCTATTTTTTCTCCATAATCCTAAAATCCTTCTTAATTACATTTTAACGGTGGATAATGTTTTCTGATTTAAGGTTATCCAAAGTTTTATTATGTTCAACTATCACTGAATTAAGTATCGAATGTTCCGCTCGACGAGATGAAGAGACAACATAATTCATTTTCTGATTGGATGCATCTGTGTCTAGAAATTAGAGATGATGGTGGTTGGCTCTAGGTTTGGTGGCGATGGCCTTTGCAATAGATGGGAGATGGCCAAGGTGGTTGTGGTTGTTTTGAGCTCGTGAAGACATTTCGGTGTTGTGATGTAGTAGTATTGAATGCTGGATATGACACAGTTGGGACATGCTGTTTTGGGAAGGTGAAGTAAAATTATATAATTGCCACTGAATTTTTGTTTATGTTTTGAACCTAGTAAATTCCATTCGTAGTAACTTTTACAAACGACCTCCGCTTTATGGATGGTTTGTTGCATTGGGTTCAATGCGATATTCTAGATATTAAAGCATATAGCTCGTTTGTTTTAGGACTGTTTGTGAAAGCGGCTTGGTAGGATTTAAAAGTCATAGTATTTATATTTTAAAGCACTAATTGGATATTCACCATACACTTATACCATTGAGATAGGACTATGTGTTATTTATCACCGTTTGGACATTTTGGGTGATATACGTTCTAGTTTAGTTAGTCTTGAACTTGTTATATTGTTGGACCATACTTCCCTTTTTCTTATAGCTTAAAAGTAAGCCTTTTTTTGTTAAGATATATTTAAACTCCAAATTTGGATTTCCTTTATCGTAACATTTGTCTTTTTTTTTTCTAGTGAGCCTGAAGGAATGATGCTCTCAAACCATGAAGGAGGTCCGATCAAAGTTGTGTTATTCTGATAGAGATGCTTTTTTGATTCTAAATGATCAGAATCTTAAGGATCATAGGCTCATCTGATAATATTAGTCTATTTTCTCAAGGACGAAGAAGAATTACATTCTAAGACAAAACTAGCACCAGCACCAAGGAAGTGGTTTCCTCCATAGATCGGTAAAGGCAATTGACATCTAAAGAGGGTTCTTTTGCACCTGAGATTGAAGTAGATGATTAAACGACTTTCTCTCAAGCTTTTGAAGTTCTAGAAAGAGGCGATCCTTATGGTTCTTTTGATGGAATGGACTATGCTTTCAATGTTGTTGGGGGTTTTCATATTTTGGGAATTTACTAGAGGATTCCGAGTTCCAAATTTATGATATGTTGAGCTTTCCTTCATCTTCCAATTTTGAGCTTAAGTTACTTCCTTTTGGCTTACATCATACATTTATGTCGCTGTGTCATTTATCACTATGTCTACTAATTTATAGCTTACCCTAAAATTGATTACTATTTTATAAACCAGGCGTTGGTGTTATCACTTTGCAGAGCTCATTTCTCTTCCTTCTACCACTACTTATGAATCTATGATTACTTACTTTTATCATCCATGTAGCGGCCCGCTAATTTGACACATCAAGTATTAATTCATCTTCAATAATCAAAAAACTTAACAGGTGATAAAAGACATTTTTTAGCAGAGTTATCTTTTTGAGAAGTTTGTATTTTCATTTTGTTCAAAATATTTAAGAAATGATTTTTGATATATAATATGTTATGGTTTAGATATGTTGATCGATTTGGGTATTTTTAGGCCCAAGAATCTTTTAGACCAATGAACCTAAATATTCACTATAAATATGTATTAGTTTTAAACCCAGGCATAATCATCTATTTTTTTCTCCATAATCCTAAAATCCTTCTTAGTTACATTTTAACGGTGGATAATGTTTTCTGATTTAAGGTTATCCAAAGTTTTATTATGTTCAACTATCACTGAATTAAGAATCGAATGTTTCGTTCGACGAGATGAAGAGACGACAATAATTCATTTTCTGATTGGGTGCATCTTTGTCTAGAAATTAGAGACGATGGTGTTGGCTTTAGGGCAGCGGCGATGGCCTTTGCAATATATGGAAGATGTCCAAGGTGGTTGTGGTTGTTTTGAGCTCATAAAGGCATTTCGGTGTTGTGATGTGGTAGTATTGAATGCTGGAGATGACAAAGTCGGGACACTTTGATTTGGGAAGATGAAGTAAAATTATATAATTTCCACTGAATTTTTGTTTATGTTTTGAACCCGATAAATTCCAATTGTAATAACTTTTACAAACGACCTCCGCTTTGTTGATGGTTTGTTGCATTGGGTTCAATGCGATATTCCAGACATTAAAGCATATAGCTCGTTTGTTTTGGGGCTGTTTGTGAAAGCGGCTTGGTAGGATTTAAAAGTCATAGTATTTATATTTTAAAGCACTAATTGGATATTCGCCATATACTTATACCATTGAGATAGGACTATGTGTTATTTATCACTTTTGGACATTTTGGGTGATATACGTTCTAGTTTAGTTAGTCATGAACTTATTATATTGTTGGATGATGAAAATTTTATGATAATTAATTATAGATTTAGAGAAAATAACTAATTAATTAGGATTAAGTTTTAATGGTTTACATGAGATTAAATAAGATTATTTAATAAACTTAAGTAAATATTTGTCAATGGTGATTATTGATGAATTGTACAAAATAAATGTGTTAAATTTAGTAAAGTTATTGTTTATGAGTCACTTAGGAAATCCATAAATGATAACAAAAATCTACTTTTAAAGTAGATTTGAAAAAGTTATTATTCATAAATTAAATTGGAATTTAAAAAATTATAATATGACTTTTGCTAAACTATTATTATTTTTGAGTTATATAGTAATGGTTAAATATAAGAGAATTTGGAGATAGATTGACATTGTTTGAGATATAGTATATTGAGTTTTCTCAAAAATTTGAACGAGTACTATTACTACTCTTAGATAAATAATAATGTGACTGCTTCTATAATGTTTATTGGAAAATGATATTATTATTATTATTTAAATTAAATAAAGATTAAAGTTTGGAGTAATAGTAAAGAGTGAAAAATTGTGGTGTACAAGTGCACGTGCTAGTACAGTACACACGGATCGTGTAATATGGACTATAATATAAATGCGGAAATAGATGATAGTAGCAAAGTAAATAAAAATAGAAAAATCACACCAGAGATTTTTATACTGGTTCGGAGCACCGTCCTACGTCCAGTCCCAGACTTCTATTTGGATTTTCACTATTAACTACCTCGCTTCACCCGGAGGAACGGGTTTACAACACCCGAGCAAACGAATGGGATTTCACGCCTCTAATACACTGAGGACTTCAACACTTGCCTCTTAAAACACCGAGGACTTCAACACTTGCCTCTTACAACACCGAGGACTTCAACAAAGATGAATATAATTGTTTGTTGACGGTATGTGTTCTTGCTAACACAGTTTTGTCACTTGTAGTACAAATTTCCTATAATCTTATCCTCAAAATATGCGAATGATGTTTTGTGAAGATTAAGGGAAGTATATTACTTATTGAATCAAAAGATATGAAATAATTTCAATGATTCAATAAGCAATTAAAATAATTGAGAGCTTTTAGAATGTAGGAGTATTTAGAAAGTAAGATCAGAAATTAGAGTAGAAAAACATATATTTCATGTGTTTTGAATCAATGATTTATATGAGTTTATATAGAGAAAAAATGGTTGTAACTCTTTGTGAACAGTAGCCATTAATAGATATGATCATTGATGAAAGGTAAGAGATGCAACCATTGGAGAAAGAAGTGTATTTGGAAAAGGTTGCTCTCTGTTTAAAAAACGGTCGACAGGTCAAAAAATGGCCAGTAGATAGGATTTCAAATATATAGTCGTTATGTGCATGTGTGCACGTTCATTGTGCATTTTACACAGAAATGGTCGACCGCCTGTATTAATACCGGTCGACCGGTTACTGTCAAGTTGCACAATGAATGTGCAATGCTATTCAAATACATATATATCGATTATATTGAGGTGCATGATTATTTGAGGATAGATTTTAACAAGTTTATCACTATTACAATATCAAATAATCAACCTATAATCTAGAGTACCATATGTAGCTCTTTTGTGCTTCTTTATAGCCATGAATGTTTCGTCGATCGCCTTTATTTCTTTGTCAGAAATCAAAAACTTCATAGAATCTGTGTCTCAACATTCTCCCCCTTTTTGATTGATGACAACATATATCTGAAGTTCTGAATCTCCCCCTGAATATGTGATCTCTCCCTGAGATTTTGTTTGTATTCTTTATATATATATATATATATATTCCGCAATTGCTCACATCGCCTTTGCCGATGATATAGCCTTTTGAATTATCTCCAAAAGTGACGGAGCCACCATCTGAGTATGTAATATTTGTTAATAAGCTCTTGTCTCTAGTCATGTGCTTCGAGCAACCACTGTCCAATATCCACTTTCCTCTTTTCTTAAGTGGGACCTGCAAAAAATAGAATTAAGTTCATGGTACCCACTTTTTATAGGGTCCTAAGAGTTAGGTCTTAGGAGTCCAAACCCATACGGGTCTGGTATCCCCTTTATATACATAATTAGTATTATGATGCACAGTATTCATGAAATTTTGAATATATTTGTTCCTAATCAAATTGTTATTTGTTTTAGGAACCCATATTTTGATAGTCTTCATATTTTTCTTTTGAAATTTCACAACTGGTTTCGGTTTGGAGTATAATAAACCCAGATTTTTCTTAGCTTCAGTTTTTTGTACTCTCTTCTTTCTTTTATTACCAAGATGTTTCTTGGTTTCTTGTTTCTTATATCCCAAACCTTGTTTATCTGAAATAGATTGTGAACTTTCAATGATTTTTGTCAAATTTTCTCGACCTTTGTTAAAGTTAGAAATATTTTGAGTAATGTCATCAAACTTTGTTTGTAAACTAGCTTTTTCTAGGTCTAGAATTTTGACTTTTGCCTTAAGCTCATGATTTTCAGTAGTGAGAGCATTATTTTTCTCTTTTTGAGCTTCTATTTCTTGACTCAAAAGAGATAGTTGAGAGTCAACATTAGATGATGATTCTTGAATTTTTTCAAGTTCTTTTTCTAATATTTTCTTCTCATCTTTTAACATCTCTCGTTCAAACTCTGCTCTACCTAAATCTGCTTTGACTACTTTTAATTGACGTTTTATGTCTTTATATTTGACTATCAATTCAGCATTAATATCAAGTAATTCATCAAGTGTAGGAATTTGTGCCTCATCTTCTGTTGCCATAAAACAAACATTAGCTTGTTCATTCTCCGAATCACTTTCACTTTCTGATGAAGATGAGTCTGAATCATCCCATGTTACTGAGAAGGCTCGTTTCTTTGACTTGTCCTTCTTATATTTGAATTTGTCATTTTTTGACTTCTTCTTTTGTTCTGGACAATCCTTCTGCATGTGCCCCTTTTTGTGACAGTTGAAGCATTCTATAGAGGATGATGTTGGTTTATTTGATCCAGATTTCTTTCTGTTATAACGATTGGCTTTTCGCTGTTTTAGGAATTTTTTGAAACCTTTTGCTGTGAATGCCAGATCTTCATCTTCAGACTCTGATTCATTTTCGTCTTTTTCAGCATGGAATGCCATGTTCTTCTTTTCTTCTTTTTGTTCCTTTCTAGTCTGCAAGTTAGCTTCATAGGACATTAGATTTCCTATCAATTCATCTGGCTTCATGACGGAAAGGTCATTAGCTTCTTCAATTACTAATACTTTTCCTTCCCATTCACTAGTCAGAGAATGTAGGACTATTGAAACAACATCAAAATCAGAATACTTTTGTCCTAAGCCAATAAGTGCATGGTGGATAGTTTGAAACCGAGAATACATATCATTGATTATCTCATTTGGTTTCATTTTGAAATTTTGAAATTGACTTTTCAGCATGGCTATTTTGGCTTGTTTAACCTTGTTAGTACCTTCATGAGTGATTTTTAGCGTTTGCCAAATTTGATATGCAGTAGTGTAGATACTAACACGGTTATATTCATTTTGGTCTAATGCACAAAACAACATATTTATTGTTCTTACATTTATGGCTGCTGCCGTTTTCTCAGCCGTAGTCCATTCTGAATAATCAGTTGTTGGATTTACTATTTCTTTTTGAGTTGCATTCCAAGCATCATAACTATTTGATTGCATAAAGAATGACATACGTGTTGCCTAATAACTATAGTTAAGACCATTGAAAAATGGAGGTCTTTGTGTCGATTGACCTTCCATGTAAGTGGTGTTTTGAGTGCTAGTACTTGCGTTATTTGCCATATTACAAGAATATATCAAATAACTGTGTTACAGTTATATGATGGCCGTGCTCTGATACCAAATGAAAAATTGCGGTGTACAAGTGCACGTGCTAGTATAGTACACACAGATCGTGTAATATGGACTATAATATAAATGCGGAAATAGATGATAGTAGCAAAGTAAATAAAAATAGAAAAATCACACCAGAGATTTTTATACTGGTTCGGAGCACCGTCCTACGTCCAGTCCCAGACTTCTATCTGGATTTTCACTATTAACTAACTCGCTTCACCCGGAGGAACAGGTTTACAACACCCGAGCAAACGAACGGGATTTTACGCCTCTAATACATTGAGGACTTCAACACTTGCCTCTTACAACACCGAGGACTTCATCACTTGCCTCTTACAACACCGAGGACTTCAACAAAGATGAATATACTTGTTTGTTGACGGTATGTGTTCTTGCTAACACAGTTTTGTCATTTGTAGTACAAATTTCCTATAATCTTATCCTCAAAATATGTGAATGATGTTTTGTGAAGATTAAGGGAAGTATATTACCTATTGAATCAAAAGATATGAAATAATTTCAATGATTCAATAAGCAATTAAAATAATTGAGAGCTTTTAGAATGCAGGAGTATTTAGAAAGTAAGATCAGAAATTAGAGTAGAAAAACATATATTTCATGTGTTTTGAATCAATGATTTATATGAGTTTATATAGAGAAAAAATGGTTGTAACTCTTTGTGAACAGTAGCCATTAATAGATATGATCATTGATGAAAGGTAAGAGATGCAACCATTGGAGAAAGAAGTGTCTTTTGGAAAAGGTTGCTCTCTGTTTAAAAAACGGTCGACAGGTCAAAAAATGGCCAGTAGACAGGATTTCAAATATATAGTCATTATGTGCATGTGTGCACGTTCATTGTGCATTTTACACAGAAATGGTCGACCGCCTGTATTAATACCGGTCGACCAGTTACTGTCAAGTTGCACAATGAATGTGCAATGCTATTCAAATATATATATATATATATATATATATATATATATATATATCGATTATATTGAGGTGCATGATTATTTGAGGATAGATTTTAACAAGTTTATCACTATTACAATATCAAATAATCAACCTATAATCTAGAGTACCATATGTAGCTCTTTTGTGCTTCTTTATAGCCATGAATGTTTCGTCGATCGCCTTTATTTCTTTGTCAGAAATCAAAAACTTCATAGAATCTGTGTCTCAACAAAGAGGTGATTTCAGAAATGTTTTGAGTTAATATAATTATTTTTGAGATAGTTAATAATACGTTTAAGTTTTTAAAAGTGAAATATAATAGTTCAAAAATAACTAAATTGGGATTATTACTATTTTAGGTGGAAAAGAATAAAGTGGTCTGAAAAGGAATTTTATGGAAAAACTATCATTTTCAGGAAAAATAATGGTAGTATGCTTTACAATGTTGTTTTATTATGTTGATGTACCAAAAATAAATGTTATCATGTGCTAATATTTGTGGCTACAGGAGAAGAGCAGGTCTAATTATGGATGTAGAGCTACTTGATCTCAAAAGTGTGCGTAGGCAGCACGGAATCGTTAAGCTGGGCTAGGGTGTGTAACATTATGGCATAGTCCAAACTAGTTTATCACCTTTTCCCCTATTCCTTTCTGTGTTTATATACATTATAATTTTATTTATATTTCATAAGTTCGTGGACAAGGGCATGAAAAATTGAAGGGGGTGAGTTTGTTATTTATCTTTACATTTTGTTCGAGTTATATATATTTATTTAGATCTATTCATTTTTTCCAACATATTGATTAAATTTTGATGTAATGTGGATGTACTTGAACGTCGGATAAGTCATTTGTACTACTGATTATTGTATGTAATGTTATGCATCTAAATGTTTATCAACATTATTCCACCTAAGGTTCTTCCCTAAGATCGTATCTTTAGTTTTTAGGTGTACAAAGTAATATGGGCATTTCACTCTATCTTTATTGGAACTGCTTATTGCCCTTTACCTTCCTCAATGGATGTCATCACCTTTATGACTAGCTCGTTAAGGTAATCCTTATACCATGCAAATGTAATCATATGTTATAATGATAATATATTTTATAGTTATGTTATACTCATATGTATTTCTATAGGTGTAAATCTTGTGATGAAGGGGATACTATAGAAGATTAGTTGGTTGCGAGCTGAGCAAAAGTTGAAGTGCACGAACATAAGAAGCTAGCCATGAGAGAAATAAATTGTTAAAGAAGAGTATTAAAAGCTAAGATAAAGAAGGACTTTGCAAAGAGGAAAGATGCAAATTTAATCCATTTTTTCATATTTAGGGGAGAAGATATCATTAAGTTGGGATAATGCGCGAGATTTTTCTCAATGTGCCAAGACATTCTCAATCTTGCGTAATAGATAATTACGAGGAAAATTCCCGACGGGATAGAAGCCTTCACTGTAGTTTATCTTCTTCATGGGCTAATCTGACTAGTTCTCTTTAGGGTCTGAGATCCATAGATATTACATCATTGTCATCCCCACCACATACTTCCTTGATTTCTCCAAAATCTAGATGCTGATTTGATTTAAGTGATGTTCCTTGGGGTCTTTGGGTTGTTAATACCACAGGATGGTTAAATCTTGTTGCACTTAAAGTGGGGAACTACATTGGCATCCTAGGGAAAGTAAGGAAAATTAAGCATGCATTCTAAAGAACATAAGTACGACTAATGATCACATTTGTCGCTAAAATAAAGAAATCGATGAACTCAAGATGCGAACCAGTAATTTAGGACCTACTTAAGTTCGTCTTTGATGCTCAAAAGGAAATACGTAATATTCTTAGTGAATTGAAAAGTAAAGATACATCAATGGAGAAATAGAGATTTGCTGTGAAATTGGTAAGAAGAAATTACAAGAAGTTGAAAGAGAGATGTTGGAGCTCTTGGCATCTAGAGATGATTTTACTAAGAAGTTGAAGGCAATTCAAGTCGAGGTTGACAAAGAGGATGCTTCTTTTAATAAGATTTTTTATCATTTTAAAAATGAATAATTAAGCTAGGCATGTTGAGTATCTTCTGTTGGATCAAGTATGTTTGGTAGCACGTAAAATGGATAATTTTAAAAATTCCATGAATACATATTTATCGAGCTTGTATAAATAACTAGTATGTAGCCGTGTCGATGGCACGGGTTCAGATTTTTCTTGACATAACCTACAGTATGAATATGTGTAATTTGATTGGTGGTAAAGTTGCTAAAAACATGAGTAGTAAGAATTTTTTTCGTAATCTTAAAACGGATACAACATGCACCTAATTTTTTTTCATTTTGTACAACATGAAAACCAATAGATTATAGCAATAGAATGAATTCACTTGACTGGGAATCCATATAATAAGTGTAGGGACAATAAAAATTTAACACCAGAAAACTGCCTTTTCTTCTACAATGAAAGGTTTAACAATCAATTAAGAAAAAGCATAGAGGTTTCATGCTATCTCAATTGTGTGATGACAATAATGAAAATGTAGACTTGTAGTTAATTAGAGTGAACAAAAAAAAGGATGTTGATGAGTTTGTCCACGACAATAGCATTATCTTTGTTCCTGTTCTTCTGTAGTGGAAATAAAAACCTGAAAAAAATGAATATTTATATTATTTTGTAGAAATATATAGGATGGTTTATTAAAAGTGAACTTTCGAGTAAACAACAATGTGCGTTTTTCGTCTGACCTTTCATGGAGAATCTGTAACGACCCGTAATTTCGCTACTTAGAAAATGAGAGATTTTGTTCGATTTAAATTTAAAAAGGAGTATAAATCTTAAATAATATGTTATATATAATAAATAATTATCTATTCTTATAGTTAATAAATTAAAAAGTATAAATTTAGATTTTTGAACAAATCGACAAAAGTTAAAAATAAATAAAGGCTTAAATAAATGAATTTAAATATCCATTTAAATAGGTAAATCTTATTTAAAACATCTAATAAAGATAGTAAAAGTATGTTAAAAGATTTAAAAGTTTGTTAATAATCGTTTTACAAAAATAACCAAAATTTGTTGTATTTTCACAGTTTTATATACACTGTAAAATTAGAGATTTTGATACTAATTAAATATGTTTTTAAAATATAAAGAGACATGTTTAAATTTATTATAGAACTAAAAAGTTCGTTTTAAAATTAGATTTACTTCAATATATAGCTTAATAAAAAGGTCAAATTTTGGCTGCAAACTTTGTTGTTAAAAACACCGTTTTCAACCAAAACAAGTTGTCGACAAGTTGTTGCAACTTGATACATTTTCTAACATTTAAATACAAGTTTATAAACTATATAAACATTTTACATTTAGCGCTAAAAACAAAAAGAGTTAACTTTTGAAAATATTTACATAAATGTATAAAAAGTAAAAAGTATGATTTGATAAATTTAAAAATTATTAAAGCTTTTATAAAACAACATCATTACTCTACTTCACATCTTATTAATAAGATGTTATGCTTATACACATAAAAAGAGCAAATGGAGAAGTGAAAAGAAAGCTAATTTAAGGAATTAATGATACATACATCCATGCATTTAATGCAAATCAAATCAATGCAAAGTCTCCTCTTTAAACACAATCTAAGAAAGAAATGATAAGTAATCATTTCTATTTCTTACCATCACCATTAATACATATCAAATCGCTCTTTTTCACATAAAAAAAAAGTATATTTAAATCCAAAAATGAAGAGGGTATTGATGTCATTTACCACTAAAGATGTTCACTTATAAATACAACCACACATCTCTTCATTTCCACTACACTTTCATTTCATAAAAATTTCCAAAAGCCTTCTCTACTTCCATCATTTCCCTTCTACCTTCAAGTTACCACCTCCATACTCCAAACCATCACCTTACATCACCTTATACAAGCCAAACTACCACCTATCCACCTCCTCCTCACCCAAAACCCACGCCTACCCTTCCCTACACCCATGGCCGAGCTACCCTAAGCCCTAGCCGAGCACCACCTCACCAAACTCGAGCTCCTACCACCTAGGCCGAGCACCACCTCACCAAAACCAAGCCTATACACTCCTACCCCTTCCTACACCCCTATACCCCAAGTCCACACTCTCTCCTCCTTCCAAAAAAAGCTCACGTCCTCCATATAAAAAAAAGAAAAAAAAAGAGAGAAGAAAAGGAAAAAAAGAAAGAGAAAAGAAAAAGAAAAGAAATCAAAAGCGTTTGGAAAGTAAACGGCAAAATGCGAGACGTTGGAAATAGCATGATAGCGAGAGATGGAATTTTGCGTTAAAATTTGACGGAGTGGATATGAAGGTGAGAAATTCTGACCGCTTTTTGAATTATATTGATTATCATGCTTAGTTGTTATGTTAGATAATCACTATTTGGTGATATGGATGTTTGGTTGATTGTTTGGATATGTTGGATAATCCGTAGAATGTTATGACATTTACTGTATTGAATATTTTAATGTTTTATGATTGTTGTATGGCCGTGATGATAATTTGGACATCAAATTTCTATTAGTTTAGTAATCCCTTTGTTTAAAAAGACCATATTTTAGTAATATGAGATATTGTGGAAAAATAAGTCTCTTTTCATTTAGAACTGAAATTAAAGTTAAAATGAAAGAGAATTTGAAATTTGAAGGGAAACGGATTTGAAAAGGATAGTTAATTAGAAATTGAAATTAAGATGAATAGTGAAATTCAAATTGAAATCGATTTTGAAAAAGTGAAGTTTAGTTTGAGTTTAATGGAAGTTTAAATTGAAATTAGATTTAAATCTAAGTTTTAAATGTGTTTAATTTGAAGTTAGAATTGAAATTGGAATTTAAAATTTAATATTAAAATTATGGGAATATAATAATATTATAATGTGGTAATAGTGAAAATATATTTTAAATACTACAAAAAGTGAAATTATTGATTTAAAATGATTTGTAATGATTTTATAAGTGTTAAAATCCAATTTGAATAGATTATTTCAAATAGTTCGCGATTTCGCGCCAAAAAGTTCAAATGAATGTATAGAGTGAAATGACTCGGAATTCTTCGAGATAAGAAAATTCCGGACTATTATATCCATATCTTCTAAACGAAGAAAGAAAATCAAAGTTACGATAGGTAGATTTTGAAATAAGTCCAAATCAATTTTCCAAAAAAATCGCGCTAGTGCAGTTTAGTGACCATAACAGGAAATCTGTTTAAATGAACATTTTTAATTATGGAAAAATATGAAATAAATTTGATAAATCTATTTAAATTATTTAAAATAGATTTGGATGGGAAAATATGAATTATCAAATGTTTAAAATTTATTTTAATCAAATAAGCTTGTACTGCACTTTACGCAACACTTTTATGCTGTGAATTGTATAACTTTTGGAATATGAGTTTAAATGTAATGACGTTTTCCAGAATCAATTGTGAATATATTAAAAAAGGATAATTAAGCGTTTTGAAAGATAATTTGGAATATTTATAAGCAATTCCAAAATAAGTTGAAAAATCTGAGTATGCGGAAACGACTAGTACATTTGTCCCGCCTATGAGATCTAGGAAGATAAAACAAGGTGTTTAACTAAGGTTAGGGATTAGCAACCAGTGCCCGGAACTTACCTAGCCTATGTTTTCTTTTCTTAGACAAGGGGTGGAACAGATTGAAGAGAAAGCCCGGATGCTCTTAAATAAAAAGATTGTATTAAGTTTTGAATTAAAATAAGATTTATATTATCCAAAAGTTAAGCAATTTCCAAAATGAATGATTTCTATGATCCTGTTGACTCAAAAATGTTTGCTAAGATTGATTTAGGGTTTGTCGTAAACGTTGTCTTCGATAACATTGTTTTTGACCCGCTTAAAAGTTAAGGAATTTGGATCAAGAATTAAGTAAGGAAATTTGAGATATTTTCCAAAAGCAAAAAAATGAATTACTTAGAATTATCCTAAGTTAAAAGGAAGAGATTTCGAAATCATCCGAAAAGAATTAAAGTGAAAAGAGACTTAATAAATCCTATATACTCATATTCACTTTTACCGATAACTGAATTTCGAAGGAACCGGAGTCGGATTTGGTTAATTCCTATCCGAAAACCACTTCGAACCAATGTATACGTTCGAATATGAAGACAAGTTAAAGATGGTGATTGACGACCGTGGATCTTCCAAGCGTGAAGACTGCTTGTTGAACATGCTCTGGTTGGCCCTCATTATAGAGTTATTTATAGTAGTGGTCTCTTCGTGATGGAGATATTGTGGATTACAAGGGATTCTCGCCTAGTAATGGCCAAGGAAAGCGCCTTCGGTTTGTCATGTTCCTGGACAACTTGTATGGACGTTTGTCTGACATTGCATTTCTAACGATTACGTACATTGGGTTTTACAAACGTACATCAGTGGTGGCGGAGAAGGTAACTTCTCTTAGCTTACCACCCTCCTTGAGACATACGAGCTCAAGGGTTGTATTTTTGTGGAAGGCAATTAGTAGTTAGACGGAAATGGAAATGTAGCATCCAAAGATGTGATATGTGCTGTGAGAAAATGTAATCATTTGCCTCAAGCCTCATCAAACCGGAAATAACCGAAACACGATTAGATGCAGCAAGGCTAAGTGGGTCATTCTCAATTAGGATATGGTCATCCTCTTCTAGATATATTTCTTCCCGCTATGATATCGAGGTGTAAATTAATGTGGTGTATGTTAGAGGGCCCTCGATAAAGGTCGGTAATGACCAGAGGATGTCATATTCGGTACTATCTAGTTATAGAGGTGGGTCGGTCTTGTGTTGGTAGATGTTTCCCAATAACCATATCCGAAATTGCTACCATGTGATTCACTAGACTTCCTCCCTGATTGATCTCCAGATTCAATAGTAACGGAATTTGTGGAGCAGTTCAGGATTCATACCACTTGTCTAAAGGATGTGATGCCTTTATCCAGTGTAATTCAACCCTCAAGGGAGTCCTTGAAAGAATATTTGCAAAGATTTCATGTTGCAGCTACTGAAGTCGGCAACCCGAATGACCATGCTATTCCCATGGTCGTGATGCGAGGGGTAGATCCGGACTCATAGTTTGGTGATTGGCTGGCAGGAAAACCTTCGGCTACCCTAGAATGCTTTTATTCAAAGGCACACCAGTTGATGAGAAGGGAGAAAGCCAAGTGGACGAGGAGAGGCAGTGCGCTAGCGCCTGGCAAAGAGGCGGTGCAAAGTAACATTGCAATAAAGCAGGCTAGCGACAGTTCTGGAAAGGTCAAGGTTAATGTTTAAAACAAGCCCGAGCAGTCTAAAGCGTCTAGAAGGGAGAATTCCAAAAGAAAGAGGGAAGCCAGAAAGTAGAAGCCAAGGATCCCGACCTACAACGAATACACTCCTCGGAACGCATCTCTAGAAAATATTTATTTGTCAAATTGTAACACCTTCCAATACTGTAAGTTGTGCCTAGAGGAATCCACTAAGGAACAAAAGCAGACTGGGAAATACTACCGATTTCACGAGAGCCACGGGCACAACACTAAGAAATGCAGACACTTCCATGACTCTATAGAGAAACTGATTCGGAAAAAGAAGTTACAGTAGTCTGTTAAGAATCCCCAGGAAGGCGGAAAAGGAACGTTAAACCCCGGTCGTGGGCAAGCTCCATGCCATCCTAAAGAACCTGCTTGGACTGTAGGTAGACTAGTCATAAACACGATAGTCGGTGGGCCTCATCTAGTAGACAAGAGTTGGCAAGAAATAGAATGTTATGCTAGTTCCTTGAAGCACGCGGACATTGAATGCTGCTCGAACTCGGAAGATGGGATTCAAGCGAGAGGTGGGTCGGTCTTGTGTTGGTAGAGGATCCTTTGTGGTGGTCCTCGGGACATCCATCTAGAGGTGTACCCCTTTCGGAAGGTAGATCCTGTGCCTAGTCATTTGTATGGAAATCCATTCTCCAATAAGAACCTACGGTTTTGTTTGTAGAGCCTAGTATGCTGGAATTTAATCAATGTAACAATTTCGGCTAAGATTAATAAGTTTATTTGCAAAGGTTTTCAAAGAATGTCATTAGAAATAATATCAAAGGTTTTGATATAGAAGTGTTTTAGTTATCGTAAGGTAAATACATGTCCGTGTTTATGTGTGGACTTGTCTTACGAGATACTCTTTCTTTTCAAAGGATTTTTATCCAAAGGCTAATATATGACACTGTCATTTATTATTGAGTTTATCTCACGCTGGTTTATCAAACCTGATCCGGGTATTTTCAATATTCGGGTCAGATCCGAGTAGTTTCAGGTTTAGTCGAAGATGGTTGGAGTTTCCAGAGGAGAGATGGAGATATTCATCGACATATGGACATATTCTATTATCCGTTGTACTTAGTGAATTTTGTTTGATGTTTGTCAGCATTTGTAAGGGTAGGTTGTATAACTGTCCAAGCTGAATTTAGGTTAGACTCTGATATATGTATTTAAAAGTTTTCCGCTGTAAAAATATTTGTTCAAAATTATATGTTATCCCATTCGTACGTGATTCTGTTCTGTCTACTTTTCTTTATCACCCTTAAAGATCCGTCTTTTCATACAATTTGAGTTGGACATGTATGGTTTATTATTGATTCAAAGGGTATGTGAAAACGGGCCTTTACATTTGGTATCAGAGATGAAGGTTAAGCGAGAACCTTGGCTCTGTTATGGGTAAAGTCTCATCAGAGAAAAATATTAGTAATATCCTAGGATGTGTAACTCATTAGAGATAGGGCTAGTAACACCCTAAAATGAGTTATGAGAGTATTATATATATGTGCGCGTATTTGTTAATTTTATAAAAGTGATTTTGTTTTGAAGAAATTGGTAAATGAAATAATTTTACCTTGGGTTTATATTATAAATATTAAAGGGGACATTATTAACTTTTGGGTTAGAAATTGAGGATTGATTGTGATTTTTGCTTAGTAAAACTAAAATATGAATATCTTGTGAATAGAATTGCACAATTTGACTATAAGATATTCCTATAAAAAAAATCAATTATTGAAAACTATAGAACTTTCATAACCTTAGATATTCAGCCTTAAGAAGTGATAAATGATTTGATAAGTATAAAATGGGCAAATAAGAACAAATACCTCGTGAATTAAATTTCATAATTTGACTATAAGGTATTAGATGATAATGTGTAGAGAAATAATATTCTTTTCAGGAAAGACTAAACCCATGGAACTTCGCTTCACTTTGTTGGGAGTTCGAGTTCTTAAGACAAAGGAAGTTCTCAGGATCAGAAAAGATTATAGAAGTTAAGTATTGGTTAAGCAAATGTGATGAGCTCCAGTGTAGCATGGTAAGCTTCATCCATGGACCGTTTAGGGAAATGATAAGCAATACCCTAAAATTCAAAGATGTTGTTCTACAGCCGACTACTGAAGCACCGGCCAAGAAAATAAGGAAACAGAAGGAAGAAAAACCTACCTGTTCGAAAAGATATACGCTACTTTAAGTGTAAGAAGCTAGGACATTTTCTACATGATTGCCCTAGAACAAAGAAGAAACCCAAAGCCCCAAAAGGGAAGGGAAAGTGTTGTTATCGGTGCAAAGAATTAGGACATATAGTCAAAGAATGTAAATTAGGAGAAAACGTCAAGACCTTTAAGAAAACTGTCCCCAAGAGTTGTTATTACTGCCACATTTTAGGACGTATCGCCAGAGAATGTCCAATGCTCAAGGCGGCAGAACAGCCGAGGCCTTTTGTTACCCTTACTCATCCACCAACTGCTGCAGAAAAAAGGGATAGTGGGAGTTTAAGTTAGTTAAGCATGTATAAGTAAGCCTTATCTAAGTATTTTTAACGGTAGGACATTTTGTAAAACTTTTTGAGTGTACTACTTAGAAGTCACTTAGTATGAATGTATTTTGGAATCAATGTATAAGCTACAATTTTCTATTTTGTCAATGTCCAAATTCTGCTAGAACCCATTAGGGGAAAAAATGATGATTATGATAATAATTAAGTAAGAAGCACTTAATAAAACAAAAATAAGCTAAAAATGGAATCTTTGATAGAAAATGATAACTAATTTTGAGTTCTCATAAATAAAATTATAGAAACCAACCAAGGCCGAAAGACTAGCACTTAGGCAAAGATTAAGGGAAGCCTTAGCTAAATATGAAGACTTGGAAGTTGTTGATACGCCGATCATGAGTGATGAGGAAGATATACCAATGGGAGGACCCTCGAGTACAGTACCGGGATCATTTAACCACCCGATAGATATCTCCGACGATGAGGAGTTGATAGTTGTTCCAGATATTGAGGATGTGTTGCCTGTAGACATAGAGATCGATGCAGGAGCGGAGGCAGATGACGAGGCAGAGGATGAGGCAGATGACTGGATGTTAGATCCCTTGAGTGACGATGAGGAACCAGAGGAAGAAGAACCTATGGAGGAGTCCATGGAGATCGAGCCACTGATCGAAGAGCCCATGAAGGTAGAGATGGAAGTCTCAGGGACTTACGATGCGAGGTTTTACGAGGAAGATGATTCAGAAGACGATGAGAAGATTATTTAGGATATGGGTACGCCCATTCAGGAGATAGGTTCTCCCATTCCGATGGTAGATGAGGATATTGATTTAGAGGATATTGAGATAGAGCAGCATGAGCCATGGTTCCCAGGAGGCCAGTAGTGGCAGCCATTAGGGTGGGACATAGTTCCAGAGATAGATGAGGAGGAGTCGGTTGAGGAAGATGAGGAACCAGAAGAGATAGACTTAGATGCACCATCAGAGGGTTCATCCGATGATTAGTGTTTCATTTTGGGATATTTTGGGGTTGTTGTATTATAGCAGTTGTGATTATCTTAAGTATGTAGTACGCGCTAGTATATGGGATGTAATCTTTTTTGTATGATATTTTGGGTTGACTAATATAGATAGTTGACTTACCTCAAGTGTGTAGTACACACTTAGGTTAGGACCAGGATGAATGATTGTACTTTTTGATCGGTATTTAGTGATAGTGTTTCCTTTGACTATATTTTTGACCGTTATAGTACTGTATCTATGATTTCATTTCGAGGACGAAATGCTTTTAAGTAGGGGAGAATGTAACGACAAGTAATTTCGCTACTTCGAAAATGAGAGATTTTGTTCGATTTAAATTTAAAAAGGAGTGTAAATCTTAAATAATATGTTATATATAATAAATAATTATCTATTCTTATAGTTAATAGATTAAAAAGTTTAAATTCGGATTTTTGAACAAATTGACAAAAGTTAAAAATAAATAAAGGATTAAATAAATGAATTTAAATATCTATTTAAATAGGTAAATCTTATTTAAAACATCTAATAAAGATAATAAAAATATGTTAAAAGATTTAAAAGTTTGTTAATAAGCGTTTTACAAAAATAACCAAAATTTGTCGCATTTTGACAGTTTTACATACACTGTAAAATTAGAGATTTTGATACTAATTAAATATGTTTTTAAAATATAAAGAGACATATTTTAATTTATTTAAAGTAGTAAAAAGTTCATTTTAATGTTTGATTTACTTCAATATATAGCTTAATAAAAATGTCTAATTTTGACTGTAAACTTTGTCGTCAAAATCACCATTTTCAACCAAAACAAGTTGTCGACAAGTTGTTGCAACTTGATACATTTTCTAACTTATAAATACAAGTTTACAAACTATATAAACATTCTACATTTAGCACTAAAAACAAAAGAGTTTACTTTTGAAAATATTTACATAAATGTATAAAAAGTAAAAAGTATGATTTGACAAATTTAAAAATTATTAATGCTTTTATAAAACAACATCATTACTCAACTTCACATCTCGTTAATAAGATGTTATACTTATACATAGAAAAGGAGAAAATGGAAAAGTGAAAAGAAAGCTAATTTAAGGAATTAATGACAAATACATCCATGCATTTAATGCAAATTAAATCAATGCAAAGTCTCCTCTTTAAACACAAAATCTAAGAAAGAAATGATAAGTAATCATTTCTATATCTTACCCTCACCATTAATACATATCAAATCACTCTTTTTCACATAAAATAAAAGTATATTTTGAATCCAAAAATGAAGAAGGTATTAATGTCATTTACCACTAAAGATGTTTACTTATAAATACAACCACACATCTCTTCATTTCCATTGCACTTTTATTTCATAAAAATTTCCAAAAACCTTCTATACTTCCACCATTTCCGTTATACCTTCAAGTTATCACCTCCATACTCCAAACCATCACCTTACATCACCTTACACAAACCAAACTACCACCTATCCACCTCCTCCTCACCCAAAACCAACGCTTACCCTTCCCTACTCCCATGGCGGAGCCACCCTAAGCCCAAGCCGAGCACCACCTCACCAAACCCGAGCTCCTACCCCCTAGGCGGAGCACCACCTCACCAAAACCCAAGCCTATACACGCCTAAACCCCAAGGCCACACTCTCTCCTCCTTCCAAAAAAAGCCCACGTCCTCCATATAAAAAACGAAAAAAAAGAGAGAAGAAAAGGAAAAAATAAAAGAAAAAGAAAGGAAATCAAAAGAGTTCGGAAAGGAAACGGCAAAAGGCGAGACGTTAGAAAGAGCACGATAGCGAGAGACGGAAATTTTACGTTAAAGTTTGATGGAGTGGATATGAAGGTGAAAAATTCTCACCGCTTTTTGAATTATATTGATTATCATGCTTAATTGTTATGTTAGATAATCACAATTTGGTGATATAGATGTTTGTTTGATTGTTTGGATATGTTGGATAATCCGTAGTAATGTTATGACATTTACCGTATTGAATATGTTAATGTTATATGATTGTTGTATGGTTGTGATGATAATTTGGACATTAAATTTTTATTAATTTAGTAATCCTTTTGTTTAAAAAGACCATATTTTAGTAAATGAGATATTGTGGAAAAATAAGTCTTTTTACATTTAGAAGTTAAATTAAAGTTAAAATGAAAGAGAATTTGAAATTTGAAGCGAAACGGATTTGAGAAGGATAGTTAATTAGAAATTGAAATTAAGATGAATAGTGAAATTGAAATTGAAATCGATTTTGAAAAAGTGAAGTTTAGTTTGAGGTTGAATGAAAGTTTAAATTGAAATTAGATTTAAATCTAAGTTTTAAATGTGTTTAATTTGAAGTAAGAATTAAAATTGAATTGAAATTGGAATTTAAAATTTAATATTAAAATAATGGGAATATAATAATATTATAATGTGGTAATAGTGAAAATATATTTTAAACATACTTTAAAAAGTGAAATTATTGATTTAAAATGATTCGTAATGATTTTATAAGTGTTAAAATTTGAATAGATTATTTCAAATATTGAAAAATTAGTTAAAACTAGACGCGTTGCGCAACAGTAGTTCGCAATTTCGCGCCAAAAAGTTAAAATGAATGTATATAGTGAAATATGGCTCGGAATTCTTCGAGATAAGAAAATTCCGGACTATTATATCCATATCTTCTAAACAAAGGAAAAAAATAAAAGTTTTGATAAGTATATTTTGAAATAAGTCCAAATCAATTTTCCAGGAAAATCGCGCTAGTGCAGTTTAGTGACCATAACATGAATTCTGTTTAAATGAACATTTTTAGTTATGGAAAAATATGAAATAAATTTGATAAATCTATTTAAATGATTTAAATGAGATTTGGATTGGAAAATATGAATTATCGAATGTTTAAAAGTTTTTTTAATCAAATAAGCTTATACGGCACTTTCCGCAGCACTTATATGCTGTGAATTGTATAACTTTTGAATATGAGTTCAAATGTAATGACGTTTCCTTGAATCAATTGTGAATATTTTAAAAAAGGATAATTAAGAGTTTTGAAAGATAATTTGGAATGTTTATAAGCAATTCCAAAATAAGTTGAAAAATCTGAGTATGCGGAAACGACTAGTACATTTGTCCCGTCTGTGAGATCTGGGAAGATAAAATAAGGTGTTTAACTAAGGTTAGGGATGGAGCAACCAGTGCCCTGAACTTACCTGGCCTATGTTTTCTTTTCTTAGGCGAGGGGTGGAACAGATCGAAGGGAAAGCCAGATGATCTTAAATAAAAAGATTGTATTAAGTTTTGAATTAAAATAAGATTTGTATTATCCAAAAGTTAAGAAATTTCCAAAATGAATGATTTCTATGATCCTGTTGACTCAAAAATGTTTGCTAAGATTGATTTAGGGTTTGTCCTAAACGATGTCTTCAATAACATTGTTTTTGACCCGCTTAAAAGTTAAGGAATTTGGATCAAGAATTAAGTAAGGAAATTTGAGATATTTTCCTAAAGCAAAAGAATGAATTACTTAGAATTATCCTAAGTTAAAAGAAAGAGATTTCGAAATCATCCGAAAAGAATTAAAGTGAAAAGCGACTTAATAAATCCTATATACTCAAATTCACTTTTATCGATAAGTGGATTTCGAAGGAACCGGAGTCGGATTTGGTTAATTCCTATCCAAAAACCACTTCAAATCAATGTATACGTTCGAACGTGAAGATATGTTGAAGATGGTGATTGAAGACCGTGGATTTTCCTAGCGTGAAGACTGCTTGTTGAACATGCTCTGGTTGGCCCCCTTATAGCGTTATTTATAGCAGTGGTCTCTTCGTGATGGAGATTTTGCAGATTGCAAAGGCTTCTCGCCTAGTAATGGCCGAGGAAAGCGCCTTTGGTTTGTCCTGTTCCTGGACAACTTGTATGGACGTTTGTCTGACATTGCATTTCTAACGAATACAAACATTGGTTTTTAGAAACGTACATCAGTGGTGGCGGAGAAGGAAACTTCTCTTAGCTTAACACCCTTCTTGAGACATACGAGCTCAAGGGTTGTATTTTTGTGGAAGGCAATTAGTAGTTAAACGAAAATGGCAATGTGGCATTCAACGATGTGATATGTGCTGTGAGAAAAGGTAATCGTTTGCCTCAAGCCTCATCAAAACGAAAATGACCTAAACAAGATTAGATGCAGTAACGCTAAGTGGGTCATTCCCAATTAGGATATGGTTATCCTCTTTTAGATATATTTCTTTCCGCTATGACGTCGGGGTGTAAATTAATGAGGTGTATGCTAAAAGGCCCTCGATAAAGGTCGGTAATGACCGAAGATGTCATATTCGGTACCATCTAGTTATAGAGGTGGGCCGGTCTTGTGTTGGTAGAGGATCCTTTGTGATAGCCCTCGGGACATCCATCTAGAGGTGTATCCCTTTTGGAAGGTAGATCCTGTGCCTTGTCATTTGTATGGAAATCCATTCACCAATAAGAACCTACAGTTTTGTTTGTAGAGCCTAGTATGCTGCAATTTAATCAATGTAACAATTTTAGCTAAGCTTAATAAGTTTATTTGCAAAGGTTTTCAAAGAATGTCATTAGAAATAATATCAAAGGTTTTGATATAAAAGTGTTTTAGTTATCATAAGGTAAAAACATGTCCGTGTTTATGTGTGGACTTGTCTTACGAGATACTCTTTCTTTTCAAAGGATTTTTATCCAAACGCTAATATATGACACTATCATTTATTATTGAGTTTTTCTCACGCTGGTTTATCAAGCCTGATCCGGGTATTTTCAATACTCGGGTCAGATTCGAGTAGTTTCAGGTTTAGTCGAAGACGGTAGGAGTTTCCAAAGGAGAGCTGAAGATAGTCATTGACATATGGACATATTCTATTATCCGCTGTACTTTGTGAATTTTGTTTGATATTTGTCAGCATTTGTAAGGGCGGGTTTCATAACCGTCCAAGCTGAATTTAGGTTAGACTCTGATATATGTATTTAAAAGTTTTCCGCCGTAAAAATATTTGTTCAATATTATATGTTATTCCATTCGTAAGATATTTCGTTCCGTCTACTTTTCTTTATCACCCTTAAAGATCCGTTTTTTCGTACAATTTGAGTTGGACATGTACGGTTTATTATCGATTCAAAGGGTACGGGAAAACGGGCCTTTACAGAATCATAGTAAAACCTCTGGGTAAACGATATTTGTAGTGATTATTGCTTCAGGTGACGGTAGTAAGATTGAAATTCTACTAAACGTAGTACATCTAGATAAGGTAACCTACAATTGTCCATGACTAAACACTTTAGTGCATAAATCAATACCGACGTACTTCACAGATTGACCCTGTGCTTTATTGATAGTTAGTGCATAAGCAAGCTTAATAGGAAACTGACGCCTTGACATGTTTATAATTAATTCGGAAGATGATGGTTGAAGAGATATTCTGGGTATGAAAACAAAATGACCAGCTTTATCCCCAGTAAGTATTTGAGCTTCAATTATCCGTGTTGCACATCGGACTACTATTAGTCGTGTTCCATTGTAAAGTCCTTCTTTTGGAGCTAGGTTTCTAAGTAGCATAATTGGGCATCCAACTTTAATTTCAAGTTTGAATGGTGGTAATCCAGTGCATTCTAATGAATTCAGGAACTCGCTTGGATAACGATCATTTTCCTCATTTTCGACCAACTCATCAGCAGCAAGGAAAACATAAACATCACCTGGGCATTTTTGTAGACATGCATAATTTATTGCGCTCACATCTTCATTACGTGCTGAGAGAATAGTTATCTCCTTTAAAAAAGTTGGAGATCCTTGTTTGACATTAAGTTGTGGGTAAATAGTGTCAATTAATTTAGCAAGGCTACTACACTTGTGTATCATTGATAGATCAATGATTTGTTCAGGCATTGATCCAATCTATATAAGAATAAGATTGTAAAAAATAGATTATATTAAACATTTAAACATTGACATGTTTAGGTTAATATGATGGTAATAATAGGCCATGATAAAAGTTATACCTTATTTAAATATTCAGCAAAACCACGACTCTCAACCTCTTTTTAATTTAGCCGCATGTTTTTGTTTAGTGATAATACATGAATAAGAGGCCACAATGTCGATCGTCGTAGGGTTGATGAAATGATATCTTCACGCGTTCCCTTTGGGATAACTGGTAAAATTTGACGAAAATCTCCTCCTAAAACAACCGTAACTCCACCAAATGGCTTCGTGTTATCTCGAATTTCTTTCAACGATCGGTCAACTGTTTCAACACAAAATTGATGTTGCATCGGCACTTCATCCCATATAATGAGGCGTGTTTGTCTTATGAGCTTGGCTGTGATAGATTGTTCTGTAAATCCGCACACTGAATCTTCTAAGATATTTAGCGGAAGGAAAAACGTTGAATGTGCTGTTCTACCCCCTAGAAGTAGTAAAGAAGCAATACCAGATGAAGCAATTGTAAGAACGATATGTCCTAGACTTCGACATTTGTCTGCAATTGTGTTGTATAGGTATGTTTTCCCACTCCCAGCTCCTCCATTTAGAAAGAAAGTTTTTCCATCTTTATTTTGAACAGACGAAAATATTGATTCATATGTCGACCGTTGATCATCGTTGAAGGTAAGTATATTTACTTATGCCTTTACATCTTGTCTTTCATACTGTAGTTGTCTATGTTCTGTTATAAGTCTGTTTTGCACAATTACATCCCAATTTCTAGTGTGTAGAGGCATTGGAGGAAAATCTAGTAGACTTTTTCTTGATTCTTGGAGTAATTTGTTTAGAATATGTAAACCAAAGTCTTGGATTTCATATTCTATAGGATTAGGGATGTCGAATAGATTTGTATTGACGTGACTTAGATCATCACATATATGCATAGCGAATTTTCTCCATAGGTTATGTGGTCGTAAAAGGTAGCATTGAGTAAGGATAATAGAGAAAAGTCCTCTTAGTTGATATCCAGTGTTCATAACTGATGCCTCTTCTAAACATGTGACCCATTCTTCATCGTCTTCAAGCATGCCTTTAGCAACATATGCATCTTTGAAAGTTTCATGCACCACACCATTTATTGTTCGTAAATCCTCAAAGGATGTTGGATTGTTGTAATTATAAGTAGCGGTCGTAGAAAAAATCGCTCACCGAAGTTTGGGCTTGCGAAATACATTCTTCCAATTGCAGTGGAGTTTGAAATTCTCGGGGACCACATATGCGTACCTTTATTCCATGTGTAATCTCGAGAAATTGTTGATATGTATATTTCCTTGCATCCGGGTGTGCTTTGTAGAAGTTTAAGAATTCAATCAAAGTAGATGTTTGATTTTCTGCTCTTAATTTGATAGGAACCACAGAGTCTGTTGGGTCAAAAGTGACCAGATGCATTCCAGGAAGATGAAGTTGTAAACGAATAACTGATGGTTTTTCTTCATGCATATGGAATCCAAAAATATGCCATGCTGCTTCAGGAGGGCTTATTTATCTTGTGTCAAGATACTGCTTTATTTCATCTTATTGACCCATCACAACATTTTCTCGATCATGGCCTTTGTATATACTTGTGTATATATTTTACAGCCCGTACGCTCGCACATCCTTCGAAATTTATATGACAGTTAAACATCTCCAAAAGTTTTGGATTATAAGGAATATAATCTTTATTATCTACAGGCATTCCCTTCACTTCAAAATAATTCCCATCATTGCGTCGACGATATATTGGACATCCGTCTTTACCCATTGTAGTATTATCAGCCCAATCCCTTGGATAAAGTTTCGAACATTTTCCATTTTCCATACATGGAGTGAGCTTGTTACCCTTATATGGTCCATGTACCATACACTTTTTAATGGTTTCAAAAAGTAATGGACGTTCCTTTTCATCAGGGAATTCTGTAGAAATCAAATTATTAACTTGATCCACGGTTCGTAATGTATCCGCGGATTCTAGGACAAAAGTGCATGCATATGTGGCAAACCTCGTTTTTGGAATTCTATGGTAGAGACATGTGCAATAACTGAACCAAAAATGCGGTTATTACAAATTTCATCCATTAAACTTCTTCGTTTCAATTCAAACACCGAAGCAATAATGTTTGGACGATCATTGGGTCTTTGTTTCGGTTTCAAAGCTTGTTCAATTTCTAGCCAGCTAGGATTCGCAGTCATTGTTAAGGAGATATCAGGGTGATTTTTATATCTTGTTATTTCCAGAGAATCTTGATATATTTCATACATATGTCTTGGAGTACCAATATAAGTGGATGGTAAGACAAATCGCTTACCAATTTGATCTGCTTGTAAGACGTCTGACTCAATATCAGTAATTCCGCAGTATAGATCCTTATGCAGCTCGGTTTGATGAGCCTAACCCAATGTAATCGATTTTGTTCAGTACATGCCAACCATCTACAACAAATTCTTAGAATAATTTACATGCAATATTCACACTCTCTTTCAAAGAGCCAATAACAATAATATGGATGTTGAGTCAATCTTTTACTATTAGGACAGTTTAAAGATGGATTCCATTTCATATGATTAATATCCCAGCCAAGATCACCTTTTGGAAAAAGTAGAACATAGTGAAGGGGTAGGTAAGCGAGATGGCATTCACTAATCCTTTCTAGATGTGTATCTCCTTTTAGGTGTATTACTATATCCCTAGTTCTACTGATTTGAGATCCATCACCAGGTAAGATAATAGCTATTTCATCAGTTGTTGTCATGTTATAGTCACGTTTGTCATTTCTTTTATTATATTTAAGATGTAAGGGTAAATCATGGCCTTCGTTAGCTGACTTTATTAAAATGTCATATGCTTGACGATATAATTTTGTAAAGTCATTGTTTCTTAGAAGAACCTGTTGAATTATTTCCAAAACTTGCTTACTAAGTCGTTTATTTCTTTCATGTCTAAAACTCAAGGCAGTATTTGGATCGTAGATATAAAGTTGTGAATAGACAGGTGGACTGCCAATATTGGTAATAATGAACCTGTCATATGTCGTAATTCTCCATGTATTGTAAAAGACTTGATCCCTCGTGTACTAAGAATTCTATCATCTTATTTCCAACCAAGACTTGTAAATGCATTTGCGGCATTATATTCACGAATATATTCCAAAAATGAATTAGATAGCGAATCATTTCCATCATATAGTTGTCGGAACTCTAGCGGAGGTGGTATTAGCGAAGGTAGTTTAACCTTACCAGATTTGCAATATATTCCAAAAATAGGGTTACATATAGAAGTACATTTCAAACGGTCATCAATCCAGTGAAGAGCTCTGCAGAAAGGACGTGGTATGTTCATTATTCCAAGAAAATGACGTCCGATATGTTGCGAATGATAAGCAATGTTGCCTTCTATGATGTTTGACCATCCCATTAGCTTTGAAACCCTTTCTCTTTCCCTTCGTCGCTTTTGAGAAATGGAGCGGTTTGATGATGTAGTAACCATGTCATCATTTAGAAACCTAATAAGATAAAGTAAAAGAGGAGGAAAGTATATAATTTATATTCAAGATATAACTTTGTAATTAATTTTGTAAACGTATGTAAGTAGTGGTAGACTTACGTTCTGTTGTAGCTTGGTTAGACATATGATGACTAAATCTATACTTTTCACTGTATTTGTTTGCTTCTTCAACAATAGTTCGAAAACATTAGGTTACGTTTGCATTGCTTGAGGTGGAAGATGCATATGGATGATTGAGCGAATAGTTTGGAGCTTCAATGGTTGAAGTTGTATTAGTTGTCAATTTTCTTTTTGTCTACGCAAGGTTTGAGCAATCGAACGATTTGATCGTGAACTTGGCTCATGACTACGTATTGTTCATAGTGGCATGGAAGAAAGTGTTAGAGAATCACTATTCACAATGACATTTGTTGTGTATGATTTAAATATGACACATGTGTAATTAAGAGGAATAGTACTCACCTCGAGGTGTTAGCGGATCTTTGGCTAGTGTTGTTGCGACTCGCCAAAGGAGTATTGTTAGTCTGTGGAAATTAACAATATAGGTGAGTTTTGTAGTATTGATGTAAATATAGCTTGCACACTTAACAAGCCTTTGCACGGTTTGATTTTTCCGGGTTTGAAGTGGAACGGTGGTTGATATTTGAAGATGAAGTAGAATTGTCATCGGTTGCCATACCACTTGATGTCAGTAGTTGAATAAAACTATGGGCTATCTGTTGTGCATTAGAGTTGAAATTAACGTAACTTTATGGTCATGGTAAGGTGTAAAAAATGCAACTTTATAGACCAAAAACTTCATTTGATTTTTGAATGAGATTGTACTTTTGACTACTATTATGCTTTCACAAAAAGTTACTACAATGCGATATTCAAACTCTTTGTTCTACCTGGTTGATCTTATATTTCTGTGAAAACAAATATGATCGTCCTTTGTCTCCTGTTTGTCTCACCAAGCTCTTTTATTATATAGATATATAGGTTTTCAAATATGGATGAGTTTTACATATATAATGTAAATATTGGCTTTGAAAGAATAAGGTCCTATATATATATGTGATTTCAGTATTCAAGTATATGTGCAGTTTTGAGGGTATTAGGTTCATCGAAATGTAAGTTTTGGTTATATAAAGCATCATATGTATATAGCCTTGAATATAAATGTAACTGAGTGGGTACCGAATTGAAAAGGTAGTGGTATATGACTATAGGAATTCTTATCAGATATGTATGAGAAATTTAGTCTATATGTATCAAACTTTAATTTCAGATATATGTGATTTCTTACATATAAAAAAATTTCGTAACTGCGGTTTAATATATATTAACTCAAAATTTTACCTACATATATTAATAATATTACGTATATGTGGAATGCAAAATCTTATAGTTGTATTTATTCTTGCATGTGCAGGATTGGCTCTGGACTCATGGCTCGGTCTTTTAATTCTTACCATGGTGTGATATTACAACTGCTTCAGAAATTATCTACTGATAAATTACAAATGATGAAAATTCCAATAGGCCGAGAAACCGAAGGAGCTTGGACTGGCACTTTCGACCAATGGCCTCCATTCCCATAGCAGATATATGTCTAAACAGTAAATCCAAGTCAGTGATGTGGATCCCAGTTGCAATGAACTTTGTTTTCTTATATTTGCGAAAGAATTTTTTTTAAGGTCGATACAATTTGAAATTTATTTTGTATTCTTGAATAGTCAATAATGGGTAAAAGGTTGTTATGTGTTACAAACTAATACCCTAACTTGGATCTTTTGTGATAGCAATTGTTGTCATGCTTCAAATTGATATAATTATGTAAAAAGAATTTAGATAAAAGTAAAATTGTTGTTTTTACACTGTACAATGACTAATCAAAAATAGTACAATTTCAAACTTCGCCTACAACAGTGTTAAGTTGATAAAATGTTGCATCCGTACAAAACATAAAATCATAATACCCATCCCATAGCATGGGGTTCATGCTAGTGCATATATATATATATATATATATATATATATATATATATATAGGCACACACATATACATACAGAGATGTATGTATGTATGTATGTATGCATGCATGCATGTATGTATGTATGTATATATGACGTATATATCAATTTTGAATGTATACTATGTTTTAAAATTTATGAAATTTAATATGTCAGTGTCAGATTTTGAGCGTATAATGATTTAGCACCCATTGAGATTTCAAATATTTGTGGTCTTGCCCCTGTAAAGTTTATTAAATATGAATGCTAAGCATATGAGTTTTGTATGTATAATTTTAAATATATCAAGCTCTTGGAGACATGAGCTTTAAATATATATAGTTCTGTACATAGCAATGTACCTGCAAATGTGAACAATTCCAGATGCGTCAACAAATAGAGAATGGGAATATTGAAAAGGCGCCTGGGTAAAATGAAAATGACGAAATAATTTACTTTTGCTAGGTGAATGAATTAGCTCGAAAACTGAATCCTTTTGTCATTTTTATAAGAAGTTTGTAGGTAGAATTAATGTGGAAGGGAGAGAAGAATTGAATGCTGGAGGTGGTGGGGTCAAATTTGCAGCTGCTTTCACGTAGTGGGAATGGATATGCACTGTCTCTCCAGCACAAATATATTACGTCGCCTACAATTATGTCATGTTGTTGTGGTTGTCATATTTTGTACATTCATTTTTTTTACTGGTTAAGTCTAGATGTGTTAATTGATGACGTGTTGTTTTTATGGCTGATTATTTTAAATATGTTAAAAGATGCTTCACTACATATGTTAATTTATGACGTGTTGTAAGTTTAGTTTAGTTGTGTTCGTTTGTAATTTTATTTTTTTAAATGCAATGATGGTTATAAAACTGGCTACGTTTTTGTCATCTTAGTGCATATTATTTTCTGAATTGTGCTTTCCATCCAGAAAATTTCTTATTATGCTGCATATTTTCTACCCATAGAAATTGATGTTAGTAACGTGCATGAATAGTGTTATTAAATGTGTAGTTTGTTCAGAATTCTTCTTATGGTGCTTAGTTACATCCACAGAAGTGTATTTGAACTGCCTAGTGCCTATATTTTCCAGTATGCATGATACATACAAAATAGAGATTTATAGTGATTGATTATTATTAATCTTCATATAGGCAACTCCTGTCTATCTTTTTTCATATCCTTTTCTTGCTTGGTATTGATCAGTTTTTATGAACTATGAAGATGGATACTACGATACGACAATGAGTACTTTGGATCCATAAAAGTTTCCAGGAAAAGCAATGTTCATGCATCTAACCAAAAATCAATTTACGACAAAAGTTCATCATAATTCCATAGATTTTAATACTTTGTATCATTTAAAGAAATTGTCATTCCCCATTTGAGAGATGCTAAACATTAATGCCACTTCATTTGCTTGAGCATCCATGATACAGACTAAAATTGTAAAAATGTACATAGTTCCATTCTGTTTTTGATGTGGTGGATGTATAGCTCTACTTGAAGATATGTAAACCCAATTTTTTGTATGCAAAATGTAAACTATTTGTAATCCACGCTCCCTCATTTTATGTTCATCAGCGTACGTATCCCATTCTCATAGGGAGATAAAGTGATAGTAGAACTTGTCCTTTTGAATAACTGTAATGACCCTAAACTAAAATAAAATGAAACTTATATTTATTTCAAGAATTTCAGAAGTTATATAAAAAAAAAGGTTTTGACTTAAAACAAATAGTTTTATGACTAAAGAATTATATGAATATATGTATTTAAAATATAGGGAATTTCCTGTTTAATTTAAGAAGTAAAATGTAATGGAAATTTATGAAATTTTAAATGACTTAAGTAATCATGTTGAAAGAGGGAAAAAAAAACAAATAAACTTGTGTGTATGTATAATTTTTTTATGACACATATATATATAAATATATAAAAGTTGCTGTTTTAAGGGGTGGAATAAAAGTAATATAGTATAAATAATTTTTATATCACATAATAGTATATGATGGTGTATATAATTTAATGGAAAAGGTGGCTAGGTAGAAAATGCAAACAGGTTACGGTTTTTTTTATAAAGATAGAGCAAAAAAATAAAAATGTACAAGGTCACATGCATATGGCATGAATGGGATGAGATCATAGAAATAGCATGCAGAAATTAAAGTATTGGAAATCCCGAAATAACTACTAAAGGAAATCAAGTGGGGATAATTCCAATTGAGGACCATGCATCAGTGTAAACTGTGCATAAAAAAAAAGGGTATCAAAGGAATTACCCATTCCCTTAAACCCTAAAAACAGCTTTATAAAACCTGCACACCACAAGGATCATCATCATCCTCTCAGAAAAACATATACATATAAAACAAATAGAAGAAAAATGAGTATGCAGTCCTGAAGGCATATGCAGAGTAGAGGAGCAAGATAATACAGAAAAAAAATAGGTGAGCATTAATTCATTCTATGCAATGGCATTAAGTCCTCTGGTAGGCAGCCTAAAAGTATTAAAAGTAGTATTTAAATCTCTAAAATGGTTTGATATGGATGAAATGGATGTTGTTGTATATTTCTGTTTGGAGTTTTGTATGATAATTTTTCCAAGCTTATATGGTTTGAGCATTTTTAATTCTGTTTTCACTATTGTTAAGTATGGATCTAAATTATTTTGAACATAGGCAGCAAGATGAAGGTCTAGCTCATGTTTATATTCTAAATAATAAGATAGGAGGCTTTTCTGGGTTTTGATGAATTTTTAACAAACACCTCTGTCCATACCTCTGCAATAGAATAATAACAGGATCATAATGCTTAAGTTAATATAGGAAAGATCATATACATGATGAAAAATCTCTGCAATAAGAAAAGACTGTACTAAAGAGTATTTATGTTTTCTGAAAACATGAATGGGTTGAAGTTTTTTATGAATAAGCTATAAGCAGGGGCTTAATAAGCTAACCATAAAAAATTGGAGGGGGAGTTTTCAATAAACTCTATGATTAAATAAAGAAAATTAATCAGGTCACTTGGAGTTAGTCAATGATCTGCTTTCTTCAGGTGGGGGAAAGTATATGCATGGTGCAAATGCACCCTGAGGCCTTTGTGTGATTGGAATAAGTAAGACTAACTGGGAGATTTCCTTCACAATGCATACTTGTGTTCATTTGACAGGGGGATTTAGACCTTAAATAAAATGGGGTATGAGATTTAAAATCTCTGGGTTATAATATATGAACAAAGCTGTAAATTAAATAAGGTTTAATGTGGTAACCTTAATGATCTGCCGGGGAAAAAAATCTGGGAGAACATAACCTGAATTTATTTATGATGTTGTGAATAATGCATGGCTTGTTGCATGTATGTTGAATGTATGGTTGTATACTTGAGGTCACCTAGCTATTTTGCTGATGTGCCTAGTTTATAAACTGCTAGATTATGAAAGTGACAAAAGTTCATAAGATTTGTAAACTTGTATAGAATTTATTAATGCTCATACCAGTGTAAACTGACACTTTTGTTTGCCTTGCAAACATCTGGTGTCTCATATAAATGGGGCAGCTCAATGATTTGCATGCAGGTAAGTAAAAAGTGACATGATGAATGAAGGAGGCATTAGCTGCTAGTATAAATAAGAGAAACAATGCTTGTATTTGCAGATTGCCTGTAGTGGAAGACCTGATTATTATTAGTAATTAAAAGTTAGATAGTGAAGATGTTTTTCTTTTTCCTGGGTGTTTGGATTATGACAATGTATCTAACTAATATTGTGATGAGTGAAGTCTAAAGGCAAGTAGCTAGATGATGCTCTTATAAAATGTTTAGTTATCTTTTGAGGTCTGTGAAAATCTGATATATCATAGCTATATAATATATGTGCATATCAGTCCCTTGTTCTTTTGTTTGAAACTGATTGGTGTTATAATAATGACAATTAAGAATGGCAAGTGCAACAGATTTTGCATAAAAACAAAATAAGCTTGTGAAATTTGAACAAGATAAATTATGCTTGAACTGTAATGTACATTGGGTGGTGTATAATCCTTGAGAAAATGCATGACTTATGTTTATGCAGTTGATTTAAAAACAGAAAGAGTTTCAAAAGAAATAGATTTGGAAACATTTTGGTTTTGTGTCTGACAACCTGGGAAAATAAAATCTTATAGAAACTTTAATAAGATAAAAGCAAAGTGGAGATAAGAAAGAATGTTTGTGGAAATGATTTACACAGAAATATGGTTTTGAATATTGAAGGAATGGGATCATGACCAACTCAAATGGTTAAGTGTCAGATCCTTATAGTCTGGAATCACTTCTCTGCAATTCATGTGGTGCAAGTGTTTCCAACTCGAAGAAAGCAACTGAAAAACTCCAAGTTTTTGAAATATAAACTCGAAGCAAACCAGTATGTATTTTCAACCAACCTGAAAAATGTAGAGCAAATATAACTGTGTAACCTGAAATGAAAATTTGATAGTGAAAGCAGATTTGTAAGTTCATACTAACAATTATACTCCTTTCAGTTATATTTCTTAACACCTAAATATTGTATCATATATCAGTAGTTATATATATGCAGAATGAGTAGAAAAAAAAAACAAAGGTGCACAGTGCCTGCACCATCATACTTATATGTATAGAAACTGATGTAAATATCATCTCATTCAAAAATAAAAAGAAGCAAACATATCATCAAATATGTAGAGCTATTATATGGTGAATTATGAACTGGTATAATTATATTGGTAACTTAGGATCTTGGGAAACAGATTAAATGAATTTCCTAAATATTTAAACTTAACACCATGGAATATATATATATATATTTCCTTATGCAAAAATATATATATATATATATATATATATATAATAATTTTTAGGATAAAAATATATGGGGTCACCACAGTTGGTATCAGAGCTATGTTTTAAATAACATAGTAAACATTATAGTATGTATATGGATGATTGAATGCATTGATTGAATTCTTGAGGTTGGATGTTTTTGTATGACTGAAATGTATGCTTGAGATACATGTATAGGGTACACCTAAATCAAATAAATGAACAAAGTAAAGATATTAAGAATATAGGGGTAAATAAACTAACTTAAAAATTATATCTATAGCATTATGGTAGGACCCAGACATCACGCAGGTGCAGGACCATCACGTGAGCCACCTGTGATAAGCATGGAAGATTTTATGCGGGCTTTGAGGGATGGAATGGCACCAAGGCAAGATAATCCTCATGAGGAGCTCTCCAAACTGCTCAAGACTTGTACCAATTTGAGAGGAAAGGATTTTGAAGGCACTGAAGGAGCTATGGGTGTTCAAATGTGGATAAGGACTATGGAGAGGGTCTTTACAGATATGCAAATCAATGACCAAAGGAAAAGACAAATAGCTTCAAGGAAATTGAAGGGGGTTGCACTGGACTGGTGGGAGGTTGTGATAGTAGGAAGGCCAGAAAATGATATCACTTGGAATGATTTCAAAGTCATGCTTGAGGCCAGATTTATCCCAGCATCTGCCAAAGCCACACTGCTTGAAGATTTTATTAGATTAAGGCAAGGAAGCATGAGTGTAAATGAGTATACTCAGAAGTTTGAAGCATTATCTAAATATGGAATGGTGTTGATAGGGAATGCAGAAGCAAAGAATGCAAGGTACATTCAAGGCTTGAACCCCAATCTATCCAGGGCAATGTTACCATATAAAGATAAAACTTTTGATCAAGTGATTGATCTAACACTCTCTTTTGAGCAACATGATACCACAAGAGAGAAATTCAGGAACATGAAGCTCAATAAGAAGAAGGGAGGCCAGAACAAAGTGCAACCTTATGACAAGAGAAATGCAAGTAAAGGAGTTAAGAAAGGGGAAGGAGCAATAGCATCTGAAAGCAAGAAATTTACTCATTGTTTTAACTGTGGAAAAGCTGGACATTACAGTAACCAATGCCCTGACCCAAAAATACCAAAAGGAAGCTGCTATAACTGTGGAAAGATGGGACATTTAAAGAAGGACTGTCCAGAGACTCATAAGAAAACAGCAAGGGTAGGAGCTTTGGCAACCAACACCACTGAAAATGTTGGACAACTTGAAGGTATAATTCTAATCAATACCCAACCAATATCAGTAGTATATGACACTGGTGCCTCACATTCACTGATATCTTTGGAAATTGTAAATAAATTAGCACTTGCTTGTGTTTCTATTGAACAACCCTTAACTATACACAGTCCCATAGGGAGTCATTGTATGCTAAGAATGAAGTGTATGGGTCTGAAATTAATTATAGGAGGTTATGGTTTTGATTCAGATCTATATACTTTAAATTATCCTGGTATTGGGATTATATTGGGGGTAGATTGGTTAATGAAAATTAAAGTAATTTTAAATTTAGAAAATCTTACTATTTCTTTGGAGACAAATGAAGGCAAAAGAATTACAGTTCTAAGTGAAATAGCAAAGAACACATGTTTTAATAAAATTTGGAGTATAAATGAAATTCAAAAGGAATTAAAAATAGAGGAAATTCCAGTAGTTAATGAATACACAGATGTGTTTGGAGAAGTGAGAGGAATTCCTCAGAATAGACCAGTTGAGTTCAAAATAAAGTTAATGCCAGGAACAAATCCAATCATTAAAAAGCCTTATAGGATGGGTCCAAAAGAACTGGTAGAATTAAAACATCAACTAGAAGAATTAGAAGAGAAAGGATTCATAAGATCAAGTAGTTCTAGTTGGGGTTCCCCAGTGCTCTTTGTCAAGAAACATGATGGAACAATGAGGTTGTGTGTAGACTATAGGGATTTAAACAAGGTAACTATTAAAAATAAGTACCCACTGCCTAGGATAGATGATCTATTTGATCAATTACATGGAGCTAGAATATTTTCAAGATTAGATTTAGCTTCTGGATTTCACCAAATGAAAGTTGCAGAGGAAAGCATTGAGTACACAGCCTTTAATACCAGATATGGCTTATATGAATTTTTAGTAATGCCATTTGGCTTGACCAATGCTCCCTCCTATTTTGTAGATTTAATGAATAGAATTTTCAGAGACTTTTTGGATAAATTTTGTTCTAGTATTTATAGATGATATATTAATTTACTCCAAGACAGAAGATGATCATGCTATGCATTTACACTTAGTATTATCCAGACTTAGAGAACATGAATTAAAAGCCAAGTATTCAAAATGTACATTTTGGCAACATGAAGTAAAATTCTTAGGACACATAGTGTCACAGCAAGGGGTAAGTGTAGATCCAAGCAAAGTGATTGCAGTTCAATCATGGAGTAGACCCAGAACAGTGACTGAGGTGAGATCATTCTTGGGATTGGCAGGGTATTATAGAAGGTTTATCAAGGATTTTTCAAGAATAGCCGCACCAATGACTAAGTTGACAAAAAAGAACCAACCATATGTGTGGACTGAGCAGTGTGAACAAGCTTTTGAGAAATTGAAGCAAGCACTGGTAGAAGCTCCTGTTTTGCAAATCCCAGAAGAAAATGAAGGAAAGGTTGTATATACTGATGCTAGTGGGTCTGGACTAGGTGCAGTGCTTATGCAACATGGCAAGGTAGTGGCATATGCATCAAGACAGCTTAAACCCAATGAAACCAAATATGCAACTCATGATTTAGAATTAGCTGCAATAGTGTTTGCATTAAAACTTTGGAGGCATTATTTGCTTGGAGCAAAATTTGAATTATTTACAGACCATCAAGCATTGAAATATTTATTTTCTCAAAAAGATTTGAATATGAGACAAGCAAGGTGGATGGAATTCCTAGCTGCATATGATTTAGATATTTTGTACACCCCTGGAAAAGCCAATAGGGTGGCAGATGCCTTGAGTAGGCATCAAGTTAGGTTAGCAAGTCTAATGATTGATGAATTTAAAAACCTAACAATGCTTGGGGAGGCAGATATACATAGCAAGAATGAAAAGAATTTTGGTGAGCACAATGATATGGTAGAATATGGCACACTAGGGTTGATTACAGTAAAATCTAATCTAGTGGAGAAAATTGGTAGCATGCAAGACCAAGACAAGGATTTGAAGGAGAAGAAAGAAATGTTACATAGCAATATTAAGTTGGAAAATTTTAAAATAGATCACAAAGGATATTTGAGGAAGAATGAGAAGCTGTGTGTACCAGACATTGCAGAGTTGAAGGAAGAAATCATGAATGAGCATCACAAAACCAAGTACACCATACACCCTGGTGGTACTAAAATGTATCATGATTTAAAAAGAAGCTACTGGTGGCCAGGAATGAAACAAGCAGTGGCAAGATATGTGGCAAAGTGTTTCACTTGTCAACAAATTAAAGCAGACTACCAAAAGCCCTCTGGCATGCTGCAACCATTGGAGGTACCTCAGTGGAAATGGGAAAGTATTTCCATGGATTTTGTGGATAGTTTGCCTAGAACTAAGAGAGGCAATGATAGTATATGGGTAATTGTTGACAGGCTAACCAAATCAGCTCACTTTGTCCCTGTCAGGTCAGATAGAAATGCATCTAAACTTGCACAATTATTTATTAAGGAAGTGGTAAGGCTACATGGTATACCTAAGACCATTGTAAGTGATAGAGACACTTTGTTCACCTCAAGATTTTGGGAAAGCTTCCAAGAAGCAATGGGAACACAATTATGCTTAAGTACTGCCTACCATCCTCAAAGTGATGGGCAGACAGAAATAGTAAATAAAATATTGGAGGATCTATTAAGAGCATGTGTGCTTGACTTTGGGGGTAATTGGGAGGACCACATTCATTTGGCAGAGTTTACATATAACAATAGTTACCAGTCAACCATAGGAATGGCACCCTTTGAAGCCTTGTATGGGAGACCCTGCACATCCCCTGCCTGTTGGTTGGATATGGGAGAGGGTATACTAATAGGACCAGATCATGTTAAAGAAACTTCCAACATGATTGAGTTAATTAGACATAGAATGAAAACAGCACAGTCAAGACAGAAGTCTTATGCAGATAAAAGGAGAAAGCCAATGGAGTTTAAGGAAGGAGAGTATGTTTTTCTAAAAGTATCACCAATGAGAAAAGTGTTCAGGTTTGGGAAATCTGGTAAGTTATCACCAAGATTTGTAGGGCCATATGAATTTATGCAAAGAATTGGTGCTATGGCCTATAAACTTAAATTACCTGAGGAGTTAAGTGGTGTACATCCAGTGTTTCATGTTTCTCAATTGAGAAATGGGTGCATGATGAAGGAGCAATTCTGGAGTCACCTACTCAAATTCAAGTCCAAAAGAATTTGGTCTATGCAAGTGAACCAGTGGGGATAGTTGCTCAGGAAGAGAAAAAGTTGAGGAACAAGGTGATCAAACTGGTAAAAATTCAATGGAGCTTGGACACCAATGATTGTACATGGGAGGTGGAGGACAAAATGAGGGCTAAATACCCCAACTTGTTTACTGATGGAAAGGTATGTTTAAGTAGTTTATAATAATTCTCTGAATATTCTTATGCATTGCTTGCTTTCATAAAATGTGAGTATGGGGTTATGGAATTAAAACAGGCTATGAATTAATATTTTTAATTGGAGAAATTAGAAGAAATTATGGGGACATAATTCCTTTAAGGGGGAGGGTATGTAATGACCCTAAACTAAAATAAAATGAAAGTTATATTTATTTCAAGAATTTCAGAAGTTATAAAAAAAAAGGTTTTGACTTAAAACAAATAGTTTTATGACTAAAGAATTATATGAATATATGTATTTAAAATATAGGGAATTTCCTGTTTAATTTAAGAAGTAAAATGTAATGGAAATTTATGAAATTTTAAATGACTTAAGTAATCATGTTGAAAGAGGGAAAAAAAACAAATAAACTTGTGTGTATGTATAAATTTTTTATAACACATATATATATAAATATATAAAAGTTGCTGTTTTAAGGGGTGGAATAAAAGTAATATAGTATAAATAATTTTTATATCACATAATAGTATATGATGGTGCATATAATTTAATGGAAAAGGTGGCTAGGTAGAAAATGCAAACAGGTTACAGTTTTTTTTATAAAGATAGAGCAAAAAAATAAAAATGTACAAGGTCACATGCATATGGCATGAATGGGATGAGATCATAGAAATAGCATGCAGAAATTAAAGTATTGGAAATCCCGAAATAACTACTAAAGGAAATCAAGTGGGGATAATTCCAATTGAGGACCATGCATCAGTGTAAACTGTGCATAAAAAAAAAAGAGTATCAAAGGAATTACCCATTTCCTTAAACCCTAAAAACAGCTTTATAAAACCTGCACACCACAAGGATCATCATCATCCTCTCAGAAAAACATATACATATAAAACAAATAGAAGAAAAATGAGTATGCAGTCCTGAAGGCATATGCAGAGTAGAGGAGCAAGATAATACAGAAAAAAAAAATAGGTGAGCATTAATTCATTCTATGCAATGGCATTAAGTCCTCTGGTAGGCAGCCTAAAAGTATTAAAAGTAGTATTTAAATCTTTGAAATGGTTTGATATGGATGAAATGGATGTTGTTGTATATTTCTGTTTGGAGTTTTGTACGATAGTTTTTCCAAGCTTATATGGTTTGAGCATTTTTAATTCTGTTTTCACTATTGTTAAGTATGGATCTAAATTATTTTGAACATAGGCAGCAAGATGAAGGTCTAGCTCATGTTTATATTCTAAATAATAAGATAGGAGGCTTTTCTGGGTTTTGATGAATTTTTAACAAACACCTCTGTCCGTACCTCTGCAATAGAATAATAACAGGATCATAATGCTTAAGTTAATATAGGAAAGATCATATACATGATGAAAAATCTCTGCAATAAGAAAAGACTGTACTAAAGAGTATTTATGTTTTCTGAAAACATGAATGGGTTGAAGTTTTTTATGAATAAGCTATAAGCAGGGGCTTAATAAGCTAACCATAAAAAATTGGAGGGGGAGTTTTCAATAAACTCTATGATTAAATAAAGAAAATTAATCAGGTCACTTGGAGTTAGTCAATGATCTGCTTTCTTCAGGTGGGGGAAAGTATATGCATGGTGCAAATGCACCCTGAGGCCTTTGTGTGATTGGAATAAGTAAGACTAACTGGGAGATTTCCTTCACAATGCATACTTGTGTTCATTTGACAGGGGGATTTAGACCTTAAATAAAATGGGGTATGAGATTTAAAATCTCTGGGTTATAATATCTGAACAAAGCTGTAAATTAAATAAGGTTTAATGTGGTAACCTTAATGATCTGCTGGGGAAAAAAATCTGGGAGAACATAACCTGAATTTATTTATGATGTTGTGAATAATGCATGGCTTGTTGCATGTATGTTGAATGTATGGTTGTATACTTGAGGTCACCTAGCTATTTTGCTGATGTGCCTAGTTTATAAACTGCTAGATTATGAAAGTGACAAAAGTTCATAAGATTTGTAAACTTGTATAGAATTTATTAATGCTCATACCAGTGTAAACTGACCCTTTTGTTTGCCTTGCAAATATCTGGGTGTCTCATATAAATGGGGCAGCTCAATGATTTGCATGCAGGTAAGTAAAAAGTGACATGATGAATGAAGGAGGCATTAGCTGCTAGTATAAATAAGAGAAACAATGCTTGTATTTGCAGATTGCCTGTAGTGGAAGACCTGATTATTATTAGTAATTAAAAGTTAGATAGTGAAGATGTTTTTCTTTTTCCTGGGTGTTTGGATTATGACAATGTATCTAACTAATATTGTGATGAGTGAAGTCTAAAGGCAAGTAGCTAGATGATGCTCTTATAAAATGTTTAGTTATCTTTTGAGGTCTGTGAAAATCTGATATATCATAGCTATATAATATATGTGCATATCAGTCCCTTGTTCTTTTGTTTGAAACTGATTGGTGTTATAATAATGACAATTAAGAATGGCAAGTGCAACAGATTTTGCATAAAAACAAAATAAGCTTGTGAAATTTGAACAAGATAAATTATGCTTGAACTGTAATGTACATTGGGTGGTGTATAATCCTTGAGAAAATGCATGACTTATGTTTATGCAGTTGATTTAAAAACAGAAAGAGTTTCAAAAGAAATAGATTTGGAAACATTTTGGTTTTGTGTCTGACAACCTGGGAAAATAAAATCTTATAGAAACTTTAATAAGATAAAAGCAAAGTGGAGATAAGAAAGAATGTTTGTGGAAATGATTTACACAGAAATATGGTTTTGAATATTGAAGGAATGGGATCATGACCAACTCAAATGGTTAAGTGTCAGATCCTTATAGTCTGGAATCACTTCTCTGCAATTCATGTGGTGCAAGTGTTTCCAACTCGAAGAAAGCAACTGAAAAACTCCAAGTTTTTGAAATATAAACTCGAAGCAAACCAGTATGTATTTTCAACCAACCTGAAAAATGTAGAGCAAATATAACTGTGTAACCTGAAATGAAAATTTGATAGTGAAAGCAGATTTGTAAGTTCATACTAACAATTATACTCCTTTCAGTTATATTTCTTAACACCTAAATATTGTATCATATATCAGTAGTTATATATATGCAGAATGAGTAGAAAAAAAAAACAAAGGTGCACAGTGCCTGCACCATCATACTTATATGTATAGAAACTGATGTAAATATCATCTCATTCAAAAATAAAAAGAAGCAAACATATCATCAAATATGTAGAGCTATTATATGGTGAATTATGAACTGGTATAATTATATTGGTAACTTAGGATCTTGGGAAACAGATTAAATGAATTTCCTAAATATTTAAACTTAACACCATGGAATATATATATATATATATTTCCTTATGCAAAAAAAAACAAAAATATAATAATTTTTGGGATAAAAATATATGGGGTCACCACAATAACACAACAAAAACAAAAACAGAAAACAAAAAACTAATATAGACAGTTAAATAATGTTTTTTCTTTTAAGCTTGGATGAGCCACTTCCTTGTTGTGGCTTAATATCAGATAGGTATAGAGAACAAAAAAATACTGACAGGGAGGATTAATTTTCTATAGTTGTAAACAAACGCTGGAGTCAATTTAACGTTACATTATAGACAAATGAGCCAATTGTTGTTAATTTCATTCATTTTCGGTAATTTTTCCCATACTAACAAATCATAAAACGATAGAATATGTGAGCTACTGTACAAATTTTTAAATATTATTACGAACCATTTACAATACTTTACACGCTAAATTTTTTTCTTATCCATTCTCTATTCACAATAGAAAATAAGCGTGTTACTTCTATATTTTCATTGTACATAAAAACTCGGCAGGTTTTTTTGTCTTATTCATTTCTCCTTCTTCTAATATATAAGCCATTTGTTTTTTTAAAATCGTTTATTCATATGTGCTGTAATTTCTGCTTTTATGATTTCTACTATTGTCGATTAGTTTGGAATGGTGTTATCAATTGTTCATTATATATGATATCAGCTGTGTGTACATTAACAGGTTGTCATACTTTTGTATACATTGATCTACACAGTTTTAGCTGTAAATAGTATTTGTTTAACCGGATGCCATGCTGCATTTTAATGGGCACATGGCCCTAATAAGACTGACAACACACACTTCGAACAAGTACCCAAAAAAACTGTATGTAAATTCCTGATTGTAATATTGTAGGAAGAATTGTAAACCAAGACAGTACATACAAAAGTGATTTCAGTTGAGTATGTAAAGTGGAAGCATCATGAAATCTGACTTTGAACATAGCACAATGTTTTAAGTTGTGGACAGTAGTAACCCAATGAAATACAAAAACGTGAGCATGGAGTCAAAGTCTTCATATTTTCTACCTTATTTCGGTTATGCTAATCTTATAACTTTGAAACTTATAATTCAATATATTTTATGGTTCGGTTATTTTTGTATGAATTTAGTTTTACACCCGTGCAATGCAGGGGATTCCCTACCAAACAACCAACCCAAAGTTTACATGAAATTACGGTAATGAGTTATTATATAAATTCTTTTCATAGGATGTTGTTACAGTGGGACAATTGCGGTAATGAGTGCTTAGACGTACCAAAGTTTATATATGTCATTAAATATTGAATATGATAGGAGTGAATATAGAATATATATACATGGCTTGCTAATGCATGAATGTTCTGCACAAAGTAAAAAAATGAAAAGCTTTTTTAGGATGACCTTTATGGGTTTACATGAAAATTTGATTTTCCACCGGAGAAAGAACTTTGTTATTTATATGGTGCCAATTATGAAGTATATATATACATTTTGTACGTTATAGTAGTGACCGGTTAAAGTATATATATTTATTCTGTGCGGAGTTATGATAGCATTATGGTTGGTTAAATTGACGCATGAAGAATTTTGTACATAGTTTACAAAGTAATATTATAAAGGTTTACAGATAAATGTATGTAGTTAATGAGGTATGAATATAAATAAGGAATGGGAGAAGTGGGTGGAAAATGTGGGTGAATAAGGTGGGGTTATACACGTGGTAATTGAATGTATTTTTTTTTAAATATTTAATAATATATGCTTAGATGGAAAAAATGGGCGAATGACGTAGGATTAATGATTTTGGCATAGTTTTTTACCCATTTATTATGAGTTAATTTTGTATGTATCTTGCAAGCGCAGCTCCTTCCATAAAACAACATAAATTGCTTTAACTAATAAATGCCTAGGTACAATTTCATGCATATGTAAATAAAGTTAGAATAACTGCAAACTTCGCCGAACAAACCTTATGTCATGTAATTTGGATCCACTATCAAGGTGGTACTAAACTGAATAACCATGCATATTGCTACAGTGTACTTCATATGTTTGTTTTTTCTACATTATAAATTCACTTGTATACCACAACTAAGTAATAACATAAAGCGCAAACTTTTACTCCAGATATACTCAGGTTAGCACCAAATGTGAAATATAATTCCACCTTCATATAGATGAGTAAAAAGGGCACTGATTTTGAGCAAAAAGCTTCAACATCGCAAATACAAAGCACATGCAAATGTAATAAAGAGGGAAAAAAATTAGAATCTGCACAAATGTTGAGACATAACAGATGTGGAACAAAAACACTTCATTAACAAAAGTATATACATTGAACACAAATACTAGAGAGACGTGAATACATGAAACCAAAAGTTACAACATGTAAGAAGAAACTAAGTGAAACAAAGTACAACGTAGAATAAGTTGTGAAAAAAATGCGTGAACAAGATGATCGTAAGACAACGATGTGAAGATCAAACATGTGAAGGTCAAACAAAATTAGTAGCCATTTTGTTCCGCCCACTCGATCTGTAAATGCAAAGAATTAAAAGTATTTATAAATATTTGTCCCACTGTCAGTTGAAGAAAATATAAATATATTACCACTGCCTTAATGAACTCCTCATCTAAATCAATCCAATCGTAAAACATGATTTTCTGTGGCTCTACTGGATGGATCTCTTCTGACTCATTCAGTTGAGAAACATTGGTGTTTTGATGGTCTTGTGCAACAATGTCAACTGTATTGTTGATGTCATTAATTTCATTACAGGCAGGAAAAGTGGTAGTTTGTTGCTGCCGTGGACTACCATCATATGGTTCAACCTTAACCACAGGTAGCAATGAAGAGTCGACAACAGGATTGATCGCATCTATAGTGGACATTGAATTTATGGTTGAATTTTGAACAGTGCCCTTTGTTTCAGTAGGCGGTGGTGCTACAGCCGCTTTTACGTCCCCTTTAGCTACTACTCTTTCCTGCAAATAACACATTAATTATAGTCAGAAGAACATGAGATAATAGTTAAAAGGGTAAAGAAAGTTGTAGATATAGGTAAACCCATTTCATGCTGAGGCTGGTTCTTTGTAACCCTTAAAGCAAAGTTATGTGCTGAGAATAAATATTAGCACATTAGTATAATATGATACATATTGGTTGTAACAGTTGGACAAAAATTTCATATACATGATAGAAAGAAGAAAGCAAGAAAGAAAGATACGATACACGCATTGTTATAAAATTTTGACAAACAGTCCATAAGCAAGATGGTGAGAAGAAAGAAAAAAAATGTAAATTTGGATAAGTTTACAGCAGCATGTAGTACAAGAATGAAACATGGAGAAAGAGTGGAAAACAAACTAAAAGGAAAAAGGTACAAACTATTAATTAGAGAAATGACTGCCTGCGAACTGAAAAGAGAAGAAAGACATAAATAGAAGATGACAAAGTGGGTAGATAGGTGCAGAAATATGATGCGTGGAAGAAGTGGGAAATACAGTAGATTGTGGAAATCCGCAACTTAGCATATCTATTAACTTTGCAGCCATCCGATGGGTACGTGGCCCCAGTTACTGTCAAAATATATATAGATGCTTGTCATGGATGACGTGACATTGAGACATGATTTGATATAGCATGAGTTAATGGGACATGTCATGAGTTAATATATAAATGTTTGTCATGGATGACAGGACAATGTGACAAAGGTGGTAGTGGGTAGTGATGCTTCGAAATAAAGTATATATATTTCGTCAAATATTTAATGGGAAATGAGTTGATATAGAATATGTCTATGGCTTACTATTGCACTTGCATGTATATTTTGCACCAACCAAGAAAAATGGAAAATTGAAAAAATCGTGCATATCTATGGATTAATATTGCATGGCTTTAAGTTTTACGTTGATGAACAACTCACGTTGATCGTGGGCTGCATGAAGCTGCAGAGCTGGGTGCCAGTGTATATTTGGCTGACTTGTTTCCTTCAATTGCCTGGATACTGAATTTGTTTAGACGATCCAAATACAGTTCCAAAGTGTCACATGAAGTAGATAGAATGCTGGAAAGCATTGTTGAAGAACGTTAAGGTGGTACGTATTAAAATAAAATGGTATAATTAAAAATTTTGTAATTACACATTATTCCTCATTCTATGTGTTTTGCGTTTTTCCTTACGCATGAATAGCTCTATTATGAAGTATTTATTACACCTTATTCTGTTGCAGCTCAGTGCTTAACGTGACAGTTGTATATAGGTTGTGCCAACTATGATTTGTACAGTTGGATTAGATCAGTTAAGTATGAATAAAGTATACATTTGTATTGCTCTTTGGGTCCTTTTAACAGAGGTGCAACTGCTGATTTGTTTGCAGAGATTTGGGAGTGTCGGTTGTTGGTATTTTAGTTGGATTTGGTGCATTATGTGTCAGTAGTGTAATTGCATAATGTAAGTGCGCTGGCTCTAGCAATGTTTACTTGTTTGCATGGGTTGCATGGTCTTGCTCCGTTAAATATTGACAGGCTGTGGTTTGCATGGTTTTCCATTGTATACATCACGAAAATGGAGTGGCCATTGAGTTTTCCAGCACGAATGAGTTTTGAATTGATGTTGAGAGACTGAAGGGTGATAATAGCAGTGTTTGCCTTTTAAATATTGTTGTGTAAAATAGTATATAAAACCATATAAATATAATCGTATAAAACCATTTCTTCTTGTATACAAATCCATTCAATTGGAATTTTTTAACCATGTACTGAATGCTTCATGTCTCGGACATGGGAGAGGACGTCCTGTATTACTTGTATCGCTGAGCCTGAGACACAAAGCTCGGTAACAAAAGAATTTTGATTAAAACACATATAGAAATTGAGCTTTTTGAGCAACTACAGGTTTCGTAGTACACGTGGAGGTATAAACTGGAGTAGAAAAGGATTAAAGAAGTTAGAAAATTCGAAAAGCAGGTTGGATCGTGGACTACCCATCCCACATTTTATTTTACTTAAACTAATGTGGACTGTTAATATCACATTTTATCATTTAAACTAATGCGGATTATCCATCTTACATCTAGTTTTCCTAGGATGACTATGAACCCTGAAATTAACCAATTTGAGACTATCCATCTCCGGCGTAATGCAGACTATCCATTATACATCCCATAATTTTCCTAGGATGACTATGAACCCATCACTTAACTAATTAATTCATGTTACCCACATGTATCTATTTAGCTCATGTTACCCACATGTTTAACTTTAATCCATGTTACCCACATGTTTTACTCTAATCCATGTTATCCATATGTTTAACCTATATCAATTGGTGTCCCTAATTAAGATGTTTCCCCTTGTAATTACCATTCAAAGCAACATACATTGTTATCCCTAAAAGATATATGTCGAACTTAATAGGACATACTTTAGTGTCCCTAAGGTTTAGTGTCGAACTCATTAAAGTATACTTTAGTGTCCTTAAGTTTGATGTCAAAATGATATAACATAAGGATCTCTGCAGTTTATTAAATTTAATTTAAACCAACATCGACGACACTAACAATGTTGACATGAAGGCATAAGGTCTCCTCCTTAAATAAAATATATTATACACATAGGTTTATAATGGTGTCGGCCTCTATCCAAGATAAAACCAATTTAAATTTCTTTTAAGTATAAATTCATGTCAAAAAAGTGGTGATCGACATTCATTTTTATAAGTTATCCGCTTATAATACACTGTGTCAACTCTGATGACTTCGGCGACATTGTCGCTTCATTTTGATTTAAAAACAATGCAAATATACCTTATCGACCATAATAAATAGCGGCGACAAGCATATCTTCGATGCTAAAGAAAAGAAATGCTGCATAGGGTAAACTTGATGACAAGTCAAAAGCGGTAAGGGCTAGGCTCGATAACCCTTGAGTCAGAGAGACAAAATCATGGAATGGTATATGGGGCCATATGCTTTCTAGTGTAAAATGCATCAATAAGCCTCTCTAATAAAACTTGGCATGTATAAACATCGACATTGTCTCGAAGACCATCTCTTTATCTTTGTTGTTGTGACCTTGACGAGGCTCAAAACCAGTCCGCTACATGCTAAACTCGTTAACATCATGAGGCATTGTTTTGTTCCGTGTCGATGACACTACGATGACGAACATAGCCAATATCGACATGGTAAAACTGTAATTAACTTAAAAACTATCAAATTACTATGAAAAGATATTACTTTTCACCAAACCTCTATAATTTGTCAAAAGCTTATTGGCTGGCAAAACTTTATCAATTTTCTTTACTAATAAACTATCGCATCCTTTTTCCTAGATACAAAACATTATTTCAATTAATTAACTAATAAAAATAATTAATTAAACTTTTATATGCTTATTCTAGCATAAATAATTCATCATAATTCAAATTTACATGGGAAAAATCCCAAAAATTCACAGAAATTAGAGAATACATTTCTTTGCATCATATAAAATTTCAAAGCCCAAAACCTCATTTAATTATGTAAAATGATTAAAACCTGTAATTAAGCCATTTATTCCATAGGAAATTCATAAAATTATCTCTATAATTTAAAAAATTATGAAATTAAAAATTAATCTCCAAAATAATATCTTCCATAAGCATATGTTGACTAACATTATTCTATCCAAAACCTAATTAAACCATTTATAATAAATTATAGAAATTCCCACTAACATTATTTTATCCAAATAATGATTATCAGATCATAACTTGACTAATCAAATACATAAGATTCTGGTACTACCCATAGCCGAATCAAAACAGGAATCAAGAGATGATAAGTGTTATTATTCACCTTAGACTAATGGTTGGAGTTTGATATTTTGTGTTGCTTTTATTTCTTAAGCTTCTTCCCTTGAATCTCAAGATTTTGGCTCCCTTTCTATGGTCGGCCTCCCTTAGTTTTCTTTAGTTGTTTTGTGAATGATGGAAAATGAGAATGGAATGAGGGTTAAGGGTTTAAGGCAAAGGGTTTTAGGTCTATTGCCTAAGATGCCCCTCTTAATCATTCTCTTATATGCTAATTTTTTTAAAAACTTATCTTAATTCATTAAGGTACCACCAGACTAATTGCCTAAATCTCATTCTCCTTTATCATCTACATTATTCTATTTAATCTATCCAATTAAATATTCTAAATAATGTGGAACAAAAATTAGGAGTGTTATAGTTAATTTCCCCACTTATTAAAGATGATCAAGATAACAACCCAGAATGCTCAAACTCTAAGGCAAATGTGGAACAATAAGATTAGGATGTCATCAAAACAAATCCAATCTTTGGATCCGAAGGATGGGTTAAAGTTCCAAGGAATATCTAGTATCTTTGTTTGTTTATAATTTATGAGTATATGTTTTAAAACTTATATATTTAAAATTGGTTGGTTTGTAAATAATATAGTTTGGCTTGGATTGATATAACTTTGTATATAATATCTGATTTGATTTGGCTTATATAGTTTGAATTTGTTAAGGATTGTTAAAATTGTGTAATATTTAACTTATTAATAAAATGTATTTTGTATTATTTAAATATCTCTAAGATTTAGTATTTACATATTGATTTTGACTCCATAATTCATAAGTATATCACATTTTGGGGGACCATTGTTTTTCATCCATTTTTGTTGATGACAAAGGGGGAAAAATATAAAATATAACACATGTATACATTAAGTGGAGCTACTTAACATAGGACGAGTTTTATTATATTTTATATATAAGAATATTCACATGATTCTCATCATCAAAAAGTGGAAGGTTGTTAATATCCAGATATTGATTTGATGACAACAACCATATAAATATAGATTCTATTGTTTTATCAAGTAGTATAGTATATATTGCAGAATATTACACTGGTACAGAATCATTAAACTTGAAGACTGATCAATATAGAGACTAAGAATGAAGATTTAGAGAAGATGACCAAAACTCATGAGTTTAGAGATGGAAAACTTAAAGAGTCAAGACTTTAGTATGAGTCTTTAAAACAAACTATTAAAGTCCCTAATAGTAGATTTTGATCTTTATCACAAATTTATGATCTTTGATATTTTAATATAAATAAATTATTTTAAATTTAAAATATATTTTTACAGATATTTTATAAAACAATTTATGTATTCAAAGTACTAAAAATTATGTTTAAATTTATTTTACAAAAATATAGAAATTTGAAAACAATTTAAAAGAAAATTCATTTTTCAAATATGACAAGGGTATGTCGACTTACCTCTCCTAGATATGTCGAAATAGTGACCATGGTTGCTTTTTTATATTTGGAAAAGAATTGCTTTTCGATGCACCTCTTCATGAATGGATTCTTCTGTTCATTCATTATATAAAGAGGAGTGCAAAAGAATTTTTCTATTAATTTTCTCACTTTCTTCTTACTCCTTGCTTTCATGTCCTATTTCTTGAAATCTGCTTTCTGTATTCTCATAAAGAATCAATCCATACTCTACTAGATTGATTCCCTAAAAACTACCTACTATTTTGGAAGTATTCTCTATATAAACTTAAACACCAAACCGCTATCGGAAGGGATATAAGATATCGTTTATCCTAAGTACGACTATTTGTATTTGAAAATCAAAAATTCTACTCTTATTTGTTTAGGTGTGCTTGTCGCCCGATCAAATCAATGGGTGTTTTAGTAGCCCATCTAAATATAGTGGATGATCTTGTTGCCTGGTAAATCAAGAGAGTTTACCCATACCCGTAAGATAGGAAAGTGTATTTCGTAGCCTTGAAATCAAGACTGTATTTTGGTTTGCTTGATATCGTTAGAGTATGCATTGGAAAAGAAATCCATACAATAAATTTTATGGGAGTGGATGTAGGAGAAATCCGAACTAGTATAAATTCTCTAGTTTCAACTCTCTAACTCATTAGGTTACTTTTATTGCATTTATTTATATCTATTATTTCCTGTTAGTATGTGTATATGTATATCTATGGTTGATTATCTGTGTTTGATTTAAATCCTGAAATAAGTTAAAAAGTTCCATAAAAGTTATAAAACACTATTAACCCCCTAGTGTTAAAGTAACCTTAAGATCCATTCATATTAGTACTACACTATTTCTCACACTTTAGTGGGTCAACTGAGATACCATTTTATCATTTAAAAAATGGTTAAATCCCGATCAAAGAATAATAATTAACATAAGCACTAAAGGAGGAGTCGACATGAAACATTATTCAAAATAAAGACCCAATAAAGGTCCAAAGACACTTGTCAGTTCATAGAATTTAGATTTCTAAATCAAAATGAAGTTTCAGTTAAAAATTGTCAAGTTTGTAACAAATCGACGTGGATGCGAAAATTCGTACTTAGTGATAGAGGATTGAAAGTAGCAACTAAATGGAACCAAATGTAGAAAATTTATATGGTTATGAAATAACTTAACTTCGTGAAAGAAGAAGGTGAAATTAAGGGAATATTTAAGGTATTTATAGGCAACTTTGGGGCAAAATCATTGATTGTCATAGAATGGGCTGACATATGACATAAAAATTCTAAGGAATACCAAAGGTCTTGCTAGAAATTTACAAAGCCATGAAAAATAGATTGAAATGTGAAATGTTTGGTTTAGATAAATGGATAACAAAATGAATCTTCTTTAAATTAATGTATAAAGAAAACTCTTTTTCGAAGCCAAATGTTGTACCAGAATTTAACATTAAAGGGAAAATAGAACGTATTTTGAACTTTATACATTAACGAAAGAACAATATTTACACACAAATAGAAGTACAAAGCATTGACTAAGGTATGAGGTAAGAGCATTAATGAATAAATTATTAATGAAGGTATGAGTGAAGAGCATTAACGAAAGTATGAGATAAGAGCCACCATGAAATTATAAAGCATTATTAAAGATATGAGATAAGAGGATTAAAAAAATATAAAGCATTAATGAAGATACGGTATAAGAGCACTGAAGAAAGTATAAAGCATTAACGAAGGTATGAGTAAAGGTGTTAACTAAAGAATGGGATAGAGGCATTAACGAAAGTACAAATACGAGCATTGCCGGAGGTATAGGTTTATGCTGCTGGTGGAAGAACAAGAATAAATCTTAGCAAAGAAATGAAATTAAATTACTAACAAAAGAATAGATTAAATCTATTAAAGATATAAATTATGTCACATGTCAACATCCGATTGATCAACTTTTTACCATGTCAGCATAAAGTACAGAAGTTTTCTAACTCCTTTGTACAGTTACCCACAAAATGCCACATGTCACATCCATAATATGCCACATCATCATTATATAAATCTCAACAATCCAAATCATAACTTGTTCTAAATCCAAGAAGAAAGGATTCAAGCCAATATATTTAAGACACATGTCAAGCATCCAATAATCCTGCATTGCTATAAATAGGAGTCTGTCCCAAATAAGAAGGGGAGTTTTCTCAAAATCTCCGCCTTTCTTGTTTTCATTTATAATGTCAAAAGTTGATAAATAGCTTCGTTGGGTTCAATTACCTCTTAGGTCAAATCTAAATTAACAATTTTCATTCAAGAACTAAATAATGGAGATTCGCATGTACAACTATTATTACTATTCTTTTCATACCCGTTGCTTAGTTTTCCCAATCCTCCTTTATTTTATGAATTAAGCCAAAATTTTAGTCCAACAACTACATCACTATTTTACAGAAGTATCAATATCTCAAATTTCTAACCGTGCTCTTTTTTTGTATTTCTTTGTGTACTTGTTAATGTTTTTAACGCCTTTAAGCAATTAAGTGTTTAAATATTTATCGAACTTAAGCAATTTTATTCAGTTTACACATTAATAGTTTTATTTAGTTTTTCCTCATACTGTTTATTATGTTAAAACACAAGTATTATTTTCGAACATTGTTCTCCTTTTATTTATTATTATGTATTTTGTATAATCATTTATTTCTAGTAAATTATTTATATACCATTTACCTATATATTTTCATATTATTTTTGATAATACACAAATGTGATCACTTTTTACCATTATTATGCTTATTATCATATATTTATTAAGTAGTATCTTTAGTTTTGTTTATTATTATGTATATATACATATTTTATTATATATACTTTTTATTTAATTATTATTACTATCATTTTATGGCCCTGCCCATTTATACTTCGGACTTTGGTCTGCACCGAGCACTACTCGAGTTTCGATGCATCATGCTTCGAGATCAAACTCGCAGAGTATGCCAAGTTGGGTACTGAGCGCCTTGGCTAGATCCACTTTGGATCCAGCCAAAGTTTTGCTCTTAATATTTCATGTGGTGGCCCCCATCCTTTTTTCTCTTTAATTATTTTATGATCAAAACTCATTTAAAAAACAATATCCAGTTTTGACCTTTTTGGTTGGCTATTTCTCATTAACTCTACAATAAATCTCAAATATTTCTCCATCTTTTTCGACCCTCTTTTACTTATTGTCCTTTTTGATCATAAAAATTTTTAGTTGAGTTTTCATGTGATTTTATTTAAACATCTTAGCGCTTCATTCAATTTAGGCGAACATAACCATTGATTTGGACATGTTGAATCTTTCTTCCTTTTGCAACTTTTGTTAATAGATAAATGTCAATTTCATCGAATTTACTTTGTTTCAATATTTGCATTGAATAATTTAGAGAAAAATTTGGTTGTCATTTATTGCTTTATGTCTCAAAAACTTTCTGCTTTTATATAGTCTTCATATGTAGTTAAAGATCATACATATATATATTTATACATATGCATTCATGTGTGTGTATTAGATACATGCATGCATTTATACACATACTTTTATATTATCGGTATGCACTTGTTTTTCGACATATTCTTGTAAATATATTATTTTATCACCTCTTCCATTTTGTTGTGAATAATTACCTTTTCTATTTCTATTTTGCTAGAGTTTAATAAATTAGAAGTTAGATCTTTTTCAAAACAAAATGATGGTAAAAGGATAAGATAGTTTTACGCTTTTTCTTTTGTAAATTATATGTAATAAATAGATAAATAGCCCAAATATTTATCTTCTCTTTTGGAATTAAATGGTATAAAACAATTATTTAAAATAAATTCACCAATTTTGAAAATAGTTCATATGGCATAAGAAAATACATTCTCTATTTTATTCTTTGTTATCATATATAAATTTTACGTAGTTTAATATAGAAAATACTTTTAAACATGTCTTTACATATACGTATAGGATTTGTATGTTTTATATATTTATACAGGATTCACTTAATTTTTAATTAATATAATCTGAAAAGGATTTCTCATCAATAAAGATTAAATGGATTTATTCCATATACTGGTTTTTTCCTTCCTATTATTTTTACAAAAACAGAGCTATTGTTATAATTGGTTATAATATCTACTTTTTTTTCCATTCCATTCTATTCTTATTTATTGTGTATGCTTTAATTTATATGTACGTGTAAACAATACATATATTCTACTTTTGTTGTCTTACTCTATTTAATTATAAGCAACACACATACAAAGATATATATGTATATATATGTATGTATGTATTTATGTATGTATGTATGTATGTATATATGTATGTGTGTGTATGTATGCATATCACTTTTATATGTTTATGTACTTACACATACCTATATACCATCTTATATATTTTTACACATAGTAATATTCGTTTTAAAATATATAATCTTATATATATTTCTTATATAAGGACGACAATATGTTTTCATGCTTATATACTATTTTCTTTTGTAACATATATAATATATTTTATTTTGTCAATTGGTGTAATGTTATTTAATAGTCTTTTATTTCAATAGTCACTACTTTTATACCACTTATCAAGAAACTAATCCTTTTTTCTTTCAATACATGTAGATATACTTATATATGACACGCATGTACGCATATACATATTTGTAAATTCAAATATTGATGAATTATTATTTTTGGATACATGCTTATAGTATAAAGTATTAATGTGTATGCTTTAGTTCATTTATATTAAGGAAAAATTATCTTGAATTACCCTCCCTTCTATAATCCTAAAAGGAGCGATCAACATGTTACTGACTAAATAATATATACTATAAACAAAAAAGGTTAACCTTAAAATTTGTTTCAATTTATATTTTTAATATTATTGCTTTAAATGATCGTATAAGTTTTGATATCATTTTATTGTTGAAAACAATAGTAAACGGTGACTATAAAATTTTAGAGGAATTAGCATTAACTAAAAAACATATGAGAAGCATGTAAAGTATAATAATTATTCTTAATTTATGTTTATATCATTGAAGTAATTTTCTAACTCATGTTGCTTTGATGTTGCATATGCTATGCTCTAGCTTTTTTCTCTATTTTATATAGCTTCTAATTTGGAACAAGCTAACTGGCCTCTCTTTTCTCATTTAGGTATATCTTCCGGTTAGGTGTGGCTCGCATTGTATTAGAGTGGGTGCATAGGTTGGATTGTGACAAAGTATTACATTACAAGATATCCTAAAGGAGATAAGCATATATATCGCCTTTCTAGTTTGGAATAACAAAGGACTTCTTTTGTTATGCATTCATAGTGGAGATGCGAGCCGGTGCTGAAAAATTTCAACATGGTATCAAAGACAACGGTTCGAGGGGACCAATATGATGCAGCATTGATCTAAAAATGTTCTAATATATAGCCTTTAGTTGTGGCTCGCATTGTATTAGATTGGGTGTATAGGTTGAATTATAATGAAATCCTACATCGCAAGATATTCTAAAGGAGATAAGCATATATATGGCCTTTGTAGCATATATCAATAAGGATTCCTTTTTTTAGAATAAATTTTGCCATGAAAATATATGCTCTAAGGGGACGTACGAATATCCAATTATGACAATAAACACCAAAAGAACTTCGTTCAATGGTTTTACCTCTTCTACACTAAGTGAAGTGTGCACATAGTAGAGATTCATGGGGGTGTGGAAAAATTTCAGCACTTCTTTCTCAATCAAAGGCACTTCAATATTTTCATAGTTATACATTTTTTTAGTCATAAATCACAGCATTCTAGTTGAGGTTATTAGTGTCCCAGCTTAAGATGTGATTTCCCATTACCCCTTAATAAGATTTATTCCCACGAGTATAAAGAATTCTAAGGCTCGCCTCATTTACCAGATGTCGATTTATGCATAAAGTTTATTACCATTATAGAGATTCATCCTTTCTAGTTAGTTCTGAATTCTTACTTTATCTTGGCTAGTCACTTCATTATTTTAAGGAAAAAATTTGATCAGGCTCCTTCTTCTTATAAGGTCATGTATCTTTCCAAGAAAATTTTGAGTCCCAAATAACTTGTTTCCATTTCATAGAAGCTCCTTCTAGCTTCAAGGTTATAGAAAATGTCTACCTCTACAGCGAGCTATATTAGATGAGATATTTCTTCCTTCATGTAGGACCATACTTCCCTTTTTCTTATAGCTTAGAAGTAAGCCTTTTTTCGTTAAGATATATTTAAACTCCAAATTTGGATTTCCTTTATCGTAACATTTGTCTCTTCTTTTTTGCTAGTGAGCCTGAAGGAATGTTTCTCTCAAACCATGAAGGAGGTCCGATCAAAGTTGTGTTATACTGATAGAGATGCTTTTTTGATTCTAAATGATCAGAATCTTAAGGATCATGGGCTCATCCGACAAGATTAGTCTATTTTCTCAAGGATGAAGAAGAATTACATTCTAAGACAAAACTGGCACTAGCACCAAGGAAGTGGTTTCCTCCATAGACCGGTAAAGGCAATTGACATCTAAAAAGGGTGCTTTTGCACATGAGATTGAAGTAAATGATTAAACGACTTTCGCTCAAGCTTTAGAAGTTCGAGAAAGAGGTGATCCTTATGGTTCGTTTGATGGAATGGACTACGCTTTCAATGTTATTGGGGGTTTTCATATTTTGGGAATTTATTAGAGGATTTCGAGTTCCAAATTTATGATATGTTGAGCATTCCTTCATCTTCCAATTTTGAGCTTAAGTTACTTCCTTTTGGCTTACATCATACATTTATGCCCTTGTGTCATTTATCACTACGTCTACTAACTTGTAGCTTACCCTAAAATTGATTACTGTTTTATAAACCAAATGTTGGTGTTATCCCTTTTCAGAGCTCATTTCTCTTCCTTCTACCACTACTTATGAATCTATGATTACTTACTTTTATCATCCATGTAACGGCCCGGTAATTTGACACATCAAGTATTAATTCATTTTCAATGATAAAAAAACTTAACAGGGGATAAAAGACATTTTTTAGCAAAGTTATCTTTTTGAGAAGTTTGTATTTCATTTTTTTCAAAATATTTAAGAAATGAATTTTGATATATGATATGTTATGGTTTAGATATGTTGATTGATTTGGGTGTTTTTGGGCCCAAGAATCTTTTAGACCAAAGAACCTAAATATTCACTATAAATATGTATTAGTTTTAAACCCAGGCATAATCATCTATTTTTTCTCCATAATCCTAAAATCCTTCTTAATTACATTTTAACGGTGGATAATTTTTTCTGATTTAAGGTTATCCAAAGTTTTATTATGTTCAACTATCACTGAATTAAGTATCGAATGTTCCGCTCGACGAGATGAAGAGAGGACATAATTCATGTAAAGAGCCGTAAATCCATACTCCTTGAATAGACACTAATCTCCTTTGTTTAATTCAAGATGAACGAAAATACGAACCCTTAGGGGTTTTAAGAAAAAGAAAAGAAAAAGGCAGAAGAAGATAGGAAAGAAGATAGAAAATTTTAAAATAGAAGAAAAGAGAAGAGAAAGGAAACAGAAAAACAGAACGGAATAGGACGGAACAGAAAACAACAGAACGATAACAGAATCTCACAATTCGCAGCGGAACAACATATAATAATAAATGAATAATCTTTAAACAAAGAACTATATCAGTTATTACATTACATTTCATTACATCATATCATCAGAGTATACAACAACAACAAATAGTGCAGCGGAAAAAGAAATACTATATAGGTAATATGCCATGCCATCCAGCTTGCCTCCAGCAATTCCAGAATATCCTGATAAACCTTACTCTTGACTGCCCGTGTGAAAATTGGTGGGCACCCAGAGTTTAGGAAGGAAAACAATAAACTCCAAGTCAGTCATGTGACTGGTGTGAGAACTCAAAACAGTTTATTTATCTTTAAAATCAAAAATAGAAGAATATTTTTATTTCAATTCGCAATGCTTTTAAAAATGAGACTACCATAAGGCCTCCCGCACACACACATATGCAAACGCAGAATCGGAGGAGATTTCTCCTTATGATAGTCAAAGATGCTTGATATGCATTTAAAATAACATTTGATATTATTACTAGTGCATAGTGTAGAAAAAATTCATTTCGAAAGTAAAGATATAAATCTTAGCCAACATAGACATTTCGAACTATGCCTACTATAGCTACCATCCAAACAGTGGTGACCACCATAAGTGAATAATAGGTTCTACAACTAAAACCGTACAAGTTTCGTATTGTTTCTTTGGATTTCCAACAAATGGTCAGGCCAAGGAACTTCCCATTGCCACATGAGAATGCCTCTGGAAAGACATCCCCGAGAACCAAACCGGAACTCTTCCAACACAAGGCCGGGTTACCCCTAACTGGTTAACTACTGACATGAGCACGCCATTCCCCGATCGTAAACGACCTTTCTCACGAGATCCCGATAGCCAACAACCACAAAGTAATAAATTCGTAGTAACCACATAGGTTAAATATCTGGGCTCCATACCATGATACCACCTCTATCCAGAAGGAAATGTACATACCCTAAAGGGTGCTACCCCTCATAACCTTGCTGCATCTTTCCTGTTTTGACCATTTCCGGGGTGTGAGGTTCGACGAAGTCACGTCCACAAAAACATACTTTATACAAAAGCCATGCTTTGGGTCAACAAATGATCAACACAATGATCACCAAGATAGACGATCAAATAAACGATCCTATCACAATAATCAACACAATGATCATTTCAGCATCACTCAGCATATCACATTACCAAATTGGGAATATATCGCTGATAACTTCAACTATATAACCTCTGAGCTCGTATGTCTCAGAGAAGGGTGTTAAGCTAAAAGAATAAATTCTTTGCCACCAACAGAAATATATTTGAAAGAAATCGGCTTTATATCTCAACTTGTAATGTCAGACACACAATCCATACAAGTCTGTTCCGGGCTCGAACAAAACCGAAGGCACTTATAAAGAAGTCCTTGCAATCCGGATATTCACAATCCTGATCGGATTCACCATCACATATGGAGAACTCTATACCGGGGCAACTCGGTGCAGAGTAAATCGACAGGTCATCCTATCGCTCTCGCAAATACCGGGTCTTCAACACCGATCTTCAAATGCAATTATAACGACGTATCACATATTCGGAATGGGTTATACAACCCCATGGTCCTTTCCCGGTTAACCCGAATAGTGAGCGCTTATTCAAAAATAAGTGTAGCATTCACATTCAAACAAATCACATCAATTACCCATTCAAAGGGAAATATTGATAGTCGGTTATTGAACTATCAATTGATATGCACACATCACCAGATTCCAAATAATTTTCCAAATTATTTACTTTCCAAAATATCTTTACAAGATATATAATTTTCACACATCAAAAAAAAAAATCAATATTTATTTTCAAACAAATTCCACTTTCCTTTATAAATTCAATAGTGAATTTATATTTCAAAATATCCATGCATATCATTTCAATTATTCATTTTCAATTTATCTTCAAAAAAAGATAAACTCTAAATATCACTTCATATTGGAAAACATTTCCATACTTATTTAATAAGTAATTCACAAATTTTATTTATTTTCAACACTTAGAAAATATTCAATATACTTAAATCGAAATTAAGTATATATTTCATTCTTTAAGGAAATCATTCTCTTAAACATATTTATTTGGGCCAAAACGAATGTTACGTAAAACATCGTTACGACAACCCAAAATCACTAGTATAGGGATTCGAAATTAAAATAGATATATAAATCCCAATACTATACAAAACATTTCCTTTCGGAAATCATTTACTATAACAACAGTGTTATAGTCCATTATTTCCTTTTATTTCTCGAAAACGTCTATTTCAACAATTAATGTTGAAATCTATGGTTTCGAATCTCAACACATTTTAAAACTTTGTTAGATCGTTTTAATTCAATTTAAACATCTCATTCAAACATTTTCTTTAACATATTATTCACTATTCAAAAATGTGAATATTCTTTGTTAACAAATTTCATCCTTTTTATTCATTTTATTTTAAAGGATTATTCACTATTCAAAAATGTGAATATAACTCCTTTAATAGGTTCCAACAATTTTCTTATCAAAATAAGTCATTTGCGAATTTATAAAACAACGTTTATAAATTCCATTTCTATTTATTTATAAAAACTTCCTTTTTATAAATTCTTTTATTAACCTATTCCAGTTTATAACTCAATCATAAACTAAAAGTTCATATTATAAGTCAAATGCTTATAAAACGATTATTTTACAAAATTGTTCTTTTTAACTTCCCAAATTATAAATCTTATAACTTATAAGATTCATTCATTTATCCAAAATCATTATTTTAATAACTTAATAAATTTTATAAACCTACTGCTTATAAAATTCCATTAATAACTTCACCGTATAAAATCCTATAAATTCCATTCAATTATGAAATTCATTTTCACTTCATTCAAACACTTATAAAAACTCGTTTTATAACGTCCATATCTCAATTTATAAATATCCATTTATAAATCTCTTAATATAAATCAATTTATATTATCCTTTTAAAACGTCTTTAATCTCCTTTATTATTTCACCATTTTGATCCATAAAATAATTAAATTTTATAAATCCTATATTTAAACTTTTCACAATTATTTCAGAAATCCCAATTTAACTATTTTATAAAGTCATTAATTCCTTATTTTCAAAAATCAGCTTTCAACTATATTTCTTAAAAATCATAATTTTTATAACTTTAAAAATTATAACGTTTATTTATTTATAATGGATCAATTCCAAAATATAGTATATTCTCAAAAATCAACTTTAAAAATCATTTTTAAAGTTCCAAATTTGGTCCAATGATGCTACACCCCAAATAGTCAATCACGACTACAACGATATCATATATCAATATGATAATCAATCAAATATCAAAATATCTGAAATTAAATAAAAACTGTTGAGGAATCCAGTTGGATCCCTCCAACCTGTTTTCCTGCATCCACAAACATTAGCACAATACCAATTTCGCTCCAGTACGAAATTATCGCGGTATATGTTCTTATTAAATATTATCCGCTTAATAACGGCGTAATAGGGTCTCATCCGCAAAACAAAAAATGCGGGGAATCAACAACTGCAATATATACATATGCCAATATATATATATTGATATTATATATAATACCAATTTCACTGTTTATGAAATATTCGCGGTATATGTTTTTAATAAATAACATCCGCTTACTAACGGCGTATAATGTCTATTTTAACAATCAATAGATATTCATCAACATTCAAACATGCATTCAAATATTTTAAATCTAACTATTTAAAATAAAATCGAAACTGATTCGATTGAGTGAGAAGTTCTCACCTTGATTTTATTTCCGTTTTAGCGATTTATTTCGAATAAAATTAAACGGACGTTTAATTTTACCCAAAATTCTCACTAACTCCAAACGACTCCAAACCAACTCCATCGCGTAGTGCTCGTCCATACGATTCCAACGCAACTGGTTTCGCGCGTTTTCGACCTCGTATGAAAAAGTTATGAATTATTGAAGTTACACGTATTTAACTTACAAATTTACAACATAATTAATAAATTATAAACCTAAACTAATCTGGGCCATAGATCTCAACTCCTTTGCATCATGACCGTCCCTATCATCTTCCATCCTCTCGTGTTCATCTCCAGACCATCACACGCGTAAGAACCCACCATCACCAAATTAGGTTTTAGAAATTCGACCTCATTTCTCGACGAAATCTCATCAAACCACCTTCATCTCGAAGCTCTCCACCATAGCCATGCTCGGCCTGAAGGACAGCAAGCTCGGCCATCCCTGTAGCATAGAAACGCGTGCGCAACAGCCCAAGGACGCGGGCCTGTAGCTTCCTCCACACGACTCCGTTTCCGATCATAACCGTTGAATCTCTAGCTCTCATCGCCCTCTTCAATTCTCTAGTTGAACATTCCTGCTAATTCTTGATGGATTTGGAGATTTGGAGAGAGGAAGTTCGTGAGTTTCTGGCCGTTCAGGGGGGGTGGCGGCTGCAGTATGAATTAGGGTTTTATTTCTTTTTTTTTTATTTTCTAAATGAAGGGTAGGGGCTATTTATAAGGAACGAGCGACACTATTCATCCCGGAAATTCCAAACTCCAATTTACGCGCCGTAACCAGCGTTTTTAGGGTTTACCCCACGTTCCGGACACAATGGAACAGGTTTCGGAAGCTAATTCGGATGTATGTGCGAGTTATGGCTATAAACGCTCAATTTGAATTAAACCGATTTAAGCGATTTTCTAGGCGTTTTAATTTGTACCGGACAAACGGTAAATCCAATCGACTTGAAATTTGAAACCTTACAATAATATCACATTACGGATCCGATGAAACTGGTTTCGTCGAAATTCGAGACTTTTTGAAAAATGGCTATTTTCACTCGTCAAATTTAAATTAAAAATAATTCGATGCGTTTCGAGCTGCCACGATCAAACGATAGCTCCGATTGACACGAAATTTGAAATCCGGTAATAACTAACTATTACGGATCCAATGGAACTGGTTTCGTTCAATTCTGAGACTGTTCAAAAATTGACTATTTTCACTAGTCGATTTAAATATTAAAATATTCAATTTTCACAAATTAACTTTTAAATCGATTTTAAAAGTTCTAAAATATCGTTCTAACTCCCATATGATAAAATAAAATTTTACAAATCATTTCCTATCATATTTAACTATATTTTCAATTATTTCCATAATTTAACATATTAAATTATCGATTTAATTATCCAATTAAATTCAATAATTCAAATAAAAATTTATTTGACTTATAAATTCACTTTTTAATATTTAAAATTAATTAAATATTCAAATTTTAATTTCTAAAAATTCTGGGTCGTTACAATCTTCCCCACTTAAAAGAATTTCGTCCTCGAAATTACAAGTAAGAAAAATTACAGAATCTATTAATTTTCCATAATTCATAGTTAAACTTCTTACAATACTTTACTAAGTTTTCAAATCATACTTAGTTATCTTTTCAAAAATAACTATATCATTTAACTTTCAATTCCAAATCAAAGTTTAAGTTTTCAAAAATTTTCCAAATTTTCTCAAAATTTTCTAACGCCTTAAATTTCCGGAAAAATTCGCCATAGTCTCCTTTGCGCGGCTCGATCCGAAAAAAAAAATGACAGTATATATATCACAAATATACATCTCATTAAGTAATGAGGCATCCCGCAGGGAAAAAGTGTAAAAGTACGGTATGTAATCCGAGATATGTACCTTATATTTTATTAGCGAGCCTATACGGCTAATATAGCGCAAAAGCGAGCTCCAAATGCGAAGCAAACGCGATCGGCACCTACTAATCACTCAACAAACAGCATGAGAACCATGCATATAGATAATAATCTCAATATACAACATATAGCAACATAATAACTATATATGTCACATAACAAATGCAACTAAACAACAAATGCAATATATATTCAACCATCAACCAATTATCATCCAACTAACATTCATAACCAATACTATTCATTTATATACAATGAAATAGGTTTTCAATTTAAATCATATTTGATTCATATACAGTGGATGTTCTTACTAACATTCATTCTCAATTAGTTTATATTCACTAATTCATATTCAAGTTGGTCCACTTCCAAATCAAATTCAATCTTATTCAAATTTACTTACCTCTAATTTGAATTCAATTTACTTTAGCTTTCCATTTCATCAACACTTAATGAATTTTATTTACAATCAATCAACTAACAATCATATAACAATCAATGAATATATAATTACAACCAAATTCCTTTACTTATCAATTGGTTTAAATTAATTGATTTTTCATTCAATCTATTCATTCAATTCAATTACAACAGTTGAATTTCATTTATATAACTCAAGTTCACATTTATCAATCAATTCAGCTTCTAAATTCTAAAGTAACTTTTTATTTAACTTTACATTCACTTTTACTTTCAACTCATATTCATAAATATATTCACATAGTTTCACTTCTTATATATATAAGTTTATTTCACAATTGTAAATCACTTTAATTATAATTCAATTCTTATAATTCTTTTTGCTTATACAATTATTCTTAAATTTAGATTATTCAAACAGCCAAACAATCAACTTATATACACTTTAATAATTCTGAAAAATTATTCTTTATATATAAAATATAATCAAGGTAAAATTATTTCATTTACCAAATTTAAAAATCAATATTATGTCGGTTTATCTTGTTTAAGAGTTTAGAAACTCCTATCTACGATAGTTAGCTAGACTACATCGACTGGAATCTATAAACAATCAACCGATAAGTCAACACAATACAAAACAATTTTATATATTCACTAACAAATACGCTCTCATAGCTATTATTACACTCAAATTCATTCTAGAGTACTGCTGACTCTATCTCTAATGAATAATACCCAACAGAACCACAGTTGTCGCTTAACCATAAGCTCTGATACCAGATGTAAAGAGCCGTAAACCCGTATTCCTTGAATAGACACTAATCTCCTTTGTTTAATTCAAGATGAACGAAAATACGAACCCTTAGGGGTTTTAAGAAAAAGAAAAGAAAAAGGCAGAAGAAGAGAGGAAAGAAGATAGAAAATTTTAAAATAGAAGAAAAGAGAAGAGAAAGGAAACAGAAAAACAGAACGGAATAGGACGGAACAGAAAACAACAGAACGATAACAGAATCTCACAATTCGCAGCGGAACAACATATAATAATAAATGAATAATCTTTAAACAAAGAACTATATCAGTTATTACATTACATTTCATTACATCATATCATCAGAGTATACAACAACAACAAATAGTGCAGCGGAAAAAGAAATACTATATAGGTAATATGCCATGCCATCCAGCTTGCCTCCAGCAATTCCAGAATATCCTGATAAACCTTACTCTTGACTGCCCGTGTGAAAATTGGTGGGCACCCAGAGTTTAGGAAGGAAAACAATAAACTCCAAGTCAGTCATGTGACTGGTGTGAGAACTCAAAACAGTTTATTTATCTTTAAAATCAAAAATAGAAGAATATTTTTATTTCAATTCGCAATGCTTTTAAAAATGAGACTACCATAAGGCCTCCCGCACACACACACATGCAAACGCAGAATCGGAGGAGATTTCTCCTTATGATAGTCAAAGATGCTTGATACGCATTTAAAATAACATTTGATATTATTACTAGTGCATAGTGTAGAAAAAATTCATTTCGAAAGTAAAGATATAAATCTTAGCCAACATAGACATTTCGAACTATGCCTACTATAGCTACCATCCAAACAGTGGTGACCACCATAAGTGAATAATAGGTTCTACAACTAAAACCGTACAAGTTTCGTATTGTTTCTTTGGATTTCCAACAAATGGTCAGGCCAAGAAACTTCCCATTGCCACATGAGAATGCCTCTGGAAAGACATCCCCGAGAACCAAACCGGAACTCTGCCAACACAAGGCCGGGTTACCCCTAACTGGGTAACTACTGACACGAGCACGCCATTCCCCGATCGTAAACGACCTTTCTCACGGGATCCCGATAGCCAACAACCACAAAGTAATAAATTCGTAGTAACCACATAGGTTAAATATCTGGGCCCCATACCATGATACCACCTCTATCCAGAAGGAAATGTACATACCCTAAAGGGTGCTACCATTCATAACCTTGCTGCATCTTTCCTGTTTTGACCATTTCCGGGGTGTGAGGTTCGACGAAGTCACGTCCACAAAAACATACTTTATACAAAATCCATGCTTTGGGTCAACAAACGATCAACACAATGATCACCAAGATAGACGATCAAATAAACGATCCTATCACAATAATCAACACAATGATCATTTCAGCATCACTCAGCATATCACATTACCAAATTGGGAATATATCGCTGATAACTTCAACTATATAACCTCTGAGCTCGTATGTCTCAGAGAAGGGTGTTAAGCTAAAAGAATAAATTCTTTGCCACCAACAGAAATATATTTGAAAGAAATCGGCTTTATATCTCAACTTGTAATGTCAGACACACAATCCATACAAGTCTGTTCCGGGCTCGAACAAAACAGAAGGCACTTACAAAGAAGTCCTTGCAATCCGGATATTCACAATCCTGATCGGATTCACCATCACATATGGAGAACTCTATACCGGAGCAACTCGGTGCAGAGTAAATCGACAGGTCATCCTATCGCTCTCGCAAATACCGGGTCTTCAACACCGATCTTCAAATGCAATTATAACGACGTATCACATATTCGGAATGGGTTATACGACCCCATGGTCCTTTCCCGGTTAACCCGAATAGTGAGCGCTTATTCAAAAATAAGTGTAGCATTCACATTCAAACAAATCACATCAATTACCCATTCAAAGGGAAATATTGATAGTCGGTTATTGAACTATCAATTGATATGCACACATCACCAGATTCCAAATAATTTTCCAAATTATTTACTTTCCAAAATATCTTTACAAGATATATAATTTTCACACATCAAAAAAAAAATCAATATTTATTTTCAAACAAATTCCACTTTCCTTTATAAATTCAATAGTGAATTTATATTTCAAAATATCCATGCATATCATTTCAATTATTCATTTTCAATTTATCTTCAAAAAAAGATAAACTCTAAATATCACTTCATATTGGAAAACATTTCCATACTTATTTAATAAGTAATTCACAAATTTTATTTATTTTCAACACTTAGAAAATATTCAATATACTTAAATCGAAATTAAGTATATATTTCATTCTTTAAGGAAATCATTCTCTTAAACATATTTATTTGGGCCAAAACGAATGTTACGTAAAACATCGTTACGACAACCCAAAATCACTAGTATAGGGATTCGAAATTAAAATAGATATATAAATCCCAATACTATACAAAACATTTCCTTTCGGAAATCATTTACTATAACAACAGTGTTATAGTCCATTATTTCCTTTTATTTCTCAAAAACGTCTATTTCAACAATTAATGTTGAAATCTATGGTTTCGAATCTCAACACATTTTAAAACTTTGTTAGATCGTTTTAATTCAATTTAAACATCTCATTCAAACATTTTCTTTAACATATTATTCACTATTCAAAAATGTGAATATTCTTTGTTAACAAATTTCATCCTTTTTATTCATTTTATTTCAAAGGATTATTCACTATTCAAAAATGTGAATATAACTCCTTTAATATGTTCCAACAATTTTCTTATCAAAATAAGTCATTTGCGAATTTATAAAACAACGTTTATAAATTCCATTTCTATTTATTTATAAAAACTTCCTTTTTATAAATTCTTTTATTAACCTATTCCAGTTTATAACTCAATCATAAACTAAAAGTTCATATTATAAGTCAAATGCTTATAAAACGATTATTTTACAAAATCGTTCTTTTTAACTTCCCAAATTATAAATCTTATAACTTATAAGATTCATTCATTTATCCAAAATCATTATTTTAATAACTTAATAAATTTTATAAACCTACTGCTTATAAAATTCCATTAATAACTTCACCGTATAAAATCCTATAAATTCCATTCAATTATGAAATTCATTTTCACTTCATTCAAACACTTATAAAAACTCGTTTTATAACGTCCATATCTCAATTTATAAATATCCATTTATAAATCTCTTAATATAAATCAATTTATATTATCCTTTTAAAACGTCTTTAATATCCTTTATTATTTCACCATTTTGATTCATAAAATAATTAAATTTTATAAATCCTATATTTAAACTTTTCACAATTATTCCAGAAATCCCAATTTAACTATTTTATAAAGTCATTAATTCCTTATTTTCAAAAATCAGCTTTCAACTATATTTCTTAAAAATCATAATTTTTATAACTTTAAAAATTATAACGTTTATTTATTTATAATGGATCAATTCCAAAATATAGTATATTCTCAAAAATCAACTTTAAAAATCATTTTTAAAGTTCCAAATTTGGTCCAATGATGCTACACCCCAAATAGTCAATCACGACTACAACGATATCATATATCAATATGATAATCAATCAAATATCAAAATATTTGAAATTAAATAAAAACTGTTGAGGAATCCAGTTGGATCCCTCCAACCTGTTTTCCTGCATCCACAAACATTAGCACAATACCAATTTCGCTCCAGTATGAAATTATCGCGGTATATGTTCTTATTAAATATTATCCGCTTAATAACGGCGTAATAGGGTCTCATCCGCTAAACAAAAAATGCGGGGAATCAACAACTGCAATATATACATATGCCAATATATATATATATATTGATATTATATATAATACCAATTTCACTGTTTATGAAATATTCGCGGTATATGTTTTTAATAAATAACATCCACTTACTAACGGCGTATAATGTCTATTTTAACAATCAATAGATATTCATCAACATTAAAACATGCATTCAAATATTTTAAATCTAACTATTTAAAATAAAATCGAAACTGATTCGATTGAGTGAGAAGTTCTCACCTTGATTTTATTTCCGTTTTAGCGATTTATTTCGAATAAAATTAAACGGACGTTTAATTTTACCCAAAATTCTCACTAACTCCAAATGACTCCAAACAAACTCCATCGCATAGTGCTCGTCCATACGATTCCAACGCAACTGGTTTCGCGCGTTTTCGACCTCGTATGAAAAAGTTATGAATTATTGAAGTTACACGTATTTAACTTACAAATTTACAACATAATTAATAAATTATAAACCTAAACTAATCTGGGCCATAGATCTCAACTCCTTTGCATCATGACCGTCCCTATCATCTTCCATCCTCTCGTGTTCATCTCCAGACCATCACACGCGTAAGAACCCACCATCACCAAATTAGGTTTTAGAAATTCGACCTCATTTCTCGACGAAATCTCATCAAACCACCTTCATCTCGAAGCTCTCCACCATAGCCATGCTCGGCCTGAAGGACAACAAGCTCGGCCATCCCTGTAGCATAGAAACGCGTGCGCAACAGCCCAAGGACGCGGGCCTGTAGCTTCCTCCACACGACTCCGTTTCCGATCATAACCGTTGAATCTCTAGCTCTCATCGCCCTCTTCAATTCTCTAGTTGAACATTCCTGCTAATTCTTGATGGATTTGGAGATTTGGAGGGAGGAAGTTCGTGAGTTTCTGGCCGCTCAGGGAGGGTGGCGGCTGCAGTATGAATTAGGGTTTTATTTCTTTTTTTATTTATTTTCTAAATGAAGGGTAGGGGCTATTTATAAGGAACGAGCGACACTATTCATCCCGGAAATTCCAAACTCCGATTTACGCGCCGTAACCAGCGTTTCTAGGGTTTACCCCGCGTTCCGGACACAATGGAACAGGTTTCGGAAGCTAATTCGGAAGTATGTGCGAGTTATGGCTATAAACGCTCAATTTGAATTAAACCGATTTAAGCGATTTTCTAGGCGTTTTAATTTGTACCGGACAAACGGTAAATCCAATCGACTTGAAATTTGAAACCTTACAATAATATCACATTACGGATCCAATGAAGCTGGTTTCGTCGAAATCCGAGACTTTTTGAAAAATGGCTATTTTCACTCGTCAAATTTAAATTAAAAATAATTCGATGCGTTTCGAGCTGCCACGATCAAACGATAGCTCCGATTGACACGAAATTTGAAATCCGGTAATAACTAACTATTACGGATCCAATAGAACTAGTTTCGTTCAATTCTGAGACTGTTCAAAAATTGACTATTTTCACTAGTCGATTTAAATATTAAAATATTCAATTTTCACAAATTAACTTTTAAATCGATTTTAAAAGTTCTAAAATATCGTTCTAACTCCCATATGATAAAATAAAATTTTACAAATCATTTCCTATCATATTTAACTATATTTTCAATTATTTCCATAATTTAACATATTAAATTATCGATTTAATTATCCAATTAAATTCAATAATTCAAATAAAAATTTATTTGACTTATAAATTCACTTTTTAATATTTAAAATTAATTAAATATTCAAATTTTAATTTCTAAAAATTCTGGGTCGTTACAATTCATTTTCTGATTGGATGCATCTGTGTCTAGAAATTAGAGATGATGGTGTTGGCTTTAGGTTTGGTGGCGATGGACCTTGCAATAGATGGGAGATGGCCAAGGTGGTTGTGGTTGTTTTGAGCTCGTGAAGACATTTCGGTGTTGTGATGTAATAGTATTGAATGCTGGATATGACAAAGTCGGGACAAGTTGTTTTGGGAAGGTGAAGTAAAATTCTATAATTGCCACTGAATTTTTGTTTATGTTTTGAACCTGGTAAATTCCAATCGTAGTAACTTTTACAAACGACCTCCGCTTTATGGATGGTTTGTTGCATTGGGTTCAATGCGATATTCCAGATATTAAAGCATATAGCTCGTTTGTTTTGGGACTTTTTGTGAAAGCGGCTTGGTAGGATTTAAAAGTCATAGTATTTATATTTTAAAGCACTAATTGGATATTCGCCATATACTTATACCATTGAGATAGGACTATGTGTTATTTACCACTGTTTGGACACTTTGGGTGATATACGTTCTAGTTTAGTTAGTCATGAACTTGTTATATTGTTGGACCATACTTCCCTTTTTCTTATAGCTTAAAAGTAAGCCTTTTTTTGTTAAGTTATATTTAAACTCCAAATTTGGATTTCCTTTATCGTAACATTTGTCTCTTTTTTTTCTAGTGAGCCTGAAGGAATGATGCTCTCAAACCATGAAGGAGGTCCGATCAAAGTTGTGTTATTCTGATAGAGATGCTTTTTTGATTCTAAATGATCAGAATCTTAAGGATCATGGGCTCATCTGACAATATTAGTCAATTTTCTCAAGGATGAAGAAGAATTACATTCTAAGACAAAACTGGCACTAGCACCAAGGAAGTGTTTTCCTCCATAGATCGGTCAAGGCACTTGACATCTAAAGAGGGTTCTTTTGCACCTGAGATTGAAGTAGATGATTAAACGACTTTCGCTCAAGCTTTTGAAGTTCTAGAAAGAGGCGATCCTTATGGTTCTTTTGATGGAATGGACTATGCTTTCAATGTTATTGGGGGTTTTCATATTTTGGGAATTTACTAGAGGATTCCGAGTTCCAAATTTATGATATGTTGTGCTTTCCTTCATCTTCCAATTTTGAGCTTAAGTTACTTCCTTTTGGCTTACATCATACATTTATGCCGCTGTGTCATTTATCACTACGTCTACTAATTTATAGCTTACCCTAAAATTGATTACTATTTTATAAACCAGGTGTTGGTGTTATCACTTTGCAGAGCTCATTTCTCTTCCTTCTACCACTACTTATGAATCTATGATTACTTACTTTTATCATCCATGTAGCGGCCCGCTAATTTGACACATCAAGTATTAATTCATTTTCAATAATAAAAAAACTTAACAGGTGATAAAAGACATTTTTTAGCAGAGTTATCTTTTGGAGAAGTTTGTATTTTCATTTTTTTCAAAATATTTAAGAAATGATTTTTTATATATAATATGTTATGGTTTAGATATGTTGATCGATTTGGGTATTTTTGGGCCCAAGAATCTTTTAGACCAATGAACCTAAATATTCACTATAAATATGTACTAGTTTTAAACCCAGGCATAATCATCTATTTTTTCTCTATAATTCTAAAATCCTTCTTAGTTACATTTTAACGGTGGATAATGTTTTCTGATTTAAGGTTATCCAAAGTTTTATTATGTTCAACTATCACTGAATTAAGAATCGAATGTTTCGTTCGACGAGATGAAGAGACGACAATAATTCATTTTCTGATTTGGTGCATCTTTGTCTAGAAATTAGAGACGATGGTGTTGGCTTTAGGGTGGCGGCGATGGCCTTTGCAATATATGGGAGATGTCCAAGGTGGTTGTGGTTGTTTTGATCTCATAAAGACATTTCGGTGTTGTGATGTGGTAGTATTGAATGCTGGAGATGAAAAAGTCGGGACACGTTGATTTGGGAAGATGATGTAAAATTATATAATTTCCACTGAATTTTTGTTTATGTTTTGAACCCGATAAATTCCAATCGTAATAACTTTTACAAACGACCTCCGCTTTGTAGATGGTTTGTTACATTGGGTTCAATGCGATATTCCACACATTAAAGCATATAGCTCGTTTGTTTTGGGACTGTTTATGAAAGTGGCTTGGTAGGATTTAAAAGTCGTAGTATTTATATTTTAAAGCACTAATTGGATATTCGCCATATACTTATACCATTGAGATAGGACTATGTGTTATTTATCACTTTTGGACATTTTGGGTGATAGACGTTCTAGTTTAGTTAGTCATGAACTTATTATATTGTTGGATGATGAAAATTTTATGATAATTAATTATAGATTTAGAGAAAATAACTAATTAATTAGGATTAAGTTTTAATGGTTTACATGAGATTAAATAAGATTATTTAATAAACTTAAGTAAATATTTGTCAATGGTGATTATTGATAAATTATACAAAATAAATGTGTTAAATTTAGTAAAGTTATTGTTTATGAGTCTCTTAGGAAATCCATAAATGATAACAAAAATCTACTTTTAAAGTAGATTTGAAAAAGTTATTATTCATAAATTAAATTGGAATTTAACAAATTATAATATGACTTTTGGTAAACTATTATTATTTTTTAATTATATAGTAATGGTTAAATATAAGAGAATTTGGAGATAGATTGACATTGTTTGAGATATAGTATATTGAGTTTTCTCAAAAATTGAAACGAGTACTATTACTACTCTTGGATAAATAATAATGTGACTGCTTCTATAATGTTTATTGGAAAATGATATTATTATTATTATTTAAATTAAATAAAGATGAAAGTTTGGAGTAATAGTAAAGAGATGATTTCAGAAATATTTTGAGTTAATATAATTATTTTTGAGATAGTTAATAATACGTTTAAGTTTTTAAAAGTGAAATATAATAGTTCAAAAATAACTAAATTGGGATTATTATTATTTTAGGTGGAAAAGAATAAAGTGATCTGAAAAGGAATTTTATGGAAAAACTATCATTTTCAGGAAAAATAATGGTAGTATGCTTTACAATGTTGTTTTATTATGTTGATGTACCAAAAATAAATGTTATCATGTGCTAATATTTGTGGCTACAGGAGAAGAGCAGGTCTAATTATGGATGTAGAGCTACTCGATCTCAAAAGTGTGCGTAGGCAGCACGGGATCTGTTAAGCTAGGCTAGGGTGCGTAACATTATGGCATAGTCCAAACTAGTTTATCACCTTTCCCCTTTTCCTTTTTGTGTTTATATACATTATAATTTTATTTATATTTCATAAGTTCGTAGACAAGGGCAGGAAAAATTGAAGGTGGTGAGTTTGTTATTTATCTTTACATTTTGTTTGAGTTATATATATTTATTAAGATCTATTCATTTTTTCCAACATATTGATTAAATTTTGATGTAATGTGGATGTACTTGAACGTCGGATAAGTCATTTTTACTACTGATTATTGTATGTAATGTTATGCATCTAAATGTTTATCAACATTATTCCACCTAAGGTTCTTCCCTAAGATCGTATCTTTAGTTTTTAGGTGTACAAAGTAATATGGGCATTTCACTCTATCTTTATTGGAACTGCTTATTGCCCTTTACCTTCCTCAATGGATGTCATCACCTTTATGACTAGCTCATTAAGGTAATTCTTATACCCTGCAAATGTAAACATATGTTATAATAATATTATATTTTATAGTTATGTTATAATCATATGTATTTCTATAGGTGTAAATCATGTGATGAAGGGGATACTATAGAAGATTAGTTGGTTGCGAGCCGTGCAAAAGTTGAAGTGCACGAACATAAGAAGCTACCCATGAGAGAAATAAATTGTTAAAGAAGAGTATTAAAAGCTAAGATAAAGAAGGACTTTACGAAGAGGAAAGATGCAAATTTAATCCATTTTTTCATATTTAGGGGAAAAGATATCATTAAGTTGGGATAATGAGCGAGATTTTTCTCAATGTGCCAAGACATTCTCAATCTTGCATAATAGATAATAACGAGGAAAATTCCCGACGAGATAGAAGCCTTCACTGTAGTTTATCTTCTTCATGGGCTAATCTGACTAGTTCTCTTTAGGGTCTGAGATCCATAGATATTACATCATTGTCATCCCCACCACATACTTCCTTGATTTCTCCAAAATCTAGATGCTGGTTTGATTTAAGTGATGTTCCTTGGGGTCTTTAGGTTGTTAATACCACGGGATGGTTAAATCTTGTTGCACTTAAAGTGGGGGACTACATTGGCATCCTACGGAAAGTAAGGAAAATTAAGCATGCACTCTAAAGAATATAAGTGCGACTAATGATCACATTTGTCGCCAAAATAAAGAAATCGATGAACTCAAGATGCGAACCAGTAATTTAGGACCTACTTAAGTTTGTCTTTGATGCTCAAAAGGAAATACGTAATATTCTTAGTGAATTGAAAAGTGAAGATGCATCACTGGAGAAATAGAGATTTGTTGTGAATTTGGTAAGCAGAAATTACAAGAAGTTGAAAGAGAGATGTTGGAGCTCTTGGCATCTAGAGATGATTTTACTAAGAAGTTGAAGGCAATTCAAGTCGAGGTTGACAAAGAGGATGCTACTTTTAATAAGATTTTTTATCATTTAAAAAAGAATAATTAAGCTGGGCATGTTGAGTATCTTCTGTTGGATCAAGTATGTTTGGTAGCACGTAAAATGGATAATTTTAAAAATTCCATGAATACATATTTATCGAGCTTGTATAAATAACTAGTATGTAGCCGTGTCGATGGCACGGGTTCAGATTTTTCTTGACATAACCTACAGTATGAATATGTGTAATTTGATTGGTGGTAAAGTTGCTAACAACATGAGTAGTAAGAATTTTTTTCGAATCTTAAAACGGATACAACATGCACCTAATTTTTTTTCATTTTGTACAACATGAAAACCAATAGATTATAGCAATAGAATGAATTCACTTGATTGGGAATCCGTATAATAAAAGTGTAGGGACAATAAAAATTTAACACTAGAAAACTGAATTTTCTTCTACAATGAAAGGTTTAACAATCAATTAAGAAAAAGCATAGAGGTTTCATGCTATCTCAATTGTGTGATGACAATAATGAAAATGTAGACTTGTAGTTAATTAGAGTGAACAAAATAAAGGATGTTGATGAGTTTGTCCATGGCAATAGCATTATCTTTGTTCCTGATCTTCTGTAGTGGAAATAAAAACCTGAAAAAAATGAATATTTATATTATTTTGTAGAAATATATAGGATGGTTTATTAAAAGTGAACTTTTGAGTAAACAACAATGTGCGTTTTTCGTCTGACCTTTCATGGAGAATCTGTAACGACCCGTAATTTCGCTACTTAGAAAATGAGAGATTTTGTTCGATTTAAATTTAAAAAGGATTATAAATCTTAAATAATATGTTATATATAATAAATAATTATCTATTCTTGTAGTTAATAAATTAAAAAGTATAAATTTGGATTTTTGAACAAATCGACAAAAGTTAAAAATAAATAAAGGCTTAAATAAATGAATTTAAATATCCATTTAAATAGGTAAATCTTATTTAAAACATATAATAAAGATAGTAAAAGTATGTTAAAAGATTTAAAAGTTTGTTAATAATCGTTTTACAAAAATAACCAAAATTTGTTGTATTTTGACGGTTTTACATACACTGTAAAATTAGAGATTTTGATACTAATTAAATATGTTTTTAAAATATAAAAAGACATGTTTAAATTTATTATAGAATTAAAAAGTTCGTTTTAAAGGTTGATTTACTTCAATATATAGCTTAATAAAAAGGACAAATTTTGACTGTAAACTTTGTTGTCAAAAACACCGTTTTCAACCAAAACAAGTTGTTGCAACTTGATACATTTTCTAACTTTTAAATACAAGTTTATAAACTATATAAGCATTCTACATTTAGCACTAAAAACAAAAAGAGTTTACTTTTGAAAATATTTACATAAATGTATGAAAAGTAAAAAGTATGATTTGACAAATTTAAAAATTATTAAAGCTTTTATAAAACAACATCATTACTCTACTTCACATCTTATTAATAAGATGTTATGCTTATACACATAAAAAGAGCAAGTGGAGAAGTGAAAAGAAAGCTAATTTAAGGAATTAATGATACATACATCTATGCATTTAATGCAAATCAAATGAATGCAAAGTCTCCTCTTTAAACACAATCTAAGAAAGAAATGATAAGTAATCATTTCTATTTATTACCATCACCATTAATACATATCAAATCGCTCTTTTTCACATAAAATAAAAGTATATTTAAATCCAAAAATGAAGAGGGTATTAATGTCATTTACCACTAAAGATGTTCACTTATAAATACAACCACACATCTCTTCATTTCCACTACACTTTCATTTCATAAAAATTTCCAAAAACCTTCTCTACTTCCACAATTTCCCTTCTACCTTCAAGTTACCACCTCCATACTCCAAATCATCACCTTACATCACCTTACACAAGCCAAACTACCACCTATCCACCTCCTCCTTACCCAAAACCCACGCCTACCCTTCCCTTCACCCACGGCCGAGCTACCCTAAGCCCAAGCCGAGCACCACCTCACCAAACTCGAGCTCTACCCCCTAGGCCGAGCACCACCTCACCAAAACCAAGCCTGTACATTCCTACCCTTTCCTACACCCCTATACCCCAAGGCCACACTCTCTCCTCCTTCCAAAAAACGCTCACGTCCTCCATATAAAAAAAAGAAAAAAAAGAGAGAAGAAAAGGAAAAAAAGAAAGAGAAAAGAAAAAGAAAGGAAATCAAAAGCGTTTGGAAAGGAAACGGCAAAATGCGAGACGTTGGAAATAGCACGATAGCGTGAGATGGAATCTTGCGTTAAAGTTTGACGGAGTGGATATGAAGGTGAGAAATTCTAACCGCTTTTTGAATTATATTGATTATCATGCTTAGATGTTATGTTAGATAATCACTATTTGGTGATATGGATGTTTGGTTGATTGTTTGGATATGTTGGATAATCCGTAGTAATGTTATGACATTTACAGTATTGAATATTTTAATGTTATATGATTGTTGTATGGCTGTGATGATAATTTGGACATCAAATTTCTATTAGTTTAGTAATCCCTTTGTTTAAAAAGACCATATTTTAGTAATATAAGATATTGTGGAAAAATAAGTCACTTTTCATTTAGAACTGAAATTAAAGTTAAAATGAAAGAGAATTTGAAATTTGAAGTGAAACGGATTTGAAAAGGATAGTTAATTAGAAATTGAAATTAAGAAGAATAGTGAAATTGAAATTGATTTTGAAAAAGTGAAGTTTAGTTTGAAGTTGAATGAAAGTTTAAATTGAAATTAGATTTAAATCTAAGTTTTAAATGTGTTTAATTTGAAGTTAGAATTGAAATTGAATTGAAATTGGAATTTAAAATTTAATATTAAAATAATGGGAATATAATAATATTATAATGTGGTAATAGTGAAAATATATTTTAAATACTTTAAAAAGTGAAATTATTGATTTAAAATGATTCGTAATGATTTTATAAGTGTTAAAATCCAATTTGAATAGATTATTTCAAATATTTCGCGATTTCGCGCCAAAAAGTTCAAATGAATGTATAGAGTGAAATATGACTCGGAATTCTTCGAGATAAGATAATTCCGGACTATTATATCCATATCTTCTAAACGAAGAAAGAAAATCAAAGTTACGATAGGTAGATTTTGAAATAAGTCCAAATCAATTTTTCAAAAAAATCGCGCTAGTGCAGTTTAGTGACCATAACAGGAAATCTGTTTAAATGAACATTTTTAATTATAGAAAAATGTGAAATAAATTTGATAAATCTATTTAAATTATTTAAAATAGATTCGGATTGGAAAATATGAATTATCGAATGTTTAAAAGTTATTTTAATCAAATAAGCTTGTACTGCACTTTACGCAGCACTTTTATGCTGTGAATTGTATAATTTTTGGAATATGAGTTTAAATGTAATGACGTTTTCCAGAATCAATTGTGAATATATTAAAAAAGGATAATTAAGCGTTTTGAAAGATAATTTGGAATATTTATAAGCAATTCCAAAATAAGTTGAAAAATCTGAGTATGCGGAAACGACTAGTACAATTGTCCCGCCTATGAGATCTAGGAAGATAAAACAAGGTGTTTAACTAAGGTTAGGGATGGAGCAACCAGTGCCCGGAACTTACCTAGCCTATGTTTTCTTTTCTTAGGCAAGGGGTGGAGCAGATTGAAGGGAAAACCCGGATGCTCTTAAATAAAAAGATTGTATTAAGTTTTGAATTAAAATAAGATTTGTATTATCCAAAAGTTAAGCAATTTCCAAAATGAATGATTTCTATGATCCTGTTGACCCAAAAATGTTTGCTAGGATTGATTTAGGGTTTGTCGTAAACGATGTCTTCAATAAAATTGTTTTTGACCCGCTTAAAAGTTAAGGAATTTGGATCAAGAATTAAGGAAATTTGAGATATTTTCCAAAAGCAAAAGAATTAATTACTTAGAATTATCCTAAGTTAAAAGAAAGAGATTTCGAAATCATCCGAAAAGAATTAAAGTGAAAAGAGACTTAATAAATCCTATATACTCATATTCACTTTTACCGATAACTAGATTTCGAAGGAACCGGAGTCGGATTTGGTTAATTCCTATCCGAAAACCACTTCGAACCAATGTATACGTTCGAACGTGAAGACATGTTGAAGATGGTGATTGAAGACCGTGGATCTTCCTAGCGTGAAGACTACTTGTTGAATATGCTCTGGTTGGCCCCCATTATAGAGTTATTTATAGCAGTGGTCTTTTCGTGATGGAGATTTTGCGGATTGCAAGGGCTTCTCGCCTAGTAATGGCCAAGGAAAGCGCCTTTGGTTTGTCCTGTTCCTGGACAACTTGTATGGAAGTTTGTCTGACATTGCATTTCTAACGAATACGTACATTGGGTTTTACAAACGTACATCAGTGGTGGCGGAGAAGGCAACTTCTCTTAGCTTAACACCCTCCTTGAGACATACGAGCTCAATGGTTGTATTTTTGTGAAAGGCAATTAGTAGTTAAACGAAAATGGCAATGTGGCATTCAAAGATGTGATGTGTGCTGTGAGAAAAGGTAATCATTTTCCTCAAGCCTCATCAAACCGGAAATGACCGAAACAGGATTAGATGCAGCAAGGCTAAGTGGGTCATTCTCAATTAGGATATGGTCATCCTCTTCTAGATATATTTCTTCCCGCTATGATATCGGGGTGTAATTAATGTGGTGTATGTTAGAGGGCCCTCGATAAAGGTCGGTAACGACCGGAGGATGTCATATTCGGTACCATCTAGTTATAGAGGTGGGCCGGTCTTGTGTTGGTAGAGGATCCTTTGTGATGGTACTCGGGACATCCATCTAGAGGTGTACCCCTTTCGGAAGGTAAATCACGTGCCTGGTCATTTATATGGAAATCTATTCTCCAATAAGAACCTACGGTTTTGTTTGTAGAGCCTAGTATGCTGAAATTTAATCAATGTAACAATTTCGGCTAAGATTAATAAGTTTATTTGCAAAGGTTTTCAAAGAATGTCATTAGAAATAATATCAAAGGTTTTGATATAAAAGTGTTTTAGTTATCGTAAGGTAAATACATGTCCGTGTTTATGTGTGGACTTGTCTTACGAGATACTCTTTCTTTTCAAAGGATTTTTATCCAAAGGCTAATATATGACACTGTCATTTATTATTGAGTTTATCTCACGCTGGTTTATCAAACCTGATCCGGGTATTTTCAACACTCGGGTCAGATCCGAGTAGTTTCAGGTTTAGTCGAAGATGGTTGGAGTTTCCAGAAGAGAGCTGGAGATATTGATCGACATATGGACCCACAGAACTTCGCTTCACTTTGTTGGGAGTTCGAGTTCTTAAGACAAAGGAAGTTCTCAGGATCAGAAAAGATTATAGAAGTTAAGAATTGGTTAAGCAAATGTGATGAGCTCCAGTGTAGCATGGTAAGCTTCATCCATGGATCATTTAGGGAAATGATAAGCAATACCCTAAAATTCAAAGATGTTGTTCTACAGCCGACTACTGAAGCACCGGTCAAGAAAATAAGGAAACAGAAGGAAGAAAAACCTGTTCGAAAAGATATACGCTGCTTTAAGTGTAAGAAGCTAGGACATTTTCTACATGATTGCCCTAGAACAAAGAAGAAACCCAAAGCCCCAAAAGGGAAGGAAAAGTGTTGTTATTGGTGCAAAGAATTAGGACATATAGTCAAAGAATGTAAATTAGGAGCAAACATCAAGACCTTTAAGAAAACTGTCCCCAAGAGTTGTTATTACTACCACATTTTAGGACGTATCGCCAGAGAATGTCCAATGCTCAAGGCGGCAGAACCGCCGAGGCCTTTTGTTACCCTTACTCATCCACCAACTGCTGCAGAAAAAGGGATAGTGGAAGTTTAAGTTAGTTAAGCATGTATAAGTAAGCCTTATCTAAGTATTTTTAACGGTAGGACTTTTTGTAAAACTTTTTGAGTGTACTTCTTAGAAGTCACTTAGTATGAATGTATTTTGGAATCAATATATAAGCTACAATTTTCTATTTTGTCAATGTCCAAATTCTGCTAGAACCCATTAGGGAAAAAAAGATGATGATGATACTAATTAAGTAAGAAGCGCTTAATAAAATAAAAATAAGCTAAAAATGGAATCTTTGATAGAAAATGACAACTAATTTTAAGTTCTCATAAATAAAATTGTAGAAACCAACCAAGGCCGAAAGACTAGCACTTAGGCAAAGATTAAGGGAAGCCTTAGCTAAATACGAAGATTTGGAAGTTGTTGATACGCCGATCATGAGTGATGAGGAAGATATACCAGTAGGAGGACCCTCGGGTATAGTACCGGGATCATTTAACCACCCGATAGATATCTCCGACGATGAGGAGTTGATAGTTGTTCCAGATATTGAGGATGTGTTGCCTGTAGACATAGAGATCGATGTAGGAGCGGAGGCAGATGACGAGGCAGAGGATGAGGCAGATGACTGGATGTTAGATCCATTGAGTGACGATGAGGAACCGGAGGAAGACGAACCTATGGAGGAGTCCATGGAAATCGAGCCACTGATCGAAGAGCCCTTGAAGGTAGAGACGGAAGTCTCAGGGACTTACGATGCTAGGTTTTACGAGGAAGATGATTCAGAAGACGATGAGCAGATTATTTAGGATATGGGTATGCCCATTCAGGAGATAGGATCTCCCATTCCGATGGTAGATGAGGATATTGATTTAGAGGATATTGAGATAGAGCAGCATGAGTCATGGTTCCCGGGAGGCCAGTAGTGGCAGCCATTAGGGTGGGACATAGTTCCAGAGATAGATGAGGAGGAGCCGGTTGAGGAAGATGAGGAACCAGAAGAGATAGACTTAGATGCACCATCAGAGGGTTCATCCGATGATTAGTGTTTCATTTTGGGATATTTTGGGGTTGTTGTATTATAACAGTTGTGATTATCTTAAGTATGTAGTACGCGCTAGTATATGGGATGTAATCTTTTTTGTATGATATTTTGGGTTGACTAATATAGATAGTTGACTTACCTCAAGTGTGTAGTACACACTCAGGTTAGGACCATGATGAATGATTGTACTTTTTGATCGGTATTTAGTGATAGTATTTCCTTTGACTATATTGTTGACCGTTATAGTACTGTATCTTTGATTTCATTTCGAGGACGAAATGCTTTTAAGTAGGGGAGAATGTAACGACAAGTAATTTCGCTATTTCGAAAATGAGAGATTTTATTCGATTTAAATTTAAAAAGGAGTGTAAATCTTAAATAATATGTTATATATAATAAATAATTATCTATTCTTATAGTTAATAGATTAAAAAGTATAAATTCGGATTTTTGAACAAATCGACAAAAGTTAAAAATAAATAAAGGATTAAATAAATGAATTTAAATATCTATTTAAATAGGTAAATCTTATTTAAAACATCTAATAAAGATAATAAAAATATGTTAAAAGATTTAAAAGTTTGTTAATAAGCGTTTTACAAAAATAACCAAAATTTGTCGCATTTTGACAGTTTTACATACACTGTAAAATTAGAGATTTTGATACTAATTAAATATGTTTTTAAAATATAAAGAGACATATTTTAATTTATTTAAAGTAGTAAAAAGTTCGTTTATTGATTGATTTACTTCAATATATAGCTTAATAAAAATGTCTAATTTTGACTGTAAACTTTGTCGTCAAAAACACCATTTTCAACCAAAACAAGTTGTCGACAAGTTGTTGCAACTTGATACATTTTCTAACTTATAAATACAAGTTTACAAACTATATTAACATTCTACATTTAGCACTAAAAACAAAAGAGTTTACTTTTGAAAATATTTACATAAATGTATAAAAAATAAAAAGTATGATTTGACAAATTTAAAAATTATTAATGCTTCTATAAAACAACATCATTACTCAACTTCACATCTCGTTAATAAGATGTTATGCTTATACATAGAAAAGGAGAAAATGGAAAAGTGAAAAGAAAGCTAATTTAAGGAATTAATGACAAATACATCCATGCATTTAATGCAAATTAAATCAATGCAAAGTCTCCTCTTTAAACACAAAATCTAAGAAAGAAATGATAAGTAATCATTTCTATATCTTACCCTCACCATTAATACATATCAAATCACTCTTTTTCACATAAAATAAAAGTATATTTTGAATCCAAAAATGAAGAGGTTATTAATGTCATTTACCACTAAAGATGTTTACTTATAAATACAACCACACATCTCTTCATTTCCATTGCACTTTCATTTCATAAAAATTTCCAAAAACCTTCTATACTTCCACCATTTCCCTTATACCTTCAAGTTATCACCTCCATACTCCAAACCATCACCTTACATCACCTTACACAAACCAAACTACTACCTATCCACCTCCTCCTCACCCAAAACCCACGCTTACCCTTCCCTACTCCCACGGCCGAGCCACCCTAAGCCCAAGCCGAGCACCACCTCACCAAACCCGAGCTCCTACCCCCCTAGGCGGAGCACCACCTCACCAAAACCCAAGCCTATACACGCCTAAACCCCAAGGCCACACTCTCTCCTCCTTCCAAAAAAAGCCCACGTCCTCCATATAAAAAAACAAAAAAAAGAGAGAAGAAAAGGAAAAAAGAAAAGAAAAAGAAAGGAAATCAAAAGAGTTCGGAAAGGAAACGACAAAAGGCGAGACGTTAGAAAGAGCACGATAGCGAGAGACGGAAATTTTACGTTAAAGTTTGATGGAGTGGATATGAAGGTGAGAAATTCTCACCGCTTTTTCAATTATATTGATTATCATGCTTAATTGTTATGTTAGATAATCACAATTTGGTGATATAGATGTTTGGTTGATTGTTTGGATATGTTGGATAATCCGTAGTAATGTTATGACATTTAACGTATTGAATATGTTAATGTTATATGATTGTTGTATGGTTGTGATGATAATTTGGACATCAATTTTTTATTAATTTAGTAATCCTTTTGTTTAAAAAGACCATATTTTAGTAAATGAGATATTGTGGAAAAATAAGTCTTTTTACATTTAGAAGTTAAATTAAAGTTAAAATGAAAGAGAATTTGAAATTTGAAGCGAAACGGACTTGAGAAGGATAGTTAATTAGAAATTGAAATTAAGATGAATAGTGTAATTGAAATTGAAATCGATTTTGAAAAAGTGAAGTTTAGTTTGTGGTTGAATGAAAGTTTAAATTGAAATTAGATTTAAATCTAAGTTTTAAATGTGTTTAATTTGAAGTAAGAATTGAAATTGAATTGAAATTGGAATTTAAAATTTAATATTAAAATAATGGGAATATAATAATATTATAATGTGGTAATAGTGAAAATATATTTTAAACATACTTTAAAAAGTGAAATTATTGATTTAAAATGATTCGTAATGATTTTATAAGTGTTAAAATTTGAATAGATTATTTCAAATATTGAAAAATTAGTTAAAACTAGACGCGTTGCGCAACAGTAGTTCGCAATTTCGCGCCAAAAAGTTAAAATGAATGTATATAGTGAAATATGGCTCGAAATTCTTCGAGATAAGAAAATTCCGGACTATTATATCCATATCTTCTAAACAAAGGAAAAAAATAAAAGTTTTGATAAGTATATTTTGAAATAAGTCCAAATCAATTTTTCAGGAAAATCGCGCTAGTGCAGTTTAGTGACCATAACATGAATTCTGTTTAAATGAACATTTTTAGTTATGGAAAAATATGAAATAAATTTGATAAATCTATTTAAATGATTTAAATGAGATTTGGATTGGAAAATATGAATTATCGAATGTTTAAAAGTTTTTTTAATCAAATAAGCTTATACGGCACTTTCCGCAGCACTTATATGCTGTGAATTGTATAACTTTTGAATATGAGTTCAAATGTAATGACGTTTCCTAGAATCAATTGTGAATATTCTAAAAAGGGATAATTAAGAGTTTTGAAAGATAATTTGGAATGTTTATAAGCAATTCCAAAATAAATTGAAAAATCTGATTATGCGGAAACGACTAGTACATTTGTCCCGTCTGTGAGATCTGGAAAGATAAAACAAGGTGTTTAACTAAGGTTAGGGATGGAGCAACCAGTGCCCTGAACTTACCTGGCCTATGTTTTCTTTTCTTAGGCGAGTGGTGGAACAGATCGAAGGGAAAGCCAGATGATCTTAAATAAAAAGATTGTATTAAGTTTTGAATTAAAATAAGATTTGTATTATCCAAAAGTTAAGAAATTTCCAAAATGAATGATTTCTATGATCCTGTTGACTCAAAAATGTTTGCTAAGATTGATTTAGGGTTTGTCCTAAACGATGTCTTCAATAACATTGTTTTTGACCCGCTTAAAAGTTAAGGAATTTGGATCAAGAATTAAGTAAGGAAATTTGAGATATTTTCCTAAAGCAAAAGAATGAATTACTTAGAATTATCCTAAGTTAAAAGAAAGAGATTTCAAAATCATCCGAAAAGAATTAAAGTGAAAAGCGACTTAATAAATCCTATATACTCAAATTCACTTTTATCGATAAGTGGATTTCGAAGGAACCGGAGTCGGATTTGGTTAATTCCTATCCAAAAACCACTTCAAATCAATGTATACGTTCGAACGTGAAGATATGTTGAAGATGGTGATTGAAGACCGTGGATTTTCCTAGCGTGAAGACTGCTTGTTGAACATGCTCTGGTTGGCCCCCATTATAGCGTTATTTATAGCAGTGGTCTCTTCGTGATGGAGATTTTGTGGATTGCAAAGGCTTCTCGCCTAGTAATGGCTGAGGAAAGCGCCTTCGGTTTGTTCTGTTCCTGGACAACTTGTATGGACATTTGTCTGATATTGCATTTCTAACGAATACAAACATTGGTTTTTAGAAACGTACATCAGTGGTGGCGGAGAAGGAAACTTCCCTTAGCTTAACACCCTTCTTGAGACATACGAGCTCAAGGGTTGTATTTTTGTGGAAGGCAATTAGTAGTTAAACGAAAATGGCAATGTGGCATTCAAAGATGTGATATGTGCTGTGAGAAAAGGTAATCGTTTGCCTCAAGCCTCATCAAACCGGAAATGACCGAAACAAGATTAGATGCAGTAACGCTAAGTGGGTCATTCCCAATTAGGATATGGTTATCCTCTTTTAGATATATTTCTTTCCGCTATGACGTCGGGGTGTAAATTAATGAGGTGTATGCTAATGGGCCCTCGATAAAGGTCGGTAATGACCGAAGATGTCATATTCGGTACCATCTAGTTATAGAGGTGGGTCGGTCTTGTGTTGGTAGAGGATCCTTTGTGATAGTCCTCGGGACATCCATCTAGAGGTGTATCCCTTTTGGCAGGTAGATCCTGTTCCTGGTTATTTGTATGGAAATCCATTCTCCAATAAGAACCTACAGTTTTGTTTGTAGAGCCTAGTATGCTGCAATTTAATCAATGTAACAATTTTAGCTAAGCTTAATAAGTTTATTTGCAAAGGTTTTCAAAGAATGTCATTAGAAATAATATCAAAGGTTTTGATATAAAAGTGTTTTAGTTATCATAAGGTAAAAACATGTCCGTGTTTATGTGTGGACTTGTCTTACGAGATACTCTTTCTTTTCAAAGGATTTTTATCCAAACGCTAATATATGACACTGTCATTTATTATTGAGTTTTTCTCACGCTGGTTTATCAAGCCTGATCCGGGTATTTTCAATACTCGGGTCAGATCCGAGTAGTTTCAGGTTTAGTCGAAGACGGTAGGAGTTTCCAAAGGAGAGATGAAGATATTCATTGACATATGGACATATTCTATTATCCGCTGTACTTAGTGAATTTTGTTTGATATTTGTCAGCATTTGTAAGGGCGAGTTTCATAACCGTCCAAGCTGAATTTAGGTTAGACTCTGATATATGTATTTAAAAGTTTTCCGCCGTAAAAATATTTGTTCAATATTATATGTTATTCCATTCGTAAGATATTCCGTTCTGTCTACTTTTCTTTATCACCCTTAAAGATCCGTTTTTTCGTACAATTTGAGTTGGACATGTACGGTTTATTATCGATTCAATGGGTACGGGAAAACGGGCCTTTACAGAATCATAGTAAAACCTCTGGGTAAACGATATTTGCAGTGATTATTGCTTCAGTTGACGGTAGTAAGATTGAAATTCTACTAAACGTAGTACATCTAGATAAGGTAGCATACAATTGTCCATGACTAAACACTTTAGTGCATAAATCAATACCGACGTACTTCACAGATTGACCCTGTGCTTTATTGATAGTTAGTGCATAAGCAAGCTTAATAGGAAACTGACGCCTTGACATGTTTATAATTAATTCGGAAGATGATGGTTGAAGAGATATTCTGGGTATGAAAACAAAATGACCAGCTTTATCCCCAGTAAGTATTTGAGCTTCAATTATCCGTGTTGCACATCGGACTACTATTAGTCGTGTTCCATTGTAAAGTCCTTCTTTTGGAGCTAGGTTTTTAAGTAGCATAATTGGGCATCCAACTTTAATTTCAAGTTTGAATGGTGGTAATCCAGTGCATTCTAATGAATTCAGGAACTCGCTTGGATAACGATCATTTTCCTCATTTTCAACCAACTTATCAGCAGCAAGGAAAACATAAACATCACCTGGGCATTTTTGTAGACGTGCATAATTTATTGCGCTCACATCTTCATTACGTGCTGAGAGAATAGTTATCTCCTTTAAAAAAGTTGGAGATCCTTGTTTGACATTAAGTTGTGGGTAAATAGTGTCAATTAATTTAGCAAGGCTACTACACTTGTGTATCATTGATAGATCAATGATTTGTTCAGGCATTGATCCAATCTATATAAGAATAAGATTGTAAAAAATAGATTATATTAAACATTTAAACTTTGACATGTTTAGGTTAATATGATGTTAATAATAGGCCATGATAAAAGTTATACCTTATTTAAATATTCAGCAAAAGCACGACTCTCAACCTCTTTTCAATTTAGCCGCATGTTTTTGTTTAGTGATAATACATGAATAAGAGGCCACAATGTCGATCGTCGCAGGGTTGATGCAATGATATCTTCACGCGTTCCCTTTGGGATAACTGGTAAAATTTGACGAAAATCTCCTCCTAAAACAACCGTAACTCCACCAAATGGCTTCGTGTTATCTCGAATTTCTTTCAACGATCGGTCAACTGTTTCAACACAAAATCGATGTTGCATCGGCACTTCATCCCATATAATGAGGCGTGTTTGTCTTATGAGCTCGGCTGTGATAGATTGTTCTGTAAATCCGCACACTGAATCTTCTAAAATATCTAGCGGAAGGAAAAACGTTGAATGTGCTGTTCTACCCCCTAGAAGTAGTAAAGAAGCAATACCAGATGAAGCAATTGTAAGAACGATATGTCCTAGACTTCGACATTTGTCTGCAATTGGGTTGTATAAGTATGTTTTCCCACTCCCAGCTCCTCCATTTAGAAAGAAAGTTTTTCCATCTTCATTTTGAACAGACGAAAATATTGATTCATATGTCGACCGTTGATCATCGTTGAAGGTAAGTATATTTACTTATGCCTTTACATCTTGTCTTTCATACTGTAGTTGTCTATGTTCTGTTATAAGTCTGTTTTGAAAAATTACATCCCAATTTCTAGTCTGTAGAGGCATTGGAGGAAAATCTAGTAGACTTTTTCTTGATTCTTGGAGTAATTTGTTTAGAATATGTAAACCAAAGTCTTGGATTTCATATTCTATAGGATTAGGGATGTCGAATAGATTTGTATTGACGTGACTTAGATCATCACATATATGCATAGAGAATTTTCTCCATAGGTTATGTGGTCGTAAAAGGTAGCATTGAGTAAGGATAGTAGAGAAAAGTCCTCTTAGTTGATATCCAGTGTTCATAACTGATGCCTCTTCTAAACATGTGACCCATTCTTCATCATCTTCAAGCATGCCTTTAGCAACATATGCATCTTTGAATGTTTCATGCACCACACCATTTATTGTTCGTAAATCCTCAAAGGATGTTGGATTATTAGTAATTATAAGTAGCGGTCGTAGAAAAAATCGCTCACCGAAGTTTGGGCTTGCGAAATACATTCTTCCAATTGCAGTGGAGTTTGAAATTCTCGGGGACCACATATGCGTACCTTTATTCCATGTGTAATCTCGAGAAATTGTTGATATGCATATTTCCTTGCATCCGGGTGTGTTTTGTAGAAGTTTTAGAATTCAATCAAAGTAGATGTTTGATTTTCTGCTCTTAATTTGATAGGGACCACAGAGTCTGTTGGGTCAAAAGTGACCAGATGCATTCCAGGAAGATGAAGTTGTAAATGAATAGCTGATGGTTTTTCTTCATGCATATGGAATCCAAAAATATGCCATGCTACTTCAGGAGGGCTTATTTATCTTTAGTCAAGATACTGCTTTATTTCATCTTGTTGACCCATCACAACATTTGCTCGATCATGGCCTTTGTATATACTTGTGTATATATTTTACAGCCCGTACGCTCGCACATCCTTCAAAATTTATGTGATAGTTAAACATCTCCAAAAGTTTTGGATTATAAGGAATATAATCTCTATTATCTACAGGCATTCCCTTCACTTCAAAATAATTCCCATCATTGCGTCGACGATATATTGGACATCCGTCTTTACCCATTGTAGTATTATCAGCCCAATCCCTTGGATAAAGTTTCGAACATTTTCCATTTTCCATACATGGAGTGAGCTTGTTACCCTTATATGGTCCATGTACCATACACTTTTTAATGGTTTCAAAAAGTAATGGACGTTCCTTTTCATCAGGGAATTCTGCAAAAATCAAATTATTAATTTGATCCACGTTCGTAATTTGTCCGCAGATTCTAGGAAAAAAGTGCATGCATATGTGGCAAACCTCGTTTTTGGAATTCTATGGTAGAGACATGTGCAATAAATGAACCAAAAATGCGGTTATTACAAATTTCATCCATTAAACTTCTTCGTTTCAATTCAAACACCCAAGCAATAATGTCTGGACGATCATTGGGTCTTTGTTTTAGTTTCAAAGCTTGTTCAATTTCTAGCCAGCTAGGATTCACGGTCATTGTTAAGGAGATATCAGGGTGATTTTTATATCTTGTTATTGCCAGAGAATCATGACATATTTCATACATATGTCTAGGAGTACCAATATAAGTGGATGGTAAGACAAATCGCTTACCAATTTGATCTGCATGTAAGACGTCTGACTCAATATCAGTAATTCCGCAGTATAGATCCTTACGCAGCTCGGTTTGATGAGCCAAACCCAATGTAATCGATTTTGTTCAGTACATGCCAACCATCTACAACAAATTATTAGAGTAATTTACGTGCAATAATCACCCTCTTATTTAAAGAGCCAATAACAATAATATGGATGTTGAGTCAATCTTTTACTATTAGGACAGTGTAAAGATGGATTCCATTTCATATGATTAATATCCCAGCCAGGATCACCTTTTGGAAAAAGTAGAACATAGTGAAGGGGTAGGTAAGCAGGATGGCATTCACTAATCCTTTCTAGATGTGTATCTCCTTTTAGGTGTATTACTATATCCCTAGTTCTACTGATTTGAGATCCATCGCCAGGTAAGATAATAGCTATTTCATCAATTGTTGGCATGTTATAGACACGTTTGTCATTTGTTTTATTATATTTAAGACGTAAGGGTAAATCATGGCCTTCGTTAGCTGACTTTATTAAAATGTCATATGCTTGACGATATAATTTTGTAAAGTCATTGTTTCTTAGAAGAACCTGTTGAATTATTTCCAAAACTTGCTTACTAAGTCGTTTATTTCTTTCATGTCTAAAACTCAAGGCAGTATTTGGATCGTAGATATAAAGGTGTGAATAGACAGGTGGACTGCAAATATTGGTAATAATGCACCTGTCCTATGTCGTAATTCTCCATGTATTGTAAAAGACTTGATCCCTCGTGTACTAAGAATTCTATCATCTTATTTCCAACCAAGACTTGTAAATGCATTTGCGGCAGTTCTCGAATATATTCCAAAAATGAATTAGATAGTGAATCATTTCCATCATATAGTTGTCGGAACTCTAGCAGAGGTGGTATTAGCGAAGGTAGTTTAACCTAACCAGATTTGCAATATATTCCAAAAATAGGGTAGCATATAGAAGTACCTTTCAAATGGTCATCAATCCAGTGAAGAGCTCTGCAGAAAGGACGTGGTATGTTCATTATTCTAAGAAAATGACGTCCGATATGTTGCGAATGATAAGCAATGTTGCCTTCTATGATGTTTGACCGTCCCATTAGCTTTGAAACCCTTTCTCTTTCCCTTTGTCACTTTTGAGCAATGGAGCGGTTTGATGATGTAGTAACCATGTCATCATTTAGAAACCTAATAAGATAAAGTAAAAGAGGAGGAAAGTATATAATTTATGTTCAAGATATAGCTTTGTAATTAATTTGTAAACGTATGTAAGTAGTGGTAGACTTACGTGTTGCTGTAGCTTGGTTAGACATATGATGACTAAATTTGTACTCTTCACTGTATCTGTTTGCTTCTTCAACAATAGTTCTGAAACATTAGGTTGCGTTTGCATTGTTTGAGGTGGAAGAGGCATATGGATGATTGAGCGAATAGTTTGGAGCTTCAATGGTTGAAGTTGTATTAGTTGTCAATTTTTCTTTTTGTCTACGCAAGGTTTGAGCAATCGAACGATTTGATCGTGAACTTGGCTCATGACTACGTATTGTTGGTAGTGGCATGGAAGAAAGTGTTAGAGAATCGCTATTCACAATGACATTTGTTGTGTATGATTTAAATATGATGCATGTGTAATTAAGAGGAATAGTACTCACCTCGAGGTGTTAGCGGATCTTTGGCTAGTGCTGTTGCGACTCGCCAAAGGAGTATTGTTATTCTGTGGAAATTAACAACATAGGTGAGTTTTGTAGTATTGATGTAAATATAGCTTGCACACTTAACAAACCTTTACACGGTTTGATTTTTCCTGGTTTGAAGTGGAACGGTGGTTGATATTTGAAGATGAAGTAGAATTGTCATCGGTTGCCATACCACTTGATGTCAGTAGTTGAATAAAACTATGGGCTATCTTTTGTGCATTAGAGTTGAAATTAACGTAACTTTATGGTCATGGTAAGGTGTAAAAAATGCAACTTTATAGACTAAAAACTTCATTTGGTTTTTGAATGAGATTGTACATTTGACTACTACTATGCTTTCACAAAAAGTTACTACAATGCGACATTCAAACTCTTTGTTCTACCTGGTTGATCTCATATTTCTGCGAAAACAAATATGATCGTCCTTTGTCTCCCGTTTGTCTCACCAAGCTCTTTTATTATATAGATATATAGGTTTTCAAATATGGATGAGTTTTACATATATAATGTAAATATTGGCTTTGAAAGAATAAGGTCCTATATATATGTGATTTCAGTATTCAAGTATATGTGCAGTTTTGAGGGTATTGGGTTCATCGAAATGTAAGTTTTGGTCATATAAAGCATCATATGTATATAGCCTTGAATATAAATGTAACTGAGTGGGTACCGAATTGAAAAGGTAGTGGTATATGACTATAGGAATTCTTATCAGATATGTATGAGAAATTTAGTCTATATGTATCAAATTTTAATTTTGGATATATGTGATTTCTTACATATAAAAAAATTTCGTACGTGCGGTTTAATATATATTAACTCAAAATTTTACCTACATATATTAATAATATTACGTATATGTGGAATGCAAAATCTTATAGTTGTATTTATTCTTGCATGTGCAGGATTGGCTCTGGACTCATGGCTCGGTCTTTTAATTCTTACCATGGTGTGATATTACAACTGCTTCAGAAATTATCTACTGAAAAATTACAAATGATGAAAATTCCAATAGGTCGAGAAACCGAAGGAGCTTGGACTGGCACTTTCGACCAATGGCCTCCATTCCCATAGCAGATATATGTCCAAATAGTAAATCCAAGTCAGTGACGTGGATCCCAGTTGCAATGAACTTTGTTTTCTTATATTTGCGAAAGAAATTTTTTTAAGGTCGATACAATTTGAAATTTATTTTGTATTCTTGAATAGTCAATAATGGGTAAAAGGTTGTTATGTGTTATAAACTAATACCCTAACTTGGATCTTTTGTGATAGCAATTGTTGTCATGCTTCAAATTGATATAATTATGTAAAAAGAATTTAGATAAAAGTAAAATTGTTGTTTTTATACTGTACAATGACTAATCAAAAATAGTACAATTTCAAACTTCACCTACAACAGTGTTAAGTTGATAAAATGTTGCATCCGTACAAAACATAAAATCATAATACCCATGCCATAGCATGGGGTTCATGCTAGTGCATATATATATATATATATATATATATATATATATATATATAGACACACACATATACATAGATGTATGTATATATGCATGTATGTATGTATATATGACGTATATATCGATTTTGAATGTATACTATGTTTTAAAATTTATGAAGTTTAATATGTCAGTGTCAGATTTTGAGCGTATAATGATTTAGCACCCATTGGGAATTCAAATATTTGTGGTCTTGCCCCTGTAAAGTTTATTAAATATGAATGCTAAGCATATGAGTTTTGTATGTATAATTTTAAATATATCAAGCTCTTGGAGACATGAGCTTTAAATATATATAGTTCTGTACATAGCAATGTACCTGCAAATGTGAACAATTCCAGATGCGTCAACAAATAGAGAATGGGAATATTGAAAAGGCGCCTGGGTAAAATGAAAATGACGAAATAATTTACTTTTTCTAGGTGAATGAATTAGCTAGAAAACTGAATCCTTTTTTCATTTTTATAGAAGTTTGTAGGTAGAATTAATGTGGAAGGGAGAGAAGAATCGAATGCTGGAGGTGGTGGGGTCAAATTTGCAACTGCTTTCATGTAGTGGGAATGGATATACACCGTCTCTCCAGCACAAATATATTACGTCGCCTACAATTATATCATGCTGCTATGGTTGTCATATTTTGTACATTCATTTTTTTACTGGTTAAGTCTAGATGTGTTAATTGATGACGTGTTGTTTTTATGGCTGATTATTTTAAATATGTTAAAAGATGCTTCACTACATATGTTAATTTATGACGTGTTGTAAGTTTAGTTTAGTTGTGTTCGTTTGTAATTTTATTTTTTTTAAATGCAATGATGGTTATAAAACTGGCTACGATTTTGTCATCTTACTCCATATTATTTTTTGAATTGTGCTTTCCATGCAGAAAATTTCTTATTATGCTGCATATTTTCTACCCATAGAAATTTATGTTAGTAACGTGCATGAATAGTGTTAGTAAATGTGTAATTTGTTCAGAATTCTTCTTATGGTGCTTAGTTACATCCACAGAAGTGTATTTGAACTGCCTAGTGCCTATATTTTCCAGTATGCATGATACATACAAAATATAGCTTTATAGTGATTGATTATTATTAGTCTTCATATAGGAAACTCCTGTCTATCTTTTTGCATATCCTTTTCTTGCTTGGTATTGATCAGTTTTTATGAACTATGAAGATGGATACTACGATACGAAAATGAGTACTTTGGATCCATAAAAGTTTCCAGGAAAAGCAATGTTCATGCACCTAACCAAAAATCAATTTATGACAAAAGTTCATCATAATTCCATAGATTTTAATAGTTTGTATCATTTAAAGAAATTGTCGTTCCCCATTTGAGAGATGCTAAACATTAATGCCACTTCATTTGCTTGAGCATCCATGCAACAGACTAAAATTGTAAAAATGTACATAGTTCCATTCTGTTTTTGATGTGGTGGATGTATAGCTCTACTTGAAGATATGTAAACCCAGTTTTTTGTACGCAAAATGTAAACTATTTGTATTCCTCGCTCCCTCATTTTATGTTCATTAGCCTACGTATCCCTTTCTCATAGGGAGATAAAGTGATAGTAGAACTTGTCCTTTTGAATAACACAACAAAAACAAAAACCAAAAACAAAAAACAAAAAACAAAAAACTAATGTATACAGTTAAATAATGTTTTTGCTTTTAAGCTTGGATGAACCACTTCCTTGTTGTGGCTTAATATCAGATAGGTATAGAGAACAAAAAAATACTGACAGGGAGGATTAATTTTCTATAGTTGTAAACAAATACAAGAGTCAATTTAACGTTAAATTATAGACAAATGAGCGAATTTTTGTTGATTTCATTCATTTGCGGTAATTTTTCCCATACTAACAAATCATAAAACGATAGAATATGTGAGCTACTGTACAAATTTTTAAATATTATTACGAACCATTTACAATACTTTACACGCTAAATTTTTTCCTTATCCATTCTCTATTCACAATAAAAAATAAGCATGTTACTTCTATATTTTCATTGTACATAAAAACCCGGCAGGTATTTTCTGTCTTATTCATTTCTCCTTTTTCTAATATATAGGCCATTTGTTTTTTTAAAATCGTTTATGCATTTGTGCTGTAATTTCTGCTTTTATGGTTTCTACTAGTGTCGATTAGTTTGGAATGGTGTTATCAATTATTCATTATATATGATATTAGCTGTGTGTACATTAACAGGTTGTCGTACTTTTGTATACATTGATCTACACAGTTTTAGCTGTAAATAGTATTTGTTTAATTGGTTGCCGTGCTGCATTTTAATGGGTACGTGGCCCCAATAAGACTGGCAACACACACTTCGAACAAGTACCCAAAAAAACTGTATGTAAATTCCTGATTGTAATAATTGTAGGAAGAATTGTAAACCAAGACAGTACATACAAAAGTGATTTCTGTCGAGTACGTAAAGTGGAAGCATCGTGAAATCTGACTTTGAACATAGCACAATGTTTTAAGTTGTGGACAGTAGTAACCCAATGAAATACAAAAACGTGAGCATGGAGTCAAAGTCTTCATATTTTCCACCTTATTTCGGTTATTCTAATCTTATAACTTTGAAACTTATAATTCAATATATTTTATGGTTCGGTTATTTTTGTACGAATTTAGTTTTACACCCGTGCAATGCACAGGATTCCCTACCAAACAGCCAACCCAAAGTTTACATAAAATTACGGTAATTAGTTAATATATAAATGCTTTTCATGGAATATTGTTACAGTGTGACAATTGCGGTAATGAGTGTTTAGACGTACCAAAGTTTATATATGTCATTAAATATTGAATATGATAGGAGTGAATATAGAATGTATATACATGGCTTGCTATTGCATGAATGTTCTGCACAAAGTAAAAAAATGGAAAGCTTTTTTAGGGTGACCTTTATGGGTTTACATGAAATTTGATTTTCTACCGGAGAAAGAACTTCGCTATTTATATGGTGCCAATTATTACGTATATATATTCATTTTGTATGTTATAGTAGCGACCGGTTAAAGTATATATATTTATTCTGTGAGGAGTTATGACAGCATTATGGTTGGTTAAATTGACGCATGAAGAATTTTGTACATAGTTTACAAAGTAATATTATAAAGGTTTACAGATAAATGCATGTAGTTAATGAGGCATGAATATAAATAAGGAATGGGAGAAGTGGGTGGAAAATGTGGGTGAATAAGGTGGGGTTATACACGTGGTAATTGAATGTATTTTTTTGAATATATAATAATATATGCTTAGATGGAAAACATGGGCGAATGACATAGGATTAATGATTTTGGCACAGTTTTTTACCCATTAGTTATGAGTTAATTTTGTACGTATCTTGCAAGCGCAGCTCCTTCCATAAAACAACATAAATTGCTTTAACTAATAAATGCCTAGGTACAATTTCATGCATATGTAAATAAAGTTAGAATAACTACTAACTTCGCCGAACAAACCTTATGTCATGTAATTTGGATCCACTATCAAGGTGGTACTAAACTGAATAACCATGCATATTGCTACAGTGTACTTCATATGTTTGTTTTTGCTACATAATAAATTCACTTGTATACCACAACTAAGTAATAACATACAATGCAAACTATTACTCCAGCTATACTCAGGTTAGCACCAAATGTGAAATATCATTCCACCTTCATATAGATGAGTAAAAAGGGCACTGATTTTGAGCAAAAAGCTAAAACATCGCAAATACAAAAGCACATGCAAATGTAATAAAGAGGGAAAAAAATTAGAATCTGCACAAATGTTGAGACATAACAGATGTGGAACAAAAACACTTCATTAACAAAAGTATATACATTGAACACAAATACTAGAGAGACGTGAATACATGAAACCAAAAGTTACAACATGTAAGAAGAAACTAAGTGAAACAAAGTACAACGTAGAATAAGTTGTGAAAAAAATGCGTGAACAAGATGATCGTAAGACAACGATGTGAAGATCAAACATGTGAAGGTCAAACAAAATTAGTAGCCATTTTGTTCCGCCCACTCGATCTGTAAATGCAAAGAATTAAAAGTATTTATAAATATTTGTCCCACTGTCAGTTGAAGAAAATATAAATATATTACCACTGCCTTAATGAACTCCTCATCTAAATCAATCCAATCGTAAAACACGATTGTCAGCGGCTCTACTGGATGGATCTCTTCTGACTCATTCAGTTGAGAAACATTGGTGTTTTGATTCCAACAATGTCAACTGTATTGTTGATGTCATTAATTTCATTACAGGCAGGAAAAGTGGTAGTTTGTTGCTGCCGTGGACTACCATCATATGGTTCAACCTTAACCACAGGTAGCAACAAAGAGTCGACAGCAGGATTGATCGCATCTATAGAGGACATTGAATTTGTGGTTGAATTTTGAACAGTGCCCTTTGTTTCAGTGAGCGGTGGTGCTACTGCCGCTTTTGCGTCCCCTTTAGCTACTACTCTTTTCTGCAAATAACACATTAATTATAGTTAGAAGAACATGAGATAATAGTTAAAAGGGTAAAGAAAGTTGTAGATATAGGTAAACCCGTTTCATGCTGAGGCTGGTTCTTTGTAACCCTTAAAGAAAAATTATGTGATGAGAATAAAATATTAGCACATTAGTATAATATGATACATATTGGTTGTAACAGTTGGACCAAAATTTCATATACATGATAGAAAGAAGAAAGCAAGAAAGAAAGATAAGATACACGCATTGTTATAAATATTTGACAAACAGTCCATAAGCAAGATGGTGAGAAGAAAGAAAAAAATGTAAATTTGGATAAGTTTACAGCAGCATGTAGTACGAGAATGAAACATAGAGAAAGAATGGAAAATAAACCAAAAGGAAAAAAGTACAAACTATTAATTAGAGAAATGACTGCCTGCGAACTGAAAAGAGGAAGAAAGACATAAATAGAAGATGACAAAGTGGGTAGATAGGTGAGGAAATATGATGCGTAGAAGAAGTGGGAAACATATATTTTCAGCAAATTGTGGGAATCCGCAACTCATCATATCTATTAACTTTGCAGCCATCCGATGGGTACGTGTCCCCAATTACTGTCAAAATATATATAGATGCTTGTCATGGATGACGTGACATTGAGACATGATTTGATATAGCATGAGTTAATGGGACATGGCATGAGTTAATATAAAAATGTTTGTCATGGACGACAGGACAATGTGACAAAGGTGGTAGTGGGTAGTGATGCTTCAAAATAAAGTATATATATTTCGTCAAATATTTAATGGAAAATGAGTTGATATAGAATATGTCTATGGCTTACTATTGCACTTGCATGTATATTTTGCACCGACCAAGAAAAATGGAAAATTGAAAAAATCGTGCATATATATGGATTAATATTGCATGGCTTTAAGTTTCACGTTGATGAACAACTCACGTTGATCGTGGGCTGCATGAAGCTGCAGAGCTGGGTGCCAATGTAGATTTGGTTGACTTGTTTCCTTCAATTGCTTGGATACTGAATTTGTTTAGACGATCCAAATACAGTTCCAAAGTGTCACATGAAATAGATAGAATGCTGGAAAGCATTGTTGAAGAACGTTAAGGTGGTATGTATTAAAATAAAATGGTATAATTAAAAAATTTGTAATTACACATTATTCCTCATGCTATGTGTTTTGCGTTTTCCTTACGCGTGAATAGCTCTGTTATGAAGTATTTATTACACCTTATTCTTTTGCAGTTCAGTGCTTAACGTGACAGTTGTATATAGGTTGTGCCAACTATGATTCGTACAGTTGGATTAGATCAGTTAAGTATGAATAAAGTATACATTTGTATTGCTCTTTGGGTTCTTTTAACAGAGGCGCAACTGCTGATTTGTTTGCAGAGATTTGGGAGTGTCGGTTGTTGGTATTTTAGTTGGATTTGGTGCATTATGTGTCAATAGTGTAATAGCATAATGTAAGTGCGCTGGCTCTAGCAATGTTTACTTGTTTGCATGGGTTGCATGGTCTTGCTCCGTTAAATATTGAAAGGCAGTGGTTTGCATGGTTTTCCATTATATACATCACGAAAATGGAGTGGCCATTGAATTTTCCAGCACGAATGAGTTTTGAATTGATGTTGAGAGACTGAAGGGTGATAATAGCAGTGTTTGCCTTTTAAATATTGCTATGTAAAATAGTATATAAAACCATATAAATATAATCGTATAAAACCATTTCTTCTTGTATACAAATCCATTCAATTAGAATTTTTTAACCATGTACTGAATGCTTCGTGTCTCGGACATGGGAGAGGACGTCCTGTATTACTTGTATCGCTGAGCCTGAGACACAAAGCTCGGTAATAAAAGAATTTTGATTAAAATACATATAGAAATTGAGCTTTTTGAGCAACTACAGGTTTTGTAGTACACGTGGAGGCATAAACCGAAGTAGAAAAGGATTAAAGAAGTTAGAAAATTCGAAAAGCTGGTTGGATCGTGGAGCATATTAAGTTCAGTGGATAGAGCAGAAGAACCAGAAGCCGCATGATATAAATGGTGATGATAAATCTTGGCCGCTCTTTGTCTCTTGTTTGTCTCACCAAGCTCTTTTATTATATAGATTACATTTCACACTATATAATATTTAATGCTATATTAATTTTTTAAATGAAAAGATTATATGAATAGGTAAACATCATTTATATGTATACTATAACACCCCGAAAATTTAAGGGAAAATTTAATGAAATAATTAAATTCAAATATTACAAGGGTAAAAGTGGAATTTTCACAAACATCTAAATTTGGCTACGAAACTTGCGATGTTACATTCGTAGTGATTTTTGGACAATTTTGATATACAACGTTTTGAAATCGGAGATTTTATGAAGAAGTCAAAAACATTTGAAAACAAAATTAATTAAATAAACAAATAAGGAAACAAATATTTTAAAAAAAATCTCTACCGGTCGACAGGTAGGATGACACCGGTCGATAACTATCGGTCAACTGCTCTCAATAATAGTAGTCGACCTATCGATAATAGAACAGCTAGGGTTTGGTTAGGATAATGGCCCAGAATTGATTGTATATTTTTATCATCGCTTGAGATTTAATCGTATATTTTGAACTGTCGAGATCAGTTTGAACCCCTATAAATACACTGCTAATGTAAACCTTAATTCACAAATTTAAACCAGTATGTCCAAGCTCTGCTTCTTTGAAAACTGGAATTCACTTTCCCTCAAATCACAAATTTCCTTAAAATTATAAAAACAGAGAGATTGAAGAAAATTAAATCAAGCAGATATCTAGCAACCAAGTGGAGGTTCCAGGCAAAATCCGAAGGAAATAGCATTGATTAGAGGTGAGCGGGTTCATTGTTAGTTAGATAATTTATATACTGTTAATTCTGGTATAATCTATTATATTTAGATTATTAAAAATTAAATTGAGAATTCTGTTTTTTTGGATATGAGATTTAATAGTAAATATAAGTTGGTGTAAAACTATTAAATAAAAATTGACCCAAGTTATACCCTTTTATATAATTAAATATGAATTGATATAACCTATTAATGTTGATGTTAAACCTAGATTAAACAGTTTTACTGTAAATTGAAATTGACTGACTTAGGCAAATACCATTTAGATTTCACAAATTTAGGGTTCATAGGAGTTGCTATAATATCAAATTATAGGTTTGTAATTTAAAATTTTGGAATGATTTCAACTAACCAAAATTCGAAGATAATAATTTAATTAACCTAAAAATTAACATTTTGACTGATCGATCGCTCATTAGAGTCGATCGACAGTAAGCAGTCTACGACTATGAGCAAGTGGTCGATCGGTTAATGTTTCGGAGCGCTATATGAACCTCAGCCTAAGGCCCAAGTTATAAATAAAATAGACATTGTATAAATATTATATATATAGATGTTAGTATAGGTAGGGGAATTAGTTCCATATGTGGAAACCCTAGGACGTGGCAAGATTGGGTAAATGCTATTTACCCAACAGAGGTCAACATTCGATTGGGGGAATATCTATCACAAATTTTCACCCATGGAAGATTTTATCGTGGACATGGAACATAGATGATAATGCCTAATTGAGTGTGCAGCCCGACACCAATGGGAGTTCCTTAGTATTTATGGTGATGTGACATGATGTTGTGATGTTGATGGACCCTAGCACAATGCGATAAGAGGCATTACGTTACCATTGAGATGTAGACAAGGTTAAAGTGATGATGAGACACTTCGACGATCGGCATTGCAGGCTCCTGCTCAATGCGTGACTAGGTTACATGTAGTCGTAGTTGTGGGAAATATAGTCCTATCGTAGAAATCGTAGGGAAATCTATATGGATTAGTTATAGTAGTTCTTAGCCGCTCATTAGTCGTCTCGTGGTTCGATTAGTTATTCGACCCTAAGTATGAGCCTACACAAGCAGTTAATGTGGTTTGTATTGAGTTAAATCCCTTATGTAAAGAAAATAAGCAACTTACTGACACTTGTAGGACATTCTAGGTCACATAGAGTATTATTAAAGTTAATTGCATGATCACCATATATACATGATGTACTCATTTACCAAATATTTTTCTAACTCATTCCTTTTTCTTCCATTTTTCTCACTACAAGAGGACAAGGCAGTAGGTGATTGGCTCAGCGTTAGTACGTAGAGAGGTGAGCTTGACATCAGAGTTACTTTTTTATTTCCAATTACTCCCCATGTACGGTTTACTGTACTTAGTATTTTATCATACTATTTGATGAAAGTATGTACACTGTGAATTTAGCAACGTATTGCTTTGAGATAGTGTTTTGGATATTTTCTAAGATGAATATTTTCAGTATTTATATTTTCTATCTTCCGCCGTGAAACCTGAAAGTGTAGCATGTCTTAGATTTTATCCTTATATCTTTAGTCTCTCAAATGTTTAAAACAAAACCCGATAGCTCATACTCCATAGCATCGACGTGAGTTCGAATGTCATCCTAGATTTTGGATCGGTGTGTCAGAAGGATGGGTTATCACGGTTTGTATTAGAGCCAGGTTTTAAATTCCTTAGGGATTTGGCACGTCTTGAGAGAACGTACTTGAAAAAAATTTCAAAAAAAGATTTTCAGATGTTTTCAATTTTTTTTGAAAATGAGTTTCCAAAGAGTGTATATATTTATGTAAATATATACATATATATAGACAAAAGCTTTTCGAAAGTTATATATATATAAGTGTAATGAAAATAATTCCTTCCCTTATTCTTTCCAATACTATCTGTGTAAAAGTTGCTAATAAATTTCCAAAATTGCAGATTAAAAGGATGAGTGGCTATGTTCGCTACAGCTCTGGCGATGAAGATGAGATTTCAGGCGTGGACATCCTGATTTGGTTCCATCGATATTTGCAAGCAAGTGGTCAAGCTGAGCTTAACCCTAATAGAGGACCCATCGAGCAAGTGCCAGATGTCGTTCCTACCCACCCACATGCTGCCGATTTTGCTATGCTATATAAAGACATTGCAGGCTTATGAGGGAAGCCGGCTGTGGGGACTGAGTCATATGTAGATTTGAGGACATGAATTCGTACTTATGAGAGGATTTTTAGATTGATGGGCCTTAGAATGATGTTCAACTTGCCACTTGGCATTTACACGGGGAGGCTTTGAATTGGTGGTATGTGGTAGTTGGTGAGGTTGGTGTGGGAGAGATTACTTAAGGGAGTTTAGGAGACATTTTGATATGAAGTTTCTATCTACGGATTAAGAGGGAGCACAGGATGAGAATTCTATTGATTTACAATAAGGAGAGCTGTCGATGAAAGAGTATGTTAATCAGTTCAATGAGTGGCTAAGTTTGGAGGGGTGTTGGTCCACACCCTCAAAAGTAGGCTTTGAAGTTTGCTAAGGAACCGAACAAACTCTCTGGGATTTGGCCCTTAGTCAAATTCTCGTGGGTGCGACTTTTGAGGCATTGTGGATATGACTTTGCTGAATGTTTTTTCTAAGGAGAAGATGAAGGATGACTCCAAGAAGAAAGGAGGATAGGCACCCCAAAAGAACCAATGCAAGGGCGAAATGGGACCAAGGGAAAGATCAAGAAGTAAGAGTTACAATGCAATAATTGCAGCAAGAAAGGGGCATTTTACGAAAGCATGCAAGGTGAACATTTCAAAGATTAAGTGTTACAACTACAATCAATATGGACACATGAGGCATGAGTGTCGGGCACCTCAGAAGACCTCTATCCAGATGATTTCAGATTATCTCGAGTGCACCTCTAGTTATGGACAAGGGGAAGAATTTCTTAATCGAAGGTATGTTAAATTTATCTTGTTTATCTGTTCTTACCTAATTTGACATGGGGACATAACACTTTTTTACCCCGAGTAGACTTGTAGATAAGTTACACTTAGCCATTAGCATAGATATAGACCTTGTGGTTGTGTCAAACCCTGTTGGAGGATCGACTTATTTATCTATGATATGTAGGGGTTTGAAATTGTTTATCTTTAGGGTCAAGTTCGATTGCAATGCCTTTGTATTAGGATTTTCTATGTTTGATTTGATTTTGGGCATGGATTGGATGATGACGTATGGGGGTGATCCTAGATTGTGATAGGAAGGTTGTTAGGTTGGACAGTTGCAGTGGACACAGTCTAGAGGTTCAGTTATGTTGAGTTCCCTATATTCATTAGACCTATCATATAACAAGTTAGATTAAATTTCTATAGTTAGATATTACCCAACTACCTTTTCCAAGGTAACCTGTCTCCCGCCTCAAAGAGAGATCAAGTTTAGGATTTATCTTATGGAGAACATCATACCTGTTTCCTTACCCTTGAGGCACATGGAGCCAAAGGAGAGACACGAGTTGAAAAAGCAAGTGGATGATAAAATGGAGAAGACCTTCATTAGGAGGAGTATTGTAGAGTGGGGAGCACCAGTTTTCTTTGCCAATAAGGTAGATGATTCCCTAAGGCTTTGCATAGATTACCGAGAACTGAATAAACTGATGAAGAAGAATCATTACTTGTTGCCTTGCATAGACGATGTCTTTGATTAGTTGTTCGGATCGAAGGTGATTTCACAGCTTGATTTGACTACCAAATTCCATCAGTTGTGTGTAGCGGAGGATAGTATTTAGAAAACTATTTTTTGTAAACCCGAGAGACTCTATTCATCTCTTGGGACTAATCAATACACCCGCCTACTATGTTGATTTGTTGAGCCGAGTTTTTAGAGTGTTGCTTAATAAGTTCATGGTGATATTTGTGGATGACATATTGGTCTACTCAAAAAGCATGGGGAGGTATGTTTTTTAGGACACGCTGTCTTGGAAAGTAGGCTAGCGACCGATCCTTGTAAATTCGTTGTAGTATAGGATTGGCGTAGATCGAAGAATGCTACGGAAGTGAGGAATTTCCATGGTTTGGTGGGCTACTATTGGATGTTCATTAAGGAATTTGCGAAGATGTCTTGCCTTCTGACCCATCTTACAAAGAAGAATTTAGTTTTCTTATGGGATGAGAATGTAAGGATGCTTTTATTAAACTGAAGGAGGGTTAACTAGTGCACCTGTTCTTGTGTTACCAGATGACACAAAGTCATTCACAATATATAGCGATGCTTGTAGTACGGGGTTGGGCGTGGTGTGGATGCAGGAAGGGAGAGTGGTGAGCTATGCCGGTCGATAGTTGAAAGTCCATGAGAGAAACTATCCTACCCATGATCTTGAGTTGGAAGCCATTGTATTTTCACTCAAGTCATTTAGACAACATCTATTAGGAGACAGATTGAGCTGTAGGTCATAAGTCTCTAAAGTATTTATTCTCCTAGAAGGATTTGAATTTTAAAAGGCAAAAGTGGATTGGTTTTTTAGCATCTTATGACTTCGATGTTTTATATACTCTAAGAAAGTGCAATGTTTCTGTCGTGGAATTGAGTAGGAAGCTTGCGGTGTTGAGTACTTTGTTCTTAGAGTGGAAGCATTTGGAGTTCAGTTCTATGTTCGGTTTTCGACCATTGTCAGACATCACTCCAGGATTGTTAACGGCTTTAGACATATAGCCTACGCTTATGGATCATATTGAGTCAAGTCAGAAGCAAGATGAGGAGCTATGGGATATTTTCGAGAGGCTTGGTAGAGGAGAGCAGTAGGTCATTTGAGGCATTATGCCATTGACTCAAAGGGATGGTTACAGAGAGATGGTAGATTATGTGTACCTCTCGTTATGGATTTGATTGACATGGTACTAGCGGAGTATCATCGCTCTGGATTGAGCATTCATCCCAACGAAGACAAAATGTACTATGACATAAAGAGAGTCTTTTATTATCCTGATATAAAGAAGCATGTAGCAAAGTATATGGCCCAGTGTATTATTTTTCAAAGGGTAAAGATGGAGCAGAAGAAGCCTGGGAGATTGTTGCAGCCATTGAATATTCCACAGTGGAAGTGAGAGAGACTTTCTATGGACTTCATCAATGAACTACCTAGGAGTAGGAGGGGAAATAAGAGTTTTTGGGTCATTATTGACCGACTGACCTAATGCGTTTATTTTATTTCGGTTAGGAGTACAAAGACTGTTGCATCTTTGAGGACACTACAAGTGAGAGAGGTGGTTAGGTTGTATGGATTTCCTTCTAGCATCGTCAACAACTGAGATCTGCTTTTCACCAATGAGATTTGGAGGAGTCTACAAGAGGTTTTAGGCATTGAGTTGTTCTTGAGTACCGCTTATAACCCATACACAAGTGGACAGATGGAGAGGGTGAACTGGATATTGGAGTCCTTACTTCGGATGTGCACATTGGATTTTGAAGGTTCTTGGGAGGATCACCTGCCACTAATGTAGTTTAGCTAAAATAACAGCTACCAAATAATTATTGGGATGGCACCATTCGAGGTGTTATATGGGTGACCTTATAGATCACCGTCCATATTGGTGGGACACTACGGGTAGGAATATTATTGGACCGAATATGGTGAGGGAGACATAAGAGGACATGTTTTAGATGATGGATGCCGGTGGATGTATTTATTAAATTATTATTTATACACGTAGGAAAATATACTCCTGAGTTAGAATACACACAACCATCACTTGTTTTCTTTCATTGAGTTATATGCATATGGTAGTTGCATAAGGATCAAATGGTTGTGCATACATATAGAATTGCCACTATATTTATATATATGGGATGTTGCATACATTTGAGTGATCTTGATGGTTATGGATCTTGCATTGCAGTTGAGATTCAGGTCGTGAACTTCCTGATTTAGTTCTACCGGTATCTACAAACAAGAGTTAGGCTAGCTTAACCGTGATAAAGGATGCACGAAGAAAGCGTCAAGTTCAGTTCCTACCTACCCACCTGCCGCCGGTTATGCCAAGCTATGTAAGGACTTTGCCAGCCTAGAATGGAAACTCTATGCAGGGACTGATTCATATGTAGATTCAAGGATATGGATTCATACTTGTAATAGGATTTTTGGATTGATAGGCCTTAGGGATGATTTAAAAGGCAACTTTCCACTTTTCATTTACAGGGTAAGGCTATGAATTGGTGGGATGTGGTAGTTGCTGAGATTATTGAGTGAGAGATTACTTGAGGAGAGTTTAGGAGAAGTTTTGAGTTAAATTTTCTGTCCAGGGTTGAACAAGGGGTGTAGTTTGAGAAGTTTATTCAATTACAGCAAGGAGAGATGTCGATGAAAGAGTATGTTAATCAGTTCGATTAGTTGGCTTGGTTTGAAACGAAGCTGATCAATACCCCTATCAAGAAGGCTTTGAAGTTCACTAAGTGACCGAATCAACCTCTTTAGGATTTTTCCCTTAGTTATACTTCCATGAGCGCGACTTTTGAGGGATTAGTGGAGATGGTTTTGTCGAATGCTGTTTCCAAGACAAAGTTGAAGGATGAGTCTAAGAAGATAGGAGGACCCCAGCAAAACCAATGTAACGAAAGAATAGGACCCAAGGGAAAGATCAAGAAGCAAGAGTTGCAATGTTGGAGCCGTGGCAAAAAGGGGCATTCTGCGAGAGAGTACAAGGTAAACTGTTCGAATATTATATGTTACAACTGCAATCAATACGAGCACATAATGAGGGAGTGTCCAGCACCTTAGAAGACCTCTACCCAGGTGGTTTCAGTTTATGCACTGGAAATTGTTCCTTGCTTGAGTGCACCTCTAGTTGCGAAAAAGGGGGCGAAGGTGGTAATCGAAGGTGTTTTGATTTTATTTGATTTACCTATTCGTACCTTATTTGACATGGGGGCTTCACACTCTTTTATCTCGAGTAGACTTGTGGATGAGTTAAACATAGACATTAGCATAGTTACAGACTTTGTGGTTATGTCAAACCCTGTTGGAGGAGAAGATTATTTATTTATCATATGTATTGATTGCGATGCTTCTGTCTTAGGTTTTCTAGGTTTGGTTTGATTTTGAGCATGGATTAGCCAACGATGTATAGGGAAATCCTAGACTATGATAGAAAGGTTGTTAGGTTGGATACTTGTAGTGGATGCAATTTATAGGTTTGTAGTGATCCTAAAGGTTCGGTTATGTTGAGTTAACTATATTTATTATACGAGTCACATGACGTTTTAGATTCAGAGCCTATAGTTAGAGATTACCCAGATGTCTTTTTCGAGGATACTATTCTCCCACCTTGTGGATAACGACGGACCTGTTGCCTTACCCTTGAGGCATATGGCTCCAAAGGAGGGATGCGAGTTGAACAAGCAAGTGAATGAGCTATTGGACAAGGTCTTTATTTAGAGGAGTATTTCAAAGTGAGGAGCACCGTTTGTCTTTACCACCAATGCTATAACGACCCAGTATTTTAATTAATTAAAATTTGTATTTTTAATTAATTTTAAATATTAATAAGTGAAATTTATAAGTCGAATAAATTATATTTTGAATAATTGGATTTAATTGGATAATTAAATCGATAATTTAATATATTAAATTACAGAAATAATTGAAATTGAGTTTAAATATGATTGAAAATGATTTGTAAAATTTTATTTTATCATATTGAAGTTAGAATGATGTCATAGAACTTTTAAAATCAAATTAAAAGTTAATTTGTGAAAATTGAATATTTTAATATTAAATCGACTAGTGAAATTAGTCAATTTTCGAACAGTCTCAGAATTGGACAAAACTAGTTCCATTGGATCCGTAATAGTTTGTTATTATCGGATTTCAATTTTCGTAGCAATCGGAGTTTTCGTTTGATCGTAGCAGCTCGAAACGCATTGAAATTGTTTTAATATTAATTTGGCGTGTTAAAATAGCCATTTTTCAAATAGTCTCGGATTTCGACGAAACTAGTTTCATCGGATCCGTAATGTTATATTATTGTATGGTTTCAAATTTCGTGTCAATCGGTTTTACCGTTTGTTCGGTGCAAGCTAAAACGCCTAGAAAATCGTTTAATTGCTTTAATTTTAAATCGAACGTTTATTGCCATAACTCGTACATATGACCGAATGAGCTCCCGAAACATGTTCCATTGTGTTCGAAACGTGGGGTAAACCTTAGGAACGCCAACCGGCACGCTTCGTTTGGAGTTCGGAAAATCCAGGATGAATAGTGTACGTTGATTTTTCTATAAAAGGCCCTTAACAATTCATTTTTGCAGAAAGAAGCCAACCCTAGGTCAAATTTCAGAGCCGCCACCTCCATAATATTCAATGGCTGAAACACACTCTTCTTCTCCCCTCAATCTCTCCCAATCCACACGTTTTTAGAAAAACTTGTCAACACGAAAGTTGTAGATCTTGGCGAAAGCTTTAAATCCATACGGGCGAGAAGATGTTTAGTTGACCAGAGGGGAAGCAGGGGGGCCGACGGCCTGCAGGTCATGCACGCTTTTCGAAGAAGGAGTAAGGCCGAGCTTCATGCTCTTTAGGCCGAGTGAAGAGCGAGAGATGGGCTTCGAGATGCAAGTTTCTGATCAACTTCTCGTGCGTTGTGGTAGTCGCATAATTTAACCCTAATTTTGAAATATGGGTTCGGCAATTACTGGGTTGTGTCGCGTTTGTTACTGGGAGATGGAAGAACATGAGGGACGGCTTGGATGCAGGGAGGAGGCATCCTACGGCTGTGATGCATTGTAGGGTATAAAATATAAATTATGTTGTAAATTTATGAATAAAAATTCGTGTATCTTTAAAAATTCGTATTTTTTCATACGAGGTCGAAAACGCGCGAAACCAGTTGCGTTGGAATCGTATGGACGAGCACTACGCGATGGAATTGGATTGGAGTCGTTTGGAATTAGTGAGAATTTTGGGTAAAATTAAACGCGCGTTTAATTTTATTCGAAATAAATCGCTAAAACGAAATTGAAATCAAGGTGAGAACTTCTCACTCAATCGAATCGGTTTCGATTTTAATTTTAAATAGTTAGATTTAAAATTCTTGAATGCATGATAGAATGATGATTGTTATCTATTGATTGTTGAAATAGACATTATACGCCGTTAGTAAGCGGATGTTATTTATTAAAAACATATACCGCGAATATTTCATAAACAGTGAAATTGGTATTATTTATGTACTTAGAATTGATTTCCCGCATTATATAGCGGAGGAGACCCTATTGCGCCATCTATTAAGCGGATAATATTTTAAATCCCATATACCGCGATAATTTCGTACTGGAACGGAATTGGTATTGTGCCAACATCTTTGGATACAGGAAAACAGGTTGGAGGGATCCAACTGGATTCCTCAACGGTATTTATTTGATTATGGATATTTTGATATTCGTTGATTATCATATCGATATATGATATCGTTATTGTCGTGATTGACTATTTGGTATGTAGCATCATTGGGCCAAATTTTGGTATTTTAAAAGGATTTTTAAAGTGATTTTTGAAGAGTATACGTTATAAAATATTTTTGGTATTGATTCATTTTAAATAAATAAACGTTATAATTTTAATGTTATAAAAATTATGATTTTTGAGAAAAATAGTTAAAAGTTGATTTTTGAAAATATGGGGTTAACGATTTTATAAAATAGTTTAAATTGGGATTTCTGAATTTATTATAAAAAGTTTATAAATTAGATTTATAAAATTTGATTATTTTATAAATCAAAATGATGAAATTATAAAGGAATTTAAAGACGTTTTTAAAATAATAGTATAAATTGATTTATATTAAAAGATTATAAAATTTATATTTATAAATTAAAACATTGGAATTATAAAACGAGTTTTTATAAGTGTTAGAGTGAATTGTAAATGAATTTCGTAAATGAATGAAATTTATAGGATTATAAACGGTAAAGTTATAAATGGAATTTTATAAACAGTAGGTTTATAAAATTTATAAGGTTATTAAAGAAATAGATATGGGTAAATAAATGAATCTTATAAGTTATAAGATTTATAATTATGAAGTTTAAAGGAACGATTTTGTAAACAAATAAATTATAAGTATTTAACTTATAATATGGACTTTTGGTTTATAATTGAGTTATAAATTAAATAGGTTAATAAAGGAGATTATAAATGGAAGTTGTTATAAAATAAATAGAAATGGAATTTATAAACATTGTTTTATAAATCCGCAAACGACTTATTTTGATAAGTAAATTGTTGTAACTTATTAATGGAGTTATATTCAAGTTTTAGACAGTGAATAATCCTTTAAAATAAAATGTATAGGAATGATGAAATTTGTTAACAAAGTATATTCACGTTTTTGAATAGTGAATAATATGTTAAAGAAAATATTTTGGATGTGATGTTTTAAATAGAATTAAAATGATCTAACGATGTTTTAAAATGTGTTAAGGTTCGAAACCATAGATTTCAACATTCATTGTTGAAATTGACGTTTTCGAGAAATAGAAGGAAATGGTGGACTATAACACTGTTGTTATAGTAAATGATTACCGAAAGGAAATGTTTTGTATAGTATTGGGATTCATATATCTATTTTAATTTCGAATCCCTATACTAGTGATTTTGGGTTGTCGTAACGATGTTTTACGCAACATTCGTTTTGGCCCAAATAAATATGTTTAAACGAATGATTTCCTTAAAGAATGAAATATATACTTAATTTCGATTTAAGTATATTGAACATTTTCCAAATGTTGAAAATAAATATATTTGTGAATTACTTATTAATAAGTAAGTATGGAAATGTTTTTACAATGTGAACTCAAAAGGTTTTTGAGAATTTATCTTTTTGAAGATAAATTGAAAATGAATAATTGAAATCATATGTTCATAGATATTTTAGAATATAAATTCATTATGGAATTTATAAATGAAAAGGGGAATTTGTTTAAAAATAAATATTGATTTATTTTTGAAGTATGGAAAAATTATATCTTGTAAAGATATTTTTGGAAAATAAATAATTTGGAAAATTATTTGGAATCTGGTGATGTTGTGCATATCCATTGATAGTTCAATAACCGACTATAAATATTTACCTTTGAATGGGTATTTGTTGTGATTTGCTTGAATTTGAATGCCACGCTTATTTTTAAATAAGCGCTCACTATTCGGGTTAGCGGGGAAAGGACCTTGGGGTCGTATAACCCATTCCGAATATGTGATACGTCGTTATGAATCGCATTTGAAGACCGGTTTTGAAGACCGGATATTTTTGAAAGCGAAAGGACAACTCGTCGAATGTCTTTGCATCGACTGGTCCCCGGTATAGAGACTCCATATGTGATGGGAAGTCCGAACATGATTAGTGAATATCCGGATTGCAAGGACTTCTTTGTAAGTGCCTTCGGTTCTGTTCGAGCCCGGAACAGACTTGTATGGATAGTATGTCTGACAATACAAATTGAGATATAAAGCTGATTTCTTTCAAATATATTTCTGTTGGTGGCGGAGAATTTATTCTCTTAGCCTAACACCCTTCTCTAAGACGTACGAGCTCAGAGGTTATGTAGTTGAAGGTTTTTAGCAATATTTTCCCAATTTGGTAATGTGACATGCTGAGTGTTGCTGTGAAATGATCATTGTTTGATCATTTGTGATATGATCATTTGTTTGATCATTTATCTTTGTGATCATTTCTATGATCATTTGTTGACCCAAAGCACAGCCTTTGTATAAAGCGTGGCTTTGTGAACGAGACTTCGTCGAGCCTCACACCTCGGAATGGTCAAAACAGGAAAGATGCGGCAAGGTTATGAGGGGTAGCTCCCTTTAGGGTATGTGCATTTCCTTCTGGAAAAGGGTGGTATCATGGTATGGAACCCAGATACTTACTCATGTTGAAACACTTTATTATTTTGGTGTGATGTTGGTTACGAGCGCTCGGATAAAGGTCCCAAAGGACCGGGGGATGGCATACTCGTGTCAGTTGTTACCTAGTTTGAAAGGTAACATGGCCTTGTGTTGGCAGAGATCCGGTTAGGTTCTCGGGGATGTCTTTCCAGAGGCGTTCCCATGTGGCAATGGGAAGTTCCTTGGCATGACCATTTGTTGGAAATCCAAAGAAACAATATGAGACTTGTACGGTTTTAGTTGTAAAACCTGCTTCCTCAGGAGGTAGCTATAGCATGCATAATATAATGGTACCTATGCTGGCTAAGATTTATATTCTACTTTCGAAATGTTTTCTACACTATGCACTAATAATAATATCAAAAAATGATTTGATTTTTACGTAGTAAGCATCTTTGACTAACATAAGAAGAAATCTCCTCGAAGTCTGCGTTTGCATTGTGTGTTTGGTGGGAGGTCTTATGGTAGTCTCATTTTAAAAAGCATTGCGAATCTATTTTAAAATAATCCTATTCTTTGTTTTAATGATAAACTGTTTTGAGTTCTCACAACAGTCATATGACTGACTCGGAGTTTGTTGTTTTCCTTCCTAAACTCTGGGTGCCCACCAATTTCCACACGGGCAGTCAAGAGTTAAGGTTTATCAGGAATTCAGGAGTTGCTGGAGGCAAGATGGATGGCATGGCGTATTACTAGTATATAGTATTTCTTTTTCCGTTGTTTGTTGTTGTTGTTGTACACTCTGATGATGATGTAATGTAATGTAATGTGTTGTAATGTAATAATTGATATAGTTCTTTGTTTAAAGATCATTCATTTATCTATTATATGTTGTTCCGCTGCGATTGTGAAATTCTGATATTGTTCTGTTGTTTTCTTTCTGTTCTGTTCTATCTTTCTCTTTTCTTCTACCTCTTTCTTTTCTTAAAACCCTAAGTGTTCGGTTTTCCGGCATTCGATTGCTCGGCAGTTGATACAGTGGACGTATTGATATCAGTTTTCGGAAGTCGAAGAATCGGGTCCTTACAAATGCAGATGGTTTTCTAAGGCTTGTGAAACTGTCAAGAGATGAATAAGTTGATGAAGAAAAATCGTTATCCGTTACCCCGCATAGATGATCTCTTTGATTAGTCGGTAAGAGCGAAGGTGTTCTGGTTGCTTGATTTGGCTACCGAATTCCATCAGTTGCATGTAGTTGAGGATAGTATTTAGAAAACCGTTTTTCATACAACCGACGGACTCTACGAGTGGTTAGTAATGCCCTTTGAATTAATCAATGCACCATCCCACTTTGTTGATTTGATGAGCCCAGTTTTTAGAGTTTTGCTTAATAAGTTCATGGTGGTATTTGTGGATGACATATTGGTCTATTCGAAAAGCGATGAGGAGCACATTTTGCATGTAGAAGAAGTGTTCAATACACTCTATGAGAAAAAGTTGAAGGCGAAGTTTTATAACTGTCACTTATGGCGTGAGGAGGTATGCTTTTTGGGAGATATTGTACCAAAAAGTGGGCTGGCGGTCGATCCTAGTTAAATCACTGCAGTACAGGTTTGGCATGTGCTGAAGAATGCCATGAAAGTAAGGAGTTTCCTTGGTTTGGCGGGATACTATAGAAAGTTCATTAAGGAGTTCATGAAGATCTCTGCCCCTCTGACTTGTCATATGAAGAAGAATTTGGTTTTCCCATGGGATGCGAAGTATGAGAATGCTTTTATTAAGTTGAAGGAGGCGTTGACTCGTGCACCTGTTCTAGTGTTACCCAATGGCACGAATGCATTCATAATATACACCGACGCTTATGGTATGGGTTTGGGAGTAGTGTTGATGCCGGAAGGGAGAGTGGTGAGATATGATAGTCGATAGTCGAAAATCCACAAGAGAAAACATTCTACCCATGATCTTGAGTTGGAGACCATTGTATTTGCACTTAAATAATGGAGACACAATCTATTAGTAGAACGATTTGAGCTATATAAAGATCATATTTTTCTAAAGTATTTACTCTCCCAGAAGGACTTGAATTTAAGGCAGCATAGGTGGATGGAGATTTTAGCATCTTATGACATTGATATTTCATGCGCTTTGGGCATGGGCATTGTTGTAGCCGATGCCTTGAGTAGACAGCTTACTGTGTTGAGTCCTTTGTTCTTAAAGTGGAAGCATTTGGAGCTCATTTCTACATTCGATTTCCGAACATTGTCAAACATCACTCCAGGATTGTTAATGGCTTTGGATGTACAACCTACACTTATGCATCGTATTGGGTTAAGTCAAAGAAAGATGAGGAGCAAGGGGATATTTTTGAGAGGTTTAGTAGAGGAGAGCAGTCGGGTCATTTGAGGAATTATGCCATTGACTTGAAAGGATGGTTATGGAGAATGATAAATTATGTGTTCCTCTCATTATGGATCTAATTGACATGGTACTAGCCGAGTCTCATCGCTCGAGGATAACCATTCATCCCGACGGAGACAAAATGTACCATTATATGAAGAGTGTCTTTTATTGGCCTAGTATAAAGAAGCATGTGGTGGAGTATGTGGCCCGATGTATGACTTGTCAAAGGGTAAAGGGGAGTAGAGAGAAGTTGAGGGGATTGTTGAAGTTGTTGGATGTTCCATAGTGGAAGTGGGAGAGTCTTACTATGGACTTCATCGATGGACTACCTAAGGATAGGAGGAGGAATGAGAGTATTTGGGTCATGGTCAAGCGACTGACCAAATGCTGTCATTTTTTTCGGGTTAGAATACGAGTGTAACAGCTCATAAAATAAAAGGAAATTAGTTAATAAGTAACTAATAAAGCCCAAAAAAAGAATTTTTGTAAACATCAGAATTTGGCTACAAAACTTACACCTATGGGTTCATGGCGAATTTCTAATCAATTTTCATATATAAAGTTTTACAATTGAAGTTCAATTAACGTTTGACGTTTTCAAATTGGAAACATTTCTGAATCAAATTAAGGAAGTAAATGTTGATAATTTAACATTAAAATGGGCATCATGTATAAACGTTAATTAAGGGCGCTCAATCAAATTAAATCTAGTTAAGAATGTGTATAAGTAAATAAATTGGGCGTGGAAGTAAATATGTATAAATAATTTACGTAAATATATACATTAGATGTAAATCTTAATATTTAATTAATTAGCTATGATAAATCTAAGCAAATAAAAGATTAGAAGGAAGTAATCAAAGGATATCAATGTTAAATGAAATTAAATTAGCGCTGAGAAGGAAATAAGTAATTAAGAATTGATCAACATTAAACAAACATTAGTAAAAAAGAACGTTAACATTTAAGGGAAGGAAATGGTATGAAATAAGTGTAATTGATGGACGTTAACCCTTAACGTTTACTTAATGTGGAAGAACAAAATTAGCTTAATCAATCAGGCAAAAATAGTAATAGATTAATGTTAATTAACGTTAACTGATACTTTCGTATTACTTAACTTGTAAGTTAGGTTAACGTTAATCAGGCTAGAACAAAAATGGTATGAAATAAATGAAAAAGGAATTGAAGAAAAGAACGTAGATTAATTAACATAAACACTTAATTTATATACAAATAAGATGGAATTTATTCGTGCCCTTATAAATACAGGTCTAATTCCTCATTTTTCTTCTCATTCTTTTTGTTTCAAAGAAAGAAGCTGCACCATTTTGCTTTTCTCCACAAATCATTGGAAATATAGAAATTATAAAATAGTTATTATATTTTTTTATGCGAAGAATAATAGAAAATAAAAGTGAAAAAGAATAAGAGGTGAATCAATTCTGTGAAGATAAAAGGTAGATCTCAATACAAATCTAAATTTAATTCAAATCTCTTATCAGATCTAAATTTCTAAAACGTATGTGTATGCTTGCAGCATATGTATTCTGACAGGAAGAAAATGGGGACTGAAACTGGAGTAATAAGGATTAAATCTAGAGATTTCGAAAGCTAAAATGGTCAGTGGGAATAATTATGTACTTTATATAATACTGGATTTATTTTATTGTAATCTATTTATTGTATACTAATTGTTTGGAGTTGTAATGTCAATATATGCATGTAATGAAATCTAAAATCCTGATTACATATTATGTGATGGATAACTTAAATTTAATATTGTATGTATAAGAATTTGGAAAGTAATGGGTAGTAGCAGTCTATAAATTTGATAAATTATATGATAGTTCCTGGTTAGCAGATTAAGTGATTTGTGCTAGTAAATGTAAATTAGAAGTTGCCAAAATAAATTACTAGGATTTAAGTAGTGTTTTAATTTATTGGAATGTTGGGTGTTGCAATGTAAATTTCCATAGTTTATCAAGTTAAGATTTATAAATAAAAGTGTATCGTTTGAAGTAACAAGGAATACACCTAATAGAAAGGGATGTATAAAATAGGGATATTTACCGAATTTTGTATTGTCTATTTCAATAACCATGAAAAGATAATTCTTTGTAACTCCAAATGCAAAACAATTCTCCTTTTGGAGACATAGAAATCTATAGTTTTAACATTTCCTTTTAGGAGAGATGTTTTCTAATGTATTAAAATGCAGAAATCCTTAAGGATCAATTAAGGAATTGTAAGTGTGATAATAACAATGATCTAACAGAAGAATAAATATATATGCAATATAAGCAAGACAAAAATTAAATAATGACGAAGAAAAGTTTGGCAAGTAATAATTTAAAATTAAATGGTATGGAAAGTCCACTAAATAAGGGAGAGAAATAAAACTTAAAAAGGAAATAGAGATAAAAATTAAATAGTGAGAAAAGGGAAGTAAACAGAAAGAGATAGTTCGATCCTTTAGGTAAATAACATTAAATTGAATAAGAAACAAGCATATAAGCATGTAAAGAAATATTATGAACAGTAGAACACTAGAGGCATAATAATTAAACAAGTAAGAATACATACATATACACACACACACACACACACACACGTAGCCTCAAGTATGCATTTATGATGGCCATGAATTAATAAAGTTAGGAGATAACTTAGATGGATAAGAGTGACATAGTCACTAGAATGGGTTGGTATATGAGCTTAGTAATGTTACACAACGGAAGCCTACCCACGGCAAGGGGCTACCAACAATTGCATATATAGTGTGGAACATATCCAACTGTCGGACCCATGGAATTACATATGCTTGTTTATAAGTGAAGGAATATCCCAGTAGGGTCTGCTTCAACCTTTTATGATGGGTATTGTCTTGATTGCATTAAGAAATCTAAATGGGACAGTGAGCGAGGATCGGCGCTATGTTAGTGTATTGGTACCTTATTAGGGAGCAGGAGCTCAAAATTAGTCGAGAATGTCATCGATCTCGAGCGATTAGTGGAAAGATGAGGGTTACACCTAAATGAGCTACACCTCCTATTAATGTAGGTCTCGTTTAGGTCATGCACTGTCACAGTTGTTTGATAGGAGCCAAGACAAGGTAACCCTTAAGTGAGGTCTTTCAAAATGAGGGGGTAGTACAAGGAGCTGAGTCCTCTATAGTCTGTGGAGTTGAGTCCATATTATACAACAAGCAAGTATGTGGCGAGATAGAAAATGGCTAAACTATTATGATGCCAATATTAGGCACCATGGGAGATTATTGGTATGCACTATGACGAGGACATGATACTACAAGGATGATGGATCCCGACGAGGTGTTGGTGTAACAACTCTAATTTTGAGTAACATTATTCATGACAATTAATCAGTTAAACTAAATGAAATAATGTAAGTTAGTCAAGGGATTGATATTGGTATAATTTAAATCGTAGCTATGCCTAGTTAAACTAATGAATTAAATGGAATTAAACTGAAATAGAAAAGGAAAATTAGATAAGGGAAATATAGGAATAAGCTATATTCTTATGCCCTAAACCCTTCTAACATATCATTCTCACATTCACAAGAAAATTAAAGCTAAACCAAAGACCGGCCACCATTAAAGAGTAGTAAGGGGAAGATAAGTAAGAATTAAAAGGAAAAGCTTAATCAAATTCAATCCAAGATCAAATCGCAACTCCTTAGCAACAAAGCTAAGGTGAATAATAGGTAACATCTCATGTTTTTATTATTTTTGGTTTTAGATTGAAATCTGAATCATTTTGCAATGTTTTGCCATGTTTTTTTTGTTAAAATGGACATATATGCCTGTTGATGACTTGTGCTATTTCATATGGATTTTATGATAAGTTTTGATATGAAGACCATATTAGATGACATCCAAATGACTTGCGATTTTGAGATAAGGTCGGAAATAATATTTTAGAGATGGGTTTCAAATTTAATAATTTTTTGAATTAATGTGGATTTATCATTATTTTCTAGTGAAGAAAATGGTTACTTGGGTATAAAATTAATTCCGGCTATTTTATATATGTTTTGGGCCGGAAATTTAAATTCGTTAGAAAACATGTTAAAAATGGTCTATGGGAATTTTTGTAGAATTTTCCTAAATGTTTTGATAAGTATATAAAATTATTTAAGGTATGAGATTTAAATGTTTTATATATATTTATAAAAGGAGAAGGGGCACTTTGTAAATCTTTTCAATTATTTGCTTCTGAAATTTTAGCAGCACTTTTAGAAGAGAATTTAGAAATGAAGTTAGCAACTGATCATATGTTGACAAGTAAATACGTTAGTTGGAAAGAAATTACTTTAAAAAGAAAGAAAACAGTTTTTGTATGCTTTTGTTGTTTCGCCACTTTCGGCACCTACCTTCCGACTAGGTACTTCCGCCTTCATCTCCATCGAAACCAATGCACCTAGTGCAAAGACTTGGTAGGTAGCAAATTGGACATAGGCGAAAGGTATATAGTCGAAACAATGGGTTTCGAAGGGATCGAAACCTTGCCTTGCTTTTAAAAGGAAATGTGCCTGCTTTGCTTTTAAAAGAATGCTTTCGGCTTTGATAGCTTTTAACTTGGTTAAATGGTTTTAAAGAATGGTCTCAAAAGAGGTTGTGCTTTTCTTTTAAAAAAAGATTTCGAAGGGGTCGAAACCCCTAGCTGCCGCATCTTACCTTTCGAAGCAATGCTTTCGAAAGGGTTTCTTTTTTTAAAATCTAACTCACTTCTCCAATGCTTTTGAAGTGATTGGTTTCGACACCTTCCATTTCTTTTACTTAGGAAATTTCTTTCGAAAGGGTTCTTTCGACTTAGTTGTTTTATGATCCTTTATGCTATTGGAAGTTTAACCCAACTAGTTTCGAAAGGAATAGTTTTAAATGGTTTCGAAAGGTTGTTTGACATGTTTTATTTGAACCCAAAGGTTTCAAAACGTTTTTTTTATATAAATTTTTTTGAAGGCTGTCGAAAGGTTTTAAATGAAGGTTTTAAAGGGGTGGTTCCTCAATGTTTTCGAAATGTTTTAAGCAGAGGGTTTCCAAAGGTTTATGTTAACTCACCTTCTGTCAAGGCAGTATACAGACGGATTCAACCCAACGGACTTCATGATTATCAAGGCCGATGAGTGCAAAGCAATGATTGTAGGGCTCAAAGATCAAGTACAAGTGATAACATGAAGCCAGATTTGGATGGAGTTGGTAGATAACCGATGTAGGGCGCTTGAAATATGGATGTTAGCTTGGAACCCAAGGGATCAGCATATTGTATGAGGGATCGGCATGCCTCCTTAGCATAGGAGGGATCGGTATACCTCTATAGCGTAGGAGGGATTGACATGGTTTCATGAAGTAGGAGTGATCAACATAACTCCATGGCATAGAAGGGATCAACATTGTTTCATGAAGTAGGAGGTGTCAACATGCCTTCATGACATAGAATGGATTGGCGTAGTTTCATGAAGTAGGAGGGATCGACATAGCATTGTGCAGTAGAATGGATTAGCACGGTATATTGGAACAGGAGGGAACAATGTAGCATTATGGAATAAGGTGGGATCAACATGGTGTTATGGAAGAGGAGGGATCGGCATATCCGGATAAGCCAAGGCGGGATTAGTATACTTCGATAGCTTAGCAAGGTGAAGGGATCGGTACCTCAGATGATTCGGCATATTTCAAAATTTATAGAAGAGCGGTCGGCATAACATATCAAAGTGATCGGCGTATGTTAGAAACCAAGAGCATTCTTGCATTCGTCAATCAATAACTCGAGCTTCCTTATTCTAAATGACATGAAACTTAGGGATTAAGCATATTTCATCATAAAGAATCCACCATAAGAATCGCTTCCCAAAAATCAACTAAGGAAGGGATTGGTGTTGATCCCTCCTCATGAAGATTTGGGCCTAGCGACCCCTATGGTAGGCCTATATGGATAAGGAGACCCTGTAACCGAAGTTTCACCTATAAATACTGTAGGCAGAGCTTTAGAAAAAGGATCTTCTTTATCTGCTTCTCTTCATCGTCTACCAAAGCTTTACTCTGCCATTTTTATTCTTGAATTTTATGGATTTGTAAGTGTAATCACTAGTATAAACTAATAAAAGGAACATCTTTGGAGTGGACATAGGTCGGAGTGAGCCGAACCACTATAAATCTGTGGCTCAATTTACTTGCTTTCTGATTGTTTTAATTTTGTTCTTCAATTTCTCTTCGTATTTCTGTGAGTGGATTGCATTTTGATGCATTCACATAATTGGATGTTGGTGGTCAATTTTGACGCCAACATTTTGGTCCTTTCACCGAGAAGAATTGAACGCGTGGATTTGGAAGTTATGATCTCGGATTTGAAAGCTTGGATATTTACATCTAGGAAGCGATAGCTAGCCAACAACAAGGAGACAGAGAACGGATATGAGCCATCATGAAGGGACTCGGGAGGCTTCCTCAGGAGCTAATCAAACCTCAATCTTCATTACCAGAGACGAGATGGAAACAATAATGGATGCTATGCAGGAAAGGATGCTGAAGAGATAGGAAGAAATGATGCAGAATCTACTTCGATAGGTTGGACAAGCTGGAGTGCAAAACCAAGGAAACAGAGAAGTAGGGAATATTGGAAATATGGATCACGGAGTTGGAGCAGCAGGAGCTGAGGAAATTGAGAATCAAAACCATGGAAACAAAGCTAATAGGCAGACAAGTGGAATAGAGCAGCCGGGGGCAATCCCCTACCATCCAAGTGGGATCAGCATCGATCCCTCCAAAGGGATTGGTACCGATCCACAAAGGTTGGGAGGCACACCTCCGGATCTGGGTGATCGTGATGCTGGAGGACCTACGAGCATTCCTATAGAGCCCGATGCGAACCAGAATTTGATGCGCGAACGGAGGAATACGTTCCAGAATTCCCTACAGACTCGGGGGGCAGCTTGGGAATGATGATAGGAGACTAGCATTTGAAGACAATGATAGGTTTGCGGAAATGATAAGGCGAGCTATGCGTGGAGGGTTAGTGAATATGGATCGCGAGGATGTAAATAGTAGTCCATTCGCTCCAAATATTAGGCAAGCTAGGAATGCACTGGAGTTCAAATTACAAACGCTTGAGACATATGGTGGAAAAATGGATCCCGCTGTTCATTTGACAATTTACATAAGACACATGGAAGTACTAGGTGTATCGAAGGAAGTAACATCATGGTGCATCCCCTTGTACTTAATGGATATAGCCGCACCATGGTTTAGACAGTTGGAAAGTGGCCCTATTGGCGGTGGACGGAGTTGATCAAAAGGTTTATGAGGCAGTTTAGGGTTCACATCTCGAGACCCAAAAATGTGATGAGTTTGGCAACATTGAAGCAAAGGACCGGAGAGTTCCTAAGAAGTTTCTTAACATAGTTTAATGCCATGGCGACTTCGGTGGATCGTCTAGATCCATCCATGGTTTTGATGGCAGCTGTATCCAGAATTTATGATGGCACAAAATTTAAGGATTCACTGGAATGGGATCCTCGGAGAGTTTTATCATGAAGAAGAAAGGTTCCTGCGATAGGAAGATGCACGAGCAAACAAACCAAAGGTAAATGCTGTGCAAGGTAGATGTCCGTCCAATGAAGTTTTAAACAAGGATAGAGGAAAACGGAAAGTAGAGGATGGCTTTGATGGATCGAAGCATCCACGAAGGGAACCGAGATTCACCTCTTCATGGAATTGACTGAAATGTTGGAACAGATATATCTAGATACTAGGGGATAGGTCCTCCATCGAAGGCTAATAAGGAGAGAGCCTACAAACAATGAAAAGAAATCAGAAATATACTGTCTGTTCCATAAGATGAACGGGCATAGGACAAACGACTCTAGACACTTAAAGGATGAGATTAAGGGACATATCCAGAACGACGGGCTGTTATAATACGTGAGAACTCAGGCATCGACAGTGGAACATGAGCAACCACTATCCGCATAAACATGAACTGCCCAAAATTGAGGCATCAACTTGTCATCAATTAACCGAAATGGAAAATAATAAGTAATAAACTCCACAATAAGACAGCTAAGTCACTTACACATGTACGAGATTGAGAACAGTCCCTAGGCATGCTCGGAGGTGACAATGAACCGTCACACCCGAAAATGCATGCATTGTAGTGTTTAATTTTTGTTTTTGTTTCTTTTTTAGTACTTAGTTATGAAACTCAGTCGAACGTGAAATCTGACATTGGTAATTTTGAGTCTCATCCGGACAATCACATTTCGCCTCGGACGGCACTAGATCTCGAACGACCACATTTCGTGATCACATTTCACCATGAACGACACTCAATCTCAAACGAATACATTTCTCCTCGAACGGCACTCGATCTCAATCGATCACATTTCGCCTCGAACGACACTCGATCTCGAATGGCACTCGATCATAAACGATCACATTTCACCTCAAACGGCACTCGATCTCAAATGATCACATTTCACCTTGAACATACACTCGATCATATGCAATTGTCATCAAGGATGGCTACGAATTTGGTTAACGGTCCCGAACGGTCATTACTAACAATCAGGAAAGATCACAGATTTGTTCGCAGGTCATCAGGGTTTTAAACATTGGACTTAAGGCAATTCAAAACACGCCTTCCTATCGTAAGGCATGTTTTGGGAGGCAAAGTGTTAACCCGCCTTCTATTATGGCAGCATATAAGCGGAATCAACCCAACAGACTTCACGATTATCAAGGCCGATGAGTGCAGAACGACGATTGTAGGACCAGGAAGTCAAGTATAGGTGATAACATGAAGCTAAAGTTGGATGGAGTTGGTAGATAAGCGATGCAGGGTGCTTGAAATATAGATGTTAGCTTGGAACCCAAGGGATCGGCATAGCATAGAGGGGATCAGCGTTGTTAACCCAAAAAATGGTCAACACCCTGGTTTGAATTTGAAAGCACCAGCTCTACTCCGACCGAGCAATATCGCAGATCACCGATATAGTAAAAGAACAGTAAAAGAAAGAAGACAGAGAATTTTTATAGTGATTAGGTCGTTAATGAAGCATACATTGATTAAATGACATTTATTATCCTAAGTAGATTGAATCCCTAGAGATGGAATCCACTGGAGAATAATGGTAAATTCCTTTAGAGATTTTCTGAAGGAGGTAGAGAGTGAAGAATATTTCCAATAGAGCTTCGGTAACCAGTCCAGAGAAGATCCCTTTTATGCTGCATGCATAATGGTATTTATAGAGATCGGAGGACTTCTGGGCCAGAATACTTAATCAATTGATTGCAGGTAAGTATAGAACAACCTAAGAGGGTTTAGCTCGTGATCTGAGACAAAACCATGGGTTGCTAGCGACCCATATAGTTGGCTCGTACGTCAGCTAATGACTTAGCCATTGCATTGCTTGGTTTCCTCGCTAACGATACGTGGAGAAGCATGGGTCACTAGCGATCCATACACATAGCATATTTTTTAACATACTTCTTCTTTCCTTCTCTTCTTCCATCTAATAGAGCGACCCTTCATTTTGCATGGGTCACTAGTGATCCACAGGTTATGGCTCACTAGCGACCCAATCACTTAGGATACTTCTTGAAATTTCGAGTTTAGGATATTTCCATAGTCTTGTGTCGTTGTTGTTTGTGTAGTCTCGTCGCACGCTTTTTCGTTCGGACGACAATTTGCTAGTTATTTGCACTCAACTATTGATTGGGCTGAAAGAATGTTGATCCCTTTGTTTAGTCGATCTCAGTTGTTGTCTCAATAATATAACTTGGCTCTAGTTAACTCCTTGCCTTTGCCTCCCTAGTTAAGGCTAAGTTCTAAACCATCCCGATGTCGCGGATTATTCTGTTTCCTGTTGGACCTTGCCGTGTTAAAATTCCGGATAACATTTTTCCCTCAAAGTACGTCTCCCTTGTAAACTAAGCGTGTTTTGGAAGTTATCGCTCTCAATATTTGTTCGTCAATTTCCAGGTGATTGCATTGGAGTTTCATGAATACGTGATAGGTCATGCTGTTGGTTATCTAGCTTTGATCTTGACTGCTATTGCTTGTCATAATGGATCAAACTTCTTCATGTAGTTTCCTTGTATTGACAATGCAATCTTTGGTCCGTAGTTTACACGAGGGTTTAAGTCGGTAAGTGGGTGCATGATGTAGACTTGGGGTCGTCCTATATAGTCTCACTCAACCGGTGGTGAAGCTATGTTTTGTCTCGAATGATTGTATGCTGTCTTGGAGCGAAATCTTGCCCCTTATCCTTAACTTCTCCTTTTTGAGAACTTGTTGTAGTTCCCATCAATGTTTTTGAATTCTAATGTGATGACTTATTTTAAAATCGGATATAGTTGATCATTCGACCGTATCGATCTTCCCGTTTCTATACTCTAGTGATCCTGAAAAGAAAAGCATCCCACGTCGCTTTGGACGGTGGCTCCGTTTTCGATCGTTGATCGATAAAGGGTAAGTGTGGAAGAGATAATTTCAAAGGACGATATGGATTGCTTTCCAAATACAAGCAAGCTATCTATAATATATTATTTGTTTGTAGTCTTCAGGAAACTGGACACTTCTTATGTAGATAACACACTACATCTGCCCCGGTCATCGCTCAGATCCCGACTGATCAACATATGTCGATTTCCCTCAGATGCCAAGCGTTGGTTATACGAGGATATTATTTAAAGTAGAACATACCAGGCAGGGTTGAATGCCAAGTTTTGTTGTTGAAAATGACTTTTCAATCATCAAATCTTTAGTCTAGTTGAGGAACTTCCACACCTCCAGAAGCTGAGTCCTTCGCAAGTTAAGCTTCACTTATTATTCCTATCATATTGGGATGATTAATTATAGTCAAATTACAAGGCATAGTTTTAACCTTCGAAAACTAGCGCATGAGCTGTTCGATTATGATTATCCCTTCTTTGTGTTTTATGAAATTCAACATGCACATCACCCTCTGCCTCTATGGACTATTGGTTTAATTGCTTGATTCCGAGCATTTCTTTTTCTCGCTATTGCACCATTTGTGTTCATGTGCAGCATATTCGTTTACTAATTCTATACATGAAAGTAATGCTTCTATGGTCATTTCGGCATATTCTATTTCATAGCTTCGTTCAGAACTATGAAGTAGCTTGATCTAGCCAGTTCCATAGCTAATCCTTACTTATGCTCAATTGAGTTCGTTTCAACAAAGTGTTAGTGTAAATGCCTTAATCTATATGGCTGATTACTTTGACTACTGAACCAACATGTTTTGGGAGACTAGGTCTCCCAAGCAATAAGTTCGATTTCCCTAATTTGATTGACACGATAGCTCCTATCTTAGAGAATAAGGGACTTTGTTGCTTGATCCTAAGATCTAAGATTTGTAATGATGTTGGTATGTATTAGAAAGATGCGTTTCTGCCATCTTTTGCTAAAGTAAGTTCTTATGAATTTGGCGTTGAGATCCCAATCATGTTTTGGTTTATATCTTCGTAGACTCATGTACGGATGACTCAAACCTATGGACTTTTCCTTAGTATTGTGGACCTTCGGATAACATAAGATTCCAGATGGTAGGAATAAAGAGTCGATCTAGCTTTTGCTTCTCTTTTCAAAAGCCGATGTATTAATAGTTTCATTCTGGGATTTCCTTCTTAGCATCACCAAACTTCGGGTAATGGCATATTCCTATAAGTTGGAACCAAATGTTTTAGTTAGACCTTAAGCAGGTCATCGATCTTTCTCGTCATTTCCAGACTATGAGCGACGGTTGATTTCTAAACGTTAAATCCTTCATTTTGTCTGTTGGCAGTTTTGTTTTCAGAATGCTCTGTTTTGTGACATAGAACCAATATCTAACCAACATCATGGTTATTCATGTTTGGACTATGCAACATTTCTTTCGATCAAGTATGTGTGCATTTATCCCCTGCTCGAGGGACTAGCTATTTTGAATTCCTGTATTTGGGTGATTTTGAGAGATGGAATGGTTTAGGACACATGATTCGATTGCCCCTGTTTTGGCTCTCAATCCCATTCTAGGATTGCGAAAGTCCGGTGGTTTTAGTTTTGACCTTCCATGGTTGTCCCTATAGGTCCTTAGTTGTGCATGCTTTGCTTGATTGCTGTTGTCATGGAAGTTCTGTTTATACGCCAATTCCTATCTTTGGGAATTGATAGCCTAGCAGCTTGGTTCCATGTAGCACTTCCTCGAGGCTACCTATCTTTTGGCTGTGTCTAAATTCTTTCTAAGTTGAATTTAGGAAATTCAATTGTGCACCAGCTTTCATCCCTAGAAATTAGCACATAGGCAATTCAGTCTTGGGATTTCTTTTCGACACTACTTTATTCTTGTGTGGTGACTGATTCCTTTGATGAAAGGTCGAACCATCTGGCTGACCTATGAAAGTATGTGTCTTCCGGTCATTGCCTGTCATTGGGCAACATTATTGTTTTTAAGAAAAGGTAGAAACTCAATTAAGGACCAACTTCTATCTCCAGAAGCTAGTGCATTGATGGTTCACTGCGATAAGTGTTTCTCATCCTCCCAGTAGATTAAAGTTTTCCTAGCATTGCCGGGGCAATGCCGGTGCTCACTGAGTAGAATGTTTTTCAGAATTGTTGGGGCAATACCAGTACTTATGAAATAGAAAGTTTCCTAGCATTGTCAGGGAAGCACTGGTACTTAGGAAATAGAAAAATTTTCCAACGTTGCCAGGGCTACACCGGTACTTAAAAGATAAAAGAAGGCCTTGGCGATGGTGAGACAACATCGACACTCAAAAGGTTGGGATCAATTTTCCTCGACGATTCGGTTGTGCTCTTAATTCAGTTGGGTACTTGTTTCAGCCTTCAAAAACTAACACTTCAATGGTTAGATTATAGAAATATTTTCTTAGCGCTGCCTGTATTCGGGCAGTGTTAACATCATCTTGGTGTGGGTTGAATCATTCATCCAATCCTGTAGAGTTAAGTAGAATCCTTTTAACCCAGTATGGCTGTTTTCTTAACGTTGCTTAATTCTGGGTGATGCCATGTTCTATAAGGGTGGGATTTCTAGGCATTTCCACTGCCTAACTTTGTTTATGACCATCAAATATTACCCTTCGAGATGCAAGGTTGTTGCTTAACCAATTCCATAGTTGTTCTTATTCAAGAAAAATCAAACTTCCTCCCACCGATTTTTGTTATGATATGATGACTATCTTCGAAATCGTTCCTTTCTGGGTAAGACCCTTCACTTCTAGGTGTCAAACTCTTGGTTCTTATAGAAAACCTTAAATCATGGAGCAAGTCATCACATTGCCCCTGGTATGACCGTGTTCATTCCTATACCGATCATGGACCGGTAGGATTCGGTAATGTTTGTCATGAATTAGTGACACTTAACCTTGCCTATTTTAGGCCATATGCATTATGCTAGACTACTAACATTATTGTGGATAACAATCTTATTTGTTTGTTCAAATCTTCGGAAATCAATGGTTTAGCTGCTCGATTTTGAGAGTTCTCTCCTCGCCGTTTTCTGTCTTCAGATAATAGGTGGTTTTTTGCCAATTAGGGTTTGAGACCTCATTCGAGCACCTGCTTCTGTCCTTAGAAGCTGGTGCATTGATGATTTGATTCTGGAAATGCCTTACGTCATCGTCCATCTCTGTACGATGATAAGTTCCTCCTTTTATTGCAAGTTGGAGCAATCTTTTATCCTGGCCAAGTGCTAATGTGTTATGTGCCCCTCGGTCCACAGGGATGATTATTCTAAATAATTGATGTCAGACTTGATGTTCTAGGCGGCTCCCAGGATGCCCCTAGTTAAAGGTATGTCGCAACTTCTATATCTGGGAATTCGTGACTTGGGTATCTTGAATTTTGAAATATTATACATTAACTTCGGTCAAAGATCAGAATTCTCTACTGACTTCTTGGTTTGTGAGCTTTGCGGCACTACCGAAGCAATGTCGGTTCTTTTGGGTAGTGGGAGTTGATCCCTGTTAATCCTACAATAGACAAGTTTCCTGGTGTTGTCGGGACAACATCAATACTTAGGATATTTTAATGGTTCGTCGATGATGCCAAAGTAACATCAAGCAGTGTTTGCGCAACTTATAAGTTGCACGGATTTTAGGATCGATATGTCCCGTTGATCTAAAATGGTTTGGAACTTCTCGACACTGCCAATCCTTGGGTAACGTGAGGAGATTATGCTTTAAAAGCATGGTTGCATGGCTCAAGAAGTGATGCACGAGGGTTTGGGTCTTCCTGATGTTGCCGGAGCAGCACCAATTCTTAGAAGGTAGGGATCGAGATTTCCTGTTGATGTGCCAGCTTCCACAATGCCTGGACCTACTGCTATTTCCACAGCCTCTGTGCTCGTTTTTGTTCCTGTTACTGTTTCCCATGTCCATGTCTGGCTCCTAGCCAAGGTCGGAGTCCAAAAAGATAGTCGCGATTCATGGCTTGGATGACCCTTCTGTGTCTTCTAATGGTGACATAACAGTAGTAGAAGTTAAGGAGCAGGAAGCTCAAACAGAGCAGCCTCGTAAGACTCAACATGAATTGATCGCTATCAAGAAGGAGAAAGTTGAAGCGATCAAATCCTCGAAGAGAACCCACAAATCATGGTGGTGCAAAGCCAATGGGAGAATCTTCGGAGAAGGCAGTGGAGCAAGAGGTGGATGTTTCCACCGAGGAGTTTGTAGATATTACCGGTAGCTACACCACTCCCGAGACGAGGCAGAAACTACAAACAAAGGGCGAAAATGGGAGAGGTATAAGATGCACTGATGAGCTTGTGTGGAGACTGGTCTGATTTGGTTCTTTTTGAGTCATTTTGTTTAAGGTAGAGTCTGCACTTAGTGTTCTTATCGTGGAGTTTGTATTTTCTTTTTGTTGGTCGGTGTTGTGTGGGTTCGGCCTTTAAGTTTTGACCCGGTGTATGCCCCTTAATTCACAGGGTTATTTACTTCAAATAACTGGTAATTTATAGTTTAGATAATTTTCATATTAGACTTGAAATTTGGCTAAGTCACAGCTTGATTTTCCTTCTTTCGGAAGTTTTGCAACTTTAGCATGTAATCCAAGTTTCTTGTGATATTCTTGTAAGTATGCAATATACGTTTCTAGGAGGATCACGTTGCATGGGTTAACTGAGGGTAGTTTTACTCATTAAGTGTCATCAGTAGAGGCTTTTCTGTTGGTTTGTAGTACTCTGCTTTCGTTGGAGTTGTGCCCATCATTCCTAGTCATAGAAGTAGTTGGTGTTGGTCATGAGATGCGTGGTGTTCGGGATTGACATGGCCCGTTGATGCGGTTCTGATGCTCCTTAGTGCTACGTATCTTTGGGTAATGTGAGGAGTTTATGCTTCAGGGGCAAGATTTTTTGGCGATGTTCCTCGGTGTCGCCTATCTTCGGGAAATGTTGAGGAGTTTGTGTTTTGAAAGTTAGTGCACGGCTTATTGGATGCGCTGCTTTTGGTACTCCTCGGCGTTGCCTATCTTTGGAACATGCGAGGAGCATATGTTTTGGCACGACTTATCAAATGCGTGACATTTGGTACTCCTTGATTTTGCCTATCTTCTGGTGACACGAGGAGCGTATATTTTGGCTCAGCTTATGAAATGCATGGCTTTTGATACTCCTCAGCGCTACCTATCTTCCGGCAACGCGAGGAGCATATGTTCTGGCACGGCATATGGAATGTATGGCTTTTGATACTCCTCGGTGTTGCCTATCTTCAGGTAACATGAGGAGCATAATTTTGGCGCGGTTTATGAAATGCACGACTTTAGGTACTCCTCGGTGTTGCCTATCTTCGGGCAACGTGAGAAGCGTAATTTTGGGCCTTCCCGATGTTGCCCGAGCGACATTGGTATTTTTAGAAGGCAAGGATCAGGTTCTGTCGATCTAGCGGTTTGAATCGATGTGACTCTATAGACTCAGCATGTTGTTTATATGAATACGGTTTTATCGGTTCAAGAAGCTAAGCAGTTTTTGGTTCAAGTGACCATGGCTTGGATGATCCTTCCATGTTTCTGGAAGATGTACATGTGCAAATAGATCAGGCTACCATGGTGGAGAGATCTATAGCTGACCGCATGAAGACGGATTGAAGAAATGGCCTATCGAAGTTTAGGGCATGACTCTTAGCGCTTGGCCCAAATTACCTTTAGAGAATGGATCTTTGACTGGCATATGGTCTAAGAGGAAGAGTAATTGGTCATCAAGAGCGGTAAAATGGTAGTTGGATAGAAGTGGGCAGGTATTACGTTACTATTATTTGTTGCAATAGCTAGGTCATTAAGTCTGCGGTTGTCAGAATGCCTAAATTTTTGATCGGGCATAACAGAACTGCGGTATAATTAGCCTCAACTTTTCTTATGGCTATTCAAGTGTGTGCGGTATCCCTATGCCACAGGGATGTTGGCGCGCTTGAACTACATCCATGGTCTCTTCACAACTCGTTTGGTTGCCCCGGTCCAGTAGGTGCGGTTTTCCCAAGTGCTGAATCTTGGTTTGATTCGAGTTGGCCTCTGATTGATCACAAGTTAGTTTACTTTTGACTTAGTTTCTTTAAACGACTTTGAAGCTTTGGAATTTAGCATTGTTTGTCTCATTGTTTGTTGGAAGTGATTACATTAATTTGGTAGATTGACTAGTATGATTGTCGACGTGGAGCGTGACTTCATTGACTTCGGGGAGTTCTGGACCAAATGACTGTTGATCTTCCAGTTCACCTTTGTGGATATCAGTCATACATAAATTTCGCTGATCTATTGGTTCTCCTTCACGACGCTTTAGTTCGTGGAAGACCTTTCCGTTCGTGAAGGGTTTTTTGGATCAGATGACCACTAATCTACCAGTTTACCTTCACGACGCTTTGGTTCATAAAAGATCTTCACATTCATGAAGGGTTTTTTTGGATCAGATGACCGCTGATCTACCAATTTACCTTCATGACACTTTGGTTCATGAAAGACCTTCGCTTTTGCAAAAGTTTTTTTTGGATCAAATGACCGTTCATCTACCGGTTTACCTTCATGACGTTTTGGTTCGTGAAAGACCTTTACATTCACGAAGGGTTTTTTGGATCAGAAGATCGCTTATCTACCGGTTTACCTTCATGACCCTTTGGTTCGTGAAAGACCTTCACGTTCGTGGAGGGTTTTTTGGATCAGATAATCGCTGATCTACCGGTTTACCTTCACGATGCTTTAGTTCGTGAATGACCTTCACGTTCGCGAAGGTTTTTAGGATCAGATGACCGCTGATCTACTAGTTTACCTTCACGATGCTTTAGTTCGTGAAAGACCTTCACGTTCGCGAAGGGTTTTTTGGATCAGATGACCGTTGATCTACTGGTTCACCTTCATAAAGTCTTAGTTCATGAAAGACCTCACATTCACGAAGATTTTTTTTGAATCAGATGACCGCTGATCTACCGGTTCACCTTCACGACACTTCAGTTCCTGAAAGACCTTCACGTTCACGAAAAGTTTTTTGTGGTCGAATGTCCGGCGACAAGACGACCTTGGAATGATAATTTATTGATTCCAAGAGGAGTTTTGGGTCCTGTGTCCGACGGCTCGACCGTCTTAAAGCAATGGTTCATCGACTACAAGAGGAATTTTTTGAATTAAGCTCGAGGCAACACAATTGTATTGGTTCCTGTAGGCTACGGTGTTAGATCTATTTGTTTGACGATCCTTTGGACAAGACTTCTCGATGACTTCAGCAACGACGGTTCTCAGAAGGTGGATTGACATGACTCATCAAGGGCAAAGAAGCATTTCTTTCACCGTGTTTTCTACAATGCCCCTGGTGTCCTACTACGGCTTATTTGGAAATGAAGAGTTCAAGGATGGATGAGAAGGCATCGCTTTAGGTTACTGTCCCATTCCTTAATTGCTAGCTAGGTAGAATGTTATTTGATAATCATATTTTCATCTGATTTCGTCAGTTAACTGGGGCACTTTTCTACTGGGTCTTAGTAGCCTTGCTTGGGAGAAGGTCCCTGAGGTCCTGTAGCTCCTTTACAGTTTGGTATGTTCTTTGGCACATTGCCGGGTTTGCCTTCTTCTAATCACACTACTACTAGTTTTTTGAACCGGTTTGCCTTCCCGTAGAATTCTTCCTGGGTACCAGGTTGTTTCATCCTTTAATGATTTCTGAGGGCCATGCAGCAGACTACATCCGTCGCCGCCGCTTTGTCCATATGCTAGTCATACCTGCAAAGAAGCAATTTCGAATCAATTGGGCAGTTGTGTAAATGGTATAGTTGGCATGATAAACTTCTTTGGATACTCTGCATGTTGAGAGGCTTCGGTGAATGGGTTTCGATTAGGGAAGATACTCTAATCGTTGTCAGATCGGTCCATTTTCAAGTTACAACTGTTTATAATGTTTGAGAATGATATATGCATAATTGTCTACGCTTAAATGATTGGAAATGTTGATTGAACGGTGAATCACTGCTGGTAGGGTTATGGATCGGTGACGATCCTAAAAATTTACAAACTAGGTGAGATCATTTGAGGGTGACAAAGAAGGCCCCATAAGGTTGCATTCCAAATTTCAAGATATTTGGAGTTCGCATATTCGAGTTATGCGCAAAAGATGATGGATCGACATTGATGGACTGGTGGTATTTTACTTGGAGTCTGACTCGAGAAAATTTGCCATTTGCTACGAATCAGCACATGATTCGCTTGCAGTCATAGAATTTGAAGTGCTGGGTTGGTGACAAACATCGCCTGGAGCCACTTGCTTGTTTGCTTGGAGAAAATCTTGGTTTTACCCGAGTCTGATTTTGGGCCAGAATTTCCTAGGGCCAGAATTTCCTAGGTTTGCTTCGAGTCAAATGGGTGATTACCCAAGTTCGACTATGAGTCAGGACTGAAGTGAGTTTATCAACGACCATTTTTATGATTTTTGATGATTTTCGACGACGACCATTCATGATTCGACGGTGGGAGCTCCATGATAGGATTGGAAGCTATTCAGTCGGGGTGGTCACAATATACCATGGGAGCTTGGCAATGTAATCGATCTTGGATTATATCATATCTTCTTGGTTCTCCTGCCTCTAGGAGTACAGTTTGAGTAGCACTTCCTCGTCCATTGCTTAGCACTATGCTATGACGTACGTTTTAGAGCTTCTTCTAGCATTTTGCACATTGGTATTTTCATCTAATTTGTCTTCCTCAAATTATTTGTCACCTTCAGAGCCGAAGAGAATCATCGTTATATCCTTTCATGGGGTTTTTCCCCTATTTCGGGCTTGTAGTTGGTGCTTTTGTAGTAGGTGGAGTGTTAACATTTTCTTCTGTCATGATTCTTGGAGCTCCGCCTATTGCATCCTTTCGACTATATCCCCTTCGAACGAACCGAGCTAACTTTGTGGATCGCCAGCGATCCATAGCTTATGGTGATCCATAATTTTTGGCAATCCAAAAAATGGATCAACGCCCTAATTTTGAGTTTGAAAGCACCAACCCTCTTCTGATAGAGCAATATCACATGTCACAGATATAGAAAAAGAACAATGAAAGAAGACAGAGAATTTTTATAGTGGTTCGCTCAATCATGAAGCCTATATCCACTTTATAGTTTTATTATAGACTAATTTCTATTACAAGAAGTGTTTGGTTACATGACTTTGATTATCTTTTAGTGGATTGAATCCCAAGATTTGTAATTCACTGGAGAACAACAGTTAATCCCTTTGGAGATTGTTGTGAGGGAGGTAGAGAGTGAAGAATGTTTCCATCAGAGCTTCAGCAACTAGTTCGGAGAAGATCCCTGTTATGTTGCAGGCATGATGGTATTTATATAGATCGAAGGACTTTTGGGCCATGCCACTTCATCAACTGATCGTAGGTAGGTATAGAATGACCTAGAGTGGTTTAGCTCGTGGTCCGAGCCAAAACCATGGATCCCTAGCTACCTATATAGTTGGCTCATATGTGAGCTAATAACTTAGCCATTGTATTGCTTGGTTTCCTAGCTGACGACACATGGAGAAGCATGGATTGCTAGCGATTCATGGTGTATGGGTCGCTAGCAGAAGCATGGATTGCTAGCGATTCATGGTGTATGGGTCGCTAGCAGAAGCATGGATTGCTAGCGATTCATGGTGTATGGGTCGCTAGCAGAAGCATGGATTGCTAGCGATTCATGGTGTATGGGTCGCTAGCGACCCATACACATAGAATATTTTTTAACAAACTTTTTCCTTCCTTCTCTTCTTCCATTTAACAGAGCGACCCTTCATTTTACATAGGTTGCTCACGATACATAGGGTATGGGTCGCTGGCGACCTAAGCACTTAGGATACTTCTTAGAGTTTAGGATGTTTCCATGGTCTTGTGTCATCGTTGTTTGTGTAGTCTCGTCACACGTTGTTCCATTCTGATGACAATTTACTAGCTGTTTACGCTTAACTGTTGATTGGGCTGAAAGAATGTTGATCTCTTGGTTTAGTCGATTTCAGTTGTTGTCTCAATAATATAACTTGGCTTTCGTTAACTCCTTGCCTTTTCCCCTCTGGTTAAGGTCAAGTTCTAAACCATCCTGATGTCGCAGGCTTATTTTGTTTCCTATTGGATCCTGTTGGGTTAAAAACCCGGATTTTAGGCATGCCTCCGTAGCATAAAAGGGATCGGTATACCTCCACGGCATAGGAGGGACCGACACGGTTTCATGAAGTAGGAGGGATCGACATAACTCCATGGCATAGGAGAGATCGGCATGATTTCGTCAAGTAGGAGGGATCGACATAGCTTCATGGCATAGGAAGGATCGATATAATTTCATGAAGAAGGAGGGATCAGCATGGCATTGTGCAGTAGTGTGGATTTGCATATTATATTGGAATAGGAGGGATAGGTGTAGCATTAAGGAATAAGGAGGGATTGGGATAGTGTTATGGAAGAGAAGGGATCGACATATCTGGATAAGCCAAGGGGGGATCGGTATACTTTGATAGCTTAGCAAGGTGAAGGGATCGATATCTCAGATGGTTCGACATACTTCAAGATTAATTGAAGAGGTGTCGGCATAACATATCAAAGGGATCGACGTATGTTAGAACCCAATAGAATTATTGCATTCGTCAATCAATAACTCAAGATTCCTTATTCCAAATGACATAAAACTTGGGGATTAAACATATTTCATCATGAAGAATCCACCATAGGAATCGCCGCCTAAAAATCAACTAAGGAAGGGATTGGTACCGGTCTCTCCTCATGGAGATTTGGGCCTAGCGACCTCTGTGGTGGGCCCATATGGATAAGGAGGCCCTGTATCCGAAGTTTCACCTATAAATACAGTAGGCAAAGGCTTCAAAAAAGGAACTTCTTCATTCTGCTTCTCTTCATGTTCTACCTAGGTTACACTCTGCCATTTTTATTCATGAATTTTCATGGATTTATATCTATAGTTAGTAATATAAACTAATAAAAGGAAAATCATTGGAATGGACATAGACTGGAGCCAGCCGAACAACTATAAATATATGTCTCAATTTACTTGCTTTTTGATTGTTTTAAATTTATTCTTCATTTATTTATTTTTATATTTCTGTGATTGGATTGCATTTTGGTGCTTTCACATAATTATGTGTTGATGGTCAATTTTGATGCTAACAGTTCCGAAAGGTATGGCTTGGCCTTCGGCCTAGGTTATAAAGTAAAGTAGCTTACTTGTATCGAAAATGGTACTTTCAATGGTTTCAAAAGGGGTACTTTCAAAGGATTCATACACTTTCATCAACAATGTTTTGTTAAAAGTATATATAACATGGCAAAGTGATTTGAGTTAAGCATAGAGTATATTTCCTTGTTTAAGTAATATTTAATGGGTTAAATCGATTTCAAAGAAATTTTTTCAAGGAATATTTTAAGGGATGACGACCCTAAGTAAAATGACTTAGATAGTATAATACCAAATGAAACTAATATAGGGTCGTGCCCTATACATTAGCTATTAGCTCCTAGCTAATTTAGTCAAAATTCGAGTGTGTAGGGCTTTGTCGCAAGTAAGACTAAAATAATGTTACACATAGAAAGGAATACAAAGTAAGTATAGGATATTGGCGAGCCCGCAAAACCATTAAGATCAGCTGATCCTTGGAGAAGTAAGTTAGGGATAGACCATCTAGAAGAGGAGTATCTAACAAAAGTTGGATCATTTCTTATTTATGTGGTAGGCCCGAGTCAGCCAAAGGTTAGTAGTTAGCCAAACAAAGCTATAGTGTTAGGACGGATGATGCATTGATTACCTGATTTATAAGCTTACATGATATTCATATTATTGTTTTAACCAATTTGGTTGCAGGGTTTTGATTTGCAAAAGATATGTTTTAAAAAGGCATATTAGTGAGGGCAAACTCATTCTGCTAAGCGGCGGTCACACTTAATATCATATAACCGAGATGTATAGTATTATTCACACCATGCTTTATGTTTGACTCGAAGTTTATATTTTCCCCTTAAACTTTCGGGTGCTTAAAATTGATTTCAGTAGGCTGAGGATTGAGGATTTACAGGTTTTAGTAGGTGGACTAATAAAGCTTCTGAAGACGAGCAGGAGGCTGAAGATAGCTATATGTAGGAGTTGTTTCGTTTTTTTCCACTGTGTTATATTAAGTCTGAAATAACTATTTACTGCTCTAATTAACCAAGGGGGCATCTTCATATGTCGCTCTTGGCGTATTTATGTAATACTTATATTTGATCTAAACTAGGGAAACAACTGGGATTTTGTAGTTGGATATGAAAAATATTTTATGAAATGTAATCGAAAAATTATTTTTTAATGTGAGTTATTTTCATATTAATATGCTTCTGATATTATGGATACCATTAACACTACCGTATTTTGTCGTCGAAAGTTAATACTATAGATGACTGCAGCATCTATAGCACTTAGCTTTGAGCCTCAAGATAAGGATGTTACAACTTGGTATCAGAGCATAGGTTTATGAAAAACTTTAAACTAAAATTATTTTGAAAATACAATCCTAAGGAATAAGAGAATAGAGCGGGGTATGGAATAATTCTATAATAACATACTTGTATTTGCTATATATAAGTATATGCTTTATCTCCATTCTCCCATCCCTATTAGGCTATTCTTCTGTGTCTTATAAAGACTCAAATGTAGATATGGATGTTAGAGCCAAAAGATTTAACCTTAGTGGGGGAAGCACCATAACTAACGAAAACACCAGACCAGATACTAGGAGAAACCAAGGTCAGGCACAACAGGGAAATGTGGGTGTTGGAGTCCCGCAAGTGGATATGGGAGCAATGTATCAGTTCTTTGTCAACATGATGCAAGCGGGAGTTGCTGCAGGAGTAGTTGGAGGAGGAAATCAAGAAGCTCCGGTTGTGAACAACTATGTTGTTCTGAGTATAGATTATGCTCGGTTGGGAGGAAAGCCATTTATTGATACTAATGACACAATCAAAGTAGAGAATTGGCTGCTTCATTGCGAGAGGTTTTTTGCTAATTTAGGGCTCAATGATGAGAAGAAGAGAAGGCTCGCTTCTAGACAATTATAAGAAGCAACACTGTCCCGGTGGAACAACGTTATAGTTGTAGTCAACGAGGAGAATATGACTTAGGCTGAGTTCAGGAGGAGGTTCGACGAAAGGTTTACGTCAGAAATTACTAAGTCAACTCTGCTTTGGAGGTTTTCAGAGTTGGAGCAGGGGGATATGACTGTGCATGAATATGCGACGAGGTTTGAGAAACTAGTGAGATATGGCTATACTACGATTGATACTATAATTAAGAGGAATGAGAAGTTCAATGAGGGGTTGAAGCCTAAGCTTGTTAAGGCTATGTTACCACATATCAGGGATCCAAGTGATGTTGTTGTTTAGATGGCCTTATGGAATGAAGAGATGCAAGCTTTTCTTGAAAGAAATAAGGCCAAGGCTTCTCAAGGAGGCAGAGTCAGAAGAGGAAGTTTTTCCACAAGAAAGGAGCTCAAATGGGCGGAGCTGCTAAGAAGGGAAAGGCAGAAGTAGTCTGTTACAAGTGTGACAAGAAAGGACACTATGCCTATGAGTGTCGAATAGGCAAGGGAAAAAAGTTGCTGAGAAGAAAGGGATAAAGTGTTTCAACCGTGACCAGATTGGACACTAGAAGAATCAGTGCAAGGAGCTAGCAAGGATGGTAAAGGCAAAATGCTTGCATTGGAACCAACTACCTTGAGACCAACAATAGAGGAGAGGGGAAAAGTTGTGGTTGGTGGTACGTTTTGATTTATGGTGTGTCAGTTAGTGTTCTATTCGATATCCGTGCATCATATTCTTTTATATCTCATTATTTGGTAGATAAGCTTAACCTAGAGCACTCATACTTAGTTACTTCCTTAATGGTTACAAATCCGATAGGAGGGTATGTGACACTTGGGACGAAGTGTGACCACCTAGAGATTGAATTGTTAGGTCATATGTTTGTTTGCAGTTTGCATGTGTTTGATTTCGTAGGGTTCAGAATTATTTTTGTATGGATTGGTTAAGTAAATACGATGCTAGGATATTTTGCCATGATAGGATAATATCACTTAGACATCCTGACTGTAAAGGTCGGATAGTATACTCCGCAGAAAACTCAAGTTTTGAGGTTAATGCTTTGACGGGAGTTTCGGAGGTAAAAGACGAGTTGAATCACATTTTATTTGTTAGAGAATTCGCAAATGTCATTGACCCTGTAGTAGGATTGCCACCGAAATGAGCCATTGAGTTTCGAATAGATTTGGTACTAGTGTGACACCTCGCACCTCTAGGCACCCGGAAAATCATACATGACTAGAAGCACGGGTGGTCGGGTAAAATAAAAATCCATAACATAGCATAGAGACAAAGGCACGACCTAAAATGATCAAAATATTACAGCGGAAGAATTTTTTTACTAATTATAAACTAATAACAAAATAGCTTCATTAAAAACAATTTTATCTCAAATTTATTTTTGAAACCAAAAGTACCAAGTTGTCTCCACCAAAACATAAAACATAACAAAGTTCACAATATAGGTCCCCATATATAGAGTAAAGTAGGGGGAAAAAGAGAAACGAAGTACATGAAACAAAAGATGAAGATAACAACTGCTCCAATAACCCTCCAAGCTGTAAAGAACTGCAACCTAGACCTGCCCTCCTGTGATTTGGGGAAAATAGAAAAAATAGAAATGGGTCAGACATAAAATCTGGTGAATGAGAAATAAAATGAAGCAGAAAGAATAAAACAGTTTAATTCTAGGTCTACCTCGGATATCGCAGAGGGTGTACAATATAATGCAATGAATCCTTCTTAGATACAGTTCCAAAGAAGCCAAAGTTCGTGGTAACTCTAGGGAAGTCAACCATTCAATAATACTAAATATAGATCATCCTGTCGGATCTGCTGTCCTTACCTATCCACGTACTACAGTGTGAAAGTCATGCTCTTCACCCGTGCACTATAACTAAATGCCTCTTACGTCTGACCGACGCCGACTCAAACCACCTTGTAGGACCTTGAAGTTGTGCTCAGGCTCTGCAAAACTGGACTCCTATCCTCATATCTCCTCGGTCACTAATGTGGACTTGCCCCTATCCAAAGTGTCGGTCCTCCGAAAGAACGCCCGCAGCTGGGTCGGCTATACAAAATCCTCCAACAATCTGCCTAAAGAAGCCTATGTCGGAGTACACTTATCATGTTCCATCCACATCGATCTTCCTGAAGAAGCCTACAACTGCGGATGTTACCTATCCTACGTACTAACAACCTACGAAAGGTAACAAACATCCTTGCAAACCTACTTGCCCTCTCCTAGTACGTACAGCCAAAACTATATTTTGGTCTTAACTACATGAAACACCTATCCAGACCTTTACAAGATCTGCTTACCAAATCGATTCCAAAATAATTAATTTTACAGTTATAGTTTACATACTATTTATTTCAATTAATCTGCTTTAGGCCATTTTTACATCTGATTTGGTTATTTCACAATTTCCCCTTTTCTTACACAAATGGTATTTCAATTTCACGTCCGTTCAGTCCATTTGGTTTCTCAGTAATTTTTATGCCATTTTTATATAGATTCACACTAGCCTTTAGGATCCATTTAATTTACATTTTTTTCACCCTAATTTACGTTCTCCTTTTAGAGATTTAATCTATACAATTTTTTTATCCAATAGCCATAAACCATCAATTACACAAAATTCCACTTTTACATTTTTTAGGCCACATATAAAATAAACAATTATGCCAATTAGACATTCCAATTTTGTTCCAAAACCATATTCAAAATTATGTAATTATATCAATCAAAACCATAATCTTATTCAAGTAATATATTTGGTATTTATTCAACAAACATGTTCTACCATTAGAAATTGCATAACAATTCTAATTCAATTTAATTAAACCAATCTTATTTACGTCATGAAACGTGAATAACAATTTGTTTGTTCCAAATTTCAACCCAAACATGGATTAGAATTGAGAAGTGGAAGAAGAAGAAGAAGATACAATAATTACATAAATTTCAATCTTATTTATGCCATAATACGTGAATAGACAATTTATATACCCCATATTTTAAACCAAACATGAATTAGATTTGAGAAGTGGAAGAATAAGAAGCTGCGATATCTACATCTATTCTCAATTGATAACAGAAATTAATTCACATTAACGTGCCAAAAAAGAATTGAAACTAAACTACTTTATTTTTCTATTTCATATTAATTCCCACTCACCTGGCACTTGAGCTTGCATAAATTTGAAAAAGCTTTGCTTTAATCTTTCTCCCTTTGATTCTTCTAAATTTCCAAAATTGCTTGAATATATATATAGATAATTTAATTTGGTAGAGATTTGTTTATTTATTAGAGAAAAGGAGGAAGAATAATACACACTGATTTTACTGTAGAATTATGACGATGGCTGAATAAGAGATTAGGTTTAGGTTAGATGGTTTATTTATAGATTGTTTGAGTGAATATAATCCATTAGATTATTTTAGATTAAATATGGTTCTTACAGACACTTAATGGTTATCCAATCTAGCCCATACACATCACTCAACCAACAAATTTTAGCCATCTCATCCTATTACATCACTGGAGCGAATGAGAAGTTGCTACATGTAAGAAACAACGCTAAAATACGTAGGAAAATCACTGGAAACGAACCACTAAGTAAACATCGCTAAATATTTTGAACGACAATAGGACTTGATCCCTGGTCACTAAGGAAGTCAACAAGCTCCTTTACCACTGTACCAAATGCACTTTTAATTTCTTTTTAATTATATTTCACATAAAATATCGGGGTGTAGAATAACACACACTAATTTTACTGTAGAATTGTGGCGACGACTGAATAAGAGATTAGGTTTAGGTTAGATGGTTTATTTATAGATTTTTTGAGTGATTCATTAGTTTATTTTAGATTAAATCTGGTTCTTACACACACTTAATGGTATCCATTCTAGCCCATACACATCACTCAACCAATAAAATTTAGCCGTATCTTCCTATTACATCACTGCAGCGAACGGAAAGCTGCCACATGTCAGATACAACGTTGAAATACGTAAAAAAATCGCTAAAAACGAACCAGCTAAAAAAACATCGCTTCAGATTTTAGACGACAACGGGACTTGATCCCTGGTCACTAATGATGTCAACATAGGCCTTTACCACTGTACCAAATGCACTTTTAATTTCTTATTAATGATATTTTTCATAAAATATCGGCGTGTTGCCACCAGGAGTAGACCGCCAAGCAGAATGAAACTACCGAGATGAGGGAGTTAAAGGTGCAGTTGGTGGATTCGACGGGCAAGAAATTTATTCGGCCAAGTAGTTCAGCTTGGGGAGTAGCTATAGTGTTTGTTAAGAAGCCGGACGGATCATTAAGGTTATGTATAGATTATCGTAAGTTGAACGAGAAGACGATAAATAATAGATATCCGTTACTTAGAATTGACGATTTGTTCAATCATTTGAGTGGAGCCAAGGTATTTTCCCGGCTGTATTTAGCGACAGGGTTCCATCGGCTTAAGGTAGCAGAGGATAGTATTCGTTTGACGGTGTTTAGAACCACATATGGATCGTATGAATGGTTTGTATTGCCATTTGGACTAACTAATGTGCCGACATTCTTCTAAATTTGATGAACTGGATTTTCCAAGAGTACGTGGATAGGTTCATGTTGGTGTTCATAGATAATATAATGATATACTCGAAGGATGAAAAAGAGTATGAAGTTCATCTTAGAGTGGTGATTGGACATTGAGGCAGTATCAGCTGAAGGCAAAGTTTTCAAAGTGTCATTTTTGGAAGAAGGAAGTGAAATTTCTTGGTCATTTAGTCGCAGAGAAAGGATTATTTGTAGATACGACTAAGATGGAAGCAGTGAAATTAGAAGAGCCCCAAAACAGCGACTGAGATAAAGAGTTTTCTTGGATTAGCTAGTTAATATTGAAGATTCATTAAGGATTTTTCACGGATAGTAGCATCGATGACCAAGCTAATGCAAAAGGATTTGAAGTTTTTTTGGACCGATAAGTGTGAGGAGGCATTCCAAAAGATGAAACACTTATTGACTAATGCACCAGTGCTAATCGTTCCCGAAAGGGACCAAGATTTAGTGATATATATAGATGCATGTGGAGCAGGGTTAGGAGCTATGTTAATGCAAAGAGGTAAAGTGATTGCCTATGCTTCTCGACAGCTTAAACCGCATGAGGTTAGGTTCCCGACTCATGATATGGAATTCACTGTGGTAATTTTTGTGTTAAAGGTATGGAGACGTTATCTGTTGGGAGAAAGATTCGAGTTGTACATGGATCATAAGTCACTGAAGTATTATTCTGTCAGAAGGATTTATATATGGGACAACAGAGGTGGTTGGAGTTTATAGCCGGCTATGATTTTGGTGTTAAGTACACACCAGCAAAAGCATACAAGGTAGTGGATGCACTTAGCAGAAGACATCAGAATGCAGTGTTGGCAAAGATAGCTGAGTGGAAAGATTCGGAAGCGTTGACTGCATGTAGAGTACAATGAAGATTTCAGAGTAGTTCTAGTAAGGAGACTATTATATTGTCATATTTAGAAGTTTGACCAGTTATGATAGAAAGGATTGCTTCTAAGTGAGGATATGATCCAGTATTAGCTGAGCGAATCAGAAGGTTAAGGAATGGAACAAAGAGCGATGACTTGAAAGATTTCAAACTTAACCAGAATGGGTGGTTGAGGAAGAAAGGAAGGTTATGTGTTCTAAATGTAGGAAACACTAGGAAACCATCTCTTGAGGAATGCCTTCGTTCGAAGTTCACTATTCATCTGGGAGGAACTAAGGTGTATTAGGATATGAAGAGAAGTTTCTTCTGAGAAGGTATAAAGAGGGATGTAGGCTTATGGGTGAAGCAGTGTCTGAACCATTGACATGTAAAAAGCCGAACATCAAAAACCAAGTGGATTGCTTCAGCCACTAGATGTTCCAGTATGGAAATGGGATTCTATCTTAATGGATTTCATAGACGAATTACTAGGACCAAATCGAGGAAATGAAAGTATATGGGTCATGGTGGATATATTGATCAAGAGTGCCCTTTTCATTCCATTTAATTCCACTAGGATAGCACCTATTTTAACTAAGTTATTCATAAAGAATATAGTTAGACTTTATGGAATTCCTAGTAGTATATTAAGTGATAGAGATTCCTTATTCACTGGCGAGTTCTGGAAGAGTCTATAGGATACTTTAGGTATCAACCTCAAAATGAGTACCGCTTACCATCCACAGACCGATGGGCAAACGGAAAGAGTTAACAAAGTCTTAGAAGATTTGTTACGAGCTTACCTACTAGATTTTGGAGGATCATGGAAAGACCGTCTACACTTAGTCAAGTTTTCATATAACAATAGTTATCAGGCTAGTATAGGGATGGCACCATTTGAGGCTTTGTATGGAAGGCCATGCAAATCTCCAGTTTATTGGTTAGAGACCGCGGATAAGTTAGTTCTTGGTCCAGATTTAGTTGGAGAAGCTGCAAAAAAGATTGAGTTGATTAGAGTTAGAATAAAGGAAGCTCGGTATTGGTAGAAGTGCTATGCTGATAAGAGACGGAAAGACTTAGAATTCTAAGTCGGGGATCATGTTTTCGTCAAAGTATCACCAATAAATGGTGTGATCAGATTTGAGAAATCGAGAAAGTTGGCACCGAGATTCTTTGGGCCATTTCCTATTGTAGAGAGGATCGAAAAACTAGCATACAGAGTAGAGTTACCAAACAGTATGGCAGGAGTCCACGATGTTTTTCATGTTTCTCATCTATGGAAGTGTATTTTGGATCCAAAGGTTATCATAACACCGATTGTGTTAGAAGACTTAGTAGTGGAACCGAATTTGACTATAGTTATAAAGCAAGTTCGTATAGTCGCGAAAGATGAGCAGAGGCTAAGGAACAAGATAGTCAGATTAGTTAAAGTCAGTGGAGTAACGACGAGAGGGACTGTACTTGGAAAACTGAGTGCAGGATTCGAGATGCTTATCCTAACTTGTTTCATGCTATTTTTTACCTTTTTGATTGATTTTGATGAGTACCTTGTCATAATTTCGAGGATGAAATTCTTTAGGAGAGGAGTCTGTAAAAACCCTAATTTTGAGTAACATTATTTAGGACATTTAATTAGTTAAAGTAAATGAAATAATATGAGTTAGTTAAGGGATTGAGATTGGTATAATCTAAAGGGTAGCCATGTTTAGTTAAACTAATGAAGTAAATGGAATTAAAATGAAATAGAAAAGGAAAATTTGATAAGGGAAATATAGGAATAAGCTATATTCTTATACCCTAATCCCTCATACTATATCATTCTCACGTTCACAAGCAAATTAAAGATAAACCAATGGCCGACCACCATTAAAGAGAAGCAAGGGGAAGACAAGCATAAATTAAGAGGAAAAGCTTAATCAAATTCAATCCAAGATCAAATCTCAACTCCTTAACAACAATGGACCACGCAAAGCATCAGGAGGAAATTCTTCCAACTCTAATAAAAGAAAATTCAATCCTAATTGGAAGAAGCAAAACAAGAAGAAGTCTGGAAACAACAATGGACCACGCAAATGCTATATTTGTCAGCAAGAAGATCACCTGGCAAATAAGTGTCCCAGAAAAGAGTCTCAGCAACAGCAGCATCGGCAGCATTATAGTGGACCGGGGTAAGCTTTAGTTTAGAAGTCTCTTTGCTTTAACTGCCCTCAACTGGGACATATGATTAAACATTGCCCGCTCCTTCATAAAGTCCAGCAGAATAAAGCGTTTGCTTTAGAAGGTGCAGCATCAACCTCGTCTAAGGGCAAAGGAGTTTTAGAAGGTACCTTACTTTTAGATGGCAAATATATTAAAGTTTTGTTTGATTCTGGTGCTTCTTTAAGTTTTATTTCTCTGGAAACTGTAGAGAATTTCTTTCTTACCCCTAGTACGTAGACAATCCTATCTGTGTATCTAATCCTATAGGAGGGGTAACCAAGTTAGATAGGATCTGTAAGGATTTGAGAATCTCCTATCTATCCCATAGTTTTTCCTGTGACCCTTATGTGTTAGATTTTAAGGGTTTTGATCTTATATTGGGAATGGATTGGCTTGACAAATATAAGGCTGTCTTAAATTGTGATGAGAGAACAGTTTCATTGGAAACTGATCTGGGTAGAATTGCCAGAGTAATGTGTGATAAATCTGGAATTCACTTGAGTAGTCTTTTACATGGAGTTGAGACTTCTCAAGAAGGGGTTGAAGATATTGAAGTAGTCCAGGATTTCTCTGACGTATTCGAGGAAGTTAAGTGTTTGCCACCGCACCGAGAAATAGAGTTTCGTATAGATTTGGTTCCTGGAGCAGTACCCGTAATTCAACCTAGTAGGAGGATGGCTCCAAGGGAGAGGGAGGACCTAATTGTTTCTATGAGTGGTTGGTTATGCCTTTCGGTTTAACCAACGCTCCTGCCTACTTTGTAGACCTGATGAACCAAGTCTTTAGAGATGTTTTGAATAAGTTTGTTTTGGTGTTCATCGATGATATCTTGGTTTATTCTAAGTCGGAAGAAGAGCACAAACAGCACTTGAGAATGGTTTTGGAAACTCTGAGAAGGCACGTTCTGAGGGAGAAGTTTTCCAAGTGCCATTTTTGAAAATCAGAAGTAAAATTTTTGGGGCACATTGTTTCTGGTGAGGGAATCTCTGTAGATCCAGCTAAAGTTGAGACTATTCTGGAGTGGAAGCATCCTCGGACACCAACAGAAGTTCGCAGTTTTCTGGGATTGGCCGGTTACTACAGGAAGTTTGTTAGGGATTATTCCAAAATCTCTTCTCACCTAACAAAGCTGACAAGGAAGGGAGCTAATTTCAAGTGGACACTGGAATGTGAGGAGGCTTTTCAGAATCTGAAGGCAAGGTTGACAAGTGCTCCTGTATTGGCTATTCCAGATGGGAAGAGCAAGTTTGAAGTGTATACTGATGCCTGTGTTGTTGGTTTGGGATATGTGCTTATGCAAAATGGCAGGGTAATTGCGTATGCAAGTCGGCAATTGAAGCCACATGAGAGGACCTACGCTACGCATGATCTAGAGCTATTGGCCATTGTTTTTGCTTTAAAGATCTGGAGGCACTATCTTTTAGGAGAAAAGTTTGAGTTATTCACGGATCACAAACCGTTGAAATATCTTTTCTCTCAGAAAGATCTTAATCTAAGACAGCAGCGATGGGTCGAATTCTTGGCATCGTATGATTTGGATATTCTGTATACCCCGGGATAGGCGAACGTTGTGGCAGACGCTCTTGGCAGAAATACAGTTCTATCTCTTTTGGAAGTGGTTCCATCTCTTCTAGAAAGGATTTCAACCAAGCGAGAATCTGATATAATGTTGAAAAGAATTATCAGAAGAGTTAGGAAGGGTCAGTGGCCTAGTTTTGAGATTGATGACCAAGGAACACTAAGGATCAACGGAAGGATTTGTGTTCCGTATGATAGGGATCTGCGACAGGAAGTATTATCAGAAAGTCATCGCTCCAGATTAAATATCCATCCAGGATTATCAAAGATGTATAAGGATATGAGAAGGATTTTTTGGTGGCCGGGCATGAAGAAGGACATTAACAGATTCGTTAATAGTTGTGCTATCCACCGGCAAGTTAAAGGAGATCAGCAGAAGCCGGCCATTTTGTTACAACCTTTGGAGATCCCGATGTGGAAGTGGGGGATGATTTCGATGGACTTCATCGACGGTTTGCCTAGAACAAAGAAGGGAAATGAAGGAATATGGGTAATTGTGGATCGTCTAACCAAGAGCGCCCATTTTATACCAATTAAGGCAACCCGTACTGCAGCTTCTCTGGAAGAAATTTTCTTGAGGGAGATAGTCAGATTGCATGGTGTTCCAGTTAGTTTTATAAGTGATTGAGATCCTATCTTCACTAGCAAATTTTGGAAGGCTTTACAATCAGCTATGGGAACAAGTTTGAGATTGAGTACAGCATATCATCCCCAGACAGACGGGCAGACGGAGAGGCTAAATCAAATTCTAGAAGATATGCTGAGAGCCTGTGTATTGGATTTTGGTGGATCGTGGGAAGACCATCTGCATCTAGTGGAATTCTCTTATAATAACAGTTACCAAGCAAGTATCAAGATGACTCCTTATGAAGCACTGTATGGAAGGCCGTGTAGATCTCCATCCTATTGGATAGAGTCGAAAGACCGTCTTGTGCTTGGACCAGATCTGATTCGTGAAGCATCTACTAAAATCGAGCTTATTAAGAAAAGGATGAGAGCTGCCCAGGACCGTCAAAAGAAATATGCAGAAAGAAGACGAAGACAATTGGAGTTCGAGATTGGTGATTTAGTCTTTGTCAAAGTTTCCCCTATTAAAGGAGCAATAAGATTTGGGAAGATAGGGAAACTCGCCCAAGATATATTGGTCCGTTCCGAGTACTCGAGAGGATTGGTGTTGTAGAATACAGGATTGAATTGCCAGCCCGGATGGCTGGAATTCACAATGTTTTCCACGTATCTCATCTACGGAAATATGTGCACGATCCATCTCTTATAGTGGAGCCAGCTGTGCAGGAAGACTTAGAGGTTGAGCCAGACTTATCAGTTGTTAGACATCCTATTCGAATTGTTGATCAAGATGAAAGGCAACTCAGAAGCAAGATAGTGAAGCTCGTTAAAGTCCAGTGGAGTGAGGATCCCAGAGATTGTACCTGGGAGACTCTGGATAGTTTTAGGAAGGCTTATCCGGATATGTGTCCGGATAGCTAGTGGTGCTTATATTGGATGTACTGTTGTTTGGATGTTTTGTTTGTTGATTTCTTATGGATGATATGTATGCTTGAATTATTGAATTAAAATGAAATTTTTGGATTATCCTTTATTTAAATTTCGAGGACGAAATTCTATTAAGGGGGGAGGAATGTGATATTCTGGAATTTCAAAACCAATTTAAATGTGATAATATTTTTAATAAATTAATTTAAATCAATAAAATTGTTATTTTAAACAATAATAATAAATGGATTGTAGATGTATATTGATTTTAATTGAAATTAATATATACAAAGGAGGGAAATGGATGTGTCGAAATTGTACTCATATCAAATTTGATTTTTGAATTGAATTTGAAATTTAATTTGAATTTGAATCGTTAAATTAAAAAATTCAAAATAGGTTAATTATATTCTAAATTATACTTTGATTTTAAAAGGGTATTTTCATGATTTTATTTAGGATATAATATTTGATTTATATTTATTTCTTTAAGAAGAATTGAATTATATGAATTAAAATGTATTTTAAATTTAGAAATTTATTAAGAAAAACATTTTAAAATCCTTTTTGCATGAAAATTACACTTGTTAAAATTTAAAGCAAACTAATAAACATGTGTTTGAAGATAACAAGGTATAGTGACAAGTGTCACAAATTTTAATTTATTTTCTTTAAATTTTTATAAAACAAAATTTTTCTATAAAAAGCTATTCCCTATTCTTCATCTAAATTTTCTCATTCTAATTTTCTAAAGTAAAAAAAAAAATTACACCTCCATTAACAAATCTGAAATTCCTCAAAAATCTTCACACTTTCAACCAAAATTAATCAAACTCAAGCCTCTTTTCAAAAACTTCAATCTGTAAAACAAATTATAGAAAAAAATCTGCATACAAAATACATTAGAAATCTGCAAAATCAAGGGTTCCTGAATCTTCAAATTTCTGAATGGCAAATTCAAAATTCTTCTATCTTAAGAGCTGATTGATTTAAAGTGGAAAGCAACTTCATCAAGCAGTTACAAGTTAAAAATCTGCAGTCGGTTCTTTTCCAAGTTTTTGAAATTTTGGTCTCTGCTTGGAAGAAAAACAGGTAAGTAAATTTTAAAATCAGAAAATTTAAGTAAGGAAATTGTGCATGTGAATTTTTGTGACGATTTGATGTCATGCATGTATATATATAGGAGTAAATCTTTGTGTATATTTAGTGTTAAACTGGGTATATCTGGAAACTGTCTGATCTTCCTCCCTGTTTTCAAATTTCAGAGAGAAACTTAAACAAAAATTTCAAAATTTCCATAACAAGACACTGTTAGACTTGAGTTACAAATATAACATGATTATTTAAACACCAATTTAAGTTTAAAACTTTATTCAAATAAACTTAGTTTGAATGTTTTCTGACACAGGATGATTCAGTGAAAATTTTAATAACAGGATAAAATCATGTATAGAATTCGGTTGAATCAAGTTTACATCTTGAATCTACTTTGTATAACATGATTTTTAAGATAAAAATCAGAATTTTTAAATTAGATTTGAGGAAGTAATTTGTTGATGACCGAATTTGGTCTTTGGACAAAATACTGGTGATTGGGTCGATTCTAGGGGTCGAGCTTGGGATTGAAGTTGTAAAGGAGATGGATTAACTCGAGAAAAATCGTGGAAGTGATAATCATTCACTGAAGAATTGGGATTTTGGGGAACTAGGGTTTTTGGTCTGTGTTTGGTAGAGCTCGAAAATTTCGTGACCGTGAACGTTTGAGGGGATCGAGTTGCGAGTGCTCTTGGGTATAGCTGCGTCGTGGCTTTATGGTGATGTGACCAAGGTGGCGTAGCGAACGTTGAATGAGGTTGAGGGTTACGGCGAGTTTTCTGATGAAAGGTTAGTTCCAGTAATGGTGCGACTACCTAAATTTTGATTGGGTCGCGTATTTGCTGATCAACAATGGAAGCTCGCATCAGGGGTCGATGTGGGGTCTGGGCGTGGTGTCGTGGATGGTGGCGTCGGCGCGAAGTGCATGTGCACGTGTCAGCGATCGTGTCAGTGAGTGTTGTGGGCTGAGGTGACTCAAAGCAACGTTCGGGTCGATTGGGATTTGGCTCGTGTAGGGCTCGGGATAATGTTGTTTCATGCCTGGGAATTTATGTGGTTGATTTTTCCTGGTGGGTGTAATTTGAGTTAACAGCTTGGTTAAGGAAATAGACAAGGAAGAAGGAATCGAACTCATGTGTTTGAGCTTGTTTGAGTTGGTCGGGTCAACCAATGTTAGTAATGTTTAAAGGTTTTCAAATTTGTTTTAAGTTTTAAACTTTTAAAATTTTATTTAAACTACTTTGTGAAATGTTTAACATTTTAATTGAAAGACTTTTATGTTTTAATAGTTAAGTTTAAAGATGATTTTACATTCTTTTAAATTTAACTTTTAAAAAAAGTAATTAGTTTAAACAAATTTGAATGTTTTAAAATATGAAATAATTTTTAGTAATTAATTAAATTGTTTTTTTTGAAAATTAATTAAGTTTTAGAATTTAATTTCACTTTAATAAATAAAGTAATTAAGGTTAAATTAATTAATAATCTTAGATTAATTAATTTGTTAAGGTTTAATTAATTAATTATGGATTATTAAATGGATAATTAAGAATTAAATTAATCTATAATTAATAATTAATTAATTAATTAATTAATTAATTAATAAGTGATTAGTAACTAAGTAATTAAGTGATTAGTGATTAATTAATTAGTAATTAAGAATTAATTAATTGATTAAGGTTAATTAATAAAGTAATTAAATATTAATTAATTTATAATTAGTAGTTAATTAATTAGTGATTAAGGCTTAATTAATTAAATAATTAAGGTTAATTAGTCTATAATTAATTAAGTAATTAAGAATAAATTAATTTAAAATTTGTAATTAATTGAGAAATAAATTAAGATTAATTAATTATAAATTAAGGGTTAATTAATAATCAATTAAGGAATGATTAATTTTTAATTAAGTTTTAATAATGATTAATTAGAGTAATTAATTAATAATTAATTAAAGGATTATTAATTAATTTAAAGATTAATTAATTGATAATGAGGTTAATTAAGAAGTGATTAATTAATTAAATGATAGTGATTAATTAATTAATGATTGGTTAAGCAAGATAAAGTGATTAATTCTTAAGTAATTAATTTAATTTGAATTAATTAAATTTATTATAATATGAATTAAAGAAGTGCTTGCTTATGGATGATTGTTTTGAATTGAATATCTGGATTTGTTGATATCTGTTGGATGATAGTTGAGATATTCTGTGATGAGATATTGTATATATCTGTGATAGATGTTGGTTATTATCGTGGATAATACTGTGTGGATGCTATGTTTAAACTAAATTGAATTATTTAAATCTTTAAACAACTTGGCCTTTAAGACACGTTTGGATTTCGATGAGAACGCAGGAATCAAATTTGATTTTCCGAAAACCACATCGATCCAATTTGAACGTTAGGTCGTGACATCTCAAGTGAGGATCGAGATGGAGTTTTTAGAGTGCAAGGGTTATTGTCGTTAACTCTTAGGGTGATTCCAAAATGAGTGTAACGAGATAATGCCTTCGGTTTCGTTCGAACCCAGAACGAACTTGTATGGATTGAATGCTTACAGAACATCGTCAGGTGGACAATGAGCATTCTAAGAGATGTGTTTTCTAAAGGTAATCGTAGCCTCAATCCTCATCAACCGGAAATGGCTAAAACAGGGGAGGTGCAGCAAGGTTAAGTGGGTCATTCCCAAGTAGGACGAGATTTTCCCCTGTCAAGAAGTCCCTTATTATTTCGGCTGTGTGGGCAGTTGTTGGCCACAACTGCGGGGTTGTCTTGTTCGAAGCTGTCCAGTAAGGGATGGTTCCGGCCTTGTATTGCAAGGGATCGGGAGTGGTCCTTGGTGCGATGATTTAGGCCCCGTACTGTGACGGGCGGTACCCCAGTAGCCCTGCCATTGATGGAAACCCATTTTTCCCTATGAGACCCTACGGTTTTGATTGTAGTACCCACCTTTGTGGCTAGTAGCTAGAATTTAATAGATGTAACAATTTCGGCTATTTCCTATTTACTTGAAAACCCTAGACCCTATTATAATATCACTAGATTTCCTATCAAATGCTTTGGTTAGCATAAGGTAAAAACTTACCCGTATTTATTTGTGGGAAGTCTTACGTGATACCTTTTGTTTTCAAAATGATTTTAAAGTTAAACAACTTTAACTTATTTACTCACACCAGACCCATGTCTGACCCGGAGTTTATTTTGTTTTCCATAAACTTTTGGGTATTCAAATTTTCATGAGTATCCAAGTGATTAGGTTGGGACTGACAAATGTTTTGGAAGCTGAAGCTGGAGTCCAGACGTACTTATCTATCTCTTTCCGGTGGAGTGACATTTTGATGTTGTGTTTTGGGTTGTATGGTTTGGCAGACTCTTACGAATGTCAGATGTAATGAAGTAGTATTATTTTGTGTACTCAGATATGTAAAACTATGTAATGGATATGTGTAGTATTATATTTTGTTCGTTTCCGCTGTGAGATTCTGGTGATTGTTGTTCTTTTCTTTCTATCTTTCCCATTTCTATCTCTTTCTTTTCTTATTGATGATACGTCTTTCTGGTTATGGAAAGCCGGGTTGTCAACCGTCAAGTGGACGATGAGCATTCTAAGTGATGTGTCCTATAAAGATAATCGTAGCCTCAAGCCTCATCAACCGGGAATGGCTAAAACAGGGGAGGTGCAGCAAGGCTAAGTGGGTCATGCCTAAGTAGGACGAGATTTTTCCCTGTCTAGAGGTCCCTTTTTATTCGGCTTAGTGGGCGGTTGGAATCGCGTGCCAACTGCAGGGTTGTATTGTTCGAAACTGTCCAGTAAGGGATGGTTCCGGCCTTGTGTTGTAGGGGATTTGGAGTGATCCTCGGTACGGTGATGTAGACCACGTACTGTGATGGGCGATACCCCAGTAGCCCTGCCATTATATGGAATCCAATAAGTGCCAACTGTTTTGATTGTATTACCCACTTTTATGGCTAGTAGCTGGAATTTAATGAATGTAACAATTTCGGCTATTTCATATTTACTTGAAAACCCTAGACCTATTATAATATCACTGGATTTCCTATCAAATGTTTTGGTTAGCGTAAGGTAAAAACTTTTCCATGTTTATGTGTGGGGAGTCTTACATGATACTTTTCTTTTCAAAAGGTTTTTAAAATTAAGCAACTTTAACCTGTTACTCACACCAGACCCATGTCTGACCCGGAGTTTATCTTCTGTTTTCTTAAACTCTTGGGTACTCAAATTTTTATGAGCAGCCAAGGGATTCAGGTTAGCTTTGACGAACTGTGGAGATGAATGGAAGGTCGTTACAGTGGTATCAGAGCATTAGGTTGAGCGAATACCTAGGCTCTGGAGTGGTGTCTATCTTGAGAGAGCGTATTTGTAATTTTAAATATATTTACACACACACACACACATATATATATTTACTTCTACCTATCTGTTGGGTTACCTGTTCGGGTTTTCCAATATAAGTTATAAAGGTAGATAAGGTAGTGGTGTATGTAACACGACGACTACCATTGGTTTGAGTTGTATGTTGATGTTGGAAGTGTATCTGACGAGACTGTAGACCTAATACTATCTCGAGTAAGTTGTGCAGAGTGTATACATTTCATAGATCTCTAAAGGAAACCTATTAAGGTTCGGAATCCATCTTTGATGTTGGATGAGTTGAATATTGGATCTGTCTATTGGGCAGAAGCAAGTGATGGCATTTTGATACCTCAGGAAGTTGTAACTGCGTAATGAGATGCAGTGACTATGGATGTGTCCGAAGATATTTCTTTGGAACAAGTTTCAGGAAGTGTGTCTGCTTGGGTGTTGTGACTGAGTTCAGCATCGTGTTTCTGTTTGCTTTGAAGTCCGAATTTCTCGAAGAGCTTTGGATTAGGAAGTTTTTGGCATTGGTGTCAGCAGTGCAGCTCGGAGTGTTCTGTGTACCGACAGGGAGGTCTTAGCTGAGTTGTTTTTCTGGAGGTGGAGTTCAGAAGCAGCAGAGTGAATCCGTTTCTTCAATGGATTGGCTAGGCCAATGTAAGCTGTTCTATTGGGTAAAGAAAGGACAGTTTTTCTTTGGTAATTTATCCGGGTTGATCGCAAAAGTGACTTGCGATAGTTGAGTGCTCACTTGGATTGTCAGAGGTTTGTCTGCATCTGGAGATTGAGTTTCTTATCGGCTAGTATTCCAGCAGGGGAACCAGTGGTTCAGTTTAGTTGAAGGATGATTCCTAGAGATAGAGTTTAATGAAGCAGCTCGAATTTTTGGAGGAACTTCTGAGTTTTCTTTTATGGATCCGTTGAACCATATTTCTGGGATGTGTTGTCCAGTTAGTGCTCATGTTCATCATCAGCTTTCTTATCTACTTCGGATCAGAGTTGTGCAGCGGAAGTAGTTTGGAAGTGTTTCTGATTGTCTTTTCCGGATTAGGAGAAATTTGTTGTCTTCTGCTATTTATGGAGTAGAGTTGTGTTTTGGGTTTGGTTGATCTTGAGGAGATCATTGTGTTGGGTTGTTTTTAGTTCTGTTTGTTCTGGAGGCATCAGCAAGGGTTGAGCTGATCAGGAAGGATGAAGGCAGCCCAGGATTGTCCGAAGACTTTTGTGGATAAGAGACGAAGGAATTTGGAATTCGAAGTTGGAGACTTCGTTGTTGTTGGAGTTTTCTCCGATCGAAGGAGCTATAAGATGGGGTAAGGCTAGAAAGCTAACTTCGAGATGTTTGGATCTTTTCTCTGTTTTGGGTTGGATCAGTGTTTGGTTTTCAGGATTGAATTGTCAGTTTGGATAACTGGGATTCAATATGTTTCACCTATCTCTGAGGGAGTACGTGTATGATCTATCTCTGGTTTTGAGACCAGCAGTTCAGGAGGAAGTTTGGTTGTTGAGTCAGACTCGTCTGTAGTCTGATATCCTGTTTAGTCTTATAGATCTAGATAAGATAAGAGCTATGTTGCTTAGTAGTATTGATTGTTTGGATTCTATAGAGCGAGTATCCCGATATTTATACTGGGGAAACTCGTGGAAGTTCTATCCAGAATTTTTCTGGATAATTAGATTTGTTTGATTGGGTAAATTGATTGTTATGGTTATTAGCATATGTTTGATATATGCTGTGTTTTAAAATTAAATCTTTAATGAGATTATTAAATTACCTTTGTTTTAAATTTCGAGGATGAAATTCTTTTAAGTGGAGAGGAATGTGATGACCCAGAATTTTAAGCAACATCAATTTAATAATCTGGATAAAAATTAAATTGATTTGATAATCTTTGTGATAAGATTTGAATTAATTTAATAATCCAATAAAATAAATATTTAATTGATAGATTTTATCTTTATAAATCTAATAAATTGTTTTCTATTTATAATGTATATAGGATATGTATATATTGTAAATAGATATAGTTTTAATTTAATATATAAATAAATCTAGTTTTCTAAATAATATATATATATATATATATATATATATATTTTGTAAAATTGGGTATAATTTTAGAGTTAAACTTTTAAAAGCTATTGAATAAATAAAATATGGTTTTAATTTGATAAGATAAAAATTAAATTTGTTTGAATTGATTTATTTGATAATAAGCTTTTTAAAAGTATGTAATAAATAACTTTATGATTTTAAATACATAAGGTAAATATTGAAATGATTTAAAATATGTTTTAACTCAAGTTTAAATTTAAAATAAAAATAACAATAAGGTTTATTTTGATAGTGTGATAAAATAAATAATTTATTAATAAAGAAACAATTTCTTTTATAAATTATTTATAGCTATCAATTTTTTTATTTTTAAATATAATAATACATTGTTTTTAACAAATAGATTTAATAAAAATCATTGTTTTTCAAAATTTAATTGTGTAGTTATATGTATATATATATATGTATGTATGTATGTATGTATATAACTTGATTTGAATTTGAATTCAAAGCTTTGAAATCTAAAATATAAATATTTATAATTTGTTTTGATTTTAAAATATTTGTATAAACTTTATTTTATAAATATAATTGGATTTATTCATTTTAAAATTATCTACATGTAAATAAGTAGATATTAACTAATTAATTAAACATGGATTTACATTTATCTTATATTAACATCTAACTAAATAACTAATTAATATAATTATAACTAATTAACATTTAATGACAAATGTAAGCATTTTAAAAATTAAAAGAACAAGTGTTAATCAATAAACATTTCAAAGTGACAAATGTTAAAAATTAGGACAAGTGTCTTTTATTTTATTTTTTTTACTTTTATTTTAATAAAATCAAATTTCAGCTTATATAAAATCTTCTTTCCCTCATTTTTCTTTTCTTCTTCTAAAATCTAAAGACAAACAAATCTGGAAAAAAAAAACAATTCCCTTGAAACCAAAAATCTGAAATCATCTTCAACAAATCCATTTACTCCCTGAAAACCCTTTCTCAAAAAACCTCCACTAAAATCAAATGCAAATCATTTTCCCTGTAATCATCTTCAAATGCCCTGTTCAATTATGCAAAGCCTGTAAGCAAAATCCTGTAACCTCTTAAATCAAAGCAAGCAAATCTGTAGCATTCATAAGAATACTGTTTTAAGACCTGCATTTCTTAGAATCTAGAGTTTCAAAGCATGCATGCAATTGTAAAATCAGGGAGCAAATGAAAACAGGATTTAAAGTTTACAAAACTAAAAAAGCAAGCAACTTCGTCGCATTTAGCAATTCAAGATTGAAGCAAAGAAAATTCCCAGTTTTAAAAGCGTAAAGTCTTTTTCAAAATCATGGCTCTGTCTTCCAATATAAACAGGTGAGTAAGTTTATTTTAAAATAAAAATTTAGTATAAATTCTGGTTGCATGTTTGTGATGATGAGATGAATGTGCTTGTATTAACCTGCTATGTATACATATATGTGAGATATATGTTTCTGTTCAACGGAATTTACTCTGTTCAATATTTCCTGATTCATGTTTTTTATTTGAGTTCAATCCTCTCTGTAAACAATTATTATTAGGACCTATTTTACAAACTAGATGTTGAATTAACATAGATTAAGTTTTAAACTTAATTTAATTAAATTAAAAACTTAAGTATCTCTGTATATCTTAAAACATCAGTGCATGTTTTAAAAACATAAAATTTCAAACTATGAAATTTAAAGATTCAGTATTATGAAATGAATATATAAACAAAATCTTGATTTTTAACATTAAAATCCAGATTTTTAAGAAAGACGAATTGGTGTAGTTCTGAAATGAACAGAAAAGGGAAAATAAGAGATTTCTGGTAATCTCTACAATTTTGGATGTTGTAATCTTCAGTACTGATTGGGAAGTGAGCATGGATTCACGGAAAAATACTGGATAATGATGTAATTCATCGAGGAGGCAGTGACAGTTGAATTTCTTCTGTAAACCTAGTTTCTACTGGGTTGAGTGTTTTGTTTGGTTCGTCATCTCTGGATGATCGTGTGTAGCCAAACTTAGGGGAATGGTAGAGGATGAGTCGACGATGGAGTGACCGGAGGCGCAAGCGTTCAGATGGTCGAAGTGACATGGATGTGGCGATGACAGGTTTGGGGTGGGTGACGGTTTGTTGTTCCAGGTTTCAGATAAGGACTCGAATTCAATTTTGAGAAGTGGAAAGGTGATTTGTTGGTCGTGTTGGGACGAGGTGTTAGTCGTCGATGTGGGGAGGCCACCGGAGGTGGATGGAGATGGCCGGAGGCACGGTGCACGTGCACCGTGCACTTTTGGGTTCTGATGAACTCTGGGTAGATGTAGTGTAGTGACTCGAGTTTTTACTCGTGATTTTAGGAAGTTGCTTGAAGTAGTGGGCTTCTTTACTCGAAGCAAATTTGGCTCTTGCTCGGGTTTAAGTATGTTAACAGGTTTTAGTTCTGAAACCTGTTGTTTTGTTTAAATTTAAAATAAAATTTTAAACCTGAATTTAAATGACAGTAAAGTTTTTAAATAAAGTTGAAATGTTGTTTTCAATCTTAGTTTAAGTAAAATCTAAGTCTAAAAATAAATTCAATTTTATTTTGAATCTAGTTTGGAAATAAATGAGTTTTTAAATTCAAATTTGACTTAATATTATTAAAGTGTTTAAGAAGTTAAAATGTAATTAAAGAATTTGAATTTAAATGGAGTTTGAAATGTAGAAGAAGATTTAATCAAAGTTAAATCAGAATTCTAAATTTGAATTCAAATTTGATTTGAATTCTTAAGAGTTGGAAATAAAGTAAAGTTTATAAATTTAAATATTGTAAATAAGTTTAAAGGCTAAAGTATACTTTAATAATCTAAGATTAAACAGGAATTTAGTTTAAAATCTTTAAAAAAATTTATAAGTATTCTTTAATGTATGAATTTCAAAGTTTTATATTGGTTAAAGATAATTTGGTTTCATTTTAAAGTTTGAACTTAAAATGAAATTTGAAATTGAAATTGAAATAAATATTTTCAAATGTATTTATGAATGATAATTTAGCCATAGATAAGAAAGGTTTTATCATAAAACAAATTTAAAATTTAATGATTAATAATTTCATTTAATTATTAAGGTAATTAATTAATTAAGGGTAATTAATCCATAATTAAGGATCGTTGATTAGATTTAATTAATGATTAATAATTAATTAATCAAGTAATTATGAATTAATTAAGTTACAGTTAACACTTAATTAACTAAATAATTAAAGGTTAATTAATTGGATATTAAAGATTAATTAATTTGAAATTAATAATGATTAATGAAAGTTAATTACTTAAGAGAAGTAATTAAAGTTTGGTTAATGGTTAATGATGGTCATAAACTTAAGATTATTTAACAATTAATTAATGTAATTAATTTAAATAATTAATTAGATTAATTAATTTAATAATAATCAATTATGAAAATTATTTAAGTTTAATTACCAATGAAAGTAATTGAGAAATTAATTACTTAATGTAATTAATGGAGTTTATTGTGATTAGTTTAAATTAATTAATTAAGTCTAATTAATTTTAATCACTTGTTGGTTTGATAATAATTACTTAATGTAATTAATGGAATGTAATTACTCAGTGAAGTAATTAATGATAATTACTGGATGTAATTAGTGGATAATGATGGAATTGTGAAAGTAATTTGGATTAAATTATTTTGTATGATTAATCAAGGGATTAATTAAAAATAATTAATTGAGAAGTAATTAATTTGATAAGTAATTAAGGTAGTTAATTATATTATGAGATTAATCAAAGATGATTAATAATTATGGTTTAATTGAGATTAGTTACTGAATGTAATTAATTTAAATAAGATAATTAATTAAATATAATTAAGGATCATTAATTAATATAATTAATGATGTAATTAAGATTGATTAATTAAGATTAATTAATCAATAATAAGTAATTAAGTGTAATTAATTAATTGTAATTAATCAAGGTTAAATGTAATTAATTATAGTTAATTAATTAATGAAGTAATTAAAGGTTAATTACTGTATTTGGCTTAGAGTAATTAACTTTGTGAGATTAATTAAAGAATAATTAATCAAGGGTAATTAATTAAGTTGATTAACTAGAGGATAATTAATTAATTATTGAATATGTAAGCAAGATTATATTGAGGTAAGTAATTAATTTAATTCACTTTAAATTAATTAGAGATGATATAATTAATTTAATTCATTTTAAATTAATTATAGATGTTATGATTATAGATCATTGCTTATGAATGGATGATATTGGTTGCCTTGAATGGTTTGAAATCTCAATTATGAGATTAGTAATGTTGTGTGATATGGATGCTTGGTTGCATTGTGATGATGATATGGATTATCTTTGATGATGATGATATGGATTATCTGTTGTGATGATAATGTTGATTATCTATTGAGATATGTGAATTATATATCTGTGTGTATATAGATAATTGTATTGAATTGTTTTAAACTCTAAAACAACTTGGAACTAAAAGACATGCTTTGGATTTCGATGAGACCGGGATCGGGTTTCCATATTTGGATATCCGAAAACCACATCGATCCAAATTAACGATAGGTCGTGAATCTTATGTGAAGAGTGAAGACTTGAGGTGTAAGGACTATTCGTCAGTATAACTCTGAGGGTGATTCCGAGATGAGTTTGACAGAGATAGTACTTTCAGATTCGAGATGAAGATTCAGAGTGCAAGGGTTATCGTCGTTAACTCTGAGGGTGATTCCAAAATGAGTGTAACGAGATAATGCCTTGGGTTTCGTTCGAACCCGAAACAAACTTGTATGGATTGAATGCTTTCAGAACATCCTCAGGTGGACGATGAGCATTCTAAGTGATGTGTCCTATAAAGGTAATCGTAGCCTCAAGCCTCATCAACCGGGAATGGCTAAAACAGGGGAGGTGCAGCAAGGCTAAGTGGGTCATGCCCAAGTAGGACGAGATTTTCCCTTGTCTAGAGGTCCCTTTTTATTCGGCTTAGTGGGCGGTTGGAATCGCGCGCCAACTGCGTGGTTGTCTTGTTCGGGACTGTCCAGTAAGTGATGATTCCAGCCTTGTGTTGCAGGGAATTAGGAGTGATCCTCGGTACGGTGATCTAGGCCACATACTGTGAAGGGCGGTACCCCGGTAGCCCTGCCATTGTATGGAATCCAAAATCCAATAAGTGCCAACAGTTTTGATTGTATTATCCACTTTTGTGGCTAGTAGCTGGAATTTAATGAATGTAACAATTTCGGCTATTTCATATTTACTTGAAAACACTAGACCTATTATAATATCACTAGATTTCTTATCAAATGTTTTGGTTAGCGTAAGGTAAAAACTTTTCCATGTTTATGTGTGGGGAGTCTTACGTGACACCTTTCTTTTCAAAAGGTTTTTAAAATTAAGCAACTTTAACCTGTTACTCACACCAGACCCATGTCTAACCCGGAGTTTGTCTTCTGTTTTCGTAAACTCTCGGGTACTCAAATTTTTATGAGTAGCCAAGGGATTCAGGTTAGCTTTGACGAACTGTGGAGATGAATGACGGGTCGTTACATACAATATACAATTCAAGTTATCAATCACAGAATATGTAGGCATAGTTTATAAATTCATTACAAGTATACAATTTTAGCATATAACTACAATTTATATTTTAGGTAAACAAGAATATATTTACAACGATATAAATTCAATGTTATATAAAAATATATTATTTCCCACTCCCCTTTTTAGCTTTTCAAATCTCTAGATCTAATTTATGTTATTCAATTCGAGTCCCTTGATTTCTATTTGAATACATACACCGTAAGCATACATAAACTATAGAAATCTAGATCAAGGGAGAGATTTGGATTTAATTTAAATTCTAGATCCATATTTATAATTTACCTTGGCTTGACAGTTTGATTCGACCCTTTCTTCTTCTCAAACATCCTATAATATTCTCTACTGTATATACATACAAAGTATAGCTATTTTTGAGAATTAAGAATTTTGTGGAGAAGAGAAAAAGGCAGAATTCCGACATTACTTAGAAAATATGAGAATAAATGTAACAACTCGTAAATTCGAACAAATTTAAAAATATTAATTTCAATTTTTGAATAGAATATGGTTAGAAATAAAGAATTTTCAATTATTATTGTAAAAAAAAATTTGTTAGACTTTAAAACGCGATCATAGATAAAATTCTAAAACAACTCATCTTTGATGAAATGGAAGGTGGTAACGCGTATTAGAATATAATTTAATTGAATGTAATTGACAATTGTATTAATGTAATTTCGATCAATTGTACAATAAATGTTACCAAAGAATGAGATAAACAATATTCTAAATATGTTAGCATACAATAAGAAATCAATTATTTGGTAAGTAGATTTATACTCCTTGTGCAAACAATAAATTAATAGATATGAATTACTAAGTTGTAATAATTGATTTATTCCTCATCCCATTGAATAATCCACTTTGGAATCTATTTTGTAATCAATGAAATTAAATGTAATTGAAATATTTAGAATAAAAGAAAAGAGAACATTGATTATAATTAATGGACTTTGAATTAAAATGAAAGAGGAAGTTAAGAAAATAAAAAGGAAACATATGTTCTAATTGAAAGAGAAATTTGATGTAATATAAAGAACATGCAAATCGAAATAAGAGGATAAAACTTTGTTTCAAGTATTTAATGAAAATAAAACGATTAGCGTGTAACCAACATTCAACTGGAAATTTAATATTGAATTAATTAGAATTAAATCTTTTAACTAAAGGTAAAGAGAAACAGATGGTAATTAATTCAGTCAAGAATAGCAACATATGTTGAATTGAATAAAATAAAAATTTGAATGAAGACAAACAAATGTTAATAAAATAAAGGTTCAATTCAGTCAATTTTAAAATTTATTATTATTTAAATTTAAATAAAATTTAAAGGTTAAAATTAAAGAATAAATTTTGGAATAATGAGTAATATATTTTTTCAAACTCAATAAAATAGAAATTTTTTGAAAATTTCAAATTTTGGTCAAACTTAGACAAAGTTTTACTTTTGATTGAAAATTTTACGTTTGATTTTTAAAATTTCATTCTTTTTATATGATACTAGACTGAATTTTGATCTTCTCTCCATTTTTCGTTTCATCAAAATTAAATTTCTATTGCTCTAAATATTTGAATTTCTATGAAAAACTGGCATAAATTTGAAGTGTTTAGTTGTGAAATTTGGCTAAGTCCTAATGGGTTTGCTTGGTCTAATGGGCCTTGGTTAACCAAGAGACTCTAACCATACCAAGAGTCTATTTCTATTCCTATACCTACGACCATTTTTTTCTTTCTGACTAACTTGTACGTACATAATTTTCTCTTGAGAAAACTTTCTGATCATCACATTTCCTTCTTCCACTCCAAATCTACAGAGAGTTCTAGATCTGAAAACTCAAAATTTCTCCAAATCAAAAATCCTTCCTCATCTCTTCTAATACTCTTCCTTCCTCTTCATATAGCCGCCACTCTCCACCATCTCCAAGGCCATCTCCTCCTCCCTGTCTCTATCCAAGCATAAGCCAAAACCCCTCCTCTTTCCCTAACCCTAGCCAAACCCAAACCACTACCAAACCCACCCAAACCACCACCATCTCCTCCTCCTGCATAGCTGCACCATTTCCTCTACCTTAGCCACACCCAAACACATCCAAAAACACCTAGGCCAATCTCTATTTTAGCCCTAGGCTGAGCCCTTTGCAATCCTCTTCCTCCTCATTTTATAAAAAAATAAAAAGGTATATATTTCTATTTGGTGATCCATTGTTTCTAGCTTGCTTTGCTTTGGAATTGAGATTCTAATTCATAGCTTTGTTTTGTCAAATTTTCCCACCCTCGAAAGGTAAGTCATTCGCTCACGATTTAAAATCCTATGATAAGTGAATGAATATCAACTGATATGTTATTGGAATGTTACAATAGATTTGTGTAGTTTGTATATGATTTGATATGATCTATGTTCACTTATGTTCACCTATGATTTTTACATGATATTGTTATTTATATTATTTTGTTTATTTATAAAAATGGATGTGATGATATGGTTATTGATATGCTTCGTGATGTTAATATAAAATTGCTATGTTGAAAAAAAAGATAAATGTTATACTGATTTAAAAGTTGCCACCCATGTTATGAAAAATGTCACTAATATGATATGTGAAAATTTATGTGTGAAAAAGAAGAAAAAAAGAATAAAAGAAAAGAAAGAAAAAGAATAAAATTTATATGCATATATGTGTTACGTTGTAATATAGAAAATCACCTAAAGTGCTATGTTAGAAATGATTGCATATTATGTTATGTTATGGTAGGAATTTTATGTCACGTTCCATGCGAAAATATGTAATTAATTATGTAAGTTATAAGCTATGTTATGTAATTAATTATGCAAGTTACATGCTATGCTATGTAATTAATTATGTAAGTTACATGTTATGTTATATAATTAATTATGTAAGTTACATGCTATGCTATGTAATTTGTTTATATGCTATTTTATGTAATTTGTTATGTAAGTTATATGCTATTTTATTCAATTTGTTATGTAAGTTATGTGCTACCTTATGTAATATGTTATGTATGAATAAGTGTTATGTTATTTATTTTATATAAATCATGTTGCAAGTTCCCGTAGCTTTAGGTTATCACTATGGGTTGAAATGATACATACTTGAATGATCTTTTAGATTAAGGAAAATCATTATAGGTTGAAACTATAAACCCAAGTGATTTTATTGATTTTGGAAATTTTGGATTGCGGGTTGAAATGGTATATACCTGTAAATTTTTAATTATTGCAGATTGAAATGATAAATATCCATATCACTTGACCCTAGAATAGAAAACTATATACAGATACCGTTGGTCTGTTTTTAAAGAGATTTCTAAAATTTTGGAAAGACGTTTTTGGAAAACAAAAGTAAATGATTTTTAAATTAAATTTAAATATTTTATTTTAAAACATATATGTAAAATTTTGATTCTAAAATTATATGTTCCAAGAATTCTTAATTTATAAGATAAGTTTTAAAATGTAAATTTTAAGGTTTTACTTATAACTTTATTTGCTTTTTTTCATAATATAAGACTTAATTTAATAAAAATATAATATATTATGTTTAAAATATTTAAATTAATATATTTATTTTAATATATAACCATTTTAATATATAAACTATTTCTAATATATAAACTATTTTAGTCTACAACCTATTGTAATATATAAACTATATCTAATATATGAACTATTTCAATCTATAACCTATTTTTAAAATATAAACTATTTTTAATGTATAACTATTCCAATGTATAAACTACTTTCAATATGCAAAATGTTTAAAGTTGGAACTGTTATGATTTGGATTTAGTTGATTTAAAATGCGAATATTTTGATACGATGGTTTAACCTATTTTATGGTTTTGATTTTGAAAATGAATATGATTTCGGAAATGAATATGATTTTGAAGTGAATATGATTTCGAAAGCGATATGAATTTGAAACGAATATGATATTATGATATAAATTATGAACCGGTTTTGGAAATGTGAAAAAACCAATTTGTGTTAAATAAGCGTTTGGTTGTTAAAGAGACCGAGATCGGATATTGTCATACTCTTTGCCAATACCGAAAACCACTTTAACAACTGTGTACATGGTGGATAATTCAAAATGAAGTAGGATGGTTTGACGAACGCTACTGGAATGAAGTAAGAGAATGATGATAGATAGCCTTGACCTTCGGGTCATAATTAAAATGACCAAAACACGAGCCATGTCGGGCCAAGTGGGGTCGCTCTCCCCATCGGTCATATTTCTTCGATACCAGATTATTGCTTTGTGATTGATTTGGTGGACACCCTTTGATTTGATTTGGGAATGTTTCTCAAGGTGGGTGGTAACAGCTAATATGTGTTACCACTAGTCCGGATCCATAAAACGGTAGTATCCTACCCTGGGCATTGCCTTGTGTGCCTTATCATATTTATCCTGATTGTGCCCAGTATGAGTTTGGTCTGTGTCCTACCTATGGAGTGCTCCCAAATAGCCCACCGATTTGGTGGAGTTTACAGTACTGCATAGACTATGTAATTTATATAAAATGTGTTAAGGGGGGTATCGGTAACCCCTTAATGCTACTTTAATATTTTACTTTACTATAAACATTATTTATGTAGCGTATTGTATTATGTATGTAGATAATTCCGCGGATCCTTAAAGGATGGAAATCCCAAACATTCTTTAAGTTATTGCATTTCATTTGGACATTTCACTAGATTTTATTTACTTACATAAGATTGTTAATCCTGACTTGAGCGTTTTGTGTTTTGTTTTACGCTCGGGTAAGCCTGAGTATGAGACTCACCTTTTGGAGCTTGGATCTTGGCTTAGAGATCTATCTTATCTATTCATCTTTCCAGTTATTCTGTTGTTTCTTGTCATTTAGTTATTTCTATTCAGACTTGTTAGTTGCTTATGTATTAGAGACTTCTGTGTATTTGGACTTATGTTGTCTTTTTTCTTGGACTCTGCTGTTTCTATAGTAGCTTCATGAACTACTATTTATCTATTCCACTACGTATTGTTGTATTACTCTGTGTCTGTGATTCTGTGTTTAATTTATTTACTATATATGTTAAGTTTTGCCAAATATAAATAACAATCTATTATTTTCAGCAATTCAAGTCTTACGTGTATGGTTTATAACTGATTTTGATGGTTCAAAATAGCGGGTCGTTATAGTTGGTATCAGAGCTCTGGTTTGGGCAAAACTTAGCTTATGGAGTAAAAACTCATTAGAAATAGGGTAGCAATACCCTAGAATGAGTAGAAACAATTACGAAATCATCCTTCTTTTCGAACTTATCTTCTTAGTTAGGATTCTCTTTGATTAGGGTTCCTCTAAATTTGAATCTCTATCTTTGTTCTAAAATCCATTCTTGAGTCATCCTATGAGAGAGCGTATTTGTTAGTGTTATGAAAATTGATTTATATATTGTTGTTGTTTTGTTAAATATGATTATTATATATAAAAGTATAATTTTCTGAAATTAGATAGTTAAATGAATTGGTTGTTAGAAATGATAATACTAGATTATCATTTATTGTTTTGTTAACATTCCTAAACCTGTAACTATTGTTATATGTTATTAGGAGATGAATTTTTTTAAACATGGTTATAAATCTGATTTGCAAATGAGATAAAATTAAATTGTGAATGTGAGAATTTAATTTTCGGTGCTTTTCAAAATTCAATTTTCAAAGTTTGATAAAAATAAAATAATATTAATATTATTTGAAGGTATTTTCAAGTAGAAATTATTTCCAAAATAATTTTAAAAGAAGCAAGTCAGTACTCTCCTTTTTTGTCTTTGGAAAATAATTTCGGTGGTGACTACAATATCATCGACATTCATTTTCGAGTCTCAAAGTGGGGGAGACCACTTAGAAACTTTGCTACACTTTTGTTTTGGAAACTGGAGTTCGATTTGAATTCCCTAAGTATGATTTGATATATAAAAAAATATGCATATATTTGTTTCAAAATGGTTTGAAGTAAAACCGAAAATTAAACTCTTAAGTTTATGTCAAGTAGTGGTTTTCAATTATTGAAATGAAGTAAAATTTCTACATAATTGAAGTGTCTAAAATGAGAAATGAAATTGAAACAGCTTGAAACAGTTGAACTAGGATAAAATTAATTTGTATAATACTCAATTGCATTCTAAAACATATATAACTTACCTGAAATATTTAAAAAGTTAAAATGTTAACATGAATATGTAATTAAAGGGTGTATAAAGGGAAACTTAATAAAACTGTTCAAACTAAATTTTGCTTAATAAAAATATTGTAAATAGAAGGTAAATTTTATAGTGCTCAATTACATTCTAAAACATTAATAAGAACTTACCAGGAAAAAGGTTTGAATGATGCTGAGAACATGTAATTTAATAGTATACAATATAAAATGTAAGTAATAAGATATCCGAAATGAAATTTGTTAAGGAAAGTTGTAAATAAAAATTGAGTTGTTATAATGAATGTTTATACACTTAATCTATGTTATAAGAAATGCTAATCAAAACAAATTGAATAATAAAATGAGAATGCTATTTAAGTAAATGAATATAAACTTAAGAAACTAAACAAGTAACAAATAAATTTATATTTTTTAAAATGTTTGTGATACAAAGGTAAATTAAAAAGAATGGTTGAAATAGAATTATGTAGTGGAATTCACTTCAGTGAAGTCAAATGGATTAAATAAATGAAGTGAGTTAAATAAAATAGGATTTGTTTTAATAATATATATATATATATATATATATATATATATGAATTTAAGTTATAAAGATAAGGTGAATGTAAATAAATTATGAATGAATGTTAATTAAGTAAAGATTTATGAAATTTGGAATATATAAGCTATATAACTTGAAACTTGAGAAAATAGGAAGTAAATACCAAAATAAGAATATGGATTGTTGATATTAAACTTTAGTAAACTTGTAGAATGGTTAATTAAGTGATATTGACATTAAAGGAAATGTACTATGCGAGTGAAATAAAATAAATGATCATAAATAAATTTGAATGTGAAAGAGAATAACAAATATGATTGTAAATGAATGTAAATAAATAGGGAGAATATAATGGACGTTAATAGTTGAATGTAAGTTAATTGGACATAATAGAACGGAAATTAATTGAATGAGAATTCATTGAATATGAATATGTAAGCATGGAAAAAAATTGTAACGATTGTTAATAAATTGAAAGTAAATCAATTGAATGTAAACCAGTTAAATCTGGATGAAACAAATATAAATAATTGAAAAAATAAATTGAATGTAAATGCATTAAATTGGAATCAATCAAATGCGAATGCTGTGAATATTGATTGATTGAATAAAAATGGATTGAAACCAAATTAATTGAATGTAAATCAATTAGAATAGAACGAATTAAATATAAATCCATTCAATGATTAATAAGATGAATAATAATAAGTGAATGTTAATCAATTAAGAAGTAAATAAGGTGAATGCAAATAAATTGGATATGAATGTAAATTAATTAAAAGTGAGTTAATTAAAATGATAATAATAAATGGATGTTAATAAGTAATAAAAATGTATAAAGTTAACATTCAAAATGAAATTTATATGGTTTTGAATTAATTGTTTGTATCTGGTATTATTCATTTCGAATCTACCTTATCTTTCTGTTTGCTTATATTCTACCACCTCGTTCCTTTTCAGAGACGAAAAGTTTTTGAGTGGGGTAGAGTGTAACGACTCATAAATTCGAACAAAATTTAAATGTTTAATTTTAATTGTTGAATGGAATATGGTTAGAAAAAAAGAATTTTTAATTATTACTATAAAAATTGAAATATGATAATAAATTTGTTAGAATATAAAATAGGATCTTAGATAAAATTCTAAAACAACTCATCTTTAATGAAATGGAAGGTGGTAATGCGTATTAGAATATAATTTAATTGAATGTAATTGACAACTGTATTAATGTAATTTCAATCAACTATAACAATAAATGATACTAAAGAATGAGATAAACAATATTCTAAATATGTTAGCATACAATAAGAAATCAATTATTTGGTAAGTAGATTTATACTCCTTGTGTAAAAAATAAATTAATAGATATGAATTACTAAGTTGTAACAATTGATTTATTCCTCATCCCATTAATTAATCTGCTTTGGAATTTATTTTGTAATCAACGGAATTAAATGTAATTGAAATATTTCAAATAAAAGGAAAGAGAACATCAACTGTAATTAATGGACGTAATAATAGAAACACATGTTTGAGTTAAAATAAAAAAGGAAGTTGAGGAAATAAAAAGGAAACATATGTTTTAATTTAAAGAGAAATTTGATGTAATATAAAGAACATGTAAATCGAAATAAGAGGATAAAACTTTGATTGAATTATTTATTGAAAATAAAACGGTTAGCGTGTAACCAACATTCAATTGAAAATTTAATATTGAATTAATTGGAATTAAATCTTTTAATTAAGGTAAAGAGAAACAGATGGTAATTGGTTCAGTCAAGAATAAGCGACATATGTTGAATTGAATAAAATGAACATTTGAATGAAGACAAACCAATGTTAATAAAATGAAGGTTCAATTCAATCCATTTAAAAATATATTATTATTTGAATTTAAATAAAATTTAAAGGTTAAAATTAAAGAACAAATTTTGGAATATTGACTAATATATTTTTCCAAATTCAATAAAATAAAAAAAATTCAGAAATTTCAAATTTTGGTCAAACTAAGTACAAGTTTGACTTTTGGTTGAAATATTTAAATTTGAATTTTATAATTTCATTCTTTTTATATGATACTAGACTGAATTTTGATCTTCTCTCCATTTTTTGTTTGGTCAAAATCAAATTTATATTGTTCTAAATATTTGAATTTCTATGGAAAACTGACATAAGTTTGAAGTGTTTAGTTGTGAAATTTAACAAAGTTCTAATGGGTTTGTTTAGTCTAATGAGCATTGGTTAACCAAGAGACTCTAACCATACCAAGAGTCTTTTGTCTATTCCTATGCCTACGACCATATGTTTCTTTCTGACTAACTTGTATGTACATAATTTTCTCCTGAGAAAACTTTCTCAACGCATTTCCTTCTTCCTCTCCAAATCTACAGAGAGTTCTAGATCTATAAACTCATAATTTCTCCAAATCAAAACTCCTTCCTTCTCTCTTCCAAAAGTCATCCTTCCTCCTCCTATAGCTGCAACTCATCTCGATCTCAAAGGTCATCTCCTCCTCCCCATCTTCATCCAAGCATAGGCCAAAACCCCTCCTCTTTCCCTAACCCTAGCCGAACCCAAACCACCACGATCTCCTCCTCTTGCATAGCCACACCATCTCCTCCACACTAGCCCACCCTATCCGCATCCAAATCCATCCAAAAGCACCAAGGCCGAGCCCTTTGCACCCCTCTTCCTTCTATTTTTATGGAAAAAACAAAAGTTATATATTTCTATTTGGTGATCCATTGTTTCTAGCTTGCTTTGCTTTGGAATTGATATTCAAATTCATAGCTTTGTTTTGTAAATTTTTCCTAGCCTCGAAAGGTGAGTCATTCAATCGTGATTTAAAATCTTATGATAGTGAATGAATGTCAATTGATATGTTATTGGAATGTTGCAATAGTTTAGATTTTGCGTAGTTTGTACATGATTTGATATGGTGTATGTTCACTTATGTTGACCTATGATTTTTGCATGATATTATTATTTATATTATGTTGTTTGTTTATAAAAAGAGATGTGATGATATGGTTATTGATATGCTTCATGATGTTAATATGAAATTGTTATGTTGAAAAAAAAAGAAAAATGTTATATTGATTTAAAAGTTGCCACCCATGTTTTGAAAAATGTCACTAATATGATATCTGAAATGTAGCATCCTGATATTTTCAACCATTCGCATCCGCATATTTCGGACTTGAATTTCTCAAAATATCATATTGTTAATTTATATTTGGAAAAACTCGACATATGCAGTAAATAGAGTAATCACAGACACAAACACAGAGTAATATAACAATAAGCAGTGGAAACAAATGAATAGTAGTTCATGAAGCTACTATATATATATATATATATATATATATATATAACAGAGTTAAAACAAGATACAACATAAGTCATGAATACATAGAAGTCTCAATACAATAATCAAATAACAAGATCTGAATATATCACTGGTAGTCAACTGAATAACTGCAAGCTGAATAGATAGATGGATCTCCAAGCGAAGCTCCAACTCCAAAGGTGAGTCTTAAATGCTGTGACACTCAGTCTGATCCGAGTATAAAACAAAACACAAAACATTCGAGTCAGGATTAACATTTTTATATCAATAAACCCAACTCAAGTGAAATGTCAACTAAAATACAAGTAACTTAAAGGATGTTTGGGATAACCATCCTTTAAGGATCCGTGGAACTATCTACTATGTAGTAATATACGTTATTATAATATGTCTAAAGTAAAGTAAACTATTAAAATAGCGTTAAGGCGTTACCCATATCCCCCATAACACATTTTATAGTGTCACTAGTCTATACAGTACCGAAATAACTCCTGATCGGGAGGCTACAAGAGGATACTCCATAGGTATGGCACAAAACAAACTCGTAGTCGTCTCGATATGGTAGGTGACACGACAAAACTAGGAAATGCCAAGGTAGATATACCAATTACACTTCCGTGCTGGTGGTAACACAAACCCGCAACTACCGCCTACCTCAAGCCACACTCCCAAATCAAAGGTACGCACCAAATCAATCACAAAGTAATAGAATGGCAATCGAAGAAGTGTGTCCAATCAGAGAAGCTACCTCACTTGGCCTGTCGGTTGCTCCTGTTTTTGCCACCATATGCTAACTCACAGGAGTTAGGTCCATGTAATATACCTCAAACAGAACGTCGCCAACCTCTTACTTCATTCTATAATCTTCACCGCGTACATAGTTGTTAAAGTGATTTTCGGTATTGGCTGAGGGTATGAAAATATCCGATCTCGGTCTCTTTAACAACCAAATGTTATTATAATGCCGTGGTCATTTCAAAATATCATACTTCAAAACCAAAATATCAAATCATTCCCAACCATATCAGTTTGATATTATTATTTCCTTTAAAATAATATACATTTCCAAAAATAATAGCACTTTTAAAGGTGAACCCTTTCAAATTTATAAATCTTCGAAATTCTTAACACTTTGAAAACATAACATTTTGCAAACATAACGCTTTGTAAACATAACTTCCCAGTTAAATAGTTTAGATATTAATAATAGTATATATAATAAAAATAGTTATAAAATAAAATAGTTTATATAATAAATTAGTTTATAAAACAAAATAGTTATAAATTAAATAGTTTATATTTAAATAATTGGTAAATTAAAATAGTTTTATGTTAGAACAGTTTGAATTAAAATAGTTATATATTAAAAACAGTTTATATTAAAATAATTTATATTAAATAAATTTATAAAATAGGATATTTATAAATATAATAAAATACTTTATATAATAAAATAGTTTCCTCAAATTTCAAAAATTGATTCAACTCAACTCGAATTCAAAATACAATTTAATTTAACCTCAATTCACCAATTTCAATTCAATTCAGTTTCTCAATAACCCATTTCAATTATATCGATTTCAAGTACAGATTTGAACCACAAAATAAACCATTTCAATCTCAATATATTTCAACGCTTTAAATATTCAACATTTTCAAAACCAAATCTGATAATTTCATTTATATCTCAATTTAACTTCATTATTATTTAGTTTTGAAATATTCACTTAGTAAAATCCAATATCAATTAAATAAGCCTCAAATTTCAATAAACTAAATATTTCCTTCAATATATTTAAGCTTGAAATAGTCATTTAATTACCTTAAATCAAAATCAAGTTATATAATCATATCTTTAAAATCTCAAATTTAATAAATCTCAAATCAAGCTTATTTGATTATAATTCTTAAATAAATACAATTTCAAACCAGTCCTATTTCTAGTTCTAATCTTAATTTATTAAAAATTATTCTAAACTCTATATTTGAAATAAAATTCTAAATAAATCTTAAACATATTATCAAATTTATTTGCACCTTAAATCTATTTATATATTTTAAAAATAGTAATATAAGTAAATTCTTAAAATTTATAAATTCAAAATTAACTTATAACAATAAAATTTTCAAAACATATAAATTTAAAAATGTAAAATTTAAAACCTTTTTAAAAATAACTTTTTTATATATAATATTTAAAACAATATTTATTAAAAACCATTTATATTTTCCTTTTAAAACTTTGGAAATCATTTCAAAAATATGTATATAGACCAATGGTGTATGTATATATTTTATATCCTATAGTCAAGTGATACAGATATTTATCATTTCAATCTACAATTTAAATATATACGGGTATTTATTTTTTCAACCCGCAATCCCAAATTCAATGTCAATGAAAATCGTTTGGTTTTATCATTTTAACCCATAACGATTTTCTCCTATTCTATAAGATGGTTGGGGTATGTATCTTTTCAACCCATAGAGAATTTTGTACTAACAGGGACTTGCAGAGTGAGAACAGTGATGATAAAAAATAACATATTACAATAGGGGTATATCATCAATATAAATAACAGATAATGGTGTCAAATGTCACAGGTGAACAAATACAGATAATAGCATATATATAGCAATTTAAATAACTAGCAGCAGCATATTTCAACTGTCGTTTCAAATTAACTCAAATTTAATAAATATAAGAATGTTAATCGTGAGTGATTACTCACCTTTCGAGGTTAGAGATGAATGAGAATGAGATGAGTTATGAATCCAAGCACGAATTTCAAAGCAAAGCAAGATTGGCACGAATTTTGACGAACAAAACTGATAAATAGGAATCGATGAGCACAATCAATCAGTTTGATAGAGAGAGAATATATATAGATTATTATTTTATTAAAAACCAATATTTAAATTTTTAAACACCTACAAAATATGTCTTTAGAAATATACAAAACTAAACTCATGTGTTGATATAAACTAATATATAGACTAACATATATAATATATTTAAAACAATATCTATATTTATTTCAAAATGACCATATCCATATTCCACTCGTATTTTATTTTTAAAACTACAAACTTTCTATAACTTCAACTATTGTTTAGGAACTATATGTATAGATAAACTATTAAAACTTATACGTTAACCCAAAATAGTGTGTGTGTCTATATATAAGCAAATATATGTGCAGAATAATAATGTATATATATGTAGATCACAATCAAAACAAAATAGGTGAACAGTTTTATCAAAATGTACGCAGAATCCCATATACATAAACCATTATATGCAGACCACTATTTGTGCAAACAAAACCTATGTGTAAGCAAATCTATGCAGGTCCTATATATGACAAATATACCTTTAAATTATACTTTTAAAAATACATACATACATACATACATATATATATATATATATACACACACATATTACAGTTATAACAAATCTATATTAAAGTACTAACATAAGTTTAAATAAGTACTATAGTATATTATATCCATACCTTTAAACATGCTATGTATTAACCTGAACACATAACATATATAAAATTTTATATATAAGCAGGTAGATAAAATAATATGCTTAGATCTGGGAATGTCAAAATAAAGTCATTATGTAAAAGTTATGTATACCTATACTAATAAATAGCCTATATACATATTATATATATATGGCTTACTTGACTTATATACATGAACAGGTTTATATACATAAACCTCAATATATATACTACTGTACGTTTTAAACTGGCATATACTAACATGTATTTTTATCTATAGAGTTTATACGGTCGGAACAAATTATATAAATATTTATAAATATATATACAGCAAAAATCAATATATATAACAATATATAAAGAATGAAATCAATGCTTTAAACAAATATAACTCTATATATATAAATATATATATATATATATAAGAGAAATTGCAGAAAACATGTGTGTGTGTATAAGATGATATGTTATAAAACTTATATAAACTATCCTATATATAAATGATATATATGTTATACCATTGCACAGAAGAAGGAATATTCAGTTCCTATGGCCGAGCAAGCGAAGGGTGAGCACGAAGGGACGGTGGTCGGTGAGGTGAAGAACGACGGCAAGGAAACGTGGGGTGCTCGGTCAGTTGTGACGTAGAAGGAGGACTTGGGGACTTCAGTGGAGAGAAGGTGACAGGGAGAAGAGGGTGAGAATTGAAAGGAGGCTTCGGAGATGGACTAGGTTATCAAGGGAAGGATCGGCTATGGGTTGTTGATGGCGTGGTCTCGGCTGGAGGCGAGGTGGCTGTTGAGGTTGAAGGAGCAAAGGTAAATATATGGGGAGAGAAGGCTCTGAAGTGGAGAAAAGTTTTGGCAATAAGAAGATGAGCACATGGTGGAAAACTGTCTATATATATTAAATATTTTTTTCTTTGAAAAGCAAGAATCAAAAGAATTGAAAGTGGGTAGGAAGGACGAAACAAAAAGTATGGAGCATAACACTGAGCAAAGAAAAGGAAAAGGCACTAGAGAAATATATATTGAAACAAAAATAGCAACGGTCACATGGTTCGATTCAGGTAAAATAATTAAAGCAATTGATTGTTGCTGTGAAGACCCGCAAATCCGTACTCCTTGAATATACACTAATCTCCATAGATTAATTCAAGATGAACAGAAATACGAATTCTCAATGTTTAAGAAAAAGAAAAAGACAGAAGAAGAGAGAGAAAAATATAGAACATAGAGAGAAAATAAAATAGAAAATACAACGGAACAGAAACAACAGAACAATATCAGAATATCACAATCGCAGCGGAACAACATATAATAGATAAATGAATAATCTTTAAACAAAGAACTATATCAGTTATTACATTCCATCACATTTCATTACATCATATCATCATCAGAGTGTACAACAACAAACAACATCAAACAGCGGAAAAGAAATACTATATACTAGTAATACGCCATGCCATCCATCTTGCCTCCAGCAACTCCTGAATTTCCAAAATATCCTGATAAACCTTTACTCTTGACTGCCCGTGTGGAAATTGGTGGGCACCCAGAGTTTAGGAAGGAAAACAATAAACTCCGAGTTGAAGCTTTGTTGTAAAAGTTGATAGATTTGAAGAAATTGGAAGAAAATCGAAATGAATTCCTGGCCTTCGGTTGCAACTGGCGGCTGGACATTAGGAATTAGGGTTTTATCATTTTCTTATTTTTTTGTGAATAAAATTGGCTATTTATAGAATTTTGAACGAACACTATTCATCCGGGTTTTCAAAACTCCGATTTACGCGCCGAAACTGGCGTTTCTAGGGTTTATCCCACGTTTCGGACACAATGGAACAGGTTTCAGAAGCTAATTCGATCATCTGTGCGAGATATGGAAATAAACGATCAAATTTAAATTAAACAGATTTAAACCGATTTCGATGCGTTTTAATTTGTACCGGACAAACAGTAAATCCAATCGACTTGAAATTTGAAATCTTACAATAATATCACATTACAGATCCGATGAAACTGGTTTCGTCGAAATCCGAGACTTTTTGAAAAATGGCTATTTTAACTCGCCAAATTAATATTAAAACAATTTCGATGCGTTTCGAGCTGCTACGATCAAACGATAACTCCGTTTGCTACGAAATTTGAAATTCAATAATAACTAACTATTATAGATCCAATGGAACTAGTCTCGTCCAATTCTGAGACTGTTCGAAAATTGGCTAATTTCACTAGTCGATTTAATATTAAAATATTTAATTTTCACAAATTAACTTTTAATTCGATTTTAAAAGTCCTATAACATCATTCTAACTTCAATATGATATAATAAAATTTTACAAATCATTTTCAATCATATTAAACTCAATTTTCAATTATTTATGGAATTTCACTATTAAATTATCGATTTAATTGACCAAATTAAATCCAATATTCGAAAAATAAATTATTCGACTTCTAAATTTCATTTATTAAAATTTAAAATTAACTAAATATTAAATTTTAAATTATCAAAAATTCTGGATCGTTACAATCTTCCCCCCTTAAAAGAATTTCGTACTCGAAATTACCAAGTAAGAAAGAGTTACAGAATCCATTAATTTTCCAAAACCATATAATTAAACTTTCTGTAATAATTTTTTTTTTACTAAGTTTTCAAATCATACTTAGTTAACTTTCAAAACCAACTACTATTGTTTAACTTTCAACTCAAAATCAAAGTTTATAGTTTTCATAAAAAATTTCCAAATTTCTCAAAAAATTTCTAACGCCTTAAATTTTCGAAAAAATTCGCCATAGTCTCCTTTGCGCGGCTCGATTCGAAAAAAAAATGACAGTGTATATATATCACAAATATACATCTCATCAAGTGATGAGGCATCCCGCAGGGAAAAAAGTGTAAAAGTACGATATGTAATCCGAGATATGTACCTTATATTTTATTAGCAAGCATTTACGGCTAATATAGCACGAAAGCGAGCTCCAAATGCGAAGCAAACGCGATCCGCACCTACTAAACACTCGACAAACAACATGAGAACATGCATGTAGACAATAGTATCAATATACAACATATAGCAACATAATAACTATATATGTCAACATAGCAAATGCAACAAAAACAACAAATGCAAACATCAACCAACTCAATATTCATTCATATTCTCATTAATATTCAATGAATTGGTTTTCAATTTAAATCATATTTGATTTATTAATGTTGGATTTTATCAACATTCATTCATATTCAATTTTAATTAGTTTGCATTCACTAATTAAATCCAATTCACATTCAATTCTATTCAAATTTATTTACTTCCAATTTGAATTCAATTTCATAGCTTTCAATTTTGCCAATTCAATTTCATTAACACTTAATGAATTATATACAATCAATCAACAATCAAATAACAACCAATGTTTATTCAATACAACCAAATTTATTCACTTTACATTCAATTGGGTTCAACCCATTTAAGTCCATTTGGATCATATTAAATTGACTTCCATTCAATTTATTCAACTAGCTTTAAATGAATTAACACTTATATATTCATTATTTCATATCAATTGTTTACATTTAATTGATTAATATTCAATCCATTCAATTGCTAACTCCTTTAACAACATAATGTTGAATTTCATTTATACAACTCAAGTTCAATTTCTTAATGACCTCACTTCATTAATTCACTTATTAATCTACTTCGATACCAAAAATTAACTTCACTTAAGTTATATTCCATTTCAAGCATCTTATCAAATCCAAATCAATTTATTTAACTTTCCTTTTGTTAAATTTCAAATTACATGTCTTTGATGACAACTCAAATTTATCTCAACTTGGATTTTATTGATTTACTTATACTTCCTTTATTTTAACTCCATCCTTTAAGTTAAATTTATTCTATCAAAATTCAATCTGTATAAGTTATCAACTCATTTATTATTCTCATAATATTTTAAATAGGATTCCAGAGTCCTTTCATTCTTTCAAAACCATTTTTGAAATCAATTCAATTATCTTTTTAATTCCCAAAACCAAACTTAAAATTTTCCAAACAACTTCATTTAAAATAATCTGGAAGCAATACCTCTTTTGGAAACCCGAAAATGAACACCGATGATGTCATGATCATCATCAGAATTATTTTCCAGCGACTGAAAAGAGTTTAGAGCTTTCATCTCTCCAAAACAATTTTCCCAAAATATAAAATCTTTTCAAAACACTTCTCTGGAATTTTGTTTTCAGATTATAAATCACATTTATAAGTCTTTTACTTATATAATTTCACTTCTTATATATAAGATTATTTCACAATTGTAAATCACATTAATTATAGTTCCATACTTATAATTCATTTGCTTATACAATTATTCTTTAAAAATTGTTGTTTTTATTCAACAACCAAACAATCAATTCATATACACTTCAATAATTCTGAAAAATTATTTCCTATATATATAAAATATAATTAAGGTAAAATTATTTCATTTACCCAATTTAAAACAATATTATGTCGAATTGTTCTATTCAAGTGTTTATAAACCCCTTCGGCATAGTTGTACAGACCGTGCTGACGAAGGTTCATACGCCACTCAATAAACCAATCATCACAATATAAAACAGTTTTATATTCACTAACAAATACGCTCTCATAGCTATTATTACACTCAACTTATTCTAGAGTACTACTGACTCTATCTTTAATGAGTAATTCCCAACAGAGCCATGGTTGTCGCTTAACCATAAGCTCTGATACCACCTGTGAAGACCCGCAAATCCGTACTCCTTGAATATACACTAATCTCGATAGATTAATTCAAGATGAACAGAAATACGAATTCTCAATGTTTAAGAAAAAGAAAAAGACAAAAGAAGAGAGAGAAAAAGATAGAATATAGAGAGAAAAGAAAATAGAAAATAGAATGGAACAGAAACAACAGAACAATATCAGAATCTCACAATCGCAGCGGAACAACATATAATAGATAAATGAATAATCTTTAAACAAAGAACTATATCAGTTATTACATTCCATCACATTTCATTACATCATATCATCATCAGAGTGTACAACAACAAACAACATCAAACAGCGGAAAAGAAATACTATATACTAGTAATACGCCATGCCATCCATCTTGCCTCCAGCAACTCCTGAATTTCCAAAATATCCTGATAAACCTTTACTCTTGACTGCCCGTGTGGAAATTGGTGGGCACCCAGAGTTTAGGAAGGAAAACAATAAACTCCGAGTCAGTCATGTGACTGGTGTGAGAACTCAAAACAGTTTATTTATCTTTGAAAACAAAATAGAGGAATACTTTTAAAGTCAATTCGCAATGCTTTTAAAAATGAGACTACCATAAGGCCTCTCGTACACACACACACACAATGCAAACGCAGAATCGGAGAAGATTTCTCTTTATGATAGTCAAAGATGCTTGATACGCATTAAAAAGAACATTTGATATTATTACTAGCGCATAGTGTAGGCAAAATTCATTTCGAAAATAGAATATAAATCTTAGCCAACATGGACATTTCGAACTATGCCTACTATAGCTACTATCTAAACAGTGGTGACCACCATAAGTAAGTGGCAGGTTCTACAACTAAAACCATACAGGGTTTCGTATTGGGAATTGGATTTCCAACAAATGGTCAGGCCAAGGAACTTCCCATTGCCACATGGAAACACCTCTGGAATGACGTCCCGAGAACCAAACCGGATCTCTGCCAACACAAGGCCGGGTTACCCCTAACTGGATAACTACTGACACGAATATGTCATCCCCCGATCGTAACCGATCTATCCGAGGATCCTCGATTTCCAACAACCACAAAAATATGCAGCAACAACTTAGGTTAAATATCTGGGCTCCATACCATGATACCACCTCTATCCAGAAGGAATGACATACACTAAAGGGCGCTACCCCTTATAACCTTGCTGCATCCTTCCTGTTTTGACCATTTTCGGGGTGTGAGGTCCGACGAAGTCTCGTCCACAAAGCCACACTTTATACAAAAGCCGTGCTTTGGGTCAACAAATGATCATAGAAATGATCACCAAGATAAATGATCAAATAAATGATCCTATCACAAATGATCAACACAATGATCATTTCACAGCAACACTCAGCATGCCACACTACCAAATTGGGAGTATATCACTAATAACCTTCAACTATATAACCTCTGAGCTCGTACGTCTCAGAGAAGGGTGTTAAGCTAAGAGAATAAATTCTCCGCCACCAATAGAAATATATTTGAAAGAAATCAGCTTTATATCTCAATTTGTAATGTCAGACATACAATCCATACAAGTCTGTTCCGGGATCGAACAGAACCGAAGGCACTTCCAAAGAAGTCCTTGCAATACGGATATTCGCTAATCACGACCGGACTTCCCGTCACTAAGGGTGATAAAACCTCTATATCGGAGATCAGCCGATGTAGAGTAACTCGACGGTAATCCTTCCGTTTTCACAAATATCCGGTCTTCAACACCGGTCATCGAATGCAATCCATTACGACGTATCACATATTCAGGATGGGTTATACGACCCCAAGGTCCTTTCCCGGCTAACCCGAATAGTGAGCGCTTATTCAAAAATAAGTGTGGCATTCAAATTCAAACAAATCACAACAAATACCTATTTAAAGGTAAATATTGATAGTCGGATTATCTTAACTATCAATTGGCGTGCTCAACATCACCAAATCCAAATAATTTCCCAAATTATTTACTTTCCAAAATATCTTTACTAGATATATATTTTCCACACTTCAAAAATAAATCAACGTTTATTTTTAAACAAATTCCCCTTTTCATTTATAAATTCCATAGTGAATTTACATTCCAAAATATTTATGAATATACGATTTCAATTATTCATTTTCAATTTAACTTCAAAAAGATAAATTCTCAAAACATTTCGTTTCGCATTGGAAAAACATTTCCATACTTATTTATTAATAAGTAATTCACAAATCCATTTATTTTCAATACTTAGAAAATATTCAATATACTTAATATCGGAATTAAGTATATATTTCATTCTTTAAGGAAAACATTCACTTAACACATTTTATTTGGGCTAAAACGAATGTTACGTAAAACATCGTTACAACGACCCAAAATCACTAGTATAGGGATTCAAAGTTTAAATAGATATATAAATCCCAATACTATACAAAACATTTCCTTTCGGAAACCATTTACTATAACGACAGTGTTATAGTCCATTATTTCCTTCTATTTCTCGAAAACGTCTATTTCAACAATGAATGTTGAAATCTATGTATCGATACTTAATGCATTTTAAAACGTCTTTAAAATCATTCATTTCATTTCATAATGTTCCTTCCCCAAAAACATATTCATTTCATTTAATAATATATTCACTGTCCAAAATCGTGAATATAATTCCTTTCATATATTCCTATATCCAACTTATCAAATTCAATTGATTTCGGATTTATAAACAACGTTTATAAACTCCATTTATATTTTTATAAACTTCTATTTATAAAAATCCTTTTTATATCTCATTTTAAATGCCAAAATCCGATTTATAAGTTGATTACTTATAAATCTTATATTTTACAAAATCTATCCATTTTATATGTTTATATTTCATAAATTTATAAATTCCAATTCACTTATGGAATCCATTTTTATTTCACTTTATTACTTATAAAAACTCGTTTTATAATTCCAGTATTTTTAATTTATAAATATCAATTTTATAAATATTTTATATAAGTCGTTTATAATAATTCAAAATTCCCAATTAAACCATTTTATAAATTAATTTACTATTTATTTTCAAAAATCTCATTTCGGTTATATTTCTCAAAAATCTAAATTTTTATAACATAAAAATTTATAACGTTTTAATTATTTAAAAAGAATCAATTCAAAATTTAATAAAACGTATACTTTTGAAAATCACTTTAAAATTCCTTTTAAAACCAAAATCAATATTTTAAAACTTCAAAAATGGATCTGATGATACAGCAGCACCAAATAGTCAATCACGACTTCCAAATATCATATATCGATATAATATCAACAATATCAAAATATCTGTAAATAAATCAATACAGTTGAGGAATCCAGTTGGATCCCTCCAACCTGTTTCCCTGCATCCAAAAACATTAGCACAATACCAATTCCGCTCCAGTACGGAATTATCGCGGTATATGGGAATTATAATATTATCCGCTTAATAGACGGCGCAATAGGGTCTCATCCGCTATACAATGCGGGAAATCAACAACTACAATATATACATATGCCAATATATATCTATTGCTATTATATATAATACCAATTTCACTGTTTATGAAATATTCGCGGTATATGTTTTTAATAAATAACATCCGCTTACTAACGGCGCATAATGTCTATTTTAACAATCAATAGATAACCATCATCGTTCAAACATGCATTCAATAATTTTAAATCTAACTATTTAAAATTAAAATCGAAATTGATTCGATCTAGTGAGAAGTTCTCACCTTGATTTCAATTTCGTTTTCAGCTTTTATTTCGAATAAAATTAAACGGACGTTTAATTTTTACCCGAAATTTTCACTGATTCCAATCGTTTCCAATCCAGCTCCATCGCGTAGTATTCGCGAATACGATTCCAACGCAAAAAATCTCGTCACAATCCGACCTCGTACAAGCAAGATATCGTATTTTAAACATTACACAATTTAAATTACAAATTTTTATTTTTAATTTCAACCTAAAACTAAATCACTACCGTTCATTTCGAATCCAAGGTCAGAGCCGCGTCTTCCTTCTTCCCTCCCACCTTCTTCGTTCGTTCCAGACAGCATGAACCCATACGCACGAACTAGGGCTCGACTTTGCAACCACCACAGGCCACTTCACATCGATCAGGTGACGCCATTAGCAAGCTCGTACTAGACTCCATCCACGCCTGGAACGCGGCTAGGCTCGGTCTCCTCCTCTTCACGAAAAACGAGGACGAACGCGCACGTTCAAATGGGAATTGCCATCAATCCACCGCATTAATTTCGATCATAACTGTTGGATGTGATGATCTCGTGATGATCTTCAACTTTGCAGTTGAAGCTTTGTTGTAAAAGTTGATAGATTTGAAGAAATTGGAAGAAAATCGAAATGAATTCCTAGCCTTCGGTTGCAACTGGCGGCTGGACATTAGGAATTAGGGTTTTATCATTTTCTTATTTTTTTGTGAATAAAATTGGCTATTTATAGAATTTTGAACGAACACTATTCATCCGGGTTTTCAAAACTCCGATTTACGCGCGGAAACTGGCGTTTCTAGGGTTTATCCCGCGTTCCGGACACAATGGAACAGGTTTCGGAAGCTAATTCGATCATCTGTGCGAGATATGGAAATAAACGATCAAATTTAAATTAAACCGATTTAAACCGATTTCGATGCGTTTTAATTTGTACCGGACAAACAATAAATCCAATCGACTTGAAATTTGAAATCTTACAGTAATATCACATTACGGATCCGATGAAACTAGTTTCGTCGAAATCCGAGACCTTTTGAAAAATGGCTATTTTAACTCGTCAAATTAATATTAAAACAATTTCGATGCGTTTCGAGCTGCTACGATCAAACGATAACTCCGTTTGCTACGAAATTTGAAATCCAATAATAACTAACTATTACGGATCCAATGGAACCGGTCTCGTCCAATTCTGAGACTGTTCGAAAATTGGCTAATTTCACTAGTCGATTTAATATTAAAATATTCAATTTTCACAAATTAACTTTTAATTCGATTTTAGAAGTCCTATAACATCATTCTAACTTCAATATGATATAATAAAATTTTACAAATCATTTTCAATCATATTAAACTCAATTTTCAATTATTTCTGAAATTTCACTATTAAATTATCGATTTAATTGACCAAACTAAATCCAATATTCGAAAAATAAATTATTCGACTTCTAAATTTCATTTATTAAAATTTAAAATTAACTAAATATTAAATTTTAAATTATCAAAAATTCTGGGTCGTTACAGTTGCATGGAAGTCACGGTTCAAATTTAAAAGCAAGAAAAATCAAAAGGTCACAATTTATGGTACCGATACGACACATTGTTTTATCGTTTCCATCGCGTATCTAACCTCAAAATACAGAAATAAATATACTGCGGAGGTCGGCACGACGGGACAAATAAAACGGTACACAAACATCAGCAATACGACCATTCTATCAAAAGTCGATATTCAGTACCGAAAATGTTGCAAATTTGTCGAAAATAAGATAAACGGAGTTATAGAAGTGCAAATTTGATGAAACGAAATATGAAGTCTCACTCAGAAGATGATTTACAAATTTATTATATAAAAATATTCAGTTTTGAAAAATATTTTATTATTATCAAATGTTTACTGATTTAAATTGAAATAAAATTACAAAATAAAATAAACTTCCATATTATCTGATGAAAATTTACTATTTGCTATGGTTATATAGACGTATTCCGAATATTAAATTTTTATTTCCAAATTCAATTATTTAAAATTTTACAAAAATTCAGTTAATTACTTTATTAAAATAGTTAAAATTTACAGGTTGTTACATGAAAATTTATGTGTGAAAAAGAAGGAAAAAAAGAATAAAAGAAAGAAAGAAAAAGAATAAAATTTATATGCATTATGTGTTACGTTGTAACATAGGAAGTCAACTAAAGTGTTATGTTAGAAATGATTGCATATTATGTTATGTTATGGTAGGAATTTTATGTCACATTCCATGCTAAAATATGTAATTAAATATGTAAGTTACATGCTATGTTATGTAATAATGATGCAAGTTATATGCTATGCTATGTATTTAATTATGTAAGTTACATGCTACTTATGTAATTAATAATGTAAGTTACATGCTATATTATGTAATTAATTATGTAAGTTACATGCCATGTTATGTAATTTATTATGTAAGTTACATGTTATGCTATGTAATTTGTTATGTAAGTTATATGCCATTTTATATAGTTTGTTATGTAAGTTATATGCTATTTTATGCAATTTGTTGTGTAAGTTATGTCCTACCTTATGTAATATGTTATGTATGAATATGTGTTATGTTATTTATTTTATGTAAATCATGCGACAAGTTCCCTTAGCTGTAGGAAATCACTATGGGTTGAAATGATACATACCAGAATATTCTTTTAGATTAAGAAAAATCATTATGGGTTGAAATTATAAACCCAAGCGATTTTATTGATTTTGGAAATTTGGATTTGCAGGGTGAAATAATATATACCTGTAAATTTTAAAATTTTGCAGATTGAAATGATAAATATACGTATCACTTGATCCTAGGATGGAAAACTATATACGGAAACCGTTGGTCTATTTTTAAAGTGATTTCTAAAATTTTGGAAAGATGTGTTGAAAAAAAAGGAAAATGGTTTTAAATTTAATATAAAGATTTTATTTTAAGACATATATGTAAAATTTAGATTTTAAAATTATATGTTCTAAGAATTCTAAATTTATAAGTTAAGTTTTAAAATGCTGATTTTAAGGTTTTACTTATAACTTCATTTACTTTTTCGTTATATAAGATTTAATTTAATAAAATTTAATAAAAATAAAATATATTATGTTTAAAATATTTAAATTAATATTTATTTTAATATATAACCTATTTTAGTAGATAAACTATTTCAATCTATAACCTATTTCTAATATAAAACTATTTCAATCTATAACCTAATTTTAAAATATAAACTATTTTTAATGTATAACTATTCCAATATTTAAACTACTTTCAATATTCAAAATGTTTAAAGTTGGAACAGTTATGATTTAGATTAAATTAATTTAAAATGCGAATATTTTGATATGATGGTTTAACCTATTTTGTTGTTATGATTTTGAAAATGAATATGATTTCGGAAGTGAATATGAGTTTGAAAATGATATGATTTTGAAGTGAATATGATTTTGAAAGTGGTACGATTTTGATGAAAATATGATATTTTGATATAAATTATCAATCGGTTTTGGAAATGTAAAAGAACCAACTGCTATAAAATAAGCGTTTGGTTGTTAAAGAGACCGGGATCGGATATTGTCATACTTTCTGCCAATATCGAAAACCACTTTAACAACTGTGCACGTGGTGGAGAATCCAGAGTGAAGTAGGATAGCTTGGAGAACGCTACTGGAATGAAGTAAGAGAATGATGATGGATAGCCTTGACCTTCGGGTCATAATTAAAATGACTAAAACAGGAGCCATGCCGGACCAAGTGGGGTTGATCCCCCTATCGGCCACATTTCTTCGATACGATACTATTACTTTGTGATTGATTTGGTGGCCACCCTTTGATTTGATTTGGGAGTGTATCTCAAGATGGACGGTAGTAGCTGCTATGCGTTACCACTAGTCCAATCCACAAAACGATAGTATCCTACCCTAGGCACTGCCTCGCATGCCTTGTCATATTTATCCTGATTGCGCCCACTACGAGTTCGGTCCGTGTCATACCTATGGAGTGCTCCATGATAGCCCACCGATTTGTTGGAGTGTACAGTACTGTATAGGCTACGACATTTATATAAAATGTGCTAAGGGGGATAGGGGTAATGCCTTAACGCTACTTTAATATTTTACTTTACTATAGACATTATTTATGTTGCTTATTCTAATATGTATGTAGGTAGTTTCGTGGATCCTTAAAGGATGGAAAACCTAAATATTCTTTAAGTTATTGCAGTTCATTTGGACATTTGACTTGAGTTGATTTACTTGCATAAGATTGTTAGTTCCGACTCGAGTGTTTTGTATTTTGCTTTATGCTCGGGTCAGCCTGAGTTTTACAGCATTTGAGACTCACCTTTAAGAGCTTGGAGCTTGGCTTGGAGATCTATCTTATCTATTTGGCTTTCCAGTTGTTTTGTTATTTCAGTCATTCGATTATTTCTTTTCAGACTTGTTATTTGCTTATGTATTAGAGACTTCTATTTATTTGGACTTCTGTTATCTTTTGTCTTGTTCTGTTGTCTTTGTAGTAGCTTCATGAACTACTATTAATCTATTCTGCTGTGTATTGTCGTATTACTCTGCATCTATGGTTCGGTGATTGATTTATTTACCGTATATGCATAGTTTTGCCAAATATAAATGTAACAACTCAGGAATTTTAATGATTTTTATTAACGTAATTAACTAAATTTTTTATGAAATTAAATAAAAAAATTAGCAATGAAAATTTTATATTTGGTATGCGTCTATTAAACGTAGCAAATCGAAGATTTTCGCTGATAAATATGAAAGTTAGTTGTTTTGTGCAATTTTTAATTTCAATCTAAAATCAGTTAATCTGATGAAAATAAAACTTTTTCGAAATTTGAATATTTTTACATAATAAAAATGTAAATCATTTTCTGAGTGAAACGTCATATTTCATTTTGCCAAATTTGGACTGCTCTAACTCCGTTTATCTTATTTTTGGTGTATTAGCAGCAGTTTTGGCAGCGAATATCGAGTTTTGATAGGATGATCGTACTCCGCAGTATATTCATTTATGCAATTCGGTGTCCGATACGTGGGAAATCTGCGAAACGATTAGTCATGTCGGTACCCATTTTGAGCCATTTTTGTTTACTTATGACCATTCATTATCCATCGTGTAATACAATAGTCATTGCCGTTTTATATTCCCAAAATTCAAGGCTGGCTATCACTATTCCCACTATCTTCAATATATTGGTTTGTCTTTTATTTCCACTCTCTCTCACCTCCTTCTTCTTTTATTCTGAATATAAAATAAATATAAAAGCTTTATGAAAACTGTTCACGTCCATTTTCCTTTTCAACTTGCTCGTTCTCTTTTCTTTTCTTCTGATCCGCCCTCTTCTTGTTTAAAACAAACAAAGCTTGCAGCCATTCGGCCCACCCTAGATAGCTACCACCTTCTTCCTATTGCATCCATCACCTCCTTTCCCACAGGCTCCCCATAGCTTCGTGTCACCCACTACAGACCATCCTCCTACCTTACCCTAACCTCGCCAATTGCTCTCCGACTCTAGCTCCAACCGTGCTCCACCCACTGACAGCCTCGCCCATCTCTCCTTCCACCAAACTCCACCTATCTCTATCACTGAGTGCCACTCACCAGCCTCCTTCTTTGATTACAAAAAAAAGGAAAAAAGAAAAGAAAATAACATTTGTATATTTGAGTCAGAGAAGAACAACAGCTTCGTCCATCCCTTATAGCCCACCTTGCTCCACCCTCTGCTAGTTGAACCGGCCATCGCATGCCTCATCTTGCCTACACCCATCCATAGCCAAGCACCATCGCTATCCCTCCTTAACTCGTTGTCCATCGCTTTCCCACCCCGGCATCCGCACCGCCATCACCACCTAACTTCCCTCCGCTTTGCCACCAAATCCAAGCAATGCAGCCCTGCCCTGTTCGCCTGACCTTGCTCAATCTGCGACCATCAACATTGCGTTGATTTTTTTTAAATATAATGTATATATATGTAATTTTATATTTTGGTTTATATATATATAAATATATCTTAGTATAAGAGCTTTTATATTAGTCTGCATATGTTACATATACTATATATATATATATATATATATATATATATATATATATGCAACGTATATTTGTTTAAGTAGCCGCATTTATATTTGTTTTCACACATATATTGTCTGCATATATTATATGACATTTTTGAAAGATGATATACTTGTTTATTAAATATTGCTGTTTAAATTGTATATATATATATAGATATATAAAGTTATTTATAATGTATAGGTTATATAAATTGTATATAATTTGTATGTTGTACATATAAGTTTATATATATGATCTATTTGAGTTTGTACATATATTATAATAAATTAAGTTTATATCGATTTTTATAATAAATATTGATTTTAAAATATAATATGTATGCAAGATTATATATTAGTGTATATATAAGTATACATGAGTTTGGTTTTCAAATATAGATAGAAATTTTGTTTTATATGCGTTTAACTTAAATATTGATTTGAAAATATGTATATATAGATTTTACTTTAAATATATGTTTATAAAATTGGTTTTAGAGGAAAAATATTATATGTATATACCATATATTTTGTTCTGTTTATCAAGCTAGTTTGATTTGTTTTCATCGATTCCGAACTATCAACCCTGCTCATCGAATTCGTGTTCATCGTGCCGTGCTTTGGAATTTGTGCTTAGATTATCGCATTGTGTTCTTGTTTTCTCTAGTCTTGAAAGGTGAGAAGTCACTCATGATTAACATTCTTATATTTAGTAAATTCAATTCACATGAAATGACAATTTAAATTTGCTGTTAAATTTGAATTGTTAAGTTATCTAATTGTCAAATATGATATGCCATTATTTGAACTTGTTTACTTATGACATCTGACATTATAACCTGCTGTATATATTATATTTAAATTTTAATGATGATATATGCCTGCTATTTATGTATGTTAGTTTATAATATTATTATGTTATTCTCAATCTGCAAGTTCCCAGTTAGTTTAGAAATTTCCTATGGGTTGAAATGATACATACCGAATGATCTTCAAGATTAGGTGAAAATCATAATGGGTAGAAATGTTAAACTCAACCGATTTTCATTGATTTTGAATTTTGGGATTGCAGGTAAAATGATATATACCCGTAGATGTTTAAATTTCAGATTGAAATGGTAAATATATGTATCACTTGACCACAAGACAGAAAATTATATACAGACACTTTTGGTCTATATTTTGAAAATGATTTTCGAAGTTTGAACAAAAATATATGGGTTTTAATAAATATCGATTTTTGATATAATATAAAGATTTTAATTTTATTATAAGAGCAAAAGTTAGATTTTAAAATTTATATGTTTTGGAAATTTTAATTTTATAAGTTAAGGTTTTAATAATATATAATATTTTTTAAGTATTTATTTAAATTTTTATTAATATTTTGAAAATAGATTTTGTAAAAAAAATTAGTAAATTAAGGTTGGAAGGATAAATTAATATTGATATGATATTTAATTTGTTAAGAACTGAATTTAAATAAGAATTGATTTGGACTTACTGATTTGAGAATTTAAAGATAAGAAATTTATAACCTGATAACTTAATTTTGATAAAAGGTGAATAAATGAATATTCTTAGAATTTAATTTAAGTTTGAATTTTAGATTTTATTTATATGCTCATAAAAGGTGGTTAAGTGAATATTTCAGAATTAAATAAATCGATGTTAGATATTTAATTTCAAATTACATTTGTAATCTAGGATTTTATTTAAATGCATATGAAGATGATAAAATGAATATTTTCAAATTATAATAAAATTTAAAGTTGAGTTTTAAAATATAATGAAATTTATCATTTGAGTTATTGTGAATTGTTTGAATATTTAACTTTGAAACTAATTGAATTGGAAGTGGTTTAAATTTGAAGTTCAAACCTGGATTTAAATCGACATAAATTAAAATGGTTTAATGAGAAGTTTAATTGATTTGTGAAATTGGAAGAAACAATTCCATTTATAAACTATTTTGATATATAAATTATTTTAATATATATAAAAACTATTTTAATATATAATTATTTTAAGCTTATAACTACTTCAATATATAAAATATTTTCAATATTTAAACTGTTTAAGTTGGAACTATTATGATTTAAAGTGCGTATGATTTTGCGAAGGATATGATTTCGAAAGTGATACGATTTCGAAAGTGAGTATGATTTCGAAAGTGAATATGATTTCAAAAGTGATATGATTTTGAAATAAATATGATATTTTGATATGAAGATTGAACTATTTGAAATGATTATTAAAGTGATTTTATAAAATGACCACGGTGTGAAATAAGGGTTTGGTTGTTAAAGAGACCGGGATCGGATATTGTTATACTCTCTACCAATACCAAAACCACTTTAACAACTACGTACATGCTGGAGATTTCGGAACGAAGTAGGATGGTTTGGCGATGATTCTGTCTGAGGTATTAAAGCAGCCCTGACTCCCGCGAGTCAGCTTGATGTGGCTAAAACTGTAGCTATACCGGGCCAAGTGGGGTCGCTCCCTTTATCAGGCACATTTCTCCGATACCATTCTATTGCTTTTCTGATTTGATTGGGTGCTGATTTGGGAGTGTGTCTCGACGTGGGCGGTAGTAGCTGCTATGCGTTACCACCGGTCTGGGAGTGCAAACGGTAGAATCATACCCTGGCATTGCCTTGCATGCCTTGTCACATGCCTTATCGTGTCTTCTACGAGTTTGGGTGGTACCATACCTATGGAGTGCCCTCTGATAGCCTTTCAGTTTACGGAGGAATTACGGTACTATACAGACTACGGAATTATATAAAAATGTGTTAAGGGGGAAATGGGTAACGCCTTAACGCTATTTTAATAGTTTGCTTTACTATAGGCATTATATATGTAGCATATTGTACTATGTATGTAGATAGTTTAACGGATCCTTAAAGGGTGGGAATCCCAAACATCCTTAAAGTTATTTTGAATTTCGGTTGACATTTCACTTGTGTTGAATTTGTTAAGTATAAGAATGTTAATCCTAACTCGAGTGTTTTGCTTTATGCTCGGGTCAAACTGAGTGTCACGGCATTTGAGACTCGCTATTGGAGCTTGGAGTTTTGCTTGAAGTGCTATCTCTAGCTATTCATATTCTCACTTGTTTCTACTTGATTTGTGCAGACTTCTCATTTTATTTGTATTGACACTTTTGTGTATTAGATATCTGCTGTAATTTGTTTCAGACTTTGTTGTTTATCGTGGTAGCTTCATGAGCTACTATTTATCTATTCCCCTGCTTATTGTTAGATTACTCTATGTTTGTGATTTTGTGATTGATTTATTTACTGTATATGTTAAGATTTGCCAAATATATATTAACAATCTGTTGTTTTAAGCAATTCAAGTCTGACATGAGTAGATGATTGTCGATTTGAATGGTTCGAAATATCCGGTTGTTACAAGTGGTATTAGAGCTCTAGTTTAGGCAAAACTTAACATATGGAGTAAAATTAAATATATTCGAGCTTAAAATTCTTCGTTAGGATCATCCTGGATTAGGGTGTCTTTGGGTTTTGGAAGTTCACTTTTGTTCTGAAATCCATTCTCGTCCTTTTCTATTCGTGTTCTTCTTAATACTGGAGCAACCCATAGCTCTATTTTTGTTGATCTCGATAACAAATTTTAGCACATCTTGCCACCTCAATTGGCAACTTCGTCCTTATGTGTGACTAATTCCATCGGCGGTCCCACCAACCTCAGTATGATTTGTAAAGGGGTGAAACACCTTTACAACAGGCATCAATTCACAGGAGATTTGTACGTCCTCGGTTTTGATGTCATTATCTCTTGCAAAGCTCGAACCGTTTCTCTAGTATACGACTAGGGTAATTCTCTTGTGAGCGAATGTACTTGGCCTCAGGATTTTGCAGGCGGCTTTATCTTTTCGCATGATGCCCAGCCTTGTGATCTTGACTCCACCCCGATAGTCAGGGATTATCCTAATGCTTTGGTGAAGTCAATTCTCTCCCTTTTCAGTTAGGAAATTGGATTCCATATCAATCTTATTCCTAGAGCTTGACCGGGTGTCCTTCCTCCCAAACGAATGGTTTTTATGAATGGTTATTCATGCCCTTTGGATTAACCAATGCTCCTGCTTTCTTCATCGATCTCATGAATCGCATTTTCCGCGATGTTCTGAACCAGCTTGACCTAGTTTCATTGATGATATTTTGTTTTTCTAAGTCTTGGCTGACCCGGTTAAGGTTGTCATGATTAATATAAGCCTATCCATTTTTTCTCTTTTGTAATTTTATTATCTCATCTTCCTTTCGAGCCTATCTTCTTAGTGAGAATCTTTGATTAGGGTCTCTCTAAATTCGAATCTCTATCCTTGTTCTAATCCATCCTCAAATCATCCTATGAGAGAACATATTTGTATTTAATATACAAATATGTTTTATAGTATGTTGTTTGAATTGTTAAGTTTGATTTGGGATTTCTATTGATTCGTCTGGCCAACGCTATTGATAGGAATTCCAAAACACTTGAACAGAGCAAGACACAATATCATTTTGAAATTTGAAAATGAAATAATTTTTGTATGATTATATTATATATATAAGTATAATTTTCTAAAATTAGATTGGTTGTTAGAATGATAATACTACATTATCATTTATTGTTTGTCAACATTCCCAACCATTAACTATTTGAAAAGTTGAATTTTTATAATACAACTTATAAATTTGTTTGCAAATTAAATGAATTTAAATTGAAGGATTTGAGAATTAAATTTCAGGTGTTTTTCTAAACTTGGTTTTCAAAGTTTTGGAAAAATATTACTATTATTATTTGAAAGTATTTTCGAATAGAAACTTTTTCCCAAGAATTTAAAGGAAGTAAGTCTTTACTCTCCTCTTTTGTCGCTGGAAAATAATTTTGGTGATGACTGCAGCATCATCGACATTAATTTTCGAGTCTCGAGTTGGAGAGACCTCGTAGAAGCTTTGCTACACTTTTGTTTGAAAAATTGGATTTTATTTGAATTTCTTGAGTATTATATGATGTATAAGATACATATATATATCTGTTGTGTGTGCGCGCGTATATGTATGTATATAATCATTTCAAAATGGTTTGAACTGAAACCGGAAGTTTAATTCTTATGTTTTACATTAAGAAATGGTTTTTAAATTATTGAAATAAAGGAATTTTTTTTCAAAATAATTGGAGCGTTTAAAATTAGAAATGGAATTAAAATAACTTGAAACAATCAATACTAGGATAAAATTTATTTATAATATACTCAAACTGCAGTCTAAAATATATATATCACTTACCTGAAATATCCAAAAAATAGAAATGTTAATGTGAATATGTAATTAAATAATATACAATATAAATGTGAGCAATAAGATGTTCAAAAATGGAATTTATATGGTTTAGAATTAATTGTTGTACCTGGTATTATGAATTTTGAGTCTATCTTTCTTTCTGGTCAATTCTATTCTCCTATCTCGCTCCTTTTCGGGGACGAAAAGTTTTGAGTATGGGAGAGTGTAACGACCCAAAAAATTTAACGATTTTTAATAACGTAAATAACTAAATTTTTCATGAAATTAAATAAAAAAATTAGCAATGAAAATTTGATATTTGGTGTGCGTCTATTTAAACATAGCAAATGGAAGATTTTCTTTGATAAATATGAAAGTTAGTTTTGTTGTATAATTTTCAATTTCAATCTAAAATCAGTTAATATGATGAAAATATAACGTTTTCGAAATTTGAATATTTTTACATAATAAAAATATAAATCATTTTCTGAGTGAGACGTCATATTTCATTTCACCAAATTTAGACGGCTCTAGCTCCATTTATCTTATTTTCGGCGTATTAGCAGTAGTTTTGGCAGCGAATATCGAGTTTTGATAGGATGATCGTATCGCTCATATCTTTGTACCATTCTGTTCATCTCGTCGTGCTGATCTCCGTAGCATATTCTTTTATGCAATTTGGTATCCGGTACATGGTGAAATCTACGAAATGATTAGCTGTACCGGTACCCGTTTTGAGCCGTTTTGGTTTACTTATGACCATTCATTATCCACCGTGTAATCCAATAGTCATTGGCCGTTTTATATTCCCAAAATTTAAGACTGGCTGTCACTATTCAAAATATCTTCAATATATTGGTTCATATTTTATTTCTACTCTCTCTCACCTCCTTCTTCTTTTATTCTGAATATAAAATAAATATAAAAGCTTTGTGAAAACTGTTCACGTCCTTTTTCTTGTTCAACTTACTGATTCTCTTTCCTTTTCTTCTCATTCACCCTCTTCTTGTTTAAAAAAAAAGCTTGCAACCATTCGGCCTCACCCTAGCTAGCTACCTCCTTCTTCCTATTGCATCCATCGCCTCCTTTCCCACTGCCTCACCATAGCTTCGTGCCGCCCACTGCAGACCATCCTCCGGCCACACCCCAACCTCGCTTGTTCCTCGCCAACTCCAGCTCCGACCGTGCTCCAACTCGCTAGTTGAACCTGCCACCGCATGCCTCAGCTCGCCTCCACCCATCCATAGCCGAGCACCATGGCTATTCCTCCTTAACTCGTTGTCCATTGCCTTCCCACCCCAGCCTCTGCACCGCCATCACCTTCTTACTTCCCTCTGCTCTGCCACCAAATCCAAGCAACGTAGCCTGCCTTGTTCGCCTAACCTTTCTCAACCTCCGACCATCAACATTGTATTGATTTTTTTTAAATATAATGTATATATATGTAAGTTTATATGTTGGTTTATATATATATATATATATATATATCTTAGTATAAGAGTTTTTATATTAGTCTGTATATGTTACATACATTGGTTTGCATATATATATATGTATGTATGTATGTATGTATGTATGTATGTATGTATGTATGTATGTATGTATGTATGTATGTATATGTACGTATGTATATATATGTATGTATATAGGCTGCATATTTCTTTAAGTAGCCGCATTTATATTTCTTTTCACACATATATTATCTGCATATATTATATGAAACTTTTGAAAGATAATATACCTGTTTATTAAATATTAATGTTTAAATTGTGTATATATATATATATATTTGCTTATAATATATAAGTTATATAAGTTGTATATAATCTGTATGTTGTACATATAAGTTTATATATATGATCCATTTGAGTTTTTATATATATATATATATATGTATTATAATAAAGTAAGTTTAAATCGATTTTTATAATAAATATTAATTTTAAAATATAATATGTATGTAAGGATATATATTAGTTTAAATATATAAGTATACACGAGTTTGTTTTCAAATATAGATAGAAATTTTATTTTATATGTGTTTAACTTAAATATTGATTTAAATATATATATATATATATATTATTTTAAATGTATGTTTTTAAAATTGGTTTTAGAGAAAAAAATTATATATATAATATATATTTTATATCAAGCTAGTTTGATTTGTTTTCATCGATTCCAAACTATCAACCTTGCTCGATGAATTCGTTTTCATCGTGTCGTGCTTTGGTATTTGTGCTTGAATTATCGCATCATGTTCTTGTTTTCTCTAGCCTCGAAAGGTTAGCAATCACGCATGATTAACATTCTCATATTTAGTAAATTTAATTCACATGAAATGATGATTGAAATATGTTGTTAAATTTAAATTGTTAAGTTATCTAATTGTCAAATATGATATGCCTTGAACTTGTTTACTTATGACATCTGACACCATAACCTGTTGTATATATTATATCTAAATTGTTAATGATGATATATGCCTGCTATTGATATGTATGCCAATTTATAATATTATTACGTTGTTCTCACTCTGCAAGTTCCCTGTTGGTTTAGAAATTTCCAATGGGTTGAAATGATACATTCCCGGACGATCTTGTAGATTAGGGGAAAAACATTATGGGTTGAAATGATAAACCCAAGCGATATTCATTGATGTTGAATTTTGGGATTGCAGGTTGAAATGATATATACCCGTAGATATTTAAATTGCGGATTGAAATGATAAATATTTGTATCACTTGACCATAGGATAAAAAATTATATACGAACACTGTTGGTCTATACTTTGAAAATGATTTTCGAAGTTTGAAAGGAAATATATGGGTTTTAATAAATATTGATTTTTGATATAATATAAAGATTTTAATATGATTATAAGAGTAAAAGTTAGATTTTAAAATTTATATGTTTTAGAAATTTTAAATTTATAAGTTAAAGTTTTAAAATGTAAATTATAAATTTTTACTTATAATTTTATTATTTTAAATATATATAAAATAAGATTTAAAATGGATTGAATAATAATATGATTTAATTTAATAATAATTAAGATAATTAAATTTGTTAAGAATTTAATTTAACTAATAATATATAATATGTTTTATGTATATTTAAATTTGTATTAATATTTTGAAAATAGATTTTATAAAAACTTTAGTAAATTAAGGTTGGAAGGATAAATTAATATTGATTCGAAATTTAATTTGTTAAGAACTGAATTTAAATAAGAATTGATTTGGACTTATTGATTTGAGATTTTAAAGATATGAAATTTATAACCAAATAACTTGATTTTGATAAAAGGTGAATAAATGAATATTTTCAGAATTTAATTTAAGTTTGAATTTGAGATTTTATTTATATGTTCATAAAAGGTGATTAAGTGCATACTTCAGAATTAAATGAATTGAAGTTAGATATTTAATGTTTAATTTTGAGTTACATTTATAATCTGGGATTTTATTTAAATGCGTATGAAAATAATAAAATGAATATTCTCAAATTTAAATAAAATTTAAAATTGAATTTTAAAATATAAATGACATTTATCATTTGAGTTATTGTCTATTGTTTAAATATTTAACTTTGAAACCTGTTGAATTGGAATTGGTTTAACGTTCAAACCTGGATTTGAAATCGATATAAATTAAAATGGTTTAATGAGAAGTTTAATTAATTTGTGAAATTGGAAGAAATGATTCCAATTATAAACTATTTTGGTATATAAACTATTTTAATATATATAAACTATTTTAATATATTACTACTTTTAAATATAAACTATTTTTAATTTATAACTACTTTAATATATAAACTATTTTCAATATTTAAACTGTTTAAGTTGGAACTGTTATAATTTAAAGTGAGTATGATTTCAGAAAGGATATGATTTCGAAATTTGATTTCGAAAGTGAATATGATTTCGAAAGTGAATATGATTTCGAAAGTGATATGATTTTGAAATGAAAATGATGAAGAATGAACCGTTTGAAATGATTGTAAAAGTGATTTTATAAAATGACCACGGTGTGAAATAAGCGTTTAGTTATTAAAGAGACCAGGATCAGATATTGTCATACTATGTGCTAATACTAAAAACCACTTTAATAACTATGTGCATGGTGGAGATTCCAAAACGAAGTAGGATGGTTTGGCGACGATTCTGTATGAGGTATTAATGCAGCCCTGACTTCTGCGAGTCAGCTTGAAGTGGCTAAAGCAGGAGCTATACTGAGCCAAGTGGGTTCGCCCCCTATCGGGCACATTTCTTCGATACCATTCTATTGCTTTTGTGATTCAATTGGGTGCACCTTTGAATTGGCAGTGTGTCTCGAGGTGGGCGGTTGTAGCTGCTATGCGTTACCACCAGTTCGGGAGTGCAAACTGTAGAATTCTACCCTGGCATTGCCTTATCACATGCCATATCGTGCCTTCTACGAGTTTGGGTTGTACCGTACATATGGAGTGCCCACTTATAGCCCTCTAGTTTATGGACGAATAATGGTACTACATAGACTACGGGGATATACAAAAATGTGTTAAGGGTGATATGGGTAACACCTTAATGCTATTTTAATAGTTTACTTTACTATAGACATTATATGTGTAGCTTATTGTACTATGTATGTAGATAGTTTAACGGATCCTTAAAGGATGAGAATCCCAAACATCCTTTAAGTTATTTTGCATTTCAGTTGACATTTCACTTTAATTGAATTTATTAAGTATAAGAACGTTAATCCTGACTTGAGTGTTTTGTGTTTTGCTTTATGCTCGGGTCAAACTGAGTGTCACAATATTTGAGACCCACCTTTGGAGCTTGGAGTTTTGCTTGAAGTTATGTCTCTATCTATTCAGATTATCTATTGTTTGTAGTTGATTTGTGCAGATTTGCCATTTTCTTTATATTGACACTTCTATGTATTGGACATCTGCTGTATTGTGTTTCAGACTCTGTTGTTTATTGTAGTAGCTTCATGAACTACTATTTATCTATTCAACTGCTTATTGTTATATTACTTTATGTTTATGATTCTGTGATTAATTTATTTACTGTATATGTTAAGTTTTGCAAATATAAATTAACATTCTGTTGTTTTGAGCAATTCAAATCTGATATGAGTGGATGATTGTCGATTTGAATGGTTCAAAATAGTCGGTCGTTACTAAATAACAATATGTTATTTTGAGCAATTCAAGTCTGACATGTGTGTTTTATTGTCAATTTGAATGGTTCAAAATAGCGGGTTGTTACAATAAAAGTAAGGGGTAAGGCCCGTTTTTAAAGGAGTTCGAACTAATGTCGATCGTGTGATTGTTTTATTTTAAATTTAGGCCATTCTGCCACGTCTAATTCTCAGTTTGATAGCTTGACTAGTCGACGGCCATCCCCTACTAGTCGACTGCTAGCGCTCGATCGACATGATCTAGGGTTCCACCAGTGAGCCATTGTTATGTTAATCAATTGTGAGTGTTTTAATTATCTATTATCTTCCTTAACGTTTAAGTAACGTTAATTAACATTTAAGATGTTAATCGACATAATTTCTTTCTACTGTTATCTTCCTAAACATTTAAGTAATGTTAATCGTTTGTTAACTTTAACTAACGATATTAATGTCAGTTAATTATTTTTATTACCTTAATTACATATATAATTATTTTCGACTTGAAATATTCAAACATTAATAACATTTTTGTTCGAACTCCAATCGAAAAACTTTGTATATGAAAATTGAACAGAAAATCGCTATGAATATAATGGTGCAACTTTCGAAAACAAATTTTGAAGCATGTAAAAATTCTATTTTATGGCATTATTATTTATTTATTTATTTCTTTTAATTAATCATCATTAAAATTATGGGGTTTTACACACCATCAGGGGCTACCAACAATTATGTATACATTGTACTAATGAGGGACATGTCCAATTGTAGGACTCGTGGTAATATATATGCTTGCATATAGGTGAAGGAATACCCTAGTAGGTCTACTTTAATCTTTTAGGAGTATTGTCTCGATTAAATTTGGCAATCTAAATGGGACGGTGAGCGAGGACCAATGCTATGTTAGGATGTTAGTACCATATTAGGGAGTAGGAGCTATATATTGGTCGAGAACGTCAACGGTCCTGAGCAGTCAGCGGAAAGACGAGGGTTACACCAAAATGAGCTATACCACCTACTAGTGTAGGTCACATTTAGGTCATGCGCCGCCACAGTTGTTTGTTAGTTTGTTTTTTTGTTAGGTGGAAAGGCTAGATAACCCTTAAGTGAGGTCTTTCAAAATGAGTGATGTAGTCTGAGGAGTCGAATCCCTTATTGTCCGTGGTGCTGAGTTCATAATAAGAAGCAAACTAGTAAGTAAATCCCCAAGGCGAGATAGAATACAGTTAAACTATTATGACATCATTATTAGGAACTATGGGAGTTATTCAGTATGCATGACAACGGGGACATGATACTGCGTTGATGATGGATGCTAACGAGGTGTTGGGTTATGGATAATAACGGGATTAGTATCTTGATCCAAAGGGGACTGTAGTAGCCATATTCTACACACATACACACACACAGAGAGACACACGTATGTTGTTATGATTTACTATGGGTAGATAGGGCCAATCATACGTGCAAGTGGAGTGGAGACGACTAAGTAAAATAAAACGACATAACATGTGATGGAAGGCAATCGACATAAACTAGTGTTATGTATAAAGCATATAATTTACCGGTCACCAGAACATTGTTCTGAGCCACTCCTCATTACTGCACATATGATAACTCTGGATGGACATGTACTGGTGTAAGGCGGGAAAAGTGGGAGGACAGGTTTCTTTATGCATGCTCGGTAGTGACAAGGGCACTTGATATTCTAAGTGTCAATCTTGATCAATAACTATAATATTTGTTATACTTTACTGTTACGCTTTAAGTTAAACCTATAGTGCTCTGATATGCATTTACTTATTTATTTGCAGGATACAAACCAACGATCCGTACTTTGGTGGACTTGGGTTTTTAATTTATCGAAAATTTAGGCTTACTGGAGTGTGGGTTGTCACAACGAGGACTGTTGCATCTTTGGTGACACTATACATGAGGGAGATAATTAGGTTACATGAAGTTCCTTCTAGAATCATTAGCGACCGAGATCCTTTTTTACCAATGAGTTTTAGAGGAGTCTATAGGAGGCTTTAGGCACGGAGTTGAGCTTGAGTAGCACTTACCATCCGCATACGAATGAACAGATGGAGAGGTTGAACCAAGATTGGAGCACTTACTACAGATGTTCATATTAGATTTTGGAGGCACTTGGGAAGATCACTTGCCACTAGTGAAGTTCGCCTATAATAACAGTTGTTAGATGAGTATTGGGATAGAACCATTCGAGGCGTTATATGAGGGAACTTATAGATCACCATCATGTTGGTGGGTCACTATGGGTAGGATTAGTCTTGGACCAGATATGGTGAGGAAGACAACGGAGAAGGTAGACTTGATTCGTAAGGATGAAAACCACACGAGATAAGTAGAAATCTTACACCGTTTAGAGATACACGGAATCAGAGTTTGCCATGGGCGACTTTGTGTTTGCAAAGGTCTCACCACTTAAGCATGTCGTGAGATTTGGTAGTTCGAGAAAATTAGTACCAAGGTTTACAGTGCCTTTTCCTATTAAGGATAGAGTTTGGAAGTTAGCTTATAGGGTGAAGCTTCTTGAGAATTTTGCAGGCATACACGATATCTTCCATGTGTCACACTTACGGAGGTGCTTACATAGTACAACCATTGTAGTTGAGCCGACTCAACTAGAGGAGATAGACGTAGATGGGGAATTACTTGTTCGTCGTGCATCCACTTGTATTCTTGAGCAAGGTATAAAGTGACTCCGCATCAAGCTTGTTAAAATCTAGTAAAATGATGATCCAAATGGAAAGTACATGACAGACCGAGGAGAGGATCCGATCTACCCACCTACAACTCTTTTCTCGTACATTTTCATTTTAGATAATTAAGTATCATCCACTTGTATTTTTAGGTTTTATCTTAGTATACCCTATAGGAAGAGATTATTAGATGGTAGGAATGGGTGCGAATGTGTCATTAGGACATGTTTTGGACGATGGATGCTAGTGGATGTATTTATTGAATTGTTTTTTGCACACGTTGGAAAATATATTCTTGAGTTAGCATACATACACACCATCACTTGTTTTATTCCATGTAGCTAGATGCATATGGTTGTTGCATATGGATTTAATGGTTGCGCATACATGTAGAATTGCTAGTATGTTTACATAGGATGTTGCATACATTCGGATACATGGCATAAGTACATGCATTCCAAGTGGTCGACTAGATTAGGAGACCGCTTACATTTTGCATTAATATAGATTCATATGCATTTCATGCCTACATGTATGTATTGCACTAGAAATTTTACTATGGACAACAATTTCCAATGGTTGATTGATGAGTGTGTGGTTGTGACTGTTGTTTTTTTGTACGCACAAGTTACATTTTTCCATCCTTGAAGATTTTGGGGATGAGATTCTTCTAAAGGGGGAGAATGCAACACTCCAAAGGTTTAAGCAAAAAATTCAGTAAAATAATTAAATTTAAATATAATAAGGATAATATGAAATTTTTACAAATTTCAGAATTTGACAATGAAACTTACAACATTACGTTCGTAGCGATTTTCTAGACAATTTTTATATATAACGTTTTGAAATCGAAGCTAGTATGAAAAAGTTAAAAATGTTTGAAAGTTGGGTAACAAAATTAATTAAATAAACAATTAAGGAAATAAATATTTTAAAAAAAGAAAGCTCCACCAGTCGACAGTTAGGATCGGATCAGTGGTCGGCTGCTCCTAACCATAGCGATCGACCGATCGATGATAAAACTATGAGGGTTTGGTTAGGTGAACTCCCCAAATTTGATCACATATTTTTATCACCGCTTCAGATTTGATTGCATATTTTTAAAGGTTGATATCAATTTGAACCCCTACATATACACAGCTAATGTAAACCTAATTCATAAATTTTTAGCAACGCGTCCAAACTCCACTACTTTGAAAACCAAAATCCACATTCCTTTGAATAAAAAATTTCTTTAAAATGAATAAAAATAAATAAAAAGAGAATGATGAAAATTAAATCAAGCGGAGATCTAGCAAACGAGGGGAGATTCTAGGGTAAATCTAGAGGGAATAGCTTTGATTTGAGGTGACTGGGTTCTTTATCAGTCATATAATTTATATGTAGTTAATTTTAGTATAACCGATTTAATTTATATTGTTAAAAATTAAATTAGGAATCTTGTTTTTTTAGATCTGAGATTTAATAGTAAATATAAGTTGATGTAAACCAGTTAAATAAAAAATGATCCAAATTATACCCTTTTCTATAATCAAATATGAATTGATGTAACCTATTAATGTTGATGTTAAACTTAGGTTAAACTTTTTTACTATAAATTGATATTGATTGAATTTGGACAAATATAACTTAAATTTCAAAAATTTAGGGTTTACATAAATTGCTATAATATGAAAAATGTAGGTTTGCTGTTCAGAAATTGGAAATGATTTTAATCAACCAAAATATGAAGACGGTAATTTAAATAACCTAAAAATTAACATTCCAACCGATCGACCGCTTACTATAGCCCGTCTATTGCAAGTGGTCGTGTGACATCCCTGAATTTTAACCAGGATAATTTGATAATTAATTTAATTTTTGGAAATTAAATTGTGAATCTATTTGTGAATTAATTAGAAATTTATAGAATAAATAAATATTTTAGACTATAAATTGAATTATAAAGCTTTAAGATTGAATGTGAGAAACAATTGAAATAAAATTTTATTTGTGCAAATGGGAATATATATCAAAAGATAGTAAATAAAGGAATTGATTTAAAAATTCAATAAATTGGTTTTTAATAAAATTCCTATTTGAAATTCAAAGGTAAATATTTCATAAATAGATTATAATTTGGAATGCGAATTTGAATTTCAAATACAAATGTATTGAACATAAATAGGCATTTTGATTTAGAAGTTATGATTTATATAATGACTTGAATTTAAAATTTAAAACCAGAATGAATATAAAGTTTTAATATGTATTTATCTTTTTAAAAGTAAATGTATATAGATAAATATTTTTAATAAAATAATAATAATAAAAATAATAGTAAGATTTTTTTTATTAGTGTATAATTTTTTTCAAATCATTTTCAAAAGTAAATAAGAAGCTTTAAATAAATATATATATGAAGATTAATATGAAAATATATAAACATAAGAAAGATGTTTAAAAGTTAAATTCTATATATATATATATATATATAATATGTGTATTTATTAAAGTATAATTAGTTTTAAAACCATTTCCTTTAAATTGATAGAAATGTAAAATTGGTTTGTAAATTTATAAAATGAGATTTAAAAAAAAGTATATAACATTTAAAACATAATAAGTATAATTTGAGAATATATGTAACGACCCGCCTTTTTGGACAGTTTAAATCGACGATCAAATACACATGTCGATTCCAAACCATTCAAAAGGGAACATAGTTATTGGGGATAAATAAGAAAAGAAAAGAAAGAGAAATAAAGGAAATGAAACAACACAGAATCTCGCAGCGGAACGATAAAATATAATAGTCAAATAAACAGTTCATGAAGCTGTTAACTATATTTTGACAATTATTTATACAACATTTATCAGAGTTATACATATACAACAGAACAATTAAAATAATGCAGCAGATAGCATGATGCAAGGGTAATAATAGTAATAGTATACCAAATCTTCGTCTTCATCCTCCAGAATAGATCTTCAAAAATCTGAAAAACTCAGGACTGACCCGAGCGTAATGAAAAGACAAAACACTCGAGTCAGGACTAAAATATTCTTATGAAAGTTAAATCAATCGTAAATAAATATGAGTGTAACGGCGTCAAAGATGTTTACGGGGTTTGACATCTCATATCCAGTGTCACCATGCGTGCAATAACTCAAAAGATGCTACGGGATTTTCCATCTCTCAAGGATCCGTGAAACAATCTACTATGTAGTAATATACGCTAAGTAGATAATGCCTATCAGTAATATAAAGTATCAAAATAGAGTTAAGGCGTTACCATAATCCCCCTTAACACATTTTATATTCCCAAAAGCATATACAAGACCGTAGTTTCCACAAAACCGGAAGTCACCAGAGGGCAATCCATATACTCAAGGTACAAATCAAAACGTAGTGGTCGCGAATAGGATAATAAGTATGACAAGGTATATGAGGCGATACCAACTAGGATACTAGTAGTTGCGTGATCCGGACTGATGTTGGGCATAGCCAGCAGCTACCCCAACACCGTGAAACAACACTCCCAAATCAAGGGGTGCACCCAAATCGCATCACAAATGTAATAGATATGGTATCGAAGAAGTGTGTCCGCTAGAGGTGGCGAACCTCAATGGCCCGGCGCGGCTCCTGTTTTAGTCATGTCAGGGGTCATCCAATATCGTTCTCTTTCTTCAGTCAACGCGTTCACCAAACGATCCACTTCATTCTGGATCAACACTCCGCGTATAATAGTTATTAAAGTGGTTTTTGGTATCGACAGAGAGTATGTCCATATCCGATCCCGGTCTCTTTAATAACTACGTATTAATACACCGTTGGCTCTTTACATTTCAAATCGATTATAATTGATATCAAAATATCATGTTCGCCTCAAAAATCAAATCCATTTCAAAATATCATCGTATCTATTCAAATGTAAGATTCGTTTCAAAAATAAATTTTCGCATCAATATCTCATTTCGATTTCAAAATCATTTCAAATTTCAATTTAGGTTGCAACTTCATTTAACTCAATTCGTATTTAAATTCAAGATTTATATATAAACATTTCACCTTATTGACCAGCTTAGGATTTTAGAAAAATAGTTTTAAGTAGTTTAAAAGTAGTTTTAAATAATTAAAATAGTTAAAATACTTTAAAATCTTAAAACGGTATGAAATAGATAAATTTAGTTTAAAATAATTTAAATTGGGTTAAGTAGATTTAAATAGATTAAAATAGTTTAAGTATTCAAAATGGTTTATATAACCGAGTAATTTGGAAAACAAAATAAAACAGCTTCAAAATCAATCCATTTCAATTATAACTCTCCAATTCAAATCAATTCCAATTTCCATTCTACCGATTCAATTTCGATTTCGATTCAATCAACGTCAATTTTTACTTCGAATTAATTCTATTTTCCATTTACCTTTAATTTATTCAATTTCAATTTATATTGATTTGGAGCTTGATTTCTCAAAATATCAATTTATAACACTTAACAAAAATTTCCAAAAATATTGAAGTTTAAATCCAAATTCCAAATATGATCAATTCCAAAACCGATTTCAAAATATCATTTATTTTTTCTTTTACTTAGTAATATTCAGAGCTCGAATTAAGGTTAAATCTTTAAACAAATCAATTTTCGACATTCAATCATATCCAATTTCAAATTTCAAAGCCTCGACTTAATTATTTAACAAAATTCCTTTAACCAAAATTTATTTCAACATTCCAAACTCAAATTTTCCGATGAATTCAATTTCCATAAATCGATTTCTATTTATAACTTTTAAATCAAAACATTTAAATAAATTTCAAATCGATGATTTCAAAAATTATTAATTTAGCCAATTCGGTGTCCTTATATAATTTTCTATCCTATGGCCAAGTAATTATTTATTTCAATTAAATGTCAGGGATGAGTATATTACTTAAATTAAATCACAGTATCATATGTATGCATAACAGGTTATATATAAGCAAATAAACATCCAAACATTTAAATATCAACCAATAGCATCCATCGAAATAAATCATCCAATAGACAATACAATTCAAGGCAATTTCATAGTTATCAATGTCAGGTAATTTAATCGCAATTCAATTTCAATTTCAATTTAACTGTCAATTAAATTTTCAACGGCTAATTCAAGTGACAATCTATATGACAATTAAATTCTATCAAAAACGACAAATAAAATCATAACACTTCATAATGTCAAATTTAACTAGCATAAAGATATTTAGTACGTTGTGAGCGTTATAAAACACTCACCTTGATTCCAATGCAGTTCCAGCGTTTTATTTCGAATAAAATTAAACGAGCGTTTAATTTTACCCGAAATTTTTACTAGCTCCAAACGAATCCAATCCAGTTGCATTGCGTAGAGCTTGTCCATACAATTCCAACGCAAAAGGTTTCGTCGGAATCCGACCTCGTATGAAAGAGATACGCTATTACAAAGTTTATATGATTAAAATAAAATAATTTTACAATTTCTCTTTAAATTTCCCACCTCATCAGATCTGGGCCATTCATCCTAACCAAGAAATCAGAGCCGCTCCACGTATCTTCTCTTCTCCCTTCAGCTCACGTTCGAACGCCATATACAGGAACCCAAGCCGCCGGCCCTAACCCTAATCACGCAACCACCATCGACGAACCTGCCGGCGATCAGAGACCATGGCCTCGAAGCCCTCGCCACGCTCCACCATCGCGCCCAATATCATGGAGCTCGGCCCCATATGTAGCTAACGAGGACGAACTACAGCCGAATGCGTCCCCCTAGCGACCTCCACAACACCCCAAGTCCGATCATAACCGTTGATCCCGTAGAACTCTATGCTCTCTATAAGTTTACAGTTGAAAACTTTTCGAAATAATCGATGGATTTGGAGAAATTTGAGGGAGAAGAGAATTGAATTTCGGCCATTGGAAATGGAAGTGGCGGCCAGAAGCTCAAAACCCTAACCCTCTCTTTTTTCTTCTTTTTTTATTTCTGTGAATAAAGGGGTATTTATAGAGACGACGAACACTATCCATTCCGGGGTTTCCGAACTCCGATATGTGCGCGATGACTGACATTTCTAGGGTTTATCCCGCGTTCCGGACGCAAAGTAACACGTTTCGGAAGCTAACTCGGTCATCGGCGCGAGTTACGGAAATAAATGATCAAATTTAAATTAAACCGATTAAACGAATTTCTATGCGTTTTGGCTCGTCCCGGATAAACGGTAAATCCGATTGACATGAAATTTGAAATCTTACAATAATATCATATTACGGATCCGATGAAACTAGTTTCGTCGAAATCCGAGACCGTTTGAAAAATGACTATTTTAAACCGCCAAATTAATATTAAAACAATTTCAACGCGTTTCGAGCTGCCACGGTCAAACGACAACTCTGATTGCTACGAAAATTGAAATCCGATAATAACTAACTATTACGGATCTAATGGAACTAGTTTCGTCCAATTCTGAGACTGTTCAAAAATTGGCTATTTTCCAGTCGATAATTAAATATTAAAATATTCAATTTTCACAAATTTACTTTTAATTCGATTTTAAAAGTTCTACAACATAATTCTAACTTTAATATGATAAAATAAAATTTTACAAATCATTTTTAATCATATTAAACCCGTTATTCAATTATCCAATAAATTCCAATTTTAAAATCTTATTAACTCTATTATAATCCCGATATAACTTACATTCACTTTGGAAATCAATTTGAATCATATTAAATCAAATTTCAATTACTCACTCTATTTTCATATATTAAATTTCAATATCAAATTAATCATATCAAATTCGGAATTTAATTATTCAAACATTTGTAATATTAAATTTAAACAATTTCTATTATTCTTGAATCACTATCTTTTGAGATATTCAAAACGAACTTAAAAATTTAACAAATTCAAATCATAGAACAACCATTTCCATTATACGGTTATCCAATTCCCATTATTAAATTATTCAATAAATTCCAAATATTAAATATAAACAATTTCGCTTATCCAATAATTCATTATCTTTTGAAATATTGAAATCGAACTTATAAGATTCAACTTTTAAAACCAATTCACAATTTAGAATACTATTTTCATTACAGTTATTCAATCATTCAATAAGTTTTAAATATTAAATTTAAACAATTTTACCTGTTCAATATTCAATGTTTGATTTTAAATAGATTTTACTTATCAATCAATTACTCTATTATACCCAATGAATTCAACATTTATTATCCTATTCAACTATTGATTGTAAAGGCATTCACTAAGTAGCTTTTATTTTTCATTACTTGGATAATTATTGTTGCAATTCATTCCAGTTATTATTATTCCAAACGAATTTACAAATTATTTTTCTAACATTAAATCACGAAATCTTATTAAATTTGCTATTTTAATTATCGAAAATTTATGGGTCGTTACATTCTCCTCCACTCAAAACTTTTCGTCCCCGAAAAGGAAAAAGAAGGGAAAAGATACTAAGTATAGAATTCAACCTTAGGTATATTTATCTCAAAGTTACCAACTCATAAAACAATGAAATTCCATTTATAAGTCATAACTACGCTTTTACTAAGTTATTCCAAACGGTTTTCTAACTTTAAAAGTTAGTTATCAAAACAAGTTATATAAAAAAAAAAGTAACTTGAAAAGTTTCTAACACCCGAATTTTACGGAAAATTTCGGCAGAGTCTCCTTTGCGCGGCTCGATCGGTACAGCTACAAAACGCCTCTACAGGCCCCAAACCAACAAAAGAAAATCAAAAAGCCAAGTGGCTCATCCAAAAATCACCAATTCCAATGACAAAATAAACATGTACCTTATATTTTATTAGCGAGCATATACGACTAATATAGCGCGAAAGCGAGCCCCAAATGCGAAGCAAGCGCAATCCGCACCTACTAAACACTCAACAAACCGTGAGAACATGCATATTATGAAAATAATATCAATATACATCATATAGCAACATAACAACTACATGTACCAATATAGCAAATGCAACAAACAACATATACAACCATCAATCAACTATCATCCAACTATTATCCAACCAGTCCATAACCAATCAATATAAATTCACTTTTCATTACTATTTATTCACTTGGGTTTCAATTCTAATCACAGTTGATTCATTAACATTGGATTTTTACTAACATTCACTCTCAATTCAATTAGTTAACATTCACTAATTTATATTTACATTAGTTCACTTCCAATTTGAATCAAATTAAATTCTATTCAAATTCATTTAACTTCCAATTTGATTTCAATAACTTATAGCTTTCAATTTTCATTAACACTTAATGAATTATATATACAATCAACTATCAATCATATAACCCCCAAAACCATACCCATCATAACCAAATTATAAATTTTACATTCAATTTGGTTTATCTCTTTTATATATATATATCCTGTTATATAACTTTAAAAGAATCATTTTATATTTGGCATCCTAAATTTCCAATATTAACTTTAGTTAAGTCCGTAAGCCGTACATATATCATCCGTGAGCAATATCAATCTAATCGCTTATTCGATCACACAATTTCACTTCCAACTAGTATCGTTCACCCGACTCTCTAGTGCGGACTCAGATTTGGTTCCTTGATTGTAAACTGTTACTCTCCTTGCATAGCCATATGCTATGATAGAGAATTCCAGAATCAAATCAAAAATCCATATTCAGGGTTCGCCTTCGAAAATCGAGTGAAAAATCCTAACTTGGATCGATATAAATCATCTCGAAATTTTGTGCTCGAATTTGGATCAAATCGTTATACGAATAAAATAATATACGTACAATCTCACGTATTACCTTCCAATATATTTCTATCCAATTTATCTATACTAAATTATTTTATTAACTTCTATTTTTTTTCTCACTTAATTCCTCACAATCCATTATTCAGTTAGTATATTCATCTCTATACATAGCATATTCTTTAACATTATCTTTTCTTAAACATCATATCAGAGAATTTGCTTACTCAAGTTCATTTTAAACATTCTATGTAATTTAATTAAATTCAATTTCATTTTCCAATTGATTCTTAACTATAAGAAATTTCTTTGTTTACATTTATTTCATTTTCATAATTTCAGTTAATAACGAATTCATTTGTGGAACATTTTATTAATCAACACTTTAGTTTATAGTCATTTCATAAAAGTCTAACTTCTCATATATGACTTCTCTTAGTTTACAGATATCTTAAAGGTTACAAATTCAATTATTTTACAATCCCTTTGCAATTTATATTTATTTTCTATAACCAATTTACAAAGATATAATACGATTCATTTCTTAAGTTCACTTACTTGTTCCATTTATCCATTCATCATTCCATGTTATATTTAAGTTTTTTTAATTTTTATCACAACCAAATTTTCCATTTATATACATTTTAATTCCCTTTGAGTTTACCTTACTTGTATACTTAAATTATTTTCAGGTTCTTTTTAGTTGTACAATATCTCATTACATATCCAAAACATCATTCCAACTTCTTAATATTTGGTAAGTCATATTATATGTTATTAGAATGCAAATTTGGTATTATACAAATTTATAGAATTTCATTTTAGTTAATTAGAATGTTCACAAATTTAATTTGTTTAAATCCTCTTTACCTTTCAACTTTAAGTTTTCCCAAAACATAAGCTTAGATATCTTAATCCTCTTATTTTATAAATTTTGGTTATTCACATTTCATTCAAATAATTTGAAAATTTCTAATTAACATAACTTAGAATTTTAAATGCCCGGTTCTTTTCAAATCGTTTGAAATAAACATATATACTTATATCCTTAATATATCAAATCATACCTTTGGAGTTTAAACCAAAACCCATTTACCCAAAATAATTTTGAAGAAAACCAAAGCTTCTTAGAACTCTCCCCCACTTTGAGACTCGAAAATGAACGTCGATGATGGTGCGCAGTCATCACCGAAATTATTTTCCAGCGACATAAGAGAGGAGTACTATATTCATTCCTTCTTAAAAATCCTTTCAAAATATTTCCATAAACAATTTCCAACTAATATTACTATATGTTTCTTCAAAACTTTGAGAATCATTTTTCAAAATCTCCGGGTCTTAAATTCAATATTTCCCAATTTAAATCTATTTTAGTTTATAAGTCACCTTTATAAAACATTCTTATAGGATTTTCTTCCTTAAAACATTTCCCAAGTGTTTTATCACTGTTCATTTTTCAATAAACCTTATTTATTAAAACACCGTATCCAATTAATGATAATAACCAATATATCATTTCTAGCAACCAAATAAGCTAGATAAGTCACAATAATTTCCGAAAATTTTTCTTTATATTCAAAATATAATTTGAGCAAAATTAGTTCATTTACCCAATTTCAAAACAATACTATGTCGAATTGTTCTGTTTAAGTGTTTAGAGATCCCTATCAATGACGTTAATTACTCATATTGACCAGAATCCATAAGCCACTCAACAAATCAACCGACACGATATAAAACATTTTATATCACTAACAAATACGCTCTCTCATATATATATTCACTCAGCGACTCATCATAGGGTATTACTACCCTATTTATAAAGAGTCAGACCCCACAAAGCTAAGGTTATCGCTAACCAAAGCTCTGATACCAACTGTAACGACCCGCCTTTTTGGACAGTTTAAATCGACGATCAAATACACATGTCGATTCCAAACCATTCAAAAGGGCAGATAGTTATTGGGGGTAAATAAGAAAAGAAAAGAAAGAGAAATAAAGGAAATGAAACAACACAGAATCTCGCAGCGGAACGATAAAATATAATAGTCAAATAAACAGTTCATGAAGCTGTTTACTATATTTTGACAATTATTTATACAACATTTATCAAAGTTATACATATACAACAGAACAATTAAAATAATGCAGCAGATAGCATGATGCAAGGGTAATAATAGTAATAGTATACCAAATCTTCGTCTTCATCCTCCAGAATAGATCTTCAAAAATCTGAAAAACTCAGGACTGACCCGAGCGTAATGAAAAGACAAAACACTCGAGTCAGGACTAAAATATCCTTATGAAAGTTAAATCAATCGTAAATAAATATGAGTGTAACGACATCAAAGATGTTTACGGGGTTTGACATCTCATATCCGGTGTCAACGTGCGTGCAATAACTCAAAAGATGCTACGGGATTTTCCATCTCTCAAGGATCCGTGAAACAATCTACTATGTAGTAATATACGCTAAGTAGATAATGCCTATCAGTAATATAAAGTATCAAAATAGCGTTAAGGCGTTACCATAATCCCCCTTAACACATTTTATATTCCCAAAAGCATATACAAGACCATAGTTTCCCCAAAACCGGAAGTCACCAGAGGGCAATCCATATACTCAAGGTACAAGTCAAAACGTAGTGGTCACGAATAGGATAATAAGTATGACAAGGTACATGAGGCGATACCAACTAGGATACTAGTAGTTGCGTGATCCGGACTGATGTTGGGCATAGCCAGCAGCTACCCCAACACCGCGAAACAACGCTCCCAAATCAAGGGGTGCACTCAAATCGCATCACAAATGTAATAGATATGGTATCGAAGAAGTGTGTCCGCTAGAGGTGGCGAACCTCAATGGCCCGGCGCGGCTCCTGTTTTAGTCATGTCAGGGATCATCCAATATCGTTCTCTTTCTTCAGTCAACGCGTTCACCAAACCATCCACTTCATTCTGGATCAACACTCCGCGTATAATAGTTATTAAAGTGGTTTTCGGTATCGACAGAGAGTATGTCCATATCCGATCCCGGTCTCTTTAATAACTACGTATTAATACACCGTTGGCTCTTTACATTTCAAATCGATCATAATTGATATCAAAATATCATGTTCGCCTCAAAAATCAAATCCATTTCAAAATATCATCGTATCTATTCAAATGCATGATTCGTTTCAAAAATAAATTTTCGCATCAATATCTCATTTCGATTTCAAAATCATTTCAAATTTCAATTTAGGTTGCAACTTCATTTAACTCAATTCGTATTTAAGTTCAAGATTTATATATAAACATTTCACCTTATTGACCAGCTTAGGATTTTAGAAAAATAGTTTTAAGTAGTTTAAAAGTAGTTTTAAATAATTAAAATAGTTAAAATACTTTAAAATCTTAAAACGGATTTGAAATAGATAAATTTAGTTTAAAATAATTTAAATTGGGTTAAGTAGATTTAAATAGATTAAAATAGTTTAAGTATTCAAAATGGTTTATATAACCGAGTAATTTGGAAAACAAAATAAAACAGCTTCAAAATCAATCCATTTCAATTATAACTCTCCAATTCAAATCAATTCCAATTTCCATTCTACCGATTCAATTTCGATTTCGATTCAATCAACGTCAATTTTTACTTCGAATTAATTCTATTTTCCATTTACCTTTAATTTATTCAATTTCTATTTACATCGATTTGGAGCTTGATTTCTCAAAATATCAATTTATAACACTTAACAAAAATTTCCAACAATATTCAAGTTTAAATCCAAATTCCAAATATGATTCAATTCCAAACTCGATTTCAAAATATCATTTTTTTTTCTTTTACTTAGTAATATTCAGAGCTCGAATTATGGTTAAATCTTTAAACAAATCAATTTTTGACATTCAATCATATCCAATTTCAAATTTCAAAGCCTCGACTTAATTATTTAACAAAATTCCTTTAACCAAAATTTATTTCAACATTCCAAACTCAAATTTTCCGATGAATTCAATTTCTATAAATCGATTTTTATTTATAACTTTTAAATCAAAACATTTAAATAAATTTCAAATCGACGATTTCAAAAATTATTAATTTAGCCAATTCGGTGTCCTTATATAATTTTCTATCCTATGGCCAAGTAATTATTTATTTCAATTAAATGTCAGGGATGAGTATATTACTTAAATTAAATCATAGTATCATATGTGTGCATAACAGGTTATATATAAGCAAATAAACATCCAAATATTTAAATATCAACCAATAGCATCCATCGAAATAAATCATCCAATAGACAATACAATTCAAGGCAATTTCATAGTTATCAATGTCAGGTAATTTAATCGCAATTCAATTTCAATTTCAATTTAACTGTCAATTAAATTTTCAACGGTTAATTCAAGTGACAATCTATATGACAATTAAATTCTATCAAAAACGACAAATAAAATCATAACACTTCATAATGTCAAATTTAACTAGCATAAAGATATTAGTACGTTGTGAGCGTTATAAAACACTCACCTTGATTCCAATGCAGTTCCAGCGTTTTATTTCGAATAAAATTAAACGAGCGTTTAATTTTACCTGAAATTTTTACTAGCTCCAAACGAATCCAATCCAGTTGCATTGCGTAGAGTTCGTCCATACGATTCCAACGCAAAAGGTTTCGTCCGAATCCGACCTCGTATGAAAGAGATATGCTATTACAAAGTTTATATGATTAAAATAAAATAATTTTAAAATTTCTCTTTAAATTTCCCACCTCATCAGATCTGGGCCGTTCATCCTAACCAAGAAATCAGAGCCGCTCCACGTATCTTCTCTTCTCCCTTCAGCTCACGTTCGAACGCCATATACAGGAACCCAAGCCGCCGGCCCTAACCCTAATCACGCAACCACCATCGACGAACCTGCCGGCGATCAGAGACCATGGCCTCGAAGCCCTCGCCACGCTCCACCATCGCGCCCAATATCATGGAGCTCGGCCCCATATGTAGCTCGAGAAACGAGGACGAACTACAGCCGAACGCATCCCCCTAGCGACCTCCACAACACCCCAAATCCGATCATAACCGTTGATCCCGTAGAACTCTATGCTCTCTACAAGTTTACAGTTGAAAACTTTTCGAAATAATCGATGGATTTGGAGAAAATTGAGGGAGAAGAGAATTGAATTTCGGCCATTGGAAATGGAAGTGGCGGCCTGAAGCTCAAAACCCTAACCCTCTCTTTTTTCTTCTTTTTTTATTTTTGTGAATAAAGGGGTATTTATAGAGACGACGAACACTATCCATTCCGGGGTTTCCGAACTCTGATATATGCACGGTGACTGACATTTCTAGGGTTTATCCCGCGTTCCGGACACAAAGGAACAGGTTTCGGAAGCTAACTCGGTCATCAGCGCGGGTTACGGAAATAAACGATCAAATTTAAATTAAACTGATTAAATGAATTTCAATGCGTTTTGGCTCGCTCCGGACAAACGGTAAATCCGATTGACATGAAATTTGAAATCTTACAATAATATCATATTACGGATCCGATGAAATTAGTTTCGTCAAAATCCGAGACCGTTTGAAAAATGACTATTTTAACCCGCCAAATTAATATTAAAACAATTTCAACGCGTTTCGAGCTGCCACGGTCAAACGACAACTCTGATTGCTACGAAAATTGAAATCCGATAATAACTAACTATTACGGATCTAATGGAACTAGTTTCGTCCAATTCTGAAACTGTTCAAAAATTGGCTATTTTCCAGTCGATAATTAAATATTAAAATATTCAATTTTCACAAATTTACTTTTAATTCGATTTTAAAAGTTCTACAACATCATTCTAACTTTAATACGATAAAATAAAATTTTAAAAATCATTTTTAATCATATTAAACCCGTTATTCAATTATCCAATAAATTCCAATTTTAAAATCTTATTAACTCTATTATAATCCCGATATAACTTACATTCACTTTGGAAATCAATTTGAATCATATTAAATCAAATTTCAATTACTCACTCTATTTTCATATATTAAATTTCAATATCAAATTAATCATATCAAATTCGGAATTTAATTATTCAAACATTTGTAATATTAAATTTAAACAATTTCTATTATTCTTGAATCACTATCTTTTGAGATATTCAAAACAAACTTAAAAATTTAACAAATTCAAATTATAGAACAACCATTTCCATTATACGGTTATCCAATTCCCATTATTAAATTATTCAATAAATTCCAGATATTAAATATAAACAATTTCGCTTATCCAATAATTCATTATCTTTTGAAATATTGAAATCGAACTTATAAGATTCAACTTTTAAAACCAATTCACAATTTAGAATACTATTTTAATTTACAGTTATTCAATCATTCAATAAGTTTTAAATATTAAATTTAAACAATTTTACCTGTTCAATATTCAATGTTTGATTTTAAATAGATTTTACTTATCAATCAATTACTCTATTATACCCAATGAATTCAACATTTATTATCCTATTCAACTATTGATTGTAAAGGCATTCACTAATAGCTTTTATTTTTCATTACTTGGATAATTATTGTTGCAATTCATTCCAGTTATTATTATTCCAAACGAATTTAAAAAAAAAAATTCTAACATTAAATCACGAAATCTTATTAAATTTGCTATTTTAATTATCGAAAATTTACGGGTCGTTACAATATACATATGTAAATATAAAGTAATTTATAAAATGATAAGGTTAAAACAAAATTTATAATTTAATTTAACAAAAGGATTTAAACATAAAAAGTTTATATTTTAACTAGTGTCCATGTTTAAAGATAAGTGTTAACATGTGTTAGTTGTATTTACAAGTGGCAAACCCTATTCTCTTAATTTCTTAATAATGTAAATAAAAAATGTATGAAAAAGAAAAAAAAAATCAGGTTTCTCAATCTCTTTCAACCCTGAACAAAACAAAGAAGTAAAACCTGAAAATCACAATAACAAAGCAGATTAAAGAAAAGAAGATCAAAACCTGAAAACCTGAAAATAAAGAAAAAGCAAAGCAAACAAAATCAGATACAACAACAACTTCAGTTCCAAACTGAAGCAAGTTTAAAATCAAAGCTTGATCAAGAAATCTGAAAATCAAACTCAAGTCAAAACAGAAAAAGAAAAAAAAAGAACCTGAAGGCAAGCAAACATGGAATCTAAACTCAAGTTTTAAAGTCTGTAGCAAAATTCCAACAACTCAAACACCTTCAACATAATTCAAACCTGAGAGCAAGATCAATTTCAGATTTTCAAACTTGAAAACAATTTCCAGACCTAAACCACAAAAGCATGTTCTTTCCTCTGTCTTCAATTTTTCAGGTGAGCAAACCATCATCTTTAAAACTTAATCTGTTATATATAGGTTTGCTTGTTAAGAGGCTTCTCTGCTTCAATAATCTATGAGCAAATTTGCCTATTTTAAGTTGAATCTGTTTTTATATTTTTGATGTTATGATGAGTACTTAAAATGGTTGTGAAAAAAATGCTTTAAACTATGTTGATCTATGTGAATGCATGTCTGTATGTATGTATATACATCCACATATATATACTCTGTTAGATTTACAGACTTAAGACCATTACAAAAAAAATCTACTGCTCCTTATATCATCAATTTTAAGTTTCGATTTATAAACAGAAAGGGAATAGAACAATGTAAATTCTTTTCTTAAAATAGTTTCAGGAAAAATTATTTAGTGAATATTTTGGAAATATGTTTTTACAGTGAAAAATCAAAGAATGCCAGAATTTTGATTATCAAATCCCCATGCTTTGATTATGTAATCGAAATCGCTTACGAAAATGATAAATTTTAAGAGTAAGATCAGGATTTTTAGATGTGGAAATCATATGAGTCTCGAGTTGAACATAATAAGCTATGATCGTCGATTTCTGACAATCAATACACTGATAATGGTCGCGATCAAGGATGGAAGTAGTTGAAGGTCAGGGAGTCATAGGATGTATTTGCATGTGCACAGTGCATTTTCTTGTTCCCGGAGAAGATTGATTTGGGGAAGATGGGTACTCGAGTTTTTATCGAGTCAATTGAGGGAGTTGCTCGAAGTTTTTAGGATTCTGGCTCGGGGTTTTGGGTTGTGGGCTCGGGTCAAATGGTTTGATACCATTTTTTAAAAAAAAAAAAACTGTCAGGTTTTTAAATTTTGAAAGCAAGAGTTTAGACAAAATTTAAATGAGTTTATAAGTTTGGTTTCAAATTAAATTTGGGTATATTAGTTTTGAAAATAAATAAGTTTTATAAAATTTAAAATGTTTAAACAACTTTTAATGTTAAAGTATATTTTAAAATGAATTTGGTTTAAAACTCTTATGAATTCCTTTTATAAGATAAGTGTTTCTTTTACCTTTGATTTAAAGAGTTTTTAAATTGTTTTTAGAATTTTGTCAAAGTTAAAATTGTAATTATTTTAAATCTTTAATTTGAAATGAAATTTAAAGGCAAACATAAAAAGTAAAAGTTTCCAAAGGCTTTAGTAAATGGTAATTAAGTCATTAATAAGAATAATGTTTTTATCTTAAAGATAATTAAGATTTAATGATTTGTGATTCATTAAATTAATAGGGAAATTAAGGGGTAATTAATTTGTTTAATTAATTAATGATTTAGGAATAATTAATTAAGGGTTTAAAATTAACTAATTAAAGATTAATTAGTTAAGTAATTAAGGCTTAAGTAAATTAATTAAGGGTTAATTAATTTGTAATTAAGAATTGTTAATTAGATAAGTATAGATTATTAATTAATGATTAGGAATTAATTAATCAAGTAATTAAAGATTAATGAATTTACCGTTAAACACTAAATTAATTAAATAATTAGAGATTAATTAATTGGTAATTAAAGATTAATTAATTTGTAATTAATAATGATTAATTTAAATTTAATTACTTAAGAGGAGTAATTAAAGAAATTGTTAATAGTTAATGAAAATCATTAATTAGGGATTATTAAATAACTAATTAATGCGATCAATTTTAATAATTAATTATATTAATTATAAAAAAATATCATTTGTGGAATTGTTTAAGTATAATTACTTAATGAAAGTAACTAAAGGGACCAATTACTCAATGTAATTAATTAAGGATAATTAATTACTAAATGTGATTAATCAAGATTGATTAATGAATAAAGATTAATTATAAAATATGATTAATGGTTAATCAAAGAAGTAATTAAGGATCATTAATTAATATAATTAAGGATTGATTAATTAAAGATAATTAATCAATAAAGTGATTATAAAGTAATTAATTAATTAATTAAGAATTAATGTAATTAATTTTTAATGGAGGAAACTAAAGGTTATTGTAAACGATTTAGGATAATTAATTTGTATAATTAATTAAAGCTAATTATTTAATATAATTAAAGGACAATTAAATCAGGATTGAGTAATTAATTCATAAGTAATAAATTTAAAAATTAAATTGAAATAATTAAGGATTAAATAATTAAATTGATCCTACTTATATAAGGATTATTGAATGTTGGATTACTTATGAAAGATTGTTGTAGTGAATGCTTAAATTGTTTGATATCCCTGATCTGTATTATCCTGTGATATGAATTGTTTGGTTGAGCTGTGAATGTAATTTATTTATTTGTGATATATTTGTATATTATTTGTGAGTCTGTGAATGGAGATAAGCGTTAGTGGATTATACCGCCTATCGATATTGATGTGTTTGAATCTGTAATAATTGATGATGTTGTATTATTGTGTAAAACCCCTGGACTACACCTTACACACACAAATATGGATTTCACAAGGAAATCGGTTAAGTCACAGATATTTGAATGGTTTTAAAAGTTGCATTTTGAATTCAATTGATTTTAGAAATGGAATTGGGATAAATGTGAAAAGCTTTGAAAAAGAGTTTTGAAGATAAAAGTTATTTTGAATAACTTGTTAAAGTTTTGAAATATGTGAATGAGTCTTTGTGAAAATGAATCTTTTTCTTTAAAGATTTAAAGTGGTAATTTGTTTAAACCATTTGAATGAAAAGTTTTGTATAACAAGTTGTGACTTAACTGAGATCCAATATCCATATGATTTTAAATATTGCGCTCATTATTCGGTTTAGCCGGCAGAGGACCTTTGTGTCATATAACCCATTCCGAATAATGATACGACGATATAGATAGCATTTGAAGACTGGTGGTGAAGACCTGATATTTTCGAAAACGAAAGGATAAACCGTCGAATGTCTCTGCACCGACCGGTCCCCGGTATAGAGATTTGATCACCCTTTGTGATGGGGAGTCTGGACGTGATTAGGGATTATCCGGATTGCAAGGGCTTCTTTTGAAGTGCCTTCGGTTTTGTTCGAACCCGGAACAGACTTGTATGGATGTGTGTCTGACGTTACACTTTGAGATGTAAAACTGGTTTCTATCAAATACATTTCTGTTTTGTGGCGGAGATTTATTCTCTTAGCTTAACACCCTTCTCTGAGACGTACGAGCTCAGAGGTAATGTAGTTGATGGTTACTGGTGATACATTTCCAATTTGGTAATGTGGCATACGAAGTGCTGCTGATCATTTATTGGTCAAAGCATGGCTTTGTAAAAAAGCATAGCTTTGTGGACGAGACTTCGTCGAACATCACAACCCGGAATGGTCGAAACAGGAAGAATGCAACAAGGTTATTTGGGGGTAGCACCCTCTGAGGGTATGTTCATTTCCTTCTGAATAGAGGTGGTATCATGGTATGGAGCCCAGGTACTAAACCTATGTGGTTGCTGCAAATTTATTACTTTGTGGTTGTTAGTGAATCCCGAGATAAAGGTCGGTTACGACCGGGGGATGGCATACTCGTGCCAGTAGTTACCTAGTTACAGAGGTAACCCGGCCTTGTGTTGGCAGAGATCCGGTTAGGTTCTCGGGGCGTCCCTCCAGAGGCGTACCCATGTGGCAATGGGAAGTTCCTTCGCCTGGCCATTTGTTGGAAATCCAATCATCCAATACGCGCCTTGTACGATTTTAGTTGTAAAACCTGCCATCTAACATGGTAGCTATAGTAGGCATACTATAATGGTACGTATGCTGGCTAAGATTAATATTATAATTTCGAAATGTTTTCCACTATGCACTAATAATAATATCAAAAGAGGATTTTGCGTAGTAAGCATTTTTTACTATCATAAGGAGAAATCTCCCCCAAGTGTGCGATTGCATGGTGTGTGTGCCGGGAGGCCTTATGGTAGTTTCATTTTCCAAAAAGCATTGCGGATTTCAACTTAAAATTTCTTTTGTTTGTTTTAAAGATAAAACTATTTTGGTTTGCTCATACCAGTTCCATGATTGAGCCGGAGTTTATTGTTCCTTTCCTAAACTCTAGATGCCCACAATTTTCCACACGAGCAGTCTAGAGTTTGGTTTTTCAGATAAACAGATAGTAGATATCGATTTGGTAGCTTTTAGCTTTCTCTTTGGTATTCTTTAGAGATCTTGGATATTGGAGTCTTTGGATTCACGGACTGCGCTTGCTTAGCTTTGTGCAACGTGATGGTGGTTCGAGCTAGTGGTTTGGTGATTTGGCTTTGGAGCATTGGATTGGAGTTGCAGTTGATATTGGAGTTATCTCTTTTGCTATTCGTTTTCCGCTATTTTTTTGTCTCTGATAATCTTTTATCATATTGATCATTGTTGTATATTTGGATATTGTATCATTGGAGTTGTATATGATATTCATTTCTTTTTCTTCCACTGTGTTGTATTTAATGTGTTATAAGCTCCGGCGAATCGGATTGAACGTTTGAATCTGCGGCATTCGAGTACGAGTGAAGTATGGGTGTCGATTTTCGAACGTGAAAATCCAGGTCGTCACATATGGTATCAGAGCTGAAGGTTGAAAATTTAGCTCAGGAGCATAACACATTAAGTAACTCATTAGAGATAGGGTGAAGTATACCCTAGAATGAGTATCCCTAAGATATCCATTCGTATGCCTCAGTAAATTCTCTTACTATCCACTAATAGTGAGTATGAGTGCAAGAAGAGGGTGAGATAGGGGACAGGGAAGTACCACTATAAATGGTCGATACCCTGCGATAGCGGAAACAATTTTCTATCAATTTCTTTGATCATCATCTCTACTCAATTCTTTGATGGTTCCTGGCAGCTCCAGGAAGAAGCTTTGAAAATATTTGCATGGGACACAAACTCTAGATGGGTCAGAATTGTTTGTTTAGATGAATTGTTTGCTTTGGTTGCTATGGTTGATAGATATATTTTGGTTGGTTAAACTAAAAGTTTCGGGATTGTATCCATATATCAGTTTATTCTATTGGGTCCAGGTATATTCAATGAGTGGTTAGTTATCTTTTGAACTAACCAATACCCCTATATACTCGTAGATCTGGTGACCCGAGTGTCTTGTATTGTATGAGTTCGTTCTCATAATTATTAGTGATATTCTGATTTGGTAAGTCAAATGCAGAATAAATATTCAGTTTGATCTGGAAAGCTATATCTCTGTGTGTTCATCTATTTTTGTTGTCTCCCTAGCAAATTTCGAGGACGAAATTTCTTAAGGAGGGGAATCTGTAACATCCCTGAATTTTAACCAGGATAATTTGATAATTAAATTAATTTTTGGAAATTAAATTATGAATCTATTTGTGAATTAATTAGAAATTTCTAAAAGAAATAAATATTTTAGATTATAAATAGAATTATAAAGCTTTAAGATTGAATGTGAGAAACAATTGAAATAAATTTTTATTTGTGCAAATGAGAATATATATCAAAAGATAGTAAATAAAGGAATTGATTTAAAATTCAATAAATTCATTTTTAATAAAATTCCTATTTGGAATTCAAAGGCTAATATTTAATAAATAGATTATAATTTGGAATTTGAATTTTAATTTCAAATACAAATGTATTGAAAATAAATAGGCATTTTGATTTAGAAGTTATGATTTATATAATGACTTGAATTTAAAATTTAAAACCAGATTGAATATAAAGTTTTAATATGTATTTATCTATTCAAAAGTAAATGTATATGGATAAATATTTTTAATAAAATAATAATAGTAAAAATAATAATAAGATTTTTTGATTATTGTATAATTTTATTTCAAATCATTTTCAAAATTAAATAAAAAGCTTTAAATAAATATATATATGAAGATTAATATGAAAATATATAAACATAAGAAAGATGTTTAAAAGTTAAATTCTATATATATATAATATGTGTATTTATTAAAGTATAATTAGTTTTAAAACCATTTCCTTTAAATTGATAGAAATGTAAAATTGGTTTGTAAATTTATAAAATGAGATTTTAAAAAAAAGTGTATAACATTTAAAGCATAATAAGTATAATATGAGAATATACATATGTAAATATAAAGTAATTTATAAAATGATAGGGTTAAAACAAAATTTATAATTTAATTTAACAAAAGGATTTAAACATAAAAAGTTTATATTTTAACAAGTGTCCATGTTTAAAGATAAGTGTTAACATGTGTTAGTTGTATTTACAAGTGGCAAACTCTATTCTCTAAATTTCTTAATAATGGAAATAAAAAATGTATTAAAAAGAAAAAAAATCAGGTTTCTCAATCTCTTTCAACCCTGAACAAAACAAAGAAGTAAAACCTGAAAATCACAATAACAAAGCAGATTAAAGGAAAGAAGATCAAAACCTGAAAACCTAAAAATAAAGAAAAAGCAAAGCAAACAAAATCAGATACAACAACAACTTCAGTTCTAAACTGAAGCAAGTTTAAAATCAAATCTTGATCAAGAAATCTAAAAATCAAACTTAAGTCAAAACAGAAAAAGAAATAAAAGAACATAGAAGGCAAGCAAACATGGGATCTAAACTCAAGTTTTAAAGTCTGTAGCAAAATTCCAGCAACTCAAACACCTTCAACATAATTCAAACCTGGGAGCAAGATCAATTTCAGATTTTCAAACTCGAAAAAAATTTCCAGACCTGAACCACAAAAGCATGTTCTTTCCTCTGTCTCCAATTTTTCAGGTGAGCAAACCATCATCTTTAAAACTTAGTCTGTTATATATAGGTTTGCTTGTTAAGAGGCTTCTCCGTTTCAATAATCTGTGAGCAAATTTGCCTATTTTAAGTTGAATCTATTTTTATATTTTTGATGTTGTGATGAGTACTTCAAATGGTTGTGAAAAAATGCTTTAAACTATGCTGATCTATGTGAATGCATGTCTTTATGTATGTATATACATCCACACACACCTATATATATACTTTGTTAGATTTACAGACTTAAAACCATTACAAAAAAATCTATTGCTCCATATATAATCAATTTTAAGTTTCGATTTATAAACAGAAAGGGAATAGAACAGTGCATTTTCTTGTTCCTGGTGAAGATTGATTTGGGGAAGACGGGTACTCGAGTTTTTATCGAGTCAATTGAGGGAGTTGCTCGAAGTTTTTAGGATTCTGGCTCGAGGTTTTGGGTTGTGGGCTCGGGTCAAATGGTTTGATACCAGTTTTTTTTTAAAAAAAACTGTCAGGTTTTTAAATTTTGAAAGCAAGAGTTTAGACAAAATTTAAATGAGTTTATAAGTTTGGTTTCAAATTAAATGTGGGTATATTAGTTTTGAAAATAAATAAGTTTTATAAAATTTAAAATGTTTAAAAAACTTTTAATGTTAAAGTATATTTTAAAATGAATTTGGTTTAAAACTCTTATGAATTCCTTTTATAAGATAAGTGTTTCTTTTACCTTTGATTTAAAGAGTTTTTAAATTGTTTTTAGAATTTTGTTAAAGTTAAATTTGTAATTATTTTAAATCTTTAATTTGAAATGAAATTTAAAGGCAAACTTAAAAGTAAAAGTTTCCAAAGGCTTTAGTAAATGGTAGTTAAGTCATTAATAAGAATAATGTTTTTATCTTAAAGATAATTAAGATTTAATGATTTGTGATTCATTAAATTAATAGAGAAATTAAGGGGTAATTAATTTGTTTAATTAATTAATGATTTAGGATTAATTAATTAAGTAATTAAGGGTTTAAAATTAACTAAGTAAAGATTAATTAGTTAAGTAATTAAGGTTTACGTAAATTAATTAAGGGTTAATTAATTTGTAATTAAGAATTGTTAATTAGATAAGTATAGGTTATTAATTATGATTAGGAATTAATTAATCAAGTAATTAAAGATTAATGTAGTTATCGTTAAGCACTAAATTAATTAAATAATAAGAGATTAATTAATTGTTATTAAAGATTAATTAATTTGTAATTAATAATGATTAATTTAAGTTTAATTACTTAAGAGGAGTAATTGAAGAAATTGTTAATAGTTAATGAAAATCATTAACTAGGGATAATTAAATAATTAATTAATGTTATTAATTTTAATAATTAATTATATTAATTATAAAAAATCATTTGTGGACTTGTTTAAGTATAATTACTTAATGAAAGTAACTAAAGGGATCAATCACTCAATGTAATTAATTAAAGATAATTAATTACTAAATGTGATTAATCAAGATTGATTAATGAATAAAGATTAATTATAAAATATGATTAATAGTTAATCAAAGAAGTAATTGAGGATCATTAATTAATATAATTAAGATTGATTAATTAAAGACAATTGATCAATAAAGTGATTATAAAGTAATTAAGAATTAATTAAGAATTAATGTAATTAATTTTTAATGGAGGAAATTAAAGGTTAATTACTTTAAATGGTTTAGGATAATTAATTTGTATAATTAATTAAAGCTAATTATTTAATATAATTAAAGGATAATTAAATCAGGATTGAGTAATTAATTTATAAGTAATTAATTTAATTAAAAATTAAATTGAAATAATCAAGGATTAAATAATTAAATTGATCCTACTTATAAAAGGATTATTGAATGTTGGATTGCTTATGAAAGATTGTTGTAGTGAATGCTTAAATTATTTGATATCCTTGATTTGTATTATCCTGTGATATGAATTGTTTGATTGAGCTGTGAATGTAATTTATTTATTTGTGATATATTTGTATACTATCTGTGAGTCTGTGAATGGAGATAAGTGTTAGTGGATTATACCACTTATCGATATTGATGTGTTTGAATCTGTAATAATTGATGATGTTGTATTATTGTGTAAAACCCCTGGACTACACCTTACACACACAAATATGGATTTCACGAGGAAATCGTTTAAGTCAGAGATATTTGAATGGTTTTAAAAGTTGCATTTTGAATTCAATTGATTTTAGAAATGGAATTGGGATAAATGTGAAAAGCTTTGAAAAAGAGTTTTGAAGATAAAAGTTATTTTGAATAACTTGTTAAAGTTTTGAAATGTGTGAATGAGTCTTTGTGAAAGATGAATCTTTTTCTTTAAAGATTTAAAATGGTAATTCGTTTAAATCATTTGAATGAAAAGTTTTGTATAATAAGTTGTGACTTAACTGAGATCCAATATCCATATGATTTTAAATATTGCGCTCATTATTCAGTTTAGCCGGGAGAGGACCTTTGTGTCATATAACCCATTCCGAATAATGATACGACGATATGGATAGCATTTGAAGACCAGTGGTGAAGACCGGATATTTTCGAAAACGAAAGGATAACTCATCGAATGTCTCTGCACCGATTGGTACCTGGTATAGAGATTTGATCACCCTTTGTGATGGGGAGTCTGGACGTGATTAGGGATTATCCGGATTGCAAGGGATTCTTTTGAAGTGCCTTCGGTTATGTTCGAACCCGGAACAGACTTGTATGGATGTGTGTCTGACGTTATACTTTGAGATGTAAAACTGGTTTCTATCAAATACATTTCTGTTTGGTGGCGGAGATTTATTCTCTTAGCTTAACACCCTTCTCTGAGACATACGAGCTCAGAGGTTATGTAGTTGATGGTTACTGGTGATACATTTCCAATTTGGTAATGTGGCATACGAAGTGCTGCTGATCATTTGTTGATCAAAGCATGGCTTTGTAAGAAAGCGTAGCTTTATGGACGAGACTTCGTCGAACCTCACAACCCGGAATGGTCGAAACAGGAAGAATACAGCAAGGTTATTTAGGGGTAGCGCCCCCTGAAGGTATGTTCATTTCCTTCTGGATAGAGGTGGTATCATGGTATGGAGCCCAGATACTTAACCTATGAGGTTGCTACAAATTTATTACTTTGTGGTTGTTGGTGAATCCCAGGATAAAGGTCGGTTACGACCGGGGGATGGCATACTCGTGTCAGTAGTTACCTAGCTACAGGGATAACCCGGCCTGGTATTGGCGGAGATCTGGTTAGCTTCTCGGGGCGTCCCTCCAGATGCGTATCCATGTGGCAATGGAAAGTTCCTTGGCCTGACCATTTGTTGGAAATCCAATCATCCAATACGCGCCTTGTACGGTTTTAGTTGTAAAACCTGCCATCTAAAATGGTAGCTACAGTAGGCATACTATAATGGTACGTATGCTGGCTAAGATTAATATTACACTTTCGAAATGTTTTCCACTATGCACTAATAATAATATCAAAAGAGGATTTTGCGTAGTAAGCATTTTTGACTATCATAAGGAGAAATCTCCGCCAAGTGTGTGAATACATGGTGTGTGTGCCGGGAGGCCTTATGGTAGTTTCATTTTCCAAAAAAAACATTGTGGATTTCAACTTAAAATTTCTTTTGTTTGTTTTAAAGATAAAAATATTTTTGTTTGCTCATTCCAGTCCCATGACTGACCCGGAGTTTATTGTTCATTTCCTAAACTCTAGGTGCCCACAATTTTCCACACGGACAGTCTAGAGTTTGGTTTTTCAGATAATCAGATAGTAGATATCGATTTGGTAGCTTTTAGCTTTCTCTTTAGTATTCTTTGGAGATCTTGGATATTGGAGTCTTTGGATTCACGAACTGCACTTGCTTAGCTTTGTGCAACGTGATGGTGGTTCGAGCTAGTGGTTGGGAGATTTGGCTTTGGAGCATTGGATTGGAGTTGCAGTTGATATTGGAGTTATCTCTTTTGCTATTCGTTTTCCGCTGTTTTTTTGTCTCTGATATTCTTTTATCATATTGATCATTGTTGTATATTTGGATATTGTATCATTGGAGTTGTATATGATATTCATTTCTTTTTCTTCCGCTGTGTTGTACTTAATGTGTTATAAGCTCCGGCGAATCGGATTGAACATTTGAATCTGCGGCATTCGAGTACGAGTGAAGTACGGGTGTCAATTTTCGAACGCGAAAATCTGGGTCGTCGCTGGTCGATTGCTGCAGTAGCAAGCGGTTAATGGTTAGCTATTCTATGTGGAGGATGAACCTCGCACAGAAGCCTGGGTTGGAAATAAAATAGTTAGTGTGTGTGTGTGTGTGTATTATATGGATGTTAGTATTGGTAGGAAAGCTAGTTCCCTATGTGGCGACTCTAAGACATGCGACTGGGTAAATGTTATTTACCTAACATGAGTCGATATTTCACTATGGGCGACTCTATCGCAAATTTTTACTCGTAGGAGGTTTTAGGTGGACACACCACACTGATGATGATGGCTGATGGAGTGTGCGGCCCGACACCAACGGAATCTCCTTGGTATTCATGGTGACGCGACCTAATGTTGTGTTGTTGATGGATCCTAGCACGGTGCGATAAGAGGTGTTATGTAACCATTGAGAGGTGGACGCAGATGCAGTGACGATGAGATACTTCGGTGAGTCGGCGTTTGGGCCTCCCTCAATGTGTAGCTAGGTTACGTGTAATCTTATTGGTGGGAAATATAGTCCTATGGTGGAAATTAAAGGGAAACCTATATGGAATAGTTCTAATAGCTATTAGCCGACCATTAGTTGTCTTGAGATTCAATTAGTTATTCGCCCCAAGTATGAACCTGCACAAGCCGTTGGTGTAGGTATGTATTGAGTTAAACCCCTTAGGTAAAGAAAAAATGTAACTCATGGACACTTATAGGATATTCTAGGTCACATAGAGTATTAGTAAAGTTAATTACATGTGATTACCATATATTAATGGATGTACTCATTTACCAAACTTTTGTCTGGCCCTTCCCTTTCCCTTTCTTTTTCCCTACCACTGAAGGATAGGGAAGCAAGCGATTAGCCTAGCATTAGTACTTCAAAAGGTGAGCTTTACATTAGAGTTGCTTTATATTTCCTATCAATTTTCATGTACTGTTTATCGTACTTAGTATTTTATGAGATTATTTGATGTACTTCTGTACACTATGGATTTGACTACGTACTATTTTGAGACCGTGTTTTAGATATTCTCTAAGATGAAAATTTTTAGTATTTATATTTTTCTACGAGATCCGAAAGCGTGTTATGTCTTAGATTTTATCCTCATATATTTAGTAACTGAAATGTTTAAAAAAAACACCAATAGTTCGTTGGCACAGATGCAAGTCCAAAAGTCACCCTTTACTTTGGATCATTGTGTCGGGAGGTGCTGTATGTCACATATACTGCATAGAATTAAGTGTGTAACCTAGAATATTAGCTAATACATATGTACAATACACAAACACACACATATATAGTTATTGGGATTTACAAATAATGTTTACATACATATATTATACTAATAAAATATGCATACCTTTTGGTGTTGTGTGTGTATAATTTAAGAATGATTTATTTATAATTAAATCAAATTTCAAATTAGATACTATGACTTTCCAAAAATAATATTTGTATAATATATATTATACATATAGATTAATTTCTTATGAAATTTTCAGCTATTAAATTTTACAATTAAAAATCAAAAATAGTTGGTTTTTACCAGATCACCATTTAAAAGATACTTATCAAACTTGACATTTTAAGAATTTCATTCAATTACAAATTTCAAATGATAAAATTACAAAACGTAAGAATAAAAGTATATTTCTTAACCATACAAATTTACATACATACCTACATACCTACATACATACATACATATACATATATATATATATATATATATATATATATATATATATATATCTGTGTGTGCGCGCACGCGCGCGTGTGTATATATGTATATAAGTTTGTATGTATATATATCCAATTAATATTTATTCATTATATTTTAATTGCCAAATTAAAACAAATACATATATATGTAAATATTAAAATATATAAATAATATATTATACTTAAATATTGTGCAACCGCAAAATAAGTTCTTTTTTCTTTTTAAAATAATAGTTGCATGCACATGTATTAAAAAAAGTTTTTTAATTAAATTCAAAAATACATATTGAAAAAAAAGCTTGAATTTTGAATCACAAAATATGTATATTATGATAATACACATTTGGCTGAAATAATTGGATTCAGGTTGAGGCGTTATTTAATTAGATTAAAAATAGAAATTGCCTCTTTTACCTTGCTTACTTGTCACACCTTGATCAAATAGTCCTTCGCTAGAAATCTTCGATTTTAGCATTAAAGAGTTGTGGTGTCCTAATTATTTAACTCAGATGAATGTTTATGAACTAAGGTTTAAGAAAGGAGAGAATTTTTTCCGCTGACATTTAGATGGAGAGAAAAGGATCTATTTATACGCACTTTAGGTTAAACAGATCACTTTCCTTTATTCTCTCCATTCAACAATTAGCCCTTCCTAATAACTCCACCAATCAATTATTTTTCCCTCCTTAGAGCATTTCCAAACATGTCATGGGTGGGACATGACTCAACCTCAATGGAGGGGGTTAATGTTCCAATATGAGTTGCCTTAGAAACCCGTAGGGTTGCCAAGGCAACCTTTGAGGGCATACATATAGCCGGTTTTTATAAAGATGGCTATATTTAGTCGGCTTTATAAAATCCGACTATATGTAAAAAGTGGAAATGGTTAAAAAAATGTCTGTTGCCATATAGCCAGCTTTAATAAAGCCGACTATATGGCAATGGTCAATTCTTTGACCACTGCTATATACTCTTCCCATGCTCTGTATATTTCAAAAATTCTACAATATTAACTACATCAGTTGCTTCAAATTTTCTTAATCTCATCAAATAATTCTTCACATACAATTCCAGTTATGTCAAAAAATCTAAGAGGAAAATCTCAACAATCTTTATATCCATATTTCCTATCACAACACAAACCCGATAATTGAAATTCACCTCAATACAATCAAAATAAGTTTCACTCTTAACATAATCAAACTCAATATTATTCTCAAAATTCTCAATAACAAAATCAAAATTTAAATTTTGGTTTTTCAAAACAAATCCAAATTTTTATCATTCTCCACAAAATCAAAATTCATATCATTACCAACAAAATCTGAATCATTACCAAAATCCCTAAAATTCAAATTATTCACAAAATTCCTTGTTCCAACAAAATTTTAACTATGACTCAATCCACATGTCTCCCAATAGCCAAAAATGATCAAAGTGCCTTACCAATCACAAAATGTGACAACAAATCTGAATAATCAATTTGGGAATTATGATTATAGAAACCAAGAATCAAAATTCAAGTTTGATGAAACTGCTGAAGAAGATGTTTATGTGATCCCTAATTTGTCTACCGCTCAAGGAAGGAAAAGCCAACCAATGGGAATAAATATTAGTGCATCCCTAAATGCAGAAATTTTAGATTTACTACCAAATGTCCCTAAACCACAGAAATCGTCATCGGACGAGCAATCTGAGTTAGCATTCTATTAGGTTGAATGTTCTAGAGATAGGAAGAATGGTATGAGCCAATCTAAAAGTTCTTTTTGAAATTCTGTTTGTGATTTTCTCAACTTTAGACGTCCTAATAATATTTCGAGAACCATTGATTCATTGAAAACTCAATGGAAAAGAATAAATTCCACTTGTCAAAAGAAATAAGGGTCAGGTTGCATACAAGAGAAAAAAGTGGGGCAAATGACATGGATTTTGTAATGATTCTAAATTTGTAATTCAAATTTTTAGGTACTTCTCCTGTTTCATGTTTTAATAGGATTTCATTGTCTTTAGCTTAATCAAGTTAAAACATTGTATATGGCTAACCATAATAACGAACATTTCAACCTACAACATTGTTATGAATTACTCTCAACTGAGGACATATGGAGCCAAGTGTGATAATAACGCCCTGTATTGTGGTTTCTTCCTAGAAAGATGAGTGATGAATCTAATTCTAGAAGTTCTGATGCACATGATGACACATCCTTCAACACCCATATGGCGGGTAGGCCTTCGAGAAAGTATAAGGGGAAGAAAACAACAATCTTTGATTACAACGCACACTATGAATCTATTGTTGATCGTATGGCTACCGCTGAAAATGCAAATAAATATATGCAAAAGCAAAAGAAATGAAGTGGCATGAGTGGGAAATGGATAGACAACGATGTCATGTAAAGAAAGAAGAATTAAGAATTGATGAGGCGAAGTTAAGGCAAGACTTAGCTTGGCAACAAAGAACTGATGATATGGCCCTTTTAGGTTGCAACCTAAATGAACTCAATCCAATGCAAAGATTGTACATGGAGAAGCAAATTAAGGAATACCGTAGACGTCAAGAAGGCATATAGGAAGTTATGTTCTTCCTTTATATCATGTTTCTTCTATCTTGTATTATTATTATTAGTGTTATTTTTTAGTTATAGTTACAGTTATGGTTATAGTTATTGTTTAAGTTATTGCTATTGTTATTGCTTTTGTTATTGTTATTGTTATTCCTTTTCACATTATTGATATTATTGTTGTAACTAAATAACATTGGGCAACTTTCATGTTTACAGTATTATAACAACACTGTTTTTGGAGATTGCCTGTTAATATTAAATTATAATGGTAATTATAATTTAATATTGAGAATTAAGATAAATTGGGAATTTAAATTGTTTATTTGAAATAAACAACAGTTTTTGAATTGAAAATGAGAAAATAAAGTTTAAAATTTTATTTTATTTGCTTAGGGTAATATTAAATGGAAAATGGGTTTTTATTTAGGGAAAATGCAATAATTGTATTAATTATTGCCAGTTTCTTCTTTTAATAATTTTTAGAAGAAGTATGTGATATTTAAAGGTTGTTTATCTAAATAAAAAATCGAAATTGGTTTAAAAGTAAGTTTTAGTTATAAATTTGAGTTTAAAATGGATTGTAATATTTTTCTAAGTAAGAAAGTAAATTTTTTTGGATTTTAGAAGATAAAAATGTAGACTTCTGCTTTTGATTGTGAAAATATTTTTGTAAAATAAAGGATTATAATAATAAATAAATGTTTCAAAAATAAAAATTAATCTTTTATATATTGAAAATATTTTATTTAATATGTAAGTTTGTTTACATATTTTGTTTGTGTAGAAAACATTGAAAGAAAGTGAAATTTATTTTATAACTTATGTAAATTTGATTAAGCATTGTATTAATTCTCATAGGCTTATTTAATTTTCTTTGTAAATTCTTAGGTCCAAAGCCCACTTAGCCTTAGCCTGAAAATGAGAAAGGAGGAAAATTTTGTACTACACGTACAAAAATTCCTCTCATCTTCTCCAGAAAGAAATTAAAGCCGGTAAAAGGAAAGTTCACCATTTTTCAATTCCATGCTTTCAAAACTTAAATTTCTTCAATAAATTGTTGTTCTTATCAAATCTAAAGAGAATCAAAAGTTTCTACAGGTTATTTGAATCCGCTTCCTCCTCAAAGCTTTCCTTTTCAACACAAATTCGAGTTTTTATCTTTACTATAGCAAGGTGAGTTTGTTAACTCACGTTTCTAGCTGAAACGAGGTTGCTAATGCAAAGATCTGGATGATTTATAGTTACTGTAAAATAATTCTATCAAGTTTTCATATACAGTTTATATGTTGTTTCTGTTGCTTCTTTGAGTGGTGATAACTTCTTGATTTCTTGATGAATTGCTGCCGGATCTTTTTCGGATCATAGTTTAGATGTTGTTTTATGTGCTTGCAAAATTTCATAGCATTTCGTCTTCATATGCTACCTTAAAGTCATGTTGCAAAATCACTTTGGAGGCTGGAAACCGCCTGGAACAAAATCACGTAGAAGAGTTATAGCCGTTCTTCCCGGGGTCGACCTGCATGTCGACCTAGGTCGACAAGCCTTTCGACCTAAGGCCATAGAGGTCGACCACCAGGTCAACATGCATGTCGACCTGGGAACCCTTGGTTACCTTATGTGCTTTTGTGCTTTCTACTTCAAATTTAGCTCAAATTTTCTACTTTTTGCTCTATATTCTTGAGATTTTCTTGAATTATTTCATGGCAATGATGTCTATTAATGGGTTAGCCAAGTTTTGGTGGATTTGAGATTCAAATTTGAGATGAATTTGAATTGAATTTGAATATCGGTTTTGAGATGTTTTCTTTGTTTTTCACTATTTTCGATCACGGATTTCTCTAAACCTTTATGAAATAATTTTTGAAATAAATGGGCATTTCAAATTATTATTGTATAGTATTTTAAAATTTATTTTTAAATACAAAATCAATTTATTTCTTACAATAAAGCAATTTCAAATATTCGTTTCAATAATCATTTTCAAAAAATAGTTTTAAAAGCTAGTTTTCTCTAATATATTATTTTAAATATAAAATACACATTCTTGCACTATTCGAACATATAAAAAAGAGAATTAAACGACTCAGTAACACGTGGTATAGGACACGGGCATTTACTATTTCGGTTAATCCGGACTTGTATGATCAAAGCTATTAAAGTTATCGATTTTGAGTTGTTTTGCTATTTTATGGCGTATTTTGAGTTTTATAATTCCTATTTATAGGAATTATCTAAGATAGCCAATATTTGGTGAGTTTTATGGTTCGAGATCTCCTATTCTAGGAGTACAGTCGATGAGAACCACCATGATGCTTTTATACTTGCCGATGAGACGAGGCAAGTCTTGAGGTTGAGATTTCCTTTTGAAGAATTATGGTTTATGAAAAACCATCATGATGCTTTTACTTATCGATGAGACGAGACTAGTTACGATGTTTGGATACTTGTTGATGTGCACGTAAATGTGCATATTTTTACCACCATATTTATTCTATTTAAATTAAATAAATGATCATATTGGGTATTTTAACTTGTTTTAACCAAAATTCATATTAATTCAAAATTTTCACATATTCGTCTTCATATAAGGGCAAAATGGTCCTTTGTGCGCGTATATTAATTTGAGAGAATTTAATTGGAAATTTCTATAATATTTTGTAGGAATTTAGCTTCTCTTATTAGTAGGTTCATGAGGAAACATGCATGCACAAAATGGATATAAAGGAATGAAGATGGAAATAATTCAAATTGAAGATCATGGAGGACCCCACCTACCCACCTACCTTAATGTACAAATTAAAGGCTAATGCACATGCTTATGGAGTTAATGGTTTCATGTACACTTAATGGGGGATTAAGACATGTTAATGATTACTTGGCCTCCACACTTCCGAAGGGGCATTTTGGGCATTCCCCAAAAAGTGAATTAGGGTTTTAAAACTTGTATATATACCCCTTATGTTTCATATAATCTCTCCTCTTAGCTTAGACTCTCTCTTCCTCTTCATTATTTTAGGCTCAAAATAAAAGAAAGCTCTCTTTCTCTTTTCATGGCTACTTAACCATTTTTATTTTATGTAACTTTCTTTTCATTTTATGCAATGTTAGTTATTGTTTCTTTTTAATTACATGTTCATTTCCTTTTATGCAAGTAGTGTAGATATCTCTTATTTCATGCAAGTAGATTAGTTTTGTTCCTTTGCTTTTCTCTCTTTTTCTTTTCCTTTAATGTTGCAAGCTATATTTGTTGTTTTGATAACAAATATGAGAGGCTAATCCCTTCAATTTAGAGGTAATGAAGCTCTCTAATCATATAGCTTCAACTTAATTTGATGTTTATGCTCTCTTTTTGTGCTTAATGAGAATGATTGAAGTTGTTTAATGATGTTATTTAGCTTTGAATTTGATAGTCTATGTTGTTCATAAGGCTACGGTTAAACAAACAAAACACAAATTGCCTCTTCATTTACATATGATTATGGCAAATAAGTGATTGTTGAAATTAAAATTTGATGGCTTATATTTCTAATTAATAGTTAATAGGCCATGCTTAAAATAGATTTTGCTTTCAACTTTGTTGTCATATTTTATGTGACGCCCCACCTCTATACCCACGCTAGACGAGAACACTACGGAGTAATGCTGTCGACTAGCACGGAGAATAAGGCTGTTGAGGAGCGACCATCTGTATAATGGCTTTGTGCGAGTACCGGTATGCCAGATAAAAATATAAATTTTCATCTCAAGAGGAAATCCGACATACAGATACAAACTCAAAGCTATCACACAGTGGCTATATAAAATCTTCGGAAACAAATATAGAAATAAACATAACTTAAATCAGTCACAGATAATTCATATCACAAAGGCGGAAGAAGATATGAATTCTACACTAGAAAGTGTACATCAGAGTAGTGGTCTAAAAAGATCCACAATATCACAAAAGAATAGTTACACGAACTACACAAAAGAATAAGTATACATTAAGGAGTCTATATCTCAAATGTATACAACAAAATAACTACTAATCTAAATAGTTAACCCAAAAGTCAAGGAGTTAATCCCGGATGAGAAGTCAAGCAGAAGCACCTGTAACATCTCGGTCTGACCCGAGTACTATTTAATAAGAAAATAATAAACGGATCAGTCTAACTATAAATATCAGATGAAACGATATAGAGTAAGAGATATGACTAAACACATAATAATCACAATGCCAAGCTGTGATATATATATATATAAATATATACTTAGTTGATAATCATCAAGAGATTAATCAATGTCACCAAATCTACACAAGAATCAAAGAAACGTCATACTCCTAATTTCGTTCACCATACCATAAATATTGACGATAATATCAACGTCAATCACAAAAGTCAATGACACACAAATTCCAGAAGACTACACAAGAAATCCAGAAACCACTAAAGTCAATGACACACAAATTCACCAATACACAAATATTGATAAAACTTATCAATGGAAATCACGAAAATTGGTGAAACACAAATTCTAGGAATCTACACAAGAAATCCAGAAATCACAAAGGGGGGAGGCCTATCACAAACGGGAGCATAAAGCTCACCAACACGTGTATCACAAACGGAACGCTAATTCCATGGTCGCTAACCATCACAAATTGAGCCGAAGCTCCACAAACGGCCCGAAGACCATGGGTTGCTACCCCATCACAAATTGAGTCGAAACTCCACAAAACGGGGTTTAGTCTCCCTCGCAGACAAAGAGACATCGCACATTGCTAGTCTAAATCACAAAGATGATCGTCATGATCAACGAGAAGTATCAATTACACTAAGCTAGTAAATATATGAGTTTAGCTTCATGTCCCATAACCACTTGCTTAACTTAAATATTTACGAACAAACTGTAAATCTCCACTAGAAAATTGTCACAAGAGGTTCAATCGAACAAGTCCAAGAATTAACCGACAAAGTAAACGCAAGCGTTTCATACCACTTGTTTTACTAAGCCATTTAATTAGATTTCTCATACGAGTGAGGTAAAGGTTTGTATATACTAATAGATTGGAAAACGGTTTTATAAACGAATTTGGTACTAAAAGAGTATTGAAATCGTTTGAGTAAAGAGTTTTGATATTTACTACTAGTATAGGAAACCTTTATATTTTTAAAGTGACAAATCACGAAGAAGGTTGTAAGAACGATCAATCACAAAAATTCACATACGAAGACGTGAATAAAATCCAACGAAATCGATAAAGGATCCATCGAAATGGATATTCAAAAATCCCTAAAAAGAGTCATCAAAGTCATAATAGATGATAACAACAAATAGGATTATCACGAATCGATTTAAATTAGGATTTCAATCCAAAAAGGCAAATTGGACTCAAACAGCAGGTTCAGTCGACTTAACAGAGAATTTCAGTCGACTGACCCTGTACATGGGAATTTTCCAGGTTCAGAAAACTTTCTGTTTCCAGTTTCAGTCGACTGTGCAGAGTTTTTCAGTCGACTGAATCATGCCTGGAAACTCTCGGGTTTCAGGTTCAGTCGACTGAACAGAGATTTCAGTCGACTGAATCATGCCTGGGCTGTTTTTCAGCCTTATACAAATGAAGAGCAAACTCTTCCAAAATGCAATCGGACGAACATTGGCTCTAAGGGTTTATGCCAAACGGCAACCCGGCCCTATATGCTCCTCGATGCATCACCAAAAGCATGATCAAACATCCATAAAAGGATTTCACACAAATTTGACTTAAAAACCAAAAAATTGGAATATTTACAAAACCAATCCAAATCAAGAGCAAATTCTCATGAAGAAGTGTTAGGAATTCATACCTAACAACCAAAGATAATTATAGTCATAGATGTGGGATAAAAATCTCACCTTTTCACAAAATCGAACAAGAAGAAGCTTGAGAGCAAATGGAGAATCAACCTCTCTTCAACCCAACCCAAATGAGCTTGAATCTAAGCTCAAAAACAAGAACATTCCCAAGATTAGGTTTAGGAATTTCTGAAATTGGTAAGAGAATAAGTTGGAGAAGAAGAAGAGAAGCTTACCAATGGGTTCTTCTTGAGTTTGGAGCAAGGAATTTGATTTGCAAGGGAAACTAGGGTTTTGGAATTTTAATTTCCAATCTCTCCCACCATTAATGTTATAAAAACTGAAAAGAGAAGAGAATGGGGGTGAGTGGGGGAGAGTGGCTCAGATTTGAGCATAAGTTAACATAGGGCTGAGCCCAAACCAAACCCAAAGTGAAAAGTAGCAAAAATCAACTTTCTCCAAACATATCGAAGCTTATACTCAAAAAGGTCGCAAACGGCATTTTAAACTCAATGGGAGTGGTCCCGAGTCCTAATTCGACCGTATGCAAAAAGTAGCTTTTCGGACTAAAATCCGACTAACGATAAAATATTTAAATAAAATATTTAAATATAAAATCGATAAATATGCGGGTTGTTACAGACTCCCCTCCTTAAAGAAATTGCGTCCTCGCAATATTACAAGAAGAAGATATATAGTAACAACCATAAAAGCATATTCAACACAAAAGAAGTTTGAAATAAGAAGTTCACCTCAAAGAGCACGAGAAAGTAAGTCCGGATGTGTACGCTCGATGTACTCTCTAGATTCCCAAGAACAATCCTTAGGATTTGAAGACCATTGAACTTTAACAAGCGGAACATCTTTATTTCGAAGTCGCTTGACTTCCGAAGCAATGATACGAATAGGATGTTGCTCATAAGTTAAATTAGGCGAAACTCCAATCTCTTCCACAACACCAGGCTCAAGAATAGAATCGGAATCTCGAAGACATTTCCGAAGTTGAGAAACGTGAAGCATGTCATGCATAGCAGAAAACTGAGCCGGTAATAAAAGGCGATAAGCCATGGAACCAATGCGTTCAGTGATAGGAAATGGCCAAATATATCGAGGCGCTAACTTTCCCGATCGACTGAAACGTACAACACCCTTCATAGGTGAAACACGAATGAACACAAGATCTCCCACAGAAAATTCTAGCTTCCTTCTCCGGTTATCGGCATAGGATTTTTGTCTACTCTGGGCTTCTTGCATCCTATGACGAATAAGATCAATCTTTTCTGTAGAATCCCGAATAAAATCTGGACCTAAAACCAGCTTCTCACCGGCCTCAAGCCAACAAGAAGGAGATCGGCATGGCCTTCCATAGAGTGCCTCAAAAGGTGCCATACCAATACTAGATTGGAAGCTATTATTATAGGAAAATTCAACAAGTGAAATATGATCTTCCCAACTTCCACCAAAATCAAGAACACAAGCACGAAGAAGATCTTCAAGAGTTTGATTCATACGCTCGGTTTGTCCATCGGACTGGGGATGATAAGCGGTGCTAAAATTAAGCTTCGTTCCCAAAGCTTTTTGAAGACTCTTCCAAAATCCACTAGTAAACAATGGATCACGATCACTAACAATAGAAGTAGGAACACCATGCAATTTAACAATTTCTTTGATAAATATTTTGGCCAAAAGAGGAACGGTTCGATTAGACCAAACGGGAATAAAATGGGCAGATTTAGTAAGCCTATCAACAATCACCCATAAGCTATCATGACCCGAACGAGAACGGGGAAGGCCATCTATAAAATCCATGGAAATTTGATCCCACTTCCAAACTGGAATTTCTTAAGGTTGCAATAACCCACCGGGCCTTTGATGTTCGGCCTTAACGAGTTGGCAAGTCATGCAACGTTTAACGAAGTTAGCGATGTCAAGTTTCATTCCCTCCCAATAATAAAGTCGCTTCATATCCGCGTACATTTTACTACTACCGGGATGAATGGTAAATCTAGAGTGATGAGAATCTTCTAAAATATCTTTACGAAGATCACCAATATTTGGCACGACAAGTCTACCAAATTTCCGAATGCCGCCACGAGAATCGATATCAAAGTCTTTCAAACCTTCAATATCCATTTTATCCCTAATATTTTGGCCAAGAAGAGCCAAGTTGGGATCTAGCCCTTGAGCTTCAAGAATGCGGTCTAAAAGAGATGGATGAGCCACAAGGCTACATAAAACAAACGATGAGCGTAAATCGGAAACACGGTCTCGAATTTCGCAAGTGGATAAAATCTCGAGATCGTTCCATTCGGATATCATCATAGAAACAACAGCTTGTTGTTTACGGCTAAGAGCATCGGCGACACGATTACCCTTACCGGGAGTATAAAGAATATCAAGATCATATGGTGCAAGAAATTCGAGCCAACGCTGTTGACGCAAATTAAGTTCTTTTTGAGAGAATAAATATTTCAAAGACTTATGATCTGTGTAAAGAACAAATTTCTCTCCTAAGAGATAATGACGCCAAATCCGAAGAGCAAAAACAATAGCCGCAAGCTCTAAATCATGAGTGGCATATCTAGTCTCAGCAGGCTTTAATTGCCTAGAAGCATAAGCAATAACGCGTTCCTTTTGCATAAGAACGGCACGCAAACCAATGCGACTAGCATCGGTATAAACAACGAAATCTTGATTCCCATCGGGAATAACAAGAATAGGAGCATCAGAAAGAAGTTCTTTTAATTTCTGAAAAGAAGCTTCACATTTGTCCGACCAAATGTATTTAACACCTTTCTTCGTCAAGCTAGTGAGAGGCACGACAATTTTAGAAAAGTCTTTGATAAAACGACGGTAATAGCCCGCCAATCCGAGAAAACTACGAATCTCTGTCACACTCTCCGGTCTCTTCCAATCTTGAATCGCTTCAATCTTTGAAGGATCCACGGAAATTCCGGATTCAGAAATAATGTGACCGAGAAACTTCACACGAGATTGCCAAAAGTGGCACTTAGAAAATTTTGCCTTTAATTGATTACTCCTCAGAGTTTCCAACACAATCCGAAGATGTTTTTCATGCTCCTCCTCGGTTTTAGAATACACAAGAATATCATCAATAAAGATGAGAACAAATCGATCAAGAAAATCTTTGAAGACTCGATTCATAAGGTCAACGAAATAAGCAGGGGCATTCGTTAACCCAAATGGCATCACAAGCCATTCATAAGATCCATACCGAGTACGGAACGATGTCAAAGGAATGCTATCATCTGCAATACGAAGCTGATGAAAACCGGTAGCCAAGTCCAATTGTGAAAAGACTCTAGCACCACTAAGTTGATCGAACAGATCATCAATCCGAGGTAAAGGATATTTATTTTTGATAGTAAGATCATTAAGCTTGCGATAGTCAACGCAAAGCCTAAGTGTACCATCGGATTTCTTCACAAAAATAGCTGAAGCTCCCCAAGGCGAGGAACTAGAGCGAATAAATTGCTTGGTCTCCAATTCTGATAATTGTTTACGCATCTCCTCGTTTTCTTTATTGGACATACGATAAGGAGGACGAGTGATAGGTTGAGCTCCCGGAATAAGATTAATTCTGAACTCAATTGCTCGTTTAGGTGGTAATCCTAAATCGGGCTCGAATATGTCGGAAAATTCACAAACGACGTGAATAAGAGAAATAATATCACCCTCATCATCATCATCATCATCACGAGGATTTAAAGAATATAAAGATGCAACCAAAGCAGAATCTGAATCTTTAAGAATAACAGAAACCTGATTAACAGATTGAGGATGTCGAAGATGAATAGTCCGCTCAGGACATAGGATATGAGCTTCATAACGGTTAAGCCAATCCATTCCCAAAATCATTCCAAAGCCTAAATAACGCATGACATGCAAATCGGCTCGGAAAGAAAAATCACACAAAATAATCTCGACATCTTTACACAATAAACTGATTGTTGCGGATCCACCAACCGGATTCGCAATTCTCAAAGAAGTCATTAAACACAAAACATCCAAGGAAAAAGTATCAACAAGTTCTTTTGATATAAAAGAATGGGACGCACCCGTATCAAAAAGAACTCGAATAGGATGATCACGAAACAAAATAATTCCATCTAGAATAGAATGAGAAATACCTTGGCCACGAGATGTGTTGCCAGGGGCTTGAGCAACATTTATCTTTCCCTCCTTCTTGCCCTGAAGCTTGGGGCATGAAGATATAACATGACCGGGAACTTTGCAGTAGCGACAAGAAAGAGACTTTGGGCACTTGTTCGCATAATGGTCCTTTGAACCACAATTATAGCATTCCCCACGACCAAAGGAAGAAGTCTTTGCCACGGAGGTTGCTTGCTTCCCTTTCTTATTGGGATAAGGGCCTTTAAATTTGTTTGACCTCTTTCTGTTGTTGAAGTTTGGTTTGGAACCCACCACTTCAACATCATTCTCTCTATCCGCCTCTTCAAGACGAAGAGCGATATCAACGAGTTGGTCGAAAGAAACTTCTAACTTTAAAAGTAATGGCTTCTTGAGGCTTTTGTTTAAGCCATAAACGAATCTCTGGTTCTTCTTAAGAGAGGTGTTGATGTATTCAACCCCATATTTGGAAAGCGACTCGAAGGAGGCGACGTAATCAGTCACGGAGGACTCACCTTGAACAAGGTCTATAAATCGTCGAGCCAACGTCACTTTCTCTGCTTCCGGTACAAATTTCAACTCGAAGCGTTCTCGGAATCTCTCCCAAGTGAGATCCGCTTCATTAATCTCAGAAATAAGAAGCTCGTACCAATCCAATGCTCTTTCTCGGAGCATACTAGAGGCCACCTGAACTCGGTGAAGGTCAATAAGATTCATGCACGAAAAGATGCGATCGCATGTTCTTAGCCAAGCCTGTACCTCAATAACAGTTTCGGAACCTTTGAATGACTCCCCACCCAAATTAGTGTAATCGCTACACAAGCGTGCAAATCCCGACTTTGGGTGAGTAGGTTCCGGGTTAGCTCCAGCCGCTTGAGCATTTGTTACCAAATCAAGAAGCTGTTGAGCAGTCATAAAAACTCCATCCTGGGGCGGAGTGCTAGATGGCACGGCTCTGGGGCGGCCTGGTCTAGACATTTCTCTTCCTTTAGAAAGAAAGAAGAAGAAGAAAAGGTTATTCACCAAATTGAATATCAAGCAATCTTGATAGATAAAACAAGGAATCATAAAGAAAATAGGATAGAACGGTACGAAGACCCGAATAAAATCCTAAAGCACAACTCCTAAGAAAGACTTAGTACGATGATCCTTGTTATAATATTCCATATTGTTCTGAAGTTTGGCTCTGATACCAAGCTGTGACACCCCACCTCTATACCCACGCTAGACGAGAACACTACGGAGTAATGCTGTCGACTAGCACGGAGAATAAGGCTGTTGAGGAGCGACCATCTGTATAATGGCTTTGTGCGAGTACCGGTATGCCAGATAAAAATATAAATTTTCATCTCAAGAGGAAATCCGACATACAGATACAAACTCAAAGCTATCACACAGTGGCTATATAAAATCTTCGGAAACAAATATAGAAATAAACATAACTTAAATCAGTCACAGATAATTCATATCACAAAGGCGGAAGAAGATATGAATTCTACACTAGAAAGTGTACATCAGAGTAGTGGTCTAAAAAGATCCACAATATCACAAAAGAATAGTTACACGAACTACACAAAAGAATAAGTATACATTAAGGAGTCTATATCTCAAATGTATACAACAAAATAACTACTAATCTAAGTAGTTAACCCAAAAGTCAAGGAGTTAATCCCGGATGAGAAGTCAAGCAGAAGCACCTGTAACATCTCGGTCTGACCCGAGTATTATTTAATAAGAAAATAATAAACGGATCAGTCTAACTATAAATATCAGATGAAACGATATAGAGTAAGAGATATGACTAAACACATAATAATCACAATGCCAAGCTGTGATATATATATATATAAATATATACTTAGTTGATAATCATCAAGAGATTAATCAATGTCACCAAATCTACACAAGAATCAAAGAAACGTCATACTCCTAATTTCGTTCACCATACCATAAATATTGACGATAATATCAACGTCAATCACAAAAGTCAATGACACACAAATTCCAGAAGACTACACAAGAAATCCAGAAACCACTAAAGTCAATGACACACAAATTCACCAATACACAAATATTGATAAAACTTATCAATGGAAATCACGAAAATTGGTGAAACACAAATTCTAGGAATCTACACAAGAAATCCAGAAATCACAAAGGGGGGAGGCCTATCACAAACGGGAGCATAAAGGTCACCAACACGTGTATCACAAACGGAACGCTAATTCCATGGTCGCTAACCATCACAAATTGAGCCGAAGCTCCACAAACGGCCCGAAGACCATGGGTTGCTACCCCATCACAAATTGAGTCGAAACTCCACAAAACGGGGTTTAGTCTCCCTCGCAGACAAAGAGACATCGCACATTGCTAGTCTAAATCACAAAGATGATCGTCATGATCAACGAGAAGTGTCGATTACACTAAGCTAGTAAATATATGAGTTTAGCTTCATGTCCCATAACCACTTGCTTAACTTAAATATTTACGAACAAATTGTAAATCTCCACTAGAAAATTGTCACAAGAGGTTCAATCGAACAAGTCCAAGAATTAACCGACAAAGTAAACGCAAGCGTTTCATACCACTTGTTTTACTAAGCCGTTTAATTAGATTTCTCATACGAGTGAGGTAAAGGTTTGTATATACTAATAGATTGGAAAACGGTTTTATAAACGAATTTGGTACTAAAAGAGTATTGAAATCGTTTGAGTAAAGAGTTTTGATATTTACTACTAGTATAGGAAACCTTTATATTTTTAAAGTGACAAATCACGAAGAAGGTTGTAAGAACGATCAATCACAAAAATTCACATACGAAGACGTGAATAAAATCCAACGAAATCGATAAAGGATCCATCGAAATGGATATTCAAAAATCCCTAAAAAGAGTCATCAAAGTCATAATAGATGATAACAACAAATAGGATTATCACGAATCGATTTAAATTAGGATTTCAATCCAAAAAGGCAAATTGGACTCAAATAGCAGGTTCAGTCGACTGAACAGAGAATTTCAGTCGACTGACCCTGTACATGGAAATTTTCCATGTTCAGAAAACTTTCTGTTTCCAGTTTCAGTCGACTGTGCAGAGTTTTTCAGTCGACTGAATCATGCCTGGAAACTCTCGGGTTTCAGGTTCAGTCGACTGAACAGAGATTTCAGTCGACTGAATCATGCCTGGGCTGTTTTTCAGCCTTATACAAATGAAGAGCAAACTCTTCCAAAATGCAATCGGACGAACATTGGCTCTAAGGGTTTATGCCAAACGGCAACCCGGCCCTATATGCTCCTCGATGCATCACCAAAAGCATGATCAAACATCCATAAAAGGATTTCACACAAATTTGACTTAAAAACCAAAAAATTGGAATATTTACAAAACCAATCCAAATCAAGAGCAAATTCTCATGAAGAAGTGTTAGGAATTCATACCTAACAACCAAAGATAATTATAGTCATAGATGTGAGATAAAAATCTCACCTTTTCACAAAATCGAACAAGAAGAAGCTTGAGAGTAAATGGAGAATCAACCTCTCTTCAACCCAACCCAAATGAGCTTGAATCTAAGCTCAAAAACAAGAACATTCCCAAGATTAGGTTTAGGAATTTCTGAAATTGGTAAGAGAATAAGTTGGAGAAGAAGAAGAGAAGCTTACCAATGGGTTCTTCTTGAGTTTGGAGCAAGGAATTTGATTTGCAAGGGAAACTAGGGTTTTGAAATTTTAATTTCCAATCTCTCCCACCATTAATGTTATAAAAACTGAAAAGAGAAGAGAATGGGGGTGAGTGGGGGAGAGTGGCTCAGATTTGAGCATAAGTTAACATAGGGCTGAGCCCAAACCAAACCCAAAGTGAAAAGTAGCAAAAATCAACTTTCTCCAAACATATCGAAGCTTATACTCAAAAAGGTCACAAACGGCATTTTAAACTCAATGGGAGTGGTCCCGAGTCCTAATTCGACCTTATGCAAAAAGTAGCTTTTCGGACTAAAATCCGACTAACGATAAAATATTTAAATAAAATATTTAAATATAAAATCGATAAATATGCGGGTTGTTACATTTTATGAGATTTAAAAGTGTATTAGTGGTTGTGTTATAGTTTGATGGTTTATATTGAGCTAATTAATAGCACAAATATACCATACTTATGACAAACACATCAACTAATTCACTAATGACAAGAAAAGAGGGATCATAACTTCATTTTGTTGATTTATGTGATCTAGAGAGTGGAAATTGCCTCTAATTGTCTTAACACTCATATTTTTATCAATTTTCTTTTGCTTGTTTTTCTTCTTTTCTAGTTTAACATTCTCTTCAACCTTGGTTTAATTTGATTGAATAGATTTTTAAGATCATCAATTCCCAGTGGATCGACCCGTATTCGCCACGTGCTACATTCGCACACCGTGCGCTTGCGGTTATTTTTAATCTAAATTCGTTCGACGGTTTTCTAAACCGATAGAATTTCTGTCGACAAACATGTTTTTGGCGCCGTTGCCGGGGAATTGTTTTGATTTTAATTTTCTATTCTTCGAATTAGTGTTGTTTGATTTTATTGTGTGTGTATTTTGTATGTTTGTTTGTATATTTAAAATAAAAATTGTTATGTGTTGTGTGTGATTCTTGTGCGCATTTCATTTGTGTGTATCTCTTGCTTTTCATTTGCATTTGCACTCTTTTTATTAAAAAAAAAGTGCATACACAATTTCAAAAAAAAATCATTTACGTTTTCCATTTTCATTTTTATTTTACAAATTCTGTTTTGATATTTACACTGTTCATTTTCATCTACAATTGTTGTTACTTTTGACCTTACTGTCAACAAACCCACTGCTTACAGAAAAACTGTGCATCCCATACACCTCTCTGTCTTCTGCAATACACTTGAACTACAAACATTCATCCACAGTTCAATCTCCATTAATCACTTTCATTCCTCTGCTTGCACACTGCTGCACACCATATTACCAAAACAACATTTGCTGCCTCCTCTCTGCCACCCACAGTAGCTCCACCCTGTCTTCTTCTACTGACCATCCACTTGCAACTTTCATCTACATCACAGCCTCCCACCAAACCATAAGCCAAACTGCAAACACAACCACTCTTCAACATTGCACCACTCTTCCAACAACATCAGAGACCATTTCAACAGCCATTTCCAACATTCAACAAAACCATTCAAACACTTCAATCCACCAACATTCATCTACTACCTCTGTCTCCATTCTTCCACCAGCCTAAATTTTTCATTGCATATCTCTCACAGCAACCAAGCAAAAAACCAACTCAACCATTACCTTATTACAACAGTGCAGTCCACCTTCTTCCAACACCATATTAGCAACTCCTCCGTCATTCATACAACATACTGACTGCCTGAACCACCATTCGGACCATCCACTTCTACAACCCATCCTCCTTCACCATTCAATTCCAAAGAACATTCAATAATCCATGCCATCCATCCTCCTCTATCCACGATTTCACTTCAGTCAAGCGTCAAACCCACTCCATCCATCATCTGAATCGACATAGCCTCCTCCTGCAACATTGCCGAACACTATCCAAAACATCGCCTGAACCCACTGTACGCCCCACCACTTCCACCTGCTCCTTACCGTTCGTATCCGCCACTGCCTGAATCTCTGCCTTCTGGTTCACTGCAACAATCTCCGAATACACATCACCGCTTCCAATTGACACTGCCTACAACTGCAGTCCTTCCAGTCATGCAACACCTTGCAACCAGCAATCCCACTTCAATTCCCCTGTTTCTGCAACCTTCTTTTTCAACTAAACATCTTCACCGCAGTCACTTCCATCACCACTGCACAAAACAACCCGAACCACCTATCGGATAGCATGCCTTCCACCTCTGTCTAATCGCCACTTCCACACGAGCAACCGATAGTGATCCAACTTACATCCCTCAAACTGCAATCGCGAGCAAACAGCAGCGACCGAAACCACGACCTCGAACTCAAAACCACCAAGCAATTCTGTAGCTCCTAAAATCCGTTGTTTAATTGATTTTGCAAATTGCATTAATTTCCATACTCGCAAGATTTTGTTTTAATTGATGATGAAACATAATTGTGTTGTCTGGTATTTGTAATTAAAGAAGAAAGAAAGGGGATTTGTTTTTGTTAAGAACAGAGAACCGAAAAACTTGTGAAAGTTTAGTTGGTATTTGTTTTCGTATCGAGCCGGATATGGGTTGTTGGGATAGTTCTAGTTTTTTTTTCTGTTTGTTTTAGTTTCCTCTATTAGGTTTAATTGGGCCGGGTTTTAAAGTTGAGTGTTTCGTTTGTTCAGTTTTAGTTCACTCGATAAAAGTGTTTTCTTTTGGGCATTGATTTAGTTGTTTTAGTTTGTTTCCTTTCAAAAACAAAACAAAACAAAAGGAAAAGGGTTTCACTTTGTTCAATTTTCATTTGTTTTCACTTGTTTGAGTCTTACTTGTTTTAATTTTCATTTATTTTCTCTTCATTTGTTTTTTCTGCCTCACTTGTTTTGTTTTCTTCTAGTTTATTTTTATTTTACCCTTAAAAACAAAAAAAACAAAAAAAATTAGTTTGAATTTGTTTTGTTTTATTTCATTTTAATTTGTTTTTAATCTCCATCTTTATACATCACAAAAAAACAAAAAATTTGTATATATCTTGTTTTTTTATTTCAGGTTGCCAAAGCAGAAAATTAAGAGGAGTTGCTTGCTCCGCAAGCGAAAATAAATTGCTCTGTCGGCAAGCTCAAAAAAAAATTTCCGCTTTCATTTCTAGTTTTATTTGTCTTGCATTGTTGATTATTTGCATTTGCATTTAAAAAAAATTCAAAAAAAAAAAATCATTCGTAGCTGCATCGTTAATACAAGTTTAATTTCTGTTTTGCATTTCATCTTAGAATTTGATTAATAATAACGGTTAGAAATCAACAACACTTAATTGTATATTGACAAGTTGTCTTCTTTGAATAATTTAAATTCTTGGTGTCTAGGCTACGGCAGAGCAATAACCATTTATAAATATTATGTTGATTCATAAATACTGTAGTGGTTGTTTCTCTGAAGGTACTTAAACCTTCGACTGCATTGCTACGGTGGTTCTTGGTGCACCGATAAATCCTGTCCGTTACCTAGCTGAGAACTATCTTATTTATTTAAGACAGTTTGTGATTATATAATTTTGGGTTAACTTAGGATAAATCATTTATAATTAAAACCTTGGATTCATTTAGTTGCATTAGTTGATGCATATTTAAATAAAAAAATTAAAAATTAAAAATCCGAAACTAAAAAAATTGTAAATATTTCTTAACTTAGTTTTTTTTTCCTTTGAAAATTTTTATATCAAAATTCCAAAAATCCAAAAAAATATTTACTTAGTTTTTTAGAAAATCAAAAATCCAAAAAAATAAATAAATAAAATATTTTCAAAAAAAAAATAGAAAAACCAAAAACAAAAAAAATCAATTTCCTTTTAAAAAACAAATTTTATATGTCAATAATTTTCCTTTAAAAAAAACCCAAAATCATTCTTGAAAATGTCCGAGTTTCCCCACTTATATGAATTTTACGATAGCTGTGAAAATCAATATAATCCATATAATATCACTCCAAATTCGTATGGATATTTTAACGATAACTATTGTTTCAACAATTTGAATTTTGAGCAACAAAGTTTTCAAAACGATGACCCACCTTCGACTCTTGAAAGTAGCATTGAAATGATTTCATCTTTACTCGAACTTTCTACACGACAAAATCAAGAGATAAATGATTTATGTAATTCTTATTTGTGTAGTAACTCGGGTCAAGGATTTCAAAATTTAAATTCAATTCAAAATTCAAACGATTGCGATTATAACCCATGCCAATTTAGTTACGAACTCCAAAATGAATTTCAAACTCAACATGAAAATAGGAATAACTTTTCAAACGAATTTGACAATGGGAATAATCTCAACCATGTTACGAGTGAAAATTTTTGTTCTCAACAAATCCAAATCGAAATTTCTCAATTTAATAAATACAAATTGTATTTTTTTGAACAAAATGAATGAAATTTACGATGATCACATGGATTTGTTGTTTGAAACTTATATGAAACAATGTGAACAACAAAATCAAATCTCAACGTGCGATGAGTCAAGTGATAATCCACCTTTTACCCAAATCGACGATTTTCAAATAACAACTTTTGAATTTGAAAATAACAATCTTATTGAAGTTGTTGAAAGCACGGTAATTGAGTTGGATTTAAATTCTTTTGAGGGTGAGAAACTCGATTTAAATTTCGATCTTCCTTTTTCTGAAAATTTAAATACAACAACTTTGGATTTTGAAATGGATATATGCGATGAAGTTGTTGATAACTCAACAAAGGAAGATGAATTTAACGAACATGAGTTTTATGGAATTTACGAAAATGAGTCATTAAATTTTGATGGGGAAGATTTCGATCACCATTTTGACTTTGAAATCGATAATTTGGAAGAAGTTTTCAATGATAAACTTGAATTTCAATTTGGTGAAAATAAATGTGAATTTCAATCAATTGTTTTATCAACCCCAAAAATCATTGAAAACAAAACAACTCATTCAATTTTTAATAAAACAAAATTTGTTTTTCCAAATCGACAATCAACTTCGTAATCTTTTACAATTTGGTTTTTCGAGCTTAAGTTGTGTCTCGCATACTTGACGAGACAAATGAATCGGTTTTTGGAAGACCGGTTCATTTACTCTTTAACAGCATACTGTTTGATGTCTTGTAAATAAATATCTTTTCATTTTCATTTAATTAAAGATTATGTTTTTATTTTTCTCCTTCCACTTGGGTTGACTGTGGGGACACAGTCAAAATCAAGTGTGGGGGGAGGCTCATCTTCAATTTTCTTTTTCATGGTTTATTTTTGCTTTAAAATCTCAAAAAAAATAAAAAAAATTCTAGAAACAAATTTTCTTTTGATTTATTTTTAAAAGAAACACTATAAGATAAATATATGGTTTTGGTTTATTAAATTGAAATTTTGAAAATTTATTTGTCTTAACAAAAATAAAAATGAAGTTTGATTACAAATAATAATGGTTTAACTAGTATATAGGAAGATTCATATGTGTTAATTATGAAATACATCCTAATTGAAAATCTTTGTTTTAAAAGTGGTGAATTTAAAGTAAAGGATATAACATTTTTTTGTCTTCTAAGTTAAATGGTGCTAACATTATTTTGCAAAACTCTCTCTCTTAAAAAAGTTAAAAATAAAAATAAAATAAAAAAATAACATCCAAAGTATTCACCCTCATTTAAAAGTCCTCACGGTTATGCATGGGTGAATTACTTGGAATCTTTGGTTATGTGCTTTCATACTCATTTAAAAGTCCTCACGATTATGTATGTATGGTACACATGTGAAAAAAGAGAGAATAGACTTAATAAAAACCACCTACGGTCGATAGATGTATGCACGAAAGTGTGCGCACTCGCCATGCTCTGTACTCCCCTCACGTAAGCCCGAAAGGCAGTGTATGGGAGGTATATCGAAGCATGATAGGATCCTTATTATACTTAACTACTAGTAGACCATATATTATGATGAGTGTTTTTGTATGTGCAAAGTTTCAAGCACAACCTAAAGAATCGCATCGTCGGGTAGCTAAACCAATTTTACGATATTTAACAAACACTAAAGATTATGATCTATTTTATCCAAAAGGTGGTACGTTTGAACTTGTATCTTACAATGATGTGGATGTTGGTGGATGTAAATCGGATAGAGAAAGTACAAGTATTACCATCACTTTATTGGTCAAACATTAGTTTATTGGTTTAGTAAAAAGAAAAATTATGTTTCTCTTTCAACATGTGAAGCTGAATATATTTCTGCTGCCTTAGCTTGTGCTCAATTAATATATATGCAACAAACACTTAAAGACTATGGAAAAATAATAAACAAATCTCCAATATATTACGATAATACTAGTGCTATAAATTTATCTAAAATTCCAATTAATCATTCATGAACAAAACATATGATATTCATCACCATTTTCTAAGAGATAATGTTGAAAAAGAAATAAAAACTCTAGAAGTTATCAATATCGAAAATCAAATAGCTCAGATTTTTACAAAACCATTAAGTGATCTACCTATTATTAAGTTAAGATGGGATCTAAGAATTTGTTCGTTCAATGAATTGGTTAACTAAAGATATAGAAATAATGTTTTTCTTACCTTAATTTGTAATAGCTTATATGAAATTTCAACTGAATAATTAATTTTATAATTTAGAATTAACAACAACCACGTATTTTTTTTTTACAACAACCATTTAAAAACAAACTAATATCTATTAAATTCCTGTGACTCAATTCATTTTTCTCAACTGAATTTCTAAGTATAGCTAAATTTATCTTATAAATTCAGTTATATACTACTTAAAAATAAATAAAAACAACTAAATTATTACAGCAAATAATACAATGTCTTTCGATCATGACTCCACCTATTCAACTATCGACTATAAATCTCTTTGTCAAATAGCACTTACGTATCACCAACTAAATCCACACGGATATCAACTCATTCAAACTCTCTAAACATTGTTGCATCACCAACATACCACACGGGCATTTCTCCTAAAGGAAAGAAAGCTAAACGATCAATTGATCTGCAATCAACATTTCTCACCGACAAAGTCAATTAAATATATCACTATCAACAAGAAATGATCGGCGTTCAACGTGAAATGTACTATGAGCAATGACTTCAAGGATCTCATCTAATTTTTTTCCAAAATTGTATTATAGAAATTTTTGGTCATTCATCAACAAAAAATTGCATACATCAAAAGTCTCCTTGATTACAAAAAAACTCCTACAAAAGAGAATAACATTACTCCGAGAAATTTTTGCAAACCTCACAGATGTCTGTGAACTCTCTCTGTTTAAATCTTCTATAGCCACAGACATCTACGGAACCATCACAAACATCAGTCAAATCTCTCTTCTTCATTTTTATTGAAGCCATAAACGTCTGTCGCTGCTCAACAATTTTCCAACAGCCGTAATGTAAAGACCCCGATTTTTCAGCCCAATTTAAATTTTAAATTCATCGTTTTATTATATAAAATTTTGAAATTTATAAATGATCTCAATTAACGTCCAAATTTTATTTATGACATACGTCTAGTTAGATGTGAATATAGAAAAAGTTTCGTCGTAAAATATTACAGTAAACTTCGTTCGCGTTTTACTGTATGTCAGTCTATGTTGTTCATAACAAACAGGCTATTAAACAAACAAAACACAAATTGCCTCTTCATTTACATATGATTATGGCAAAGAAGTGATTGTTGAAATTAAAATTTGATGTATTATATTTCTAATTAATAGTTAATAGGCTATGCTTAAAATAGATTTTGCTTTCAACTTTGTTGTCATATTTTATGAGATTTAAAAGTGTATTGGTGGTTGTGTTATAGTTTGATGGTTTATATTGAGCTAATTAATAGCAAAATATACCATACTTATGACAAACACATCAACTAATTCACTAATGACAAGAAAAGAGAGATCATAACTTCATTTTGTTGATTTATGTGATCTAGAGAGTGGAAATTACCTCTAATAGTCTTAACACTCATATTTTTATCAATTTTCTTTTGCTTGTTTTTCTTCATTTCTAGTTTAACATTCTCTTCAACCTTGTTTTAATTTGATTGAATATATTTTTAAGATCATCAATTCCCTGTGGATCGACCCATATTCGCCACGTGCTACATTCGCACACTGTGCGCTTGCGGTTATTTTTAATCTAAATTCGTTCGACGTCTTTCTAAACCGATAAATTTCCGTCGACGAACACTTGTCGATGAGAAGAGGCGAGTTGCAATTCTCTCAAATTTATGATTTTATGATGTTTTCTTGTATGGCATCAACTAGCGGTTAGTAAACCTTTTAGTGAGAACGTGTGGTATGGGGCGCACGTTTCCACTTTTCGGGTTTCTATCTGTGAGTTTGTGACACATACACGATATATGCCAGTACTGTAGACCCTCGGGTCATCATGAAGTTCTACGACTTCGGTCGTCACGATGTTTACGACTTTGGTTGTTATGATGTATTATGACTGCAGTCGTCATGATGCTTATGTGACTTCTATCACTAAAAAAGAGGTACCTATTATACAGTACTGGAAAGAGGTGGTACGTGCAGCATTACTTCGACATGCAATCAGGGATCTGGCCAATCCGGGTTTTATGAGTTTTATGTTTCATTATGATTTCACCATTTTAAGAAGTTTTACTACATCGATCGCCTATTTCTATGAGATGTTATATATATATGGTGATTTCATTTAAGATTTTTTGAACTCTTATTGAACCCCTTGATTTATGATTTTTGAGGATTTCATGATCTTATAAGATATTCTAGGTTTTGCCATATTGGCGAGTTAAGTTGAGATTTATATACATTTATACCGATGAGATGAGGCATATTTGAATTTGGGGATTCTTCTATATTTGAGATTTATATTGTCATTTCATGGCATTTTGAGGTTTTGTTTATGCCAATGAGATGAGGCATATCTGAGTTTTGAGATTATCCTATTTGAGAATGTTTTATGTTTACTACTTTGGCAAGACTTTATATTGATGATTCTCCTATTTAGGATATATGATTCATTGAAACCATTATTGTTATCTAAGAGATTTCACTGATGATATAAGGCAAATATGATGTTTAATTGAGTTTCTATCATTAAGATTTCTTCCTTGAGATTTCATATACTTAAGTTATAATAGTCCACTTAAGTTATGAACTTGTACTTCTTGTTATTTCTTCTTATTCAGGAAGTGTGATCATTTTTTTCTTAATGAAGTGGTATTGTATTCTATGTATGGTTTCCTCTCGATCGAGAAGATACTTTACCCTTTTCTCATAATTCTCATTATTGCCTATCCTTATTAAACTGGTATTTTAGCTAAACTGACCCATGTATTTTATACTCGGTTCAGACCGAGTTTGTTTCAGGTTAAGCATTTACTTTTGGACTTAGCTTTGCCTCGAAGCTTCCGCATGGATGTCTTTCTATCGTCTTTTGCAGTTATGGTCTTTTTAGAGTTGTATCTTGAGATGTATTTTTATTTGACTTGTGTACATAGAGTGGTCGTCATACCACTTTGATGTATCATTTGTATCGTATTGAGATGTATCATTGTACATGTGTAGGTTTTTGTTGTTCTGTGATGTGATATTCATTTAGTTATTGTAGTTTTTTCTGATAGATCTGTTAGCCACCTATAGTTTCATATTAAGTATTTATAGGATACATCGATCCACTTGAGTCGAAAAAAATAGTAGAGCATTTATCGACGTATTCAATAGATATTTAAGACAAAGCTATAGAAGGTCGCTTCTAATCAACCCTATTCTCCGCATTAGCAGACAGTATTACTTAGTAATACTCTTTGTTAATATGGGTCTTGGGGTAGGGCGTTACAAGTACAATACAAAATAAAAATTCAAATAAACTAAAGTACAACACATTAGCAACAAATAACGATAGAAAATTGAAACATACAACAAGATAAGAAGATATAACAGTTGATCCAAACATCACTTCTACTCATGATTTCCTATATGTTCTAGTTGTGTTCATAATTCTTCACTCAAATCAACATGAGCTTATGAATCTCGTATGTCTTCAATTCTTTAGAAGTATTTGAAGAAGGTATTTGGGTCTTTGTAAGTTTCTTTTGAAATGCTGCAACAATGTCTAAATATTTTTTAAGTTGAGCTCGTATCCACCGCATTCTTCTCTGAGAGTCATGTTATGTAAAATATTACAAGAGTATACGGTACAAGATAATACCATGGGATCGTGGTAGAATACCTCTTTCCTTAAAATGTGCAACTTATGATGAAGCACTCCAAATGCTTGTTCAGCATCTTTTCTCAAACACTGTTGTTGTTGGGTGAAATTGGCTTCTTTGTGTTATTTGGTTTTTTGAAGGCTTGCACAAGTGTTTTGCATTTCGGATAAATTCCATATACTGGGTAATAACACATGGAATGATCATTGTCTCCTATTCTGTTACTACATGGGGGCGCTACATCATTGCATAGATCATTAAATAAATATGACCATTGTAGGATGTTAATATCATTAAGGGATCACGGTGCTCTAAAAAATGCATGCCATATATATAAATTAAACGAAGCAACTTCTTCCAATAATAGAGTTGCCTTTTTGTAGTGACCTGTATACTGTCCTTGCAATGCAACTGGATAGTTTTTCCATCTCCAATGCATACAATCTAAGCTACCTAACATACTTGAAAATCTACAATGATCTCCTACTGGTAACAATCTTTTAATGTTATGAGGTGTTGGGGACCAAAGATATTCTTCAACAAATTGTAAAATAACGGTTTACAAAATTCTTTCATACAGAAGATTATTATTGAGTCTCTAATCTTTACCTTGTCATCCTATGAATAACTAGAAGTTCCATACGATATCATGCACAGTGCAGCCATAACCATTTATAGTGGGGAAACTCCTAATTCATTCATTCCATTTCTTCTGTGATTGAAAATTATGTTTGTTTTTGTTAATTTGTCGAGAATCCAATTAAATACTATCATTAACATACATAATCTTCATAAGAAATCTATGTCATCATAAATGGGGTTTTTCAAAAAGTAACATAATTTGTTGACTATGGCTGGTAGCGTAGTCTCTCACTTTGTGTAAATCCCTCCTTTTTGGAAAGCTATCCCTTTGGATTGGAACAGAGCTTTCAGCATTTTCAAGCACTACAAAATCCTATATCTCACAAGAAAATGTGTTTTTTGTGTAGCACAATGTTCGATGAAATCTTTCGAAGATAAAGATGAGGAAAATAAGAAAAACAATCTTTTTAGGTCTCTCATTTGATGTAGATAGAAGATAATTATTTATTGAATTAGATGAGTATGATATTGTTAGCATTTGACTCTATTTATAAGGTGTGTTGGTTAAGGATGATCAGATAGCTTTCATGTATCATGGATCGGTGGTAGATGTAGCTTGGATGCGGATTGTGGTTTTGTTTTAGAGATGGTGTGTTTGTCTAGGATAATCCGATCACTACCACATGTCATGAGTCATTAAGAGGTGTAGCTTAGATGTAGATTGTGGTTTCGTTTCAGAGATGGTGTGTTTGTTTACAATGATCAGATCGCTGCCATGTGTTGTGAATCTTTGATAGGTGTAGTTTGGATGTGGATTGTGGTTTTGTTTTGGGTAAGGTATGTATGTTTACGATGATCGAAACGCTGCCAAGTGTCATAAATCGATTATGATATAGCTTGGACATGGAGTATGGTTTTGTTTTGGACAAGGAATGTTTGTTTAGGATGATCGTATTTCTACCACTTGTCACGAATCAATGCTACGTGTTGTCACGAATCAATGCTACGTGTAGTTTGGACGCGGATTGTCGTTTTGTTTTAGAGAAGGTGTGTCTGTTTAGGACGAACAAATCGCTATCATGTGTCATGAGTCGATGGTAGTTTAGCCTGGATATGGATTGTGGTTTTGTTTTGGATATATGTTTGTTTAGAACGATCAGATCGCTGCCACATTTCACGAATTGGTGATAGATGTAGCTTGGACATGGATTGTGGTTTTGTGTTAGAGAAGATGTGTTTGCTTATGACGATTGGATCACTTCCATGTGTCATGAATTTTTGGTAGCTGTAGTTTAGACGTGAATTGTGGTTTTTTTTGGATAAGATGTGTATGTATACGACGATCGGATCTCTGCCACATGTCATAAATCTATTATTATGTAGATTGGACACGGGTTGTGGTTTTGTTTTAGAGGTGTGTTTGTTTAGGATAATTGGATCGCTGCTATGTGTCATGAATCTGTCATATATAAAGCTCGGATGTGGATAGTGGTTTTGTTTTAGATAAGGTATGTTTGATTAGGATGATCGAATCATTGCAACATGTCACGAATTAGTGGCACGTTTAGCTTGGAAACGGATTGTTGCATCCTACTTATACATGTTACCCACCACAAGTGTCACCACTCCTAATCTTCTATATTTCATCTTCTATACTTCATACTTTCGTAATGTCGAACTCATATTCATTGCTAAATGAGCTATTGCTTCTCACAAAATCGTACAAACGATCATATGATCTAGAACCACTATAAATGTGGTTGATGTTGAATGAAAATTATAATAACTACCCAGAATGTATTCGTTAATGCACTTATAAATATGCACTAGTTCATTGCGAGCGACTAACGGTTGAATTTGATTGGTACCACGAGGTTATAAAAGTACTTGCATACGAAAATCCTTTAGATTGTACTTGTGCTAGGTGATTCTTATTATTAGATCTTATATGAAAATTATTTCACCTACCATGGAGCTTATGGCTATTATATAAACTGGATTCACTAGGGAGAAACCCCTTGACCGTAATATGAGTTTGGTTCTATTTGCTCATGTATCCTACTTATGTATTTGCTTTCGAATACTACTTACATATTCCCTTTATCTATTATGTTATTGTATTCTATTTATGTATCAACTTATATATTTGCATTCGTATCATGCTTATCTATTCCCCTTATCTATTCTGTTATGGTACTTTATTTATGTATCGTACTTACGTATTTTCTTTCTTATCATATTTATGTATTGAAAATGTATGGAAAGTTATTCTAAACTGACATTTGAATTTTGTTTCTAGCATTAGATATTTGTTTTCGTTACCTTAATATGATAACACTCTACAAAGATTCCAACTTTAGACCGATGTGATATTTTACCGAATAGATTCCAACTTTACTCAAGACAATTGATTTGTTTTGTCACTTAAAAGATTCTAAAAGGTACAATGTACTCACGTGGGATGATTTGAACTTTGACTAGATAAAATTAAAACGATCACTATGTAATCGTGATAGACTTCTGAAGTTTCGATACATTATAAATAGAACACAAGAGTATTGATTGAAGATCATTTTGCAATTTATACTACTCCCGCTCTTAAAATGTCTATTTGCTTACTTAGAGTCGCATAATTACACTAACCATTTATACCGACTATCAAATACAAACCCAAATCCATATCCACCTAGAAACCCAGCCGTGGCATATTGACATAGAAGAACAATGTTACAAAGATATAAGACAAAGAGAGCTAGAACTAGGGATGCGAAAAAGGGGAATTAATCAACAACAATAAGTGCCGTAATATACACGGGGGTTACATCAAGTAATTCCACAATTTGATAATGGGGGAGATGTTGATGAGGTACAATCCCCAAATGTTATATGCTATTGTGGACTCAAATCACCAATTATAGTTGTAAGGAATGGGAACAATGTTTATTGCCGATACTTTCATTGCCTACTTTACCTAAACGGATGTGAATTTGGACAGCGTATAGACAATCAATTCTCATCTAGGACGTTGGAGTTTGCTTTGAAGTTAGAAGAAGAGATTCAGAGGATTCATACCCAACTCAATGATCTTACGAAGCAAAAATATCATCTTCATAATAGAAGAATCTATATGTTGATCCATTTCCTTGTTAACGAAGTTGATGTCTTATGTATCTTTCATTACTACGCAATCCGTAGTTGAAGTCTTATGTTGAATTTTGAGGTTATAAATCATGTATCTTATTATGTATTTTTGTTATGTCTCCAACTTCTTTATTCTGCTAATGTTTTCCAAGTATGTGGAACAGATACAATAAAATGAAGACATATAAAATTGTGAATGAACAAATACAAAAAGTTGCTCAAATATGTAAAAGCCCATCAACCAAATGAGATCTATATACATAAATGAAAATAGTACATCAACCAAATGAGATACGTATACATACATGAAATCGTAAATGAACAGATACAGAAAAGTATACATACATGAAATGGAATATCAATCAAATGAGATCTATATACAAACACTGATATGTAAAATAGGCATGATCAAAAACTGATCAAAGTCATCATCATCATCACCACCAAGACCATATACATCATCATCGTCCTGAACTGTAGGTCTAGGATGATATCGTTGCTCATCCGCAATAGTAAACTTGTTAATACGTGTTAACAAGTAGTCATCTCTGCAATCTGTATCTCATACTCATCTATACTCCATTGATGTTCGGTGTACATTATGTCATGGAGTCCCATCGACATCTGGAATAAATCTGTGAAAATGTAGAAGCGACTGAATAATGAGAAATCTCATATCTATCACCTCCTGACGATGTGCGTATTGCGATTGTCGAACCATAGTATCCTGCCTGGGGACACTTTGGAGCAAGATATTTCTGAGTGCTTTATTTAAAGTACTATAATACCGAGGGGACAAGACCACCCCAAATTCCTAAAGGTCCTACAAAAATTAATAGCTTCAACACGAACAAAACCGACCGTGTGCGGTGTTGTGTAAAACCGACACCAAATCGATGCATAATCTAAATCGGTGATGATGAAGTAATTGGTTATCCACCACTATTTCGCATGCTCCTGTAAAGCAATTATCAAGATCTAATTTTCTTACACCCAAAGATGACACTTAATACATCCTAAATATTCATGTCCCAATCATCCAAGTGTCCGAAAGACAGGTCGTGGGGCAAAGAAAATAAAAGACAAAGGAAACAAATACAGGTTTTTCTCACAAACGATAGAGTTACATATACATCATCACATAATAGTACATATGGTTACTCCAAATTGTTACATCAAAGTTACTCCAAATTGTTAAAGCAAGATTAGTGGCACATGGATACAATCAAAAAGAAGGAATTGATTATGAAGAGACTTTTGCACCTGTGGCACATCTTGAAGCCATAAGAATATTACTTGATTTTTGCATGTCATCATAACTTTAAGCTATTTCAAATGGATATTAAAGTGCTTTCGCAAACAGTTTTATAAAAGAAAATATTTATGTAGAACAACCACCACTATTTGTTCATGAAAAATACCCAAATCATGTTTTTAAACTTAAAAAAGCATTATATGGTTTAAGATAAGCACCTCGAGCTTGGTATGATCGGTTACAATCACATTTAATTAATTTCGATTTTTAAATTGGTAAAATAGATACAACAAAATTTATTAACAGAGAACAGAAGGATATATTAATTTTTCAAATTTATGTTTATGATATTACATTTGGATCTACTAACGAAGATTCAGGTAATGATTTTTCAAAAATAATGAAAAATAATTTTGAAATGTCTCATATAGGTGAATTAAATTTGTTTTAGGATTACAAATAAAAAAACAATTCAATAATGGAATTTTTATAAATCAAGAAAAATATTTTAATGAATTACTATAATGCTTTGGAATGGATAATACATCAAGTAAGCCACTCCGATGAGTACTACTACTCATCTAGACAAAGATGAACATAGAAAAAAGTTCGATCAAAAACTATATCGAAGCATGATAGGATCCTCATTATACTTAACTACTAGTAGACCATATATTATGATGAGTGTTTGTTTATGTGCAAAGTTTCAAGCACAACCTAAAGAATCGCATCGTCGGGTAGCTAAACCAACTTTACGATATTTAACAAACACTAAAGATTATGATCTATTTTATCCAAAAGGCGGTACGTTTGAACTTGTATCTTACAATGATGTGGATGTTGGTGGATGTAAATCGGATAGAGAAAGTACAAGTATTACCATCACTTTATTGGTCAAACATTAGTTTATTGGTTTAGTAAAAAGAAAAATTATGTTTCTCTTTCAACATGTGAAGCTGAATATATTTCTGCTGCCTTAGCTTGCGCTCAATTAATATATAAGCAACAAACACTTAAAGACTATGGAAAAATAATAAACAAATCTCCAATATATTACGATAATACTAGTGCTATAAATTTATCTAAAATTCCAATTAATCATTCATGAACAAAACATATGATATTCATCACCATTTTCTAAGAGATAATGTTGAAAAAGAAATAAAAACTCTAGAAGTTATCAATATCGAAAATCAAATAGCTCAGATTTTTACAAAACCATTAAGTGATCTACCTTTTATTAAGTTAAGATGGGATCTAAGAATTTGTTCGTTCAATGAATTGGTTAACTAAAGATATAGAAATAATGTTATTCTTACCTTAATTTGTAATAGCTTATATGAAATTTCAACTGAATAATTAATTTTATAATTTAGAATTAACAACAACCACGTATTTTTTTTTTACAACAACCATTTAAAAACAAACTAATATCTATTAAATTCCTGTGACTCAATTCATTTTTCTCAACTGAATTTCTAAATATAGCTAAATTTATCTTATAAATTCAGTTATATACTACTTAAAAATAAATAAAAACAACTAAATTATTACAGCAAATAATACAATGTCTTTCGATCATGACTCCACCTATTCAACTATCGACTATAAATCTCTTTGTCAAATAGCACTTACGTATCACCAACTAAATCCACACGGATATCAACTCATTCAAACTCTCTAAACATTGTTGCATCACCAACATACCACACGGGCATTTCTCCTAAAGGAAAGAAAGCTAAACGATCAATTGATCTGCAATCAACATTTCTCACCGACAAAGTCAATTAAATATATCACTATCAACATGATCGGCGTTCAACGTGTAATGTACTATGAGCAATAACTTCAAGGATCTCATCTACTTTTATTCCAAAATTGTGTTATAGAAATTTTTGGTCATTCATCAACAAAAAATTGCATACATCAAAAGTCTCCTTGATTACAAAAAAACTCCTACAAAAGAGAATAACATTACTGCGAGAAATTTTTGCAAACCTCACAGATGTCTGTGAACTCTCTCTGTCTAAATCTTCTATAGCCACAGACATCTACAGAACCATCACAAACATCAGTCAAATCTCTCTTCTTCATTTTTATTGAAGCCATAAACGTCTTTCGCTGCTCAACAATTTTCCAGCAGCCGTAATGTAACGACCCCGATTTTTCAGCCCAATTTAAATTTTAAATTCATCGTTTTATTATATAAAATTTTGAAATTTATAAATGATCTCAATTAATGTCCAAATTTTATTTATGACATACGTCTAGTTAGATGTGAATATAGAAAAAGTTTCATCGTAAAATATTACAGTAAACTTCGTTCATGTTTTACTGTATGTCAGTCTATGTTGTTCATAACAAATAGGCTATTAAACAAACAAAATACAAATTTCCTCTTCATTTACATATGATTATGGCAAAGAAGTGATTGTTGAAATTAAAATTTGATGTCTTATATTTCTAATTAATAGTTAATAGGCTATGCTTAAAATAGATTTTGCTTTCAACTTTGTTGTCATATTTTATGAGATTTAAAAGTGTATTGGTAGTTGTGTTATAGTTTGATGGTTTATATTGAGCTAATTAATAGCATAAATATACCATACTTATGACAAACACATCAACTAATTCACTAATGACAAGAAAAGAGAGATCATAACTTCATTTTGTTGATTTATGTGATCTAGAGAGTGGAAATTACCTCTAATAGTCTTAACACTCATATTTTTATCAATTTTCTTTTGCTTGTTTTTCTTCTTTTCTAGTTTAACATTCTCTTCAACCTTGGTTTAATTTGATTGAATATATTTTTAAGATCATCAATTCCCTGTGGATCGACCCATATTCGCCACGTGCTACATTCGCACACTGTGCGCTTGCGGTTATTTTTAATCTAAATTCGTTCGACGTCTTTCTAAACCGATAGAATTTCCGTCGACGAACACTTGTCGATGAGAAGAGGCGAGTTGCAATTCTCTCAAATTTATGATTTTATGATGTTTTCTTGTATGGCATCAACTAGCGGTTAGTAAACCTTTTAGTGAGAACGTGTGGTATGGGGCGCACGTTTCCACTTTTCGGGTTTCTATCTGTGAGTTTGTGACACATACACGATATATGCCAGTACTATAGACCCTCGGGTCATCACGAAGTTCTACGACTTCGGTCGTCACGATGTTTACGACTTTGGTTGTTATGATGTATTATGACTGCAGTCGTCATGATGCTTATGTGACTTCTATCACTAAGAAAGAGGTACCTATTATACAGTACTGGAAAGAGGTGGCACGTGCAGCATTACTTCGACATGCAATCAGGGATCTGGCCAATCCGGGTTTTATGAGTTTTCTGTTTCATTATGTTTTCACCATTTTAAGAAGTTTTACTACATCGATCGCCTATTTCTATGAGATGTTATATATATATATATGGTGATTTCATTTAAGATTTTTTGAACTCTTATCGAGCCCCTTGATTTATGATTTTTGAGGATTTCATGATCTTATAAGATATTCTAGGTTTTGCCATATTGGCGAGTTAAGTTGAGATTTATATACATTTATACCGATGAGATGAGGTATATTTGAATTTGGGGATTCTTCTATATTTGAGATTTATATTGTCATTTCATGGCATTTTGAGGTTTTGTTTATGCCAATGAGATGAGGCATATCTGAGTTTTGAGATTATCCTATTTGAGAATGTTTTATGTTTACTACTTTGGCAAGACTTTATATTGATGATTCTCCTATTTAGGATATATGGTTCATTGAAACCATTATTGTTATCTTAGAGATTTCACTGATGATATAAGGCAAATATGATGTTTAATTGAGTTTCTATCATTAAGATTTCTTCCTTGAGATTTCATATACTTAAGTTATAATAGTCCACTTAAGTTATGAACTTGTACTTCTTGTTATTTCTTCTTATTCAGGGAGTATGATCATTTTTTTCTTAATGAAGTGGTATTGTATTCTATGTACGGTTTCCTCTCGATCGAGAAGATACTTTACCCTTTTCTCATAATTCTCATTATTGCCTATCCTTATAAACTGATATTTTAGCTAAACTGACCCATGTATTTTATACTCGGTTCAGACCGAGTTTGTTTCAGGTTAAGCATTTACTTTTGGACTTAGCTTTGCCTCGAAGCTTCCGCATGGATGTCTTTCTATCATCTTTTGCAGTTATGGTCTTTTTAGAGTTGTATCTTGAGATGTATTTTTATTTGACTTGTGTACATAGAGTGGTCGTCATACCACTTTGATGTATCATTTGTATCGTATTGAGATGTATCATTGTACATGTGTAGGTTTTTGTTGTTCTGCGATGTGATATTCATTTAGTTATTGTAGTTTTTTCTGATAGATTTGTTAGCCACCTAAAGTTTCATATTAAGTATTTATAGGATACATCGATCCACTTGAGTCGAAAAAAATAGTAGAGCATTTATCGACGTATTCAATAGATATTTAAGACAAAGCTATAGAAGGTAGCTTCTAATCAACCCTATTCTCTGCATTAGCAGACAGTATTACTCAGTAATACTCTTTGTTAATATGGGTCTTGGGGTAGGGCGTTACAAGTACAATACAAAATAAAAATTCAAATAAACTAAAGTACAACACATTAGCAACAAATAACGATAGAAAATTGAAACATACAACAAGATAAGAAGATATAACAGTTGATCCAAACATCACTTCTACTCATGATTTCCTATATGTTCTAGTTGTGTTCATAATTCTTCTCTCAAATCAACATGAGCTTATGAATCTCGTATGTCTTCAATTCTTTAGAAGTATTTGAAGAAGGTATTTGGGTCTTTGTAAGTTTCTTTTGAAATGCTGCAACAATGTCTGAATATTTTTTAAGTTGAGCTCGTATCCACCGCATTCTTCTCTGAGAGTCATGTTATGTAAAATATTACAAGAGTATACGGTACAAGATAATACCATGGGATCGTGGTAGAATACCTCTTTCCTTAAAATGTGCAACTTATGATGAAGCACTCCAAATGCTTGTTCAACATCTTTTCTCAAACACTGTTGTTGTTGGGTGAAATTGGCTTCTTTGTGTTATTTGGTTTTTTGAAGGCTTGCACAAGTGTTTTGCATTTCGGATAAATTCCATATACTGGGTAATAACACATGGAATGATCATTGTCTCCTATTCTGTTACTACATGGGGGCGCTACATCATTGCATAGATCATTAAATAAATATGACCATCGTAGGATGTTAATATCATTAAGGGATCACGGTGCTCTAAAAAATGCATGCCATATATATAAATTAAACGAAGCAACTTCTTCCAATAATAGAGTTGCCTTTTGTAGTGACCTGTGTACTGTCCTTGCAATGCAACTGGATAGTTTTTCCATCTCCAATGCATACAATCTAAGCTACCTAACATACTTGAAAATCTACAATGATCTCCTACTGGTAACAATCTTTTAATGTTATGAGGTGTTGGGGACCAAAGATATTCTTCAACAAATTGTAAAATAACGGTTTACAAAATTCTTTCATACAGAAGATTATTATTGAGTCTCTAATCTTTACCTTATCATCCTATGAATAACTAGAAGTTCCATACGATATCATGCACAGTGCAGCCATAACCATTTATAGTGGGGAAACTCCTAATTCATTCATTCCATTTCTTCTGTGATTGAAAATTATGTTTGTTTTTGTTAATTTGTCGAGAATCCAATTAAATACTATCATTAACATACATAATCTTCATAAGAAATCTATGTCATCATAAATGGGGTTTTTCAAAAAGTAACATAATTTGTTGACTATGGCTGGTAGCGTAGTCTCTCACTTTGTGTAAATCCCTCCTTTTTGGAAAGCTATCCCTTTGGATTGGAACAGAGCTTTCAGCATTTTCAAGCACTACAAAATCCTATATCTCACAAGAAAATGTGTTTTTTGTGTAGCACAATGTTCGATGAAATCTTTCGAAGATAAAGATGAGGAAAATAAGAAAAACAATCTTTTTAGGTCTCTCATTTGATGTAGATAGAAGATAATTATTTATTGAATTAGATGAGTATGATATTGTTAGCATTTGACTCTATTTATAAGGTGTGTTTGTTAAGGATGATCAGATAGCTGTCATGTATCATGGATCGGTGGTAGATGTAGCTTGGATGCGGATTGTGGTTTTGTTTTAGAGATGGTGTGTTTGTCTAGGATAATCTGATCACTGCCACATGTCATGAGTCATTAAGAGGTGTAGCTTAGATGCAGATTTTGGTTTCGTTTCAGAGATGGTGTGTTTGTTTACAATGATCAGATCGCTGCCATGTGTTGTGAATCTTTGATAGGTGTAGTTTGGATGTGGATTGTGGTTTTGTTTTGGGTAAGGTATGTATGTTTACGATGATCGAAACGCTGCCAAGTGTCATAAATCGATTATGATATAGCTTGGACATGGAGTATGGTTTTGTTTTGGACAAGGAATGTTTGTTTAGGATGATCGTATTTCTACCACTTGTCACGAATCAATGCTACGTGTTGTCACGAATCAATGCTACGTGTAGTTTGGACGTGGATTGTCGTTTTGTTTTAGAGAAGGTGTGTCTGTTTAGGACGAACAAATCGCTATCATGTGTCATGAGTCGATGGTAGTTTAGCCTGGATATGGATTGTGGTTTTGTTTTGGAGATATGTTTGTTTAGAACGATCAGATCGCTGCCACATTTCACGAATTGGTGATAGATGTAGCTTGGACATGGATTGTGGTTTTGTGTTAGAGAAGATGTGTTTGCTTATGATGATTGGATCACTTCCATGTGTCATGAATTGTTGGTAGCTGTAGTTTAGACGTGAATTGTGGTTTTTTTTGGATAAGATGTGTATGTTTACGACGATCGGATCTCTGCCACATGTCATAAATCTATTATTATGTAGATTGGACACGTGTTGTGGTTTTGTTTTAGAGGTGTGTTTGTTTAGGATAATTGGATCGCTGCTATGTGTCATGAATCTGTCATATATTAAGCTCGGATGTGGATAGTGGTTTTGTTTTAGATAAGGTATGTTTGATTAGGATGATCGAATCATTGCAACATGTCACGAATTAGTGGCACGTTTAGCTTGGAAACGGATTGTTGTATCCTACTTATACATGTTACCCACCACAAGTGTCATCACTCCTAATCTTCTATATTTCATCTTCTATACTTCATACTTTCGTAATGTCGAACTCATATTGATTGCTAAATGAGCTATTGCTTCTCACAAAATCGTACAAACAATCATATGATCTAGAACCACTATAAATGTGGTTGATGTTGAATGAAAATTATAATAACTACCCAGAATGTATTCGTTAATGCACTTATAAATATGCACTAGTTCATTGCGAGCAACTAACGGTTGAATTTGATTGGTACCACGAGGTTATAAAAGTACTTGCATACGAAAATCCTTTAGATTGTACTTGTGCTAGGTGATTCTTATTATTAGATCTTATATGAAAATTATTTCACCTACCATGGAGCTTATGGCTATTATATAAACTGGATTCACTAGGGAGAAACCCCTTGACCGTAATATGAGTTTGGTTCTATTTGCTCATGTATCCTACTTATGTATTTGCTTTCGAATACTACTTACATATTCCCTTTATCTATTATGTTATTGTATTCTATTTATGTATCAACTTATATATTTGCATTCGTATCATGCTTATATATTCCCCTTATCTATTCTGTTATGGTACTTTATTTATGTATCGTACTTATGTATTTTCTTTCTTATCATATTTATGTATTGAAAATGTATGGAAAGTTATTCTAAACTGACATTTGAATTTTGTTTCTAGCATTAGGTATTTGTTTTCGTTACCTTAATATGATAACACTCTACAAAGATTCCAACTTTAGACCGATGTGATATTTTACCGAATAGATTCCAACTTTACTCAAGACAATTGATTTGTTTTGTCACTTAAAAGATTCTAAAAGGTACAATGTACTCATGTGGGATGATTTGAACTTTGACTAGATAAAATTAAAACGATCACTATGTAATCGTGATAGACTTCTGAAGTTTCGATACATTATAAATAGAACACAAGAGTATTGATTGAAGATCATTTTGCAATTTACACTACTCCCGCTCTTAAAATGTCTATTTTCTTACTTAGAGTCGCATAATTACACTAACCATTTATACCGACTATCAAATACAAACCCAAATCCATATCCACCTAGAAACCCAACCGTGGCATATTGACATAGAAGAACAATGTTACAAAGATATAAGACAAAGAGAGCTTGAACTAGGGATGCGAAAAAGGGGAATTAATCAACAACAATAAGTGCCGTAATATACACGGGGGTTACATCAAGTAATTCCACAATTTGATAATGGGGGAGATGTTGATGAGGTACAATCCCCAAATGTTATATGCTATTGTGGACTCAAATCACCAATTGTAGTTGTAAGGAATGGGAACAACGTTTATTGCCGATACTTTCATTGCCTACTTTACCTAAACGGATGTGAATTTGGACAGCGTATAGACAATCAATTCTCATCTAGGACGTTGGAGTTTGCTTTGAAGTTAGAAGAAGAGATTCAGAGGATTCATACCCAACTCAATGATCTTACGAAGCAAAAATATCATCTTCATAATAGAAGAATCTATATGTTGATCCATTTCCTTGTTAACTAAGTTGATATCTTATGTATCTTTCATTACTACGCAATCCTAAGTTGAAGTCTTATGTTGAATTTTGAGGTTATAAATCATGTATCTTATTATGTATTTTTGTTATGTCTCCAACTTCTTTATTCTGCTAATGTTTTCCAAGTATGTGGAGCAGATACAATAAAATGAAGACATATAAAATTGTGAATGAACAAATACAAAAAGTTACTCAAATATGTAAAAGCCCATCAACCAAACGAGATCTATATACATAAATGAAAATAGTACATCAACCAAATGAGATACGTATACATACATGAAATCGTAAATGAACAGATACAGAAAAGTATACATACATGAAATGGAATATCAATCAAATGAGATCTATATACAAACACTGATATGTAAAATAGGCATGATCAAAAACTGATCAAAGTCATCATCATCATCACCACCAAGACCATATACATCATCATCGTCCTGAACTGTAGGTCTAGGATGATATCGTTGCTCATCCGCAATAGTAAACTTGTTAATACGTGTTAAAAAGTAGTCATCTCTGCAATCTGTATCTCATACTCATCTATACTCCATTGATGTTCGGTGTACATTATGTCATGGAGTCCCATCGACATCTGGAATAAATCTGTGAAAATGTAGAAGCGACTGAATAATGAGAAATCTCAAGCCATGGAATATCATCATATCTATCACCTCCTGACGATGTGCGTATTGCGATTGTCGAACCATAGTATCCTGCCTGGGGACACTTTGGAGCAAGATATTTCTGAGTGCTTTATTTAAAGTGCTATAATACCGAGGGGATAAGACCACCCCAAATTCCTAAAGGTCCTACAAAAATTAATAGCTTCAACACGAACAAAACCGACCGTGTGCCGCGGAGTGTAAAACCGACACCAAATCGATGCATAATCTAAATCGGTGATGATGAAGTAATTGGTTATCCACCACTATTTTGCATGCTCCTGTAAAGCAATTATCAAGATCTAATTTTCTTACACCCAAAGATGACACTTAATACATCCTAAATATTCATGTCCCAATCATCCAAGTGTCCGAAAGACAGGTCGTGGGGCAAAGAAAATAAAAGACAAAGGAAACAAATACAGGTTTTTCTCACAAATGATAGAGTTACATATACATCATCACATAATAGTACATATGGTTACTCCACATTGTTACATCAAAGTTACTCCAAATTGTTAAAGCAAGATTAGTGGCACATGGATACAATCAAAAAGAAGGAATTGATTATGAAGAGACTTTTGCACCTGTGGCACATCTTGAAGCCATAAGAATATTACTTGATTTTTGCATGTCATCATAACCTTAAGCTATTTAAAATGGATATTAAAGTGCTTTCGCAAACAGTTTTATAAAAGAAAATATTTATGTAGAACAACCACCACTATTTGTTCATGAAAAATACCCAAATCATGTTTTTAAACTTAAAAAAGCATTATATGGTTTAAGATAAGCACCTCGAGCTTGGTATGATCGGTTACAATCACATTTAATTAATTTCGATTTTTAAATTGGTAAAATAGATACAACAATATTTATTAACAGAGAACAGAAGGATATATTAATTTTTCAAATTTATGTTTATGATATTACATTTGGATCTAATAATGAAGATTCAGGTAATGATTTTTCAAAAATAATGAAAAATAATTTTGAAATGTCTCATATAGGTGAATTAAATTTGTTTTAGGATTACAAATAAAAAAACAATTCAATAATGGAATTTTTATAAATCAAGAAAAATATTTTAATGAATTACTATAATGCTTTGGAATGGATAATACATCAAGTAAGCCACTCCGATGAGTACTACTACTCATCTAGACAAAGATGAACATAGAAAAAAGTTCGATCAAAAACTATATCGAAGCATGATAGGATCCTTATTATACTTAACTACTAGTAGACCATATATTATGATGAGTGTTTGTTTATGTGCAAAGTTTCAAGCACAACCTAAAGAATCGCATCGTCGGGTAGCTAAACCAATTTTACGATATTTAACAAACACTAAAGATTATATCTATTTTATCCAAAAGGCGGTACGTTTGAACTTGTATCTTACAATGATGTGGATGTTGGTGGATGTAAATCGGATAGAGAAAGTACAAGTATTACCATCACTTTATTGGTCAAACATTAGTTTATTGGTTTAGTAAAAAGAAAAATTATGTTTCTCTTTCAACATGTGAAGCTGAATATATTTCTGCTGCCTTAGCTTGCGCTCAATTAATATATATGCAACAAACACTTAAAGATTATGGAAAAATAATAAACAAATCTCCAATATATTACGATAATACTAGTGCCATAAATTTATCTAAAATTCCAATTAATCATTCATAAACAAAACATATGATATTCATCACCATTTTCTAAGAGATAATGTTGAAAAAGAAATAAAAACTCTAGAAGTTATCAATATCGAAAATCAAATAGCTCAGATTTTTACAAAACCATTAAGTGATCTACCTTTTATTAAGTTAAGATGGGATCTAAGAATTTGTTCGTTCAATGAATTGGTTAACTAAAGTTATAGAAATAATGTTTTTCTTACCTTAATATGTAATAGCTTATATGAAATTTCAACTGAATAATTAATTTTATAATTTAGAATTAACAACAACCACGTATTTTTTTTACAACAACCATTTAAAAACAAACTAATATCTATTAAATTCCTGTGACTCAATTCATTTTTCTCAACTGAATTTCTAAATATAGCTAAATTTATCTTATAAATTCAGTTATATACTACTTAAAAATAAATAAAAACAACTAAATTATTACAGCAAATAATACAATGTCTTTCGATCATGACTCCACCTATTCAACTATCGACTATAAATCTCTTTGTCAAATAGCACTTACGTATCACCAACTAAATCCACACTGATATCAACTCATTCAAACTCTCTAAACATTGTTGCATCACCAACATACCACACGGGCATTTCTCCTAAAGGAAAGAAAGCTAAACAATCAATTGATCTGCAATCAACATTTCTCACCGACAAAGTCAATTAAATATATCACTATCAACAAGAAATGATCGGCGTTCAACGTGAAATGTACTATGAGCAATGACTTCAAGGATCTCATCTAATTTTTTTTCCAAAATTGTATTATAGAAATTTTTGGTCATTCATCAACAAAAAATTGCATACATCAAAAGTCTCCTTGATTACAAAAAAACTCCTACAAAAGAGAATAACATTACTCCGAGAAATTTTTGCAAACCTCACAAATGTCTATGAACTCTCTCTGTTTAAATCTTCTATAGTCACAGACATCTACGGAACCATCACAAACATCAGTCAAATCTCTCTTCTTCATTTTTATTGAAGCCATAAACGTCTGTCGCTGCTCAACAATTTTCCAGCAGCCGTAATGTAACGACCTCGATTTTTCAGCCCGATTTAAATTTTAAATTCATCGTTTTATTATATAAAATTTTGAAATTTATAAATGATCTCAATTAACGTCCAAATTTTATTTATGACATACGTCTAGTTAGATGTCAATGTAGAAAAAGTTTCGTCGTAAAATATTACAGTAAACTTCGTTCGCGTTTTACTGTATGTCAGTCCATATAAAGCTGCGCAAAATTTAACTTTCAAATCCAAATATTTTTACACAGTTATGTTGTAAAAATTATTCTGATCAAGATAATGCAGTTCGTTTCGTCTAAAACTGAAATTGCCTGCTCCGTTTAAATTGTTTTGCAAATCGTACTATTTAAACGGCATAAATTCGAGTTTTTATAAAACCATCGTATCACAATAATTTGTGTACCGTTGGAAGCGCATCGTCGCACTAATCAAAACGGTATATTTATTCGTGTTAATCAGAGTCAGACGGGAATCGTCGCGATAATTTAACCGTTCCGGACGGACCGGTTAAATTAATCCTTTAGCCCATTTATAAAAGAAAGAAAATTTATCTCAGCTGAGGCATTAATGAGAGTAGTTGGCAGTTGGGAGTTGACATCGTAAAGTGGAGTGGCTCCTCGTTTCCATAAAAATTTACGTTCACGAAATTGAAATTTTAAAGGAACATAATATAACCCTTCGTTCTTATTCAACTGTTCCATTCTCATTGCACTATTTTCTCTTCAATTTGCAAGCATCACGTAATTGCGTCTCCCCTTTTCTTTCTCTTCTTCCTTTTCTTATTTCTTCTCATACTTATCTCTGAATCAAAAATAAAATAAATAAAATAAAATAAAAGAAGAGCAAGGCCGAGACTCCGCCATCCCGCACTCCACTTCCCCTCCTCTCACTTTGTCGATGCCTACAGTTGCAACCCGAAACCTTTTTCCTTGCCGACGCAACTACCCCTCCTCTAGCAACCACCCCTCCTCCAGCAACTTGCTCCTTCCCTCACTTGCGCGTGCGTGTTGTGTGGTGATAAGAATGCATGCATAAATTGTGTGCATATTTGGAGTGTGTTGCTTTGTGCGTGTGTAGTGTTGTTTGTGTAGTGTTGTGTTGTGTTGTGCTTTGTGTGTGCTTTGTGTTGCTGTGCTTTGTTGTGTGCGTGTGTTTTATATTAAAAAAAAATAAAAAAATAGAGAAGAAACTGTGTTGTAATGTAATGCATGCGTGAGTTGTATGTGTCAGGGCCATGTGTTATTGTAATGCATGCGTGAGTTTTGGTGTGTGTGTTTTTATAAAAAACAAAAAAAAGTGAAACGGTGTTGCGTGCATGTGCTTTAGGGAGGGAAGTGGAGAATAAAGGCATGAGTTTGGTGATGGATGTGCGTGTGTTTTGTTTTTAAGAAAAAAAAAGAACTGTTGCTTGAAGAAAGAAAGAAATGGAGGTGAACCTGGGAGCGCATGTGTTAGGGTTGGAACTAGTCTAGTGTGCATGTGGTGCATGCGTTTCAGTTTATATAAAAAAAATTGCGTGAACATTTAGGGTGCGTGCATGAACATTTGGGTGAAATATGTACAGCGGATACTTGTGCATGCCTGCATATTTCAAAAGAAAGAAAAATGAAACTGAGATTTTTAAAATAGTTTTTAAATATTGCAGTAGAGTATTACGCCAATATCTATTTTGGTTGCCAAAAATAGTAACCAAATTTTCTTTGCTTGTTGTGTGCAGAAGCAACCAACGGAGTTTCTTTTGCGGCAGCACCGATCTTCAGCTTTTGTTCTTTTCTCCATCGTCGGTAAGCGCATCTATAATTTATAAATTATATACAAACGTTCATTGTATTAATATCGTTTTCTTTTGTCGATATTACACAGTGTCCGTTGTTCGCATTGTACCGACTCTATTCGTGCTTATTCTTGCTTTGGGTCCATTTCTTTATCCACGGAAGGTGAATTAATTTTCACGACTATATTCTTATGCAAGTTTGAATTGATGAATGATTGCTATGTGATGTTGAATTGGATGTTAATTGTTATTGCTAAGTGACAAATAATTTGCAAGTTAAATTTGAAATAGGATAGTTAACAAATTAAAATGGATTATATATGTCGAATGTTGATTAGTTAAACTTGACCCCTTCATATGTTGAATATTGATTAACTTGACCCTTTAATTGTTAATTAAATTGACACGTATAAATTGATTAATTACACTTTGTACCATTTAATGTATATCGGATTAATTATTGTAGAATTAAGACTAAAATTGAAATTGAACGATAAGTGAAAAACTGTAATGAAATAATCTTTAATCTACATGAAATAATAGTGTAGATTCTAGAAATAATTATATTAATTTGCATAAATAACAAATGTAAATTAATACGATTATTTCGGGATTATTTAAATAAATCATTGAATTGTTATGTATGGATGCTATTGCTTGTTTATTTACTTTGACACCATCCCAGTTATCACACTGCAAGTTCCCTTTGTATGCTTTGATTTTGAATTGAAATGGAATCGGGTTGAAATGATAGATACCCAAATAACTTTGACTTAGGATAGAAAATTAAATTAAAACCGATTGGTCAATGTTTTGATTTAAAATAAAATAAAGTTTATTTGATTAATAACAAGGTTTGAATAAAATTGGAATTTAAATTCGAATGAATGTAAATGTGAATATTTAAATTTGAAACAAATATTAACGTCATAATTGACAAAAGAACATTGTTCAAAAATTTAATTATTTAATAATTAAATTTGGAATCATTTAATAATTAAGTTTTAAAATTAGTAATAATTAATTTGGAATTATTATTAATTATTTGAAATTATTATTAATTATTAATAATTAAGTTTTGAAATTAGTATTAATTAATTTGGAATTATTATTAATTATTTGAAATCATTAATAATTAAGTTTGAAATTATTAATAATTAAGTCTTAAAATTATTAATAATTAAGTTTGGAATTAGTGATAATTAAGATTTGAAATTATTTGATAGTAATGAGATTGAATTATTTAAAAATTAAATTCAATTGAATTTTTCTTATTAAGTGAAATTGAATTTTTGAATAAGTGAAACTAAGTTCTTTAATTGAGTTTTGAAATTTGTAACTAAGGAAACAAATAAATGAAATGAATTTCTTTAAATAAGAAATAAAATGCGTTTATCGAAACAAATGAAAGACTTGTAATTTAAAGAATTAGATTCGACAAATTTAATTTAAATTAAATTAGTAAGCTTTGATAATGAAGTTGAACTTAAGGAAGTAATGTAATGAATTGAAAATTTAATTGAAATTGTTTAATGATAAATTAATTTAATGAATATCGAATGAAATCGATAAATGAGTTTAACTCAATTTAAACGTTAAATTAGGTTAAATAATTATGGAATGAACTTATATATGGAATTAAATGAACATTTGGATTTTTTAAATTTGAACTTGAAATTGAATTATAGAAATCCGAAATAAAATTGTGAATTTATGAAGCGCAAATTTTGGAATTTGATTTAGAAAGACTAACGAATTGATGATTTATGAATCATAATTGAATTGGTTTTGAAATATATTGAACGACCAATCGGTAAATTAATTACGAAGGTTATTAAAGGAACCAGAATCGGTTAGGGACATACTCGCTGTCTAAACCGAAAACCACTTTAATAACTATACGCGGAGTGTGATCCAGAATGAAGTGGTTGGATTGGCAAACGTTGATAATTGAAGAAAGTGAACGATAATGGATAGCCTTGACACTTGTGTTAAATTGGAAATGACTAAAACAGGAGCCGTGCCAGGCCAAATGAGGTTAGCTACCTCGAGCGAACACACTTCTTCGTGAACTACTCATTTACTTTGTGATTGATTGGTGCGCACCTTTGAATTTGGAGTGTTGTTTCGTGGTGGTGTGATCGTTGCGGCGATGCGTTCTCACCAGTCCGGATCAGGCAAACGGTAGTTTCACTACCTTGGGTATTGTCTCATGTGCCTTGTCATACTTGTATTCCCATATACGCGATCACTACGATTTTGTTTTGTATTATACCTATGGAGTACTCCCTGATATCCCAGTAGTTTACGGTGGAGTTTACAGTGCTGTATAGTCTATAATGCTATATGAAATGTGTTAAGAGGGACAATGGTAATGCCTTGACACTATTTTGATATTTACTTTACTGTTAGACATTATTTATGTATCGTACACTATTATGTATAAATAGTTTAACGGATCCTTAAAGATGTTATTCCATTCATCTTTGAGTTATTGTTATTTGAATTTGAACCATATTATCTGTATAAGAATATATGTCCGTATTCGAGTGTTTGTTTGTGCATATGCTCGGATCAGACTGAGGATTGCTGTTGCTGTTTCTACTTGGAGCTGAAGACCGAAGACTATCATTATCTTATCTTATCAGTATTGCTCTTTCCTATTGGACATCTTTGTTGTTCTATTTTATTTTATCTGAGACTTTGTTGTATTTATGGGTAGCTTCATGAAGTACTCTTATGACTATGTTGTATTTCCGCTGCACTATTCTGTGATGTTATATTTCTGTGATTCTGTGATGATTCTCATATATATATATATATATATATATATATATATATATATATATATTCCATTAATGATTCCTGTTTTGTATTATTTAAGTTGACAAGTATGGAATGTAGTCGATTTATATGGTACAAATATACGGGTTGTTACACATAAATTAAGAACTTTACCTCTCTCTTCACTTTACCTTCATTTCAACTCCTAATTCCTTAAACCCTCGCTCTCAAAACATTCAAATTCTTCAATCAGTGGCACCCAAGAAGGTTTTCATCTCCAAAAAGAAAAAGTAAGGCCAATCTTCATCCTCCTCTCAAGCACCGGTCACACAAGCTCACATTAATCAATGGCTCTGCAATAATCCCAATGCAATCAAACAATTCGAGATACTCTTCCGATCCACTCTGGTCCTTTTGATCGCCTTGGCAATGTGATGGAATACGAAATTCAAGGAATTACTACGGATGTCGGTTGCTGCAACTTAACAAGCTATGATGCAAATAAGGTAATCATTGATCCTCTAGCTATTTTCCTCTTCTACTCCAATCTATGTAGTCCGAAGATTCGGAATGTGGAGGATGGTTGGTTGTGGTCAAGTGTTTACAGAAAAGAAGTTAAATTGATGTGTAACCATTGGTCGTATTTTAGGATGTTCTTATGACGGGATTGATTTAACCGACATACCGGATCACTGTAATGACCCATAAATTTCAATAATTAAATTGGTTAATTTAACAAGATTTTTGTAATTTAATTTAGAAAAAAATAAAAAAAAACTTTATAATTTATAATGAAGTGAGTGTTAAAAATGAAATATAAACTAAAGGTTATAGTAACGGTTGTAAGCCACTATTTAATTGGTCTATTAATGTAGTTGTAACTATTACATTTGGGTATGAAATTGAATATAAGTAAATAAATATATGGTAATTAAATGAATTCAACATTATATAAGCAATTCTAATAAGTAGTGGAAATAATGAACTTGAGCGCAATATAAAGTTATTGATAACATTTATGCAAGTTACCTTTTTATTTAGGCGCTAAATTCAGAGTAGGAAATCAATTACATTTAAATGTAGGTAAAGGTTCATTAATGTGAGATAGAACTGTACTGTAAAGTGTGAATGTAATGACATAAATGGGAATGTATATTTTATTCATAAGATGAAATAAAGGAATGAAACCAAGTTGAATAAATTGAATGAGGTTTTAATTATAATAAATGTATATGTTCGGCAAATTCAATAGAATTGAAAATAACAGCTATTACAAAAGAAAGATGAAAATTTGAATATATATTTATGTAGTGAAAGATAAACAAATAATAACCAGGTTTATAGAGTGATAATAGATATAATAAAAAGAGTAGAATTGAAGCAAGGAAGTTATTGGAAATTAATTAATTGAAATTCAATCTGTAATAAATGGATTTATTGTAGGTAAATAAAATTTAATACTATGTAAATTTAAATTTGGATGAATTGCGAAATTATTAATGTATTAGTATATAAACCAATGTTAATATTACCCATAAGAGAATAAGTTAATAATTGATTAAATAACAAGATTGAGAAATCAAATATATGGATTTATTAGGAATTTAAAACTTATACTTTTTAAACTGGATAAATTACAGCATTTTACACGTAATAAATTTCTATACTTTTATTATATATATTTTATATTTTTCATATATCCATCTCTATTTTATCTTTCTATTTTTGTTTTTTCTAGACAGTCATGTTTATTTGATTGTTGCTTGTTTATATCTTTTATTTATGGCCTGGAAAGAAATCAAAGGGTATACGTTATATTGTCTTAATTGCTTGCCTTTTTAAATTGCCTACTTGTTATTTCAAATCACATAAAAATCTTCTCAATATCTCACTTCCTCATTTGCCTCTTCTGGTTGAAAGAGCTTACAGTAAGTTTCTTTTATTAAATAGGAAATAAATCCCATGCATTCACCAGCCTCTTTATTCTTTGTCTTTTCCTTTTCCTAACCATTCAAATCTCCTAGCCGTACATTCGTCTTAGCCATGCTTTTGTAAACCCTAGCCGCCACCTAATATTTTGTTCACGTGAAAATTTTCTCATCCCTCATCTCTATTTGCGTGAAGAAAATACAACAAGCTCTAGGTTATTTCCATGGCTTCTCCTCTCTTTCCTTCTTCCTTTTCTTTTATTTTCTTTTTTTTACTTTAAATCTTGGCTTGGCCTCCTGCCTCTAGTCACTACCATGATCACCTCCATCAACCATCACCCTTTCATCGCCACAAAGACCAACCCGTAACCATGGATGAAGACTACATCACCAAAATTAATGCAAAGCCTAGCCAAGAACATGTATTCATCACCTTGCTTTGATTTATCAAGGTTATGTCATTTTATTTCCTACCTTTCCATTGTTGTATTCTCTATTCTTTGTATCGAATCTTGTTCTTATGTTTGCGATATGTGTTTGCTTTATTATGTTATGTACCAGATGAGGATTTTGGCTCTCTTTTCACTCAAGTTTGCATCTTGCTTTGTTTTATCAAAAGGTTATGCCCCTTTGATCCATATTGTTCATTGTTCGATTCATAATCTGTCATATTGAATTTTACACTTATATTTGTGTAATTGTTTGTACACAAGATTTGGATCCGACTCTTCATCCATTCAAAAGAATATAGTCGTGCTTTGTCGTGCCTTTTCGTGCTCTGTGGAGTTTAGTTTTGGGTTTGAATTTCAATTCTAGCTTTAAAAGGGTGAGTTATTCACTCTAGACATTACGTACTTATACAATTGTGAAATGATGACAAGTGAATTGTAGAAATTTATATGCTATGTTCATACCTGCTTGTGATATGTTTATATGATATTAAATGCTGTTTATATACCTGTTACATCATCTGATATTATACTGTATGCTATACTGTTATTTTATTTCCTGTTTATCACACTGCAAGTTCCCTACCACTATGGGTTGAAATGATACATACCTGAGCGGACTGTAGAATAAGGAAAAATCATTATGGGCCGAAATGATAGGCTCGAGTGATTTTTATTGTATTTATTTTATTTGGGATTGCGGGTTTGAAATGATAGAGCCCAGATTTTTCTTTTTAAATTACGAATTGAAATGATACATATTCATATCACTTGACCTAGGTAAGAAAATTTTATACAGGCCCGTGGATAAATTTTTATAATAATTCTCTAAAATTATTAAGTATTTTGAATTTTAAATATATGGAATTTTGATTAAAAATTTGAATTAAAGATTTGAATATAAAGAGATATTGAGATATTGATTTCCTATAAGTTAAGATTGTATGAGTTGATAATTTGTTTAGATTGTATTTTAAAAATCCTTATTCGGATTTTAATTGTAATTTAAAGATTTTATTATGATCAATATTTTGATAATTAAGTTTTATTTAATTTCGAATCTAAAATCTAACCTAGTAAATTTAAGAAAGGTTATTTCTTGAAAAAAAAATAAGGTTTGTATAGTAAATAATGTATTTTGAGTGGATAAAATGAACTGCAGTTTTGATTGGACTTAGTATTAAAATTTATTTAATTTGGAATCATAGTTAATTGATGTCTAGATGAATAGATTTATAAAGAGGATTGGACTGTTATATTAACTATGAGAAAATACTTGATTTATGGTTATGTTTTGTAAAAATGAATGACTATGATTAAATTACAAAAATGCAACTTAAAATGACTTAACTTGATAATTGGAAATTTAATTTTCAAATGAAAGTTAAGTAAATTTAGTGATAGGGTATTTTATTTGTGGGAAGGATATTTTAAAATAAAGTGTAAAGTTATTTGTTAAAAATAAAAGTTAAGTAAAATAGGGTAAACTTTGACTTATTAATGAATTATAGTTTAATTTGGATATTTATTGATAAAATTTTATTTTATTAAATCATAAGTTAAATGATATCAAAATGAATATTTTTGAAGCATGAAATGTGATTTTTATAAGTTAAATTTGCTAAAAATTGAAATTTTAGTGTAGCTGAAATAATGTTTTGGAAAGTTATAATTTAATAAATAGACTTATAAATGCTACAACTTTGAAACGAATATTATTTGACATTGAATTTAAATGGTTAAATGAATCTTATTTGGAAGATATTAAATTGAATTTAAATGGTCTAAATAAATATGTTTCAAAGTGTTTGGTTTCAGAGTTGTTATAACTTGAAAGTAATTGGGCTATGGAAATGAATTTATTTGAAAGTATATTTAAACAAGAATTGATTTAAATATGTAAATTTGAACTTATTGAAATTGTAGATTTAAGAATACGACTTTATAAAGTGGTTTGGTTTAAGATGATTTAAAGGAATATTTCAAGTTTAATAAATTGAAGGAAATATTCAGTGATTTGACATTTGAGTTTTATTTAAATAATATATTGATTTGGTTTTGGAATTTAAATGAGATATGATTACTTCGGTTTTTGAAATGGATATGATATTTTGGTCTTAAAGTATAAATGATTTTGAAATAATTATCCATGGGTCATAATAACATTGGTTTGTTAAAGAGACCGAGATCGAAAGTTGTCATACTCTCTACCAACCCCAAAACCACTTTAACAATCGTGTATGCGGTGGAGATTCCGGAATGAAGTAGGATGGTGGGCGGCGTTCCTTTGAGGTATATACGTGGACCCAACTCCCATGAGTTGGCATAAGGTGGCTAAAACAGGAGCAACTGACGGGCTAATGAGGTCGCTCCTCTGATCGGACACACTCCTTCGCCATATTCGAACTTTGAGATTGATTTGGTGGCCACTTTTGATTCTTTTGATTTGGGGGTGTGGCTCGAGGTGGGCGATAGTAGCTGCTACGCGTTACCACCGGCCCGGAAGTGTAATTGGTATATCTACCTGGCATTGCCTAGTTGTGCCGTGTCACCTACACTAGCGCGCCTTGTACGAGTTTGATTTGTGTCGTACCTATGGAGTATCCTCTGGTAGCCTCCTGATCAGGAGGCGTTATGGTACTGTACAGACTATTGGCACTATATACGTGTTAAGGGGAATATTGGGTCACTCCTTAATGCTATTTTAAAGTAATTTTATTTTACTATAGAGATTATTATAATAGCGAAATATTACTACATAGTAAACAGTTTAATGGATCCTTAGAGGATGGGCAGTCCCATGCATCCTTTTAGTTACTTGTACCTTATATTACAGTTCACTAGAGTTGGTCTACATTGTATAAGTATGTATGTCCTGACTCGAGTGTTTGGTGTTTTTCTTTATGCTCGGGTTAGACTGAGCGATACAGCATTAGAGACTCACCTTCGGAGTTGGAGCTTTGAGTGAAGATCCAGCTATCTCTTTCAATTTCGTTATCCAGTCGATTCCAGTTATTCAGTTGATTCCAATGTTGTATTCAGTTTTGTACTTGATTATCATCTTGTTACTTCTGTTGTATCTAGTTTAACTCCGATATACATATATAGTAGCTTCATGAACTACTTTCTCTTTACTTCCGCTGCATTATATTACTCTGTGTCTGTGATTTTTGATTTATTTATTTGCTGTATATTCTGGGATTTGCCAAATTTATTTTACAATTCGGTATTTTGAGCAATTCAAGTGCAACATGTGCGGATGCGAATGGTTGAAAATATTGGGTCGTTACAATCACAATCTTCTACCTAGGAATGAAGTTACCCATCAAATATGGAAAGATAGAATGCCACAATGGAAATCCATTTACCTTCGACCATGTGCTAGGCTATTAAATCAAATGATAATTAATACCACCATTCCTCGTCTAGGTAGTCAGGAAAAAATTTAACACAATGACCATCGAGCTTTGTATGCAATATATGGTCGCCTACCGATTAATTGGGAAAAATTTATTCACGACCAAATTAAAGGATTTTGGTCTCAACATCATCGTTCCATTATTTATGTTCTGTACATAATGTACATCTTGCAAAATCTTGGAGTTCCTTCATACATATCACAATACAAAGATTTTCCAACAAAAGATAGTGGACCACGATATCTTTCATTGATGCATCTTCCCAAAAGTCCACTCTGTATTATCCCCTTCAATCAATGGACTCAAAAACAACAAGAACAAGAACATCATGGGTCCTCCTTCAACTAGCGTTCCTCGGCATACCTACTCCCCTCATCCTTCCTAACAACTACCATCCACTAGTCATGGCACTGAATATTATTCGGACTTAGAAATATAAGAAGCTCACATTGAACCAGCGCCAAATGAATCTCTTCTTGATTTGGCAATCAAAAGAAAAAAAAAGGCCAATCAGCGAGCTTGAAATAGAAAAATGACTGGATTGGAACACATCTTCTCCATTAGGATGACAAAGTTGGAGAAGAATTTGGACAAAGTGGTCTCCACTTTAGGAAAAGTGACGTGCAAAGTATGTGGCCGATCTTCCTCACGCTCATCATATTCGCCTTCCCCAACATAAGAGGACCCATTTCTTCGACTCTTGAAAAATTGACACTAATACATCATCGGTATTTATGTGCCATGAATCCAAGTGTCAGAGCTGATTCTCAAGGGTAAGTAAGAACAATAAAGACAGAACAGAATCTCACATATGTTATTTCAATAAAAAAATTATAGTGGAAATTAAAATACATTTATCAGAGTTAAAAACATGAACTGTTGTAATTTTCATCCTTACAAAAGCGAAATGCTATAGTACAAGATTGTGGTGTAAATAGACAAAAATCTTCAGTAAAATCTTCTGACTCCATGCTTTGAGCTCCCTCCAGCTTTCTTCTAAACTAAATCTGACCATTATGTTGCTAGGAAAATTAAGGCACCCAGAGTGCAAGGAAAAGAAAATTAAACTCCGGGTCAGTCGTGAGACTTGTGTGAGAACTCAAAATATGCGTTTTGAAAACAAAACGGTATCTTATAAGACCACGCCGCACATAAACATGGAACGAGTTTTTCCTTTATGATGACCAAAACATTCTTACATAAAAATACTTAATATTATTTTTAATAACATATCTTTGAAAATATTTGCAAGTAAACTTATTAATCTTAGCCAAAATTGTTACCATTATTAAATTCCAGCATACTAGATTCTATAAAAAAATGGCAAGTACTTATTGGAGAATGGATTTCCATACAAACGACCAGGTGAAAGGACTACCTTCCGGCAGCAAATCTCTAGCGGAATGTACCAAGGCCCAACTGATGGCCCTCTACCAATACAAGACCGGCCTACCTCTTCCTAGATAGTACCAAATATGTCATCACGTCGGTCGTTACCGACCTATCTGAGGGTCCTCACAGCATACATCCACAATAATTTAAGTCTCGAACGTCATAGCGGGAATAAATATATGTAGAAGGGGATGATCATAATCTAATGGTTGCGAATCACATAGCCTTGCCGCTTCTACCATGTTTCGGTTGTTTTCGAGTGTGAGGCTTGACGTATTGATTACCTTTTCACATAGCACATCATCTTCCTTTGAATGCCACACTATCATTCCATGGTCACATAAGTGATTTCTACAAACATATAACTCCTGAGCTCGTACATCTCAGGAAAGGGTGTTAAGCTAAGAGAAGTTGTCTTCTCCGCCACCAAGCATATAATACGTTCGTAGAGATGATTTATGTAGCTAGCAATGCAACGTTAGGCATTCTTCCATACAAGTTTGCTCTAGCACCGAATAAAATGAAGGCACTCTCCTACCACATCCCGTCGGGAGTTAACCCTAGGATTAGTAGCAAAAAGTACGTGCTAACCAAAGAGTTTCAGAAATGAAGGGACCACTACTGCTTTAGTATTTAGGAGTTAACCAGAATTATCAACACGTAGTCCTTTCATTCCAAAAATCTTTGGTCTTCATCCTTCATTCTCTTTATCATGACTTTTATTACATTGGTTCAAAGTGGTTTTTGGATAAGGATTTACCCTAGTTCCGACCCCGGTTCCTTCGAACAAATCATCGATAAGAAAAGGTTCTGTGAACAGGGAATCATTCTTTAGTTGATTAAGTTCTTTTTATCAAATTCACTTTTGGAGATAAATATTTCTAAGACGGTATTTCCAGTATATACAAAATCATTAAACTACTCTTATCGAATCCTATGATTACTGAAAACCTTTTTTAATCTTGGGATAATTCCAAATCATTTCATTCTTTTTCACTTAGGAAAACATTCCCAAATTATTTCATTTAAATCTTAACAATGATTTCTTAATTCAAAACTCATAATTTTGATTGAGTTAAAACCATGTTATCTAGGATGTTAATTCAATACCAGTAAATAATAAATGAGCAGAGTCTATAGAAATCATTTAATTCTACCCTATATCAGTTCATGTATTCAACAAATACTATGGACGGAATAACGGCGAAATCACCCTTTCAATTCCATGAATAATACGATTTCCCTCTTTGGGCTTTGACATTAAGTATAAGAAGATCGCCTCTATAAAATAAAAGTTGGATTTAATTTAAGTTTGAAAATTTAATCTTTTATACTTAACTCGTTTCCGACATTTTGAGCTTATCTATCCCCGTCCAGGTAAGAGGCCTGGTAAGCCAAGGCACCGGTTGCTTCTGAACATCTCCTTATTTTAAGCACCTCATATTCAGATCTCACGAAAAGAAAAATCCAGTCCACTCGTCAGCTTTTAGAGCCAAGATTAAATCACTAAATTTGTAATAGCTTTCTTTAATTCGTTTATTTAAATTCCTTTCAAATAAACTATAAAACTTCCAAATCATTATTAAACACTTAATTATTCATTTTAAAACATATATAAAAGATTTGGAAAAGAATTGTTAATTTTAAAGCTATATTTCAAATTTTATGGAAAAGTGATGCAGAAAGTGCTTTTTTAAGCTATATTGATCAAAATGACTTTTTATCACTTGAGAATTCATTTTTAATACTCAAATCACTTTTAAAACATTTTAAAAGATTTGTAGATTTATTCCACAAATTTTAAACAATTTTAAAATATCATTTTAAAAAAAATCCAGTTTTGGACTTTGAAATACAAAACCGCGATTTTTCAAATAGCTTGTTTTACTCATATCTCAAAATCTATTCATCGAAATCATGATTTTCTTTGTTCGTTGGAAAACAATGGATATAATAGTTTCGAAAATTCTTGTCTCGAAGAATTCCGAGCTATATTCCAACTTTTACACTTGTTTGTCTTTTTCGCGTGGAATCGCAAACTTCCGTAACGCGACACGCCTATTTTTGACGAAATTCTCAATTCTCATTCAAACTTCACCAAAACACTTTCAAATGTTTATAAAACATTTCAAACTCATTTTAAAACCTTTTTGAAGTGGTTTAACATTCCATGCACACCATTTCATTCATTCAAGGAAAGTGATTTCCTTTGTGCTTATCAACGTGTATTTCCGCGACTTGCATATATTTTCAATATTCATATTTAAACAACCAAACTCGGTGATCAAAGCATAATAAAAATTCATTGCAAACATCATATCATCATCAAAATATAGTATAATAGTTTAGGAGTTCTCACCTTCATTTTCCCTTCGATCTAGTTTTAAAAAGGCCATAGCTCCGCTATCTTGAAATTAAACTTTACGGAATCGAGCTTCGTACCTTTAGATGTGCATGGCCAAGTTTGGAAGAAGTGGAAGGGCTCGACCATGGTGGATGTCCGTGGGTTAGAGGAGTGAAAAGGAGGAGTTTTGACTTGTTTTCGAAGTGGATTGACATTGCAAACTAGTGTATATATTTTGCTAATATTTTGCCATAACTTTTGCTCATTATTTAATTTAGAGGAGTAGGCCATTAAAGTGGAAGATAAAGCTTAGAAATATGCAGAAGAAGAATTATGAAAATGAAGAGAAGAGGGTACGGTATTTATAGGAAAAGAAGAGTATAAAAGAAGACACACACGCATCACCTTTTGCATCATCATTTCGAGGATTCTCCGACACATCTCCCCTTCCCATAGGCACGACAAAGCCTCCTCCCCATGTGATCATCACTTCCATCTTCTCATGTGTGCGTATGTTGAATTATATATGCTTAAAGAGTAAGAAATCATAAAATATATTATATATTTTATATTATAGTTTTATACTTACATATTTATGCATATATATATATATATATATATATATGTTTATGTGCATGTTTCATGTATGCACTTGTACATGTATGTGTATGTAACATATTCCTATAACGTTGCATGATTTCTACATGTAGTACCATTACAAAGCCCGCTTTCGATTTTTGGTCATATTTTCTCTTCTATATTAATATGCATATTTTTGTAAACAAATTTTGAAATAAATTTGATTATAATTACTAACTAATAAAAATGATCGTATTTGAATTATAAAACCATATAAATTAATATTAAAAAATATTTACAAAAATTGCCATTAACCGGTAAAGCATTATCGATTTTCATTATATTTTCAAATCAAATATAAATATTTATAAAACTATTATAAATGATTCCTTATCACTTTATAACTATTCAAAATGATTATCATCATTTAAAGTAATTATTTGGATAATTATTAAATCATTAAACCTCAATTTAAACTAAATAAATTAATTGTTTAAATACAATGTTATCTTACTTATATAAACTTCGAGGAAACTATTTATTCAAAATAAGATAAGTATTACTTATTATTACTTGAAATAGTATTATTTGAATTATCAACCTTCTGTTTGCATAAATTTAAAAATAACTATAATTTATCAAAGTGATAAATAGGCGGGTCGTTACAGACTCCTCCCTTAAAAGAATTTCATCCCCGAAATTGCCCAAAACAGAATCCAAAAGTTTTTTCTCAAAATATTAACTTTTGAAACTTAAACTATTACGATGTATATAGAACATCTATATGCAATATCTGATTTGATCTTCCATTCGAATTCACAATTTTACATCTAAGCTAGCATTGATCCCCCAATCCTTTGGTGCAGACTCTAACCAGGCTTTCTGATCAGAACTTTAGTCCTCTTTGCATAGAACTCAACTATGATAGAAAATTTAAGCATCTAACCATTAACTCTCACAAATGTATGTCTTCAAGAATCGAGCGGTAAATCCTTTTTCGGACCGGTGTAAACACCTCAAAGTTCCGTACTTGAATCTTAGATCAAATTATGCTACGAAATAATTCACATACCTCATATGAATTTAATAATCTTTCACCAACTTTAATGAAAAATCTGATAAAACTTCCGTCTTTTATTCATACTTTTATAAAATACTTCTTTATACATAACCATTTTACAGTTTATTTTCGAGTATTTCTACTTAAAGAAAACATTTCTTTTCAAAAGATAAATATCTTTTTATTTTACTAATACATTTCTAAACATATCTAGAAAACTTATTTTCAAAACAGTTCATTAAATTGATAGTTCACCATAAACTTCCTTTAGCTAATATCAGATGTGAAAACATTCTTTATTTAGTTAAAACTTCCTTTATATATATATATATATACATATATATATTTATATATATATATATGTTCTTTACTCATACCAGTTTTTAATACTCAAAAAGTATTTATATACTTATTCAAGTGTTATAAGTATATTTAACAAGTTTTTCTTACTTCAAAATATAATCAAAGTGACTAAATAAGTTATTACCAATATATTGTTATAATGATCTTCTCTTTTCTTTTATAATTTGAACACATAACATTTCTATATTTATATAAAAGATTCCGATATTTCTTGTTATCTCTAAAATTCCATTATTAAAGAATTAAATGTACTCATAAGATTTTTTTCAAAGTGTCATTCAATGATTTAAAAAAAAATGTTGCTAAAACATAATTTACTAAAAACCCAAAATCATTCATTAATAACTTTAAACATTAATTTTAAAGATCAAAGCATACCCATGCTTATATATTAAGATAATACACTTCAGTAAAAATTGACAACCATTAGTTTGTCAATTAACGATTCACATTATCCTTTTTCACTTTAGAAAATTATATTGATCGAGTAACTTAAAAATGATACCAAGGAACTGGGTACTACCAATAGTATTGCATATTTCCTTAACAAGAAGCGGAATACTTAAGAAAAGTGTTTACTATCTGAACACATCTCCTGCCATTTTTAGTTACTTTCGAGTCGCCTAAATCAATTAATCATAAGATTGTTTTTCATTTTAAAAATCCCTTTTTAGAAATAATACTATTATTATTCCTTTTCCAAAAATCATTTAAAATTCCATTCAAAAATACCGAAATTTAAATTCTCAAAAATTCTTTTGAAAGCATGTTTTATAAATCTAGTTCATAAAATAATTTATGCATATTCTTATGATTTATTTACCTTAAATAAATTCCTTTAATAAACATTATTATTTATCGAATAACTCATAGTCAAATTGTGAAACTAAATTCACAAGGTGTTCGTACTCGAACTTTTAAATTAAATAACTCATCAATCAATGATAATGACTAAGTATTATCTTCCTCGGTCAAATAACTATATTACTTGAAAAAAATTATTTTATACATAAGTAGTAGGTAATTGCTAGCGTATTCTTAGCTAGGGAGGTTTGGTCAATACTCAGAAAGTGTTTTGAGGTTCCTGTTTAAAGATAGCTTTTAAAATTCTTGGTATAAAATATTTATTTATCTAAAAAATTCTTTAGAAATTTTACCAAAATATTCTTTCCTTTTCAAACACACACACATATGTACATATATTTTTAGGTAAAATAATTTCATATAAAACCAAATTCTTTTGTATATTTTATTAACAAGCACGCTCATATATAATACTCTCAAACTCATTCTTGGGTGTTACTAACCGTATCTCTAATGAGATACTCATCCTAGGGAATTACCAACCTTATCTCTAATGAGTCTTTTACCCCTATCAAGCTTAGGTGGTCGCTCAACCTAAGCTCTAATACCATGATGTGACGACCCTTCTCTTTGACTCTTGAAAATCGACAATCACACATCCTCGGTAATCATGTGCCGTAAATCTAAGTGCTGGAGAGGTGGATTCTCAAGGGTAAGAAAGAAAAATAAAGACAGAAAAGAATCTCATATATGTTATTTCAATTAAAAATTAACAGCGGAAATAAAGATACATTTGTAAGAGTTAAATGCATGGATAGTTATAAATTTCTGTCCTTACAAATGTGGAATACTATAGTACAAGAGTGTGGTGGAAATAGACAAAAATATTCACTAAAATCTTCTAACTTCATGCTTCGAGCTCCCTTCAGTTTTCTTCTAAACTAAATCTGACTACTAGGCTGCCAGGGAAGATTATGGAACCTAGATTTTAAGGAAAAGGAAAATAAACTCCGAATAAATCATGGTACTAGTGTGAAAACTCAAAATGCGCGTTATGAAAATAAAAGGATATCTCATAAGACCATGCCGGACATAAACACGGAACGAGTTTTTCCCTTATGATAACCAAAACATTTTTACTAAAAATACTTGATATTATTTTTAATGACGTATCTTTGAAAACATTTGCGAGTAAACTTATTAATCTTAGCCAAAATTATTACCATTATTAAATACCAGCATACTAGGTTCTACAAACAAAATGGCAGGCACTTATTGGAGAATGGATTTTCATACAAATGATCAGGTGAAGGGACTGCCTTCTGGCAGTACATCTCTAGAGGAATATACTGAGGCCCAACTGATGGTCATCTACCAACAAAAGACCCAAAAGACCAGCCTACCTTTTTCTAAATAGTACTAAATATGTCTTCATCTTGGCCATAACCGACCTATCCGAGGGCCCTCACAACATACATCCACAACAATTTAAGTCCCGAATGTTATAGCTAGAATAAATATATCTAGAAGGGAATGATCATATCTTAATGGTTGCGAAGCACATAGCCTTGCTGCATCTACGCTGTGTCGGCCATTTCTGTGTGTGAGGCTTAAGGTAACGATTACCTTTTCACATAGCACATCATCTTCCTTTGAATGCCACACTGCCATTCCATGGTCACATAGCTGATTTCTACAAACATATAACTCCTGAGCTCATATTTCTTACGAAAGGTTGTAAAGCTAAGAGAAGTTGCCTTCTCCATCACCGAGCAGATAATACGTTCTTAGAGATCTCTTATGTAACTAGAAATGAAGCTTCAGACATTCACCCATACAAGTTCATTCTGAGACTGAACGACATCGAAGGCACTCTCCTACCACATCCTGTCGGGAATTAAGCCTAGGTGTAATAGCAAAAAGTCCTTACAACCCAAAGAGTTTCAAAAATGAAGGGACCATTGCTACTTTATTATTTGGGAGCAAACCAAAATTATCAACAAGCATTCCCTTCATCCCGAAGATCTTTGGTCTTCATTCTTCATTCTCTCTATCGGGTCTTTAATTTGTCAAATGCACACATTGGTTCGAAGTGGTTTCTGGATAGGGATTTACCCTAGATCTGACCTCGGTTCCTTCGAACAAATCATCGATTAGAAAAGGTTCTGTGAATACGGAATCATTCTTTAAATGATTAAGTTCTTTTATCAAAATCTCTTTTGGAGACATATATTTCTAAGATATTCTTTCTGTTATATATGGAATCGATAAATCTCTCTTATCAAATCCTTTGATTACTTAAAACCCTTTTTAATCTTGGAATTATTCCAAATCATTTCATATTTTTTCACTTAGGAAAACATTTCCAAGTTATTTCATTTAAATCTTAACAATAATTTCTTAATTCACAACTCATAATTTTGATTTTATTAAAACCATGTTATCTAGGATGTTAATGCAAAACCAGTAAATATTAAATGAACATAATATGTAGAAATCATCTAATTCTGCGCAATATCAATTCCCGTATTCAACAAATACTATGGGCAGAATAACGAAGAAATCACCTTTTTAAATTCCAAGAATAGTACGAGTTCCCTCTTCCGGCTTTAATACTAAGTATAAGAAGCTCATCTCTATAAAATCAAAGTTGTATTTAATTTAAATTTAGAAAATTTAATCTTTTATACTTAACTTGTTTCCGACATTTCGACCTTATCTATCCCTCGCCCAAGGAAGAGGCCAAGCAAGTCAGGGCACTGGTTGCTCTTGAACATCTCCATAGTTTAAGCACCTCACATTCGAATCTTACGATTAGAAAAATCCAGTCTACTCGTCGGCTTTTTCTACCAATATTAAATCACTAAATTTGTAATAGCTTTTCTTTAAATCGTTTATTTAAATTCCTTTCAAATAAACTATAAAACTACCAAATCTTTATTAAAACACTTAAGTATTCATTTAAAAACATTTATAAAAGATTTGGAAAAGAATTGTTAAGTTTACAGCTATATTTCAAATTTTATGGAAAAGTGCTGCAGAAAATGCTGGCGAAAGTGCTTTTTAAGCTATATTGGTCAAAACGACTTTTTATCACTTGAAAATTCATTTTTATTACTCAGAGCACTTTTAAAACATTTTAAAAGATTTATAAAATTTATTCCACACTTTTAAAAAAATTTAAATATCATTTCAAAGAAATCTAGTTTTGGATTCCGAACTGCAAAATCGCGATTTTTCAAAAAGCTTGTTTTACTCATGTCTCAAAATCTGCTCGTCGAAATCTCAATTTTCTTTCTTCGTTGGAAAAATATGGATATCATAGTGGAAAATTCTTATCTTGAAGAATTTCGAGCTATATTCTAACTTTTACACTTGTTTGACTTTTATGGTGCGAAATCGCGAACTATTGTTACGTGACCTTCCTATTTTGGAATAAATTTCCAATTCTCATTCCAACTTCACCTAAAAAAATTCAAATGTTAATAAAACATTTCAAACACATTTTAAAACCTTTTTAAAGGGATATTACATTCCATACATACCATTTCATTGATTCATGGAAAGTTATTTCCTTTGTGCTTATCGACGTGTATTTCAGTGACTTGCGTATATTTTCAATATTCATACTTAAACAACCAAACTTGGTGATCAAAGCATAATAAAAATCCATTGCAAATATCATATCATAACCAAAATATAGTATAATAGTTTAGGAGTTCTCACCTTTATTTTCCCTTCGAGCTAGTTTTAAAACGGCTATAGCTCAGCTATCTCGAAATTAAACTTTCTGAAATCGAGCTTTGGACCCTTATATTTTCACAGCCAAGCTTGGAAAGAAGTGAAAGGGCTCGGCCATGGTGGTGATGGTGGATGGCCATGAGTTAAAGCGGTGGAAAGGAGGTGTTTTGAATTGTTTTTTAAGTGGATTGACATTACAAACCAGTGTATATTTTTGCTAACATTTTTCCATAACTTTTGCTCATAATTTAATTTAGAGGAGGAGGCCACTAAAGTGAAAGAAAAAGCTTAGAAATATGAAGAAGAAGAAGAATGAAATTGAGGAGAAGAAGGTAGGGTATTTATAGGAAAAGAAGAGTGTATAAGAAGACATGCACACGTCACCTTTTGCATCATCATTTCAAGGCTTATCCAACACATCTCCCCCTCCCATAGGCATGGCAAAAGCCTCCCCCCATGTGCCTGTCACTTCCATCTTCTCATGTGTGCATATGTTGACTTATATACGCTTAAGGAGTAAGAAATCATAAGATATATTTTATATTATACATTTATACTTATATATATTGGTATATATATGTTTATGTGCATGTTTCTTGTATGCACTTGTACATATAAATGTGTAACATATTCTTACAACGTTGCACAATTTCTACAATTTATACCATTATAAATCCTGATTCCGATTTTCGATCATATTTTCCTTTTTGAATTAATATGCATATTTTTGTAACCAAATTTTGAAAGTAAGTTTTCTTATCATTACTTACTAATAAAAATGATCACATTTGAATTATAAAACCATAAAAATTAATATTAAAACTTATTTATGGAAATTGCCATTATACCGACAAAGCTATATTGATTTTTCCTTATATTTTCAAATCAAATATATATCTTTATAAAACTATTATAAATGATTCCTTATCACTTTATAACTATTCAAAATGAGTTATCATCATTTAAAATAATTATTTGGATAATTAAAATATTATTAAATCATTAAAACTCAATTTAGATTGGATAAATCAATTATTTAAATACAATGCTATCTTATTGATATAAATTTTAAGGAAACTATTCATTCAAAATAAAATTAGTATTACTTATTATTACTTGAAACAGTATTATTTTGAATTATGAACCCTTTTTTGCATAGATTTAAAAATAAATATAATTTATCAAAGTGATAAATTGGCAGATCGTTATACAACACCTCCACCTCGGGTTTAAACACAATTTTATCACTCTTAAGCCTTACCCTTAGGTACACCGTATAATAGAGGTAAATGAAGGAAGACTCTTATTCAAGCATAAGTCGAGGAGGAAAAAGAAGACAGTGACGAAATGTACGTGTCTGATACTCCACATTTTCAATAACCATCTTACATGGCATTTTAAGGCCTTTCAATTCACGAAGATGAGGAGTGCAACAACCAAATGCAATGGCCGAGTACATATGAGTAGGATCCATCCTCTTACTGTGAGTATTACGAGAATTATGGAGGCTTCCTATTCTCAAAATCAGTACAATTAGACTTTGTTTTCTTTTATTTTGAAACTCTTATGCTTGTTTATTTTCTTACATATAACTTTCTTTACAATCGCTTCTAAATTTTGCTTTGAACTTTCATATTCGATTTTCCATAATCTAAAGTGACGACATGCTATGACTATTTAATACCTCCGTATATTATATTGTTGCCATTGATTTTGATAACGACAAATCGGGAGAAATTTATGAATATAGATAGACGGAGACACATATATATAGGAGGAGACAAACACAAACAAATATAATAATACTTCCATTCTATAGTTAATATTTTGACCATATAGTTAATATTTCACTATGTAGTTGATATTTAATTGTATAATTGTCATCATCAAAATGGGGGAGATTGTTAGAACCTTCTATTTATGTTTCAAAGATAACAAATATGCAATCATATATATATACACACACACACACACACACACACACATACCTTATCAAGATTGCAGATATATGCTACGAGAAGACACCATGCTCAAAGATATTAGTACTCTAAGAGTAACGAAGATTTATTGACCATACTAAGGTTATTATACTATAAAAGAGTCCTAGAAAGAATATTATTAAGGTCTCCTTGAGTATATATGCATACATGAGCACAAACAATTTCATGTACATCAAATTTATGGTGAAAAACTATTTTTACACATCATAGATGTCTGTGATAAAACAACAAATGTCTGTGATAATTCTCGTGTTAAAATTTAAACAAGTCATAGACGTCTAAGGATTTTACCACAGATGTTTGTCATGTGCTAAAACTGTCAATTACCAGTTGACACTTCTGTTTTGAAACGAGTGGAAATCACCTTCAACCAAAGGTTGAAGCTATAAAAATGAATAGACTTTCTCAAATAGTAACAACTTTTCATCTACACCTTTTTAAAACTATAAATACCACTTTGATTGAGAAGTAGAAATCATCTAACTTGAATTAATCTATTCTTTACTCTCTTGTTTTCTAAACACTCTCTTGCATATACATTGTTCATATATGCTCAATCTCCTATAACCAAATCAGAATTTTGGTTAAATTAATTCCTATAACTCCAAGCATTCATATTGACATACTCAAAAGGAGATCATAGGAAGATTTGTATTATAAATCAAAAACGTGTTATTTGGAACATAAGATTGTTAGAGATACTTTTGTATTTGCCTATTCCTCTAGGCGAAGTGAGGGTAATTTGTTTAAAGGAAATACCGAAGGAGAGCTTCGAGGCTGGACGTAGATTGGAAGGTCTGAACCAGTATAAAGAGTCTGGTTTGCACACTTTTTATACTTTACTATTTATTGCCAATTATTGCATCAACTTAAACACTTGCGTATTATACACAAGTAAGATAATATACGATCCACAAGACTATCAACTTCACTCCCTCTCTTTTCCATGCAAATTACATCCCTTTCCTTAGCCACCATCCCATCTTGTCAAAAAAAACACAATCATGGTCCTTATATACTAAATGTTGAAGTAAGAATCTTATATAATATATATTTATATATTTTACAAATAAAATTTGTCTTATACATGCATATGTACATACTCAAGTGCACATGCATGTACATATACATTCCAACATGACTAAAGTGATTTATAAATGTATATATGTGTGTTCAAAAGTTTTATGGCATTTTTGATAACTTTTAATCGACAAATAATCGGAAATTTGGAAAACGACTTCCGGTCACATTTTCAATCCTTCTTGGAATTAATTAATTTTGTAGACAAAATGTTAAAACGATTTCACTATCATTTTTTTAATATTTAAAAGTGTTTTATTTTCATTATAATATCTATTATATGAATATATTAAATTAATTACATATTTGCAAATCAAAGTAGTGAAAGTCCAGGCCGTTACCAAAAACTATTTCACCATCTTTAGTTATTATTTAAAAGGAGTTTATCTGAGTTATAAAGTCCATTAAGTAGTTAATAAAATATATTTAAATATTCGTTATCGAGGTAATTAAATTCTAGGTCGTTACACTCTTCCCCCTCTTAAAAAAAACTTGTTCTGAAATTAGCAAACAAAAAGATAACCTATAACAACTCAAAATATCATATATTATATGTCATGAAATCCATACAAAGGACATACACTAAGCATCCATAACATAATAGTGCATATACTATACATACAACAATGGCTATCCCAACATTAATTCTGGATTGGCTTCCCTTATATGATCCACCATCTCCCAAGTACAATCTCGAGGATCCTCATTCCACTGGATCTTTACTAACTTCACCACCGTATTGCGCAACCTCTTCTCACCCTGATCTATGACATGAATTGGATGTCTAATCACCGTCAGGCTCGGTTCTATCTTGAAATCAACTTGAACCGACAATTCTACAATCAACTGACAATTCTACATTATGGACCCTTGACAACCTTTCTGGTAATTCAAGCTTATAGGAGAGCGGTCCAATCCTTTCAATAATCTTTAAAGGTCCAATATACCCGAGTGTTGACTTCCCAGCCCTTCCAAATCGAACAACTCTTTTGATTAGAGCAATCTTTACAAATACGGAGTCTTCGACTTCAAACTCCAAATCTCTTCTCCTTTTATCGACATAACTCTTTTGTCGATCATGGGCTTCCTTCATTCTTCTCTTTATCATTGCATTTTAGTAGCTTCCCGGATCATATATAGTCCAAGTACTAGCCGATCTCCAGTCTCAACCTAACATGCTGGTGGCCTGCATGGACGCCCATAGAGAGCTTCATAGGGTGTCAGGCCGATGCTTGCTAGAAAGCTATTACTGTAGGAGAATTCTAGTAAGTGGAGATGATCTTTCCACGATCCTCCAAAATCCATAATACATGCTCTTGAAAGATCTTTTAGAGTCTGGTTCACCCTTTTCATTTGTCCATCTGTTTGAGGGTGATATGCCATGCTCAAGCTTAGCATTGTTCCTTAAGCTACTTGCAACACCTCCGAAAACTGACTAGTGAAGATGGGATCTCAATCACTTACAATAGTCATTGGGACTTCGCGTAATTGAACAATCTCCCTTATATAAATTTCCAAAGAAGCTGTAGTTCTTGTCGGCTTTACTGGGATAAAATAAGCACTCTTCATTAGCCGATCCACGATAACACACATATCTTAATTTCCTTTTCTAGTTCTAGGTAAAACATCGATAAAATCCATTAATATCATCTCGCATTTCCAAATTGGGATTCCAAAGGTTGAAGTAATCAAGCCGTCTTCTGGATCGCCCTTTATCTGTTGATAGTTCAAACATCTGCTGACAAAGATTGGGACATCCCTCTTCATTTTGGGCCACCAAAATACTCATTTCATATCTCTATGCATCTTAGAAACACCCAGGTGGACACTTAATTTGGATCGATGACATTCCGATAAAACATTTTTATAAGGTCACCGACATTAAGGATGCAGATCCTTCAATTCATTGGTAATATGCCATGTTTATCTAACTCGACTTGAAGACCGGCCCCCTCAACATCTTGGATGATATTCCTTAAACGCTCGTCCTCCCTTTGCATACATCCTTTCTAAAAGAGTTGGTTTAACTTCCAAGAGTGTCAAAATTTCATTCCTACTAAGAGCGTCTACCACAACATTTTCTTTTCCTGGCATGTAGAGAATATCCAAGTCATAGGCTGCCAGGAATTCCACCATCGTTGTTGTCTTAGGTTCAGAACCTTCTGAGTGAAAAGGTACTTCAGGGACCTGTGAGTCATAAAGAGCTCGAACGTTTGACCTATTTAAAGAAGGAAATTACTAACCAGGATCCTCAAAGGCTAGAAATAAGCAAAGGAGGGAAAGAAGGATTCTTACCCACCAAGTAATGCCTCCACATCATTAATGCAAATACTACGGCTAACAGCTCCAAGTCATTTGTTGCATAATTATTCTCGTGAGGCTTTAGTTGTTTACTTGCATAGGCTATATCCTTTCCACATTGCCTCAACACTGCACTCAAACCAACTCTAGATGTGTCCATGTAAACAGTTAACCCTTCTCATCCATTAATAATAGCCAAAACAGGGGCACTATTCAATCTCTCTTTTAAATCGAGAGACGCACTCTCACACTTCGAAGTCCACATTTAGATTGGTTAGGTGAGAGGCGATTTTGGAGTAATCCTTTATGTACTTTCTATAATAACTGGCCATCCCCAAAAAGCTTCTCACTTTTTGGGAGTTTGGAGTCTTTTGAAATCCTGCACAGCAGCTACCTTAGCAGGATCAACTGAGATGCCATCACCCCATAAAATATGTCCTAGGTATCTCACTTCTAATGGCCAAAAGTGGAACTTAGAAAACTTAGCTTTAAGAATGTTTTTCCTTAACGTTTCCAACACCACTTCCAAATGGTGTTTGTGATCTTCCTCAGTCTTTGAGTAGACAAGAATGTCGTCGATGAAAACCAACACGAACTTATTCAATACATCCCTAAAAACTTGATTCATAAGATCAATGAAAAATGCAGGTGCATTGGTCAGCCCAAAAGGCATAACCAAACACTTATAGAATAAGCCTAGTCCTCTAAAAGAAATTGAGGGTATAATATCCTCCGCTACCATTAACTGATGGTAACCCATAACAAGGTCCATTTGGGAAAATACTCTTGCCCTGTGAAGTTGGTCAAACATATCATCAATTCGAGGTAACGGGTACTTATTTCAAATGGTCTGCTTATTTAGTTCCTTATATTCCATGCACAATCTTAATGAAATATCGGACTTAGCTACTGAAACAACTGCTGATCCCCAACTTAAACGGCTCGTCGTAATCAATCCGCTTGTCAAAAATCATCTCTTTGATTCTTTAACTCACGTTTCTCTCTCGGGGCCATTTTATATAGGGGTTGAATAACAGGTCTCGCACCCTGAACTAGATCGACACGAAATTCAATTTCCCAATGGGGAGGCAAACTACTAACCAGTTCAAAAATATCAGGGAAATCTTTAACGGCTTCTATCGATCGTAACTCTGCCTGGGATGATTCTAAGGCATACAAGAAACTAAAAAATAATTGGCTAGGCTCATCACTAGGCACCACCGCCAAAACTTCCTAGTTTGGTTACCAAACATATTTTTCTTCTAACACAATTCACAATGGCTCCATTCTCTACTAGAAAATCCTTACTAAGTAAATATCAAATCCTTAAATGTAAAGACCCGTTTTACCGTACCCTTTGAATCGACAATAAACCATACATGTCCAACTCAAATTGTACGAAAAAGCGGATCTTTAAGGGTGATAAAGAAAAGTAGACAGAGCAAAATCTCTTACGAATGGAATAACATATAATATTGAACAAATATTTTTACAGCGGAAAAATTTTAAATACATATATCAGAGTCTAACCTAAATTCAGCTTGGACAGTTATAAAACCTGCCCTTAAAAATGCTGACAAACATCAAACAAAATTCACTAAGTACAGCGGATAATAGAATATATCCATATGTCGATGAATATCTCCAGCTCTCCTCTAGAAACTCCAACCATCTTTGACTAAACCTGAAACTACTCGGATCAGACCAGAGTATTGAAAATACCCGGATCAGGCTTGATAAACCAGCATGAGAAAAACTCAATAATAAATGACAGTGTCATATATTAGCCTTTGAATAAAAATCCTTTGAAAAGAAAGAGTATCTCGTAAGACAAGTCCGCACATAAACATGGACATGTTTTTACCTTACGATAACTAAAACACTTTTATATCAAAACCTTTGATATTATTTCTAATGACATTCTTTGAAAACCTTTGCAAATAAACTAATTAATCTTAGCCGAAATTGTTACATTGATTAAATTGCAGCATAGTAGGCTCTACGAACAAAACCGTAGGTTCTTATTGGAGAATGGATTTCCATACAAATGACCAGGCGTAGGATCTACCTTCCGAAAGGGTACACCTCTAGATGGATGTCCCGAGGACCATCACAAAGGATCCTCTACCAACACAAGACCTTCCCACCTCTATAACTAGATGGTACCGAATATGACATCCTTCGGTCGTTACCGACCTTTATCGATGGCCCTCTAGCATACACCACATTAACTTACACCCTGACGTCATAGCGGGAAGAAATATATCTAGAAGAGGATGACCATATCCTAATTGAGAATGACCCACTTAGCCTTGCTGCATCTAATCATGTTTCGGTCCTTTTCGGTTTGATAAGGATTGAGGCAAACGATTACCTTTTCTTACAATACATATCACATCTTAGAATGCCACATTGCCATTTCCGTTTAACTACTAATTGCCTTCCATAAAAATACAACCCTTGAGCTCGTATGTCTCAAGGAAGGTGTTAAGCTAAGAGAAGTTGCCTTCTCTGCCACCACTGATGTACGTTTGTAAAAACCAATGTACAAAATCGTTCGAAATGCAATGTCAGACAAACGTCCATACAAGTTGTCCAGGAACAGGACAAACCGAAGGCGCTTTCCTCGGCCATTACTTGGCAAAAAGCCCTTGCAATCTGCAAAATCTCCATCACGAAGAGGCCACTGCTATAAATAACTCTATAATGGGGGCCAACCAGAGCATGTTCTTCAAGCAGTCTTCACGCTAGGAAGATCCACGGTCTTCAATCACCATCTTCAACATGCCTTCACGTTCGAACGTATACATTGGTTCGAAGTGGTTTTCAGATAGGAATTAACCAAATCCGACTCTGGTTCCTTCGAAATCCAATTATCAATAAAAGTGAATATGAGTATACAGGATTTATTAAGTCTCTTTTCACTTTAATTCTTTTCGGATGATTTCGAAATCTCTTTCTTTTAACTTAGGATAATTCTAAGTGATTCATTCTTTTGCTTCTGGAAAATATCTTAAATTTCCATACTTAATTCTTGATCAAATTCTTTAACTTTTAGGCGGGTCAAAAAAAATGTTATTTAAGACATCATTTATGATAAACCCTAAATCAATCTTAACAAACATTTTGAAGTAAATAGGATCATAGAAATTATTCATTTTGGAGATTGCTTAAATTTTGGATAATACCAATCTTCTTTTATTTTGGAAAAATTAACAGAATCTTTTTATTTAAGAGCATCCGGGCTTTCCTTTTGATCTGTTCCACCCCTCGCTTTAGAAAAGAAAACATAGGCCAGGTAAGTTCAGGGCACTGGTTGCTCCATCCCTAACCTTAGTTAAACACCTTGTTTTATCTTCCCAGGCCTCACAGGCGGGACAAATGTACAAGTCATTTCCGCATACTCAGATTTTTCGACTTATTTTGGAATTGCTTATAGATATTCCAAATAATCTTTCAAAACGCTTAATTATCTTTTATTAAAATATTCACAAATGATTTTGAGAAATGTCATTACATTTAAACTCATATTCCAAAAGTTATACGATTCACAGCATAAAAGTGGTGCGGAAAGTGCCGTATAAGCTTATTCGATTAAAACAACTTTTAAACATTCCATAATTAATATTTTCCAATCCAAATATCTTTTAAATCATTTAAATAGATTTATAAAATTTATTTCATATTTTTCCATAATTAAAAATATCCATTTAAACAAAATTTCTGTTACAGTCACTTAACTGCCATAGCGCGATTTTTCTGAAAAATTGATTTTGACTTATTTCAAAATCTACTTATCGAAACTTTGATTATCTTTCTTCGTTTAGAAGATATGGGTATAGTAGTCCGGAATTTTCTTATCTCGAAGAATTCCGAGCCATATTCCACTCTATACACTCATTTGAACTTTTTGACGCGAAATCACGAACTACCATTGCGCGATGCGTCTAGTTTTAACTTATTTTTCAATTTTTGAAATAATCTATTCAAATTGGATTTCAACACTTATAAAATCATTACAAATCATTTTAAATCAATAATTTCACTTTTTAAAGTATTTAAAATATATTTTCACTATTACCACATTGTAATATTATTATATTTCCATTATTTTAGTGTTAAATTTTAAATTGCAATTTCAATTCAATTTCAATTCTAACTTCAAATTAAACACATTTAAATCTTAGATTTAAATCTAATTTCAGTTTAAACTTTCATTCAACCTCAAACTAAACTTCACTTTTTCAAAATCGATTTCAATTTCACTATTCATCTTAATTTCAATTTCTAATTAACTATCATTTTCAAATCCGTTTCACTTCAAATTTCAAATTCTCTTTCATTTTAACTTTAATTTCACTTCTAAATGAAAAGAGACTTATTTTTCCACAATATCTCATATTACTAAAATTTGGTCTTTTTAACAAAGTGATTACTAAATTAATAGAAATTTGATGTCCAAATTATCATCACAACCATACAACAATCATATAACATTAACATATTCAATACGGTAAATGTCATAACATTACTACGGATTATCCAACATATCCAAACAATCAACCAAACATCCATATCACCAAATAGTGATTATCTAACATAACAATTAAGCGTGATAATCAATATAATTCAAAAGGCGGTGAGAATTTCTCACCTTCACATCCACTCCGTCAAACTTTAACGTAAGATTTCCGTCTCTCGCTATCGTACTATTTCCAACGTCTCGCCTTTTGCCGTTTTCTTTCCAAACGCTTGTGATTTCCTTTCCTTTTCTTTTCTCTTTCTTTTTTTTTCTTTTTTTTATATGGAGGAGGTGAGCTTTTTTTGGAAGGAGGAGAGAGTGTGGCCTTAGGGTACAGGCGTGTAGGAAGGGGTAGGAGTGTATAGGCTTGGGTTTTGGCAAGGAGGTGCTTGGGCTAGGGGGGTAGGAGCTCGGTTTTGGTGAGGTGGTGCTCGGCTTAGGCTTAAGGTGGCTCGTCCGTGGGTGTAGGGAAGGGTAGGCATGGGTTTTGGGTGAGGAGGAGGTGGATAGGTGGTAGTTTGGCTTGTGTAAGGTGATGTAAGGTGATGGTTTGGAGTATGGAGGTGATAACTTGAAGGTAGAAGGGAAATGGTGGAAGTAGAAAAGGTTTTTGAAAATTTTTATGAAATGAAAGTGTAGTGGAAATGAAGAGATGTATGGTTGTATTTATAAGTGAACATTTTTAGTGGTAAATGACATTAATACCCTCTTCGTTTTTGGATTTAAATTACTTTTATTTTATGTGAGAAAAGAGTGATTTGATATGTATTAATGGTGATGGTAAGAAATAGAATGATTACTTATCATTTCTTTCTTAGATTTTGTGTTTAAAGAGGGACTTTGCGTTGATTTGATTTGCATTAAATGCATGGATGTATGTGTCATTAATTCCTTAAATTAGCTTTCTTTTCACTTTTTCATTTGCTCCTTTTCTATGTATAAGCATAACATCTTATTAATGAGATGTGAAGTAGAGTAATGATGTTGTTTTATAAAAGCTTTAATAATTTTTAAATTTGTCAAATCATACTTTTTACTTTTTATACATTTACGTAAATATTTTCAAAAGTAAACTCTTTTTGTTTTTAGTGCTAAATGTAGAATGTTTATATAGTTTATAAACTTGTATTTATAAGTTAGAAAATCTATCAAGTTGCAACAACTTGTCGACAACTTGTTTTGGTTGAAAACGGTGTTTTTGACGACAAAGTTTACTGTCAAAATTTGACGCATATACTGAAGTAAATCAAACTTTAAAACAAACTTTTTACTTATTTAAATAAATTAAAACATGGCTCTTTATATTTTAAAAACATATTCAATTAGTATCAAAATCTCTAATTTTACAATGTATGTAAAACTGTCAAAATGCGATAAATTTTGGTTAAAACGATTATTAACAAACTTTTAAATCTTTTAACATACTTTTATTATATTTATTAGATGTTTTAAATAAGATTTACCTATTTAAATATATATTTAAATTCATTTATTTAAGCCTTTATTTATTTTTACTTTTGTCGATTTGTTCAAAAATCCAAATTTATACTTTTTAATTTGTTAACTATAAGAATAGATAATTATTTATTATATATAACATATTATTTAAGATTTAAGCTCCTTTTTAAATTTAAATCGAATAAAATTTCTCATTTTCAAAGTAGTGAAATTACGGATCGTTACATTCTCCCCTACTTAAAAGCATTTCGTCCTCAAAATGAAATCAAAGATACAGAACTATAAAAGTCAAAAATATATGTCAAAGGAAATACTATCACTAAATACCGATCATAAAGTACAATCATTCATCCTGGTCCTAACCTGAGTGCGTACTACACACTTGAGGTAGGTCAACTATCTATATTAGTCAACCCAAAATATCATACAAAAAAGACTACATCCCATATCTTAGCGCATACTACGTGCTTAAGATAATCACAACTGCTATAATACAACAACCCCAAAATATCCCAAAGTGAAACACTAATCATCGGATGAACCCTCTGATGGTGCTTCTAAGTCTATCTCTTCTGGTCCTCATCTTCCTCAACCGGCTCCTCCTCATCTATCTCTAGAACTATGTCCCACCCTAACGGCTGCCGTTGATGACCTCCTGGGAACCATGGCTCATGCTGCTCTATCTCAATATCCTCTAAACCAATATCATCAGCTACCATCGGAATGGGAGATCCTATCTACTGAATGGGCATATCCTTATCCCAAATAATCTACTCATCATCTTCTGAATCATCTTCCTCGTAAAACCTCGCATCGTAAGTCCCTGAAACTTCTGCCTCTAAATCCATGGGCTCCTCCATAGGTTCCTCTTCCTCCGGTTCCTCATCGTCACTCAAGGGGTCTAACATCCAGTCATTCGCCTCATCCTCTACCTCGTCATCTGCCTCCGCTCCTGCATCGATCTCTATGTCTACGGGCAACACATCCTCAATATTTGGAACAACTATCAACTCCTCATCGTCGGAGATATCTATCGGGGGGTCAAATGATCCCGGTACTATACCCACGGGTCCTCCTACTGGTATATCTTCCTCATCACTCGTGATCGGCGTATCAACAACTTCCAAGTCTCCGTATTTAGCTAAGGCTTCCCTAAATCTTTGCCTAAGTGCTAGTCTTTCGGCCTTGGTTGGTTTCTACAATTTTATATATGAGAACTCAAAATTAGTTATCATTTTCTATCAAAGATTCCATTTTTAGCTTATTTTTATTTTATTAAGTGCTTCTTACTTAATTATTATCATCATCATTTTTTTTCTCTAATGGGTTCTAGCAGAATTTGGACATTGACAAAATAGCAAAATGATAACTTATATATTGATTCCAAAATACATTCATACTAAGTGACTTCTAAGAAGTACACTCAAAAAGTTTTACAAAAAGTCCTACCGTTAAAAAAACTTAGATAAGGCTTACTTATACATGCTTAACTAACTTAAACTTCCACTATCCCTTTTTCTGTAGCAGTTGGTGGATGAGTAAGGGTAACAAAAGGCCTCAGCTGTTCTACCGCCTTGAGCATTGGACAGTCTCTGGCGATATGTCCTAAAATGTGGCAGTAATAACAACTCTTGGGGACAGTTTTCTTAAAGGTCTTGACGTTTGCTCCTAATTTACATTCTTTGACTATATGTCCTAATTCTTTGCACCGATAACAATACTTTTCCTTCCCTTTTGGGGATTTTGGTTTCTTCTTTGTTCTAGGGAAATCATGTAGAAAATGTCCTAGCTTCTTACACTTAAAGCAGTGTATATCTTTTCGAATAGGTTTTTCTTCCTTTTGTTTCCTTATTTTCTTGGATGGTGCTTCAGTAGTCGGCTGTAGAATAGCATCTTCGAATTTTAGGGTATTGCTTATCATTTCCCTAAACGATCCATGGATGAAGCTTACCATGTTGCACTGGAGCTCATCACATTTGCTTAAACAGTTCTTAACTTCTATAATCTTTTCTGATCCCGAGAACTTCCTTTGTCTTAAGAACTCGAACTTCCAACAAAGTGAAGCGAAGTTCAGTGGGTTTGGTCTTTCCTGAAAAGAATATTATTTCTTTACACATTATCATCAAATACCTTATAGTCAAATTTAATTCACGAGGTATTTGTCTTAGTTACCCATTTTATACTTATCAAATCATTTATCATTTCTTAAGGCTGAATATCTAAGGGTATGAAAGTTCTATAGTTTTCAACAATTGATTTTTTTATAGGAATATCTTATATTCAAATTGTGTATTCTAATCACAAGATATTCATAATTTAGTTTTACTAAGCAAAAATCACAATCAATCCTTAATTTATAACCCAAAAGGTAATGATGTCCCCTTTAATATTTATAATATAAACCCAAGGTAAAATTATTTAATTTACCAATTTATTTAAAACAAAATCACCTTTATAAAATTAACAAATATGCGCTCATATGTATAATATTCTCATAACTCATTCTAGGGTGTTGCTAGCCCTATCTCTAATGAGTTACTCATCCTAGGATATTACTAATCCTTTCTCTGATGAGACTTTTACACATAACAGAGCTAAGGTTCTCGCTTAACCTTCAGCTTTGATACCAAATGTAAAGACCCGTTTTCCCATACCCTTTGAATCGACAATAAACCATACATGTCCAACTCAAATTGTACAAAAAGACGGATCTTTAAGGGTAATAAAGAAAAGTAGACAGAACAGAATCTCTTACGAATGGAATAACATATAATATTGAACAAATATTTTTACAGCGGAAAACTTTTAAATACATATATCAAAGTCTAACCTAAATTCAACTTGGACAGTTATAAAACATGCCCTTACAAATGCTGACAAATATCAAACAAAATTCAATAAGTACAACGGATAATAGAATATGTCCATATGTCAATGAATATCTCCAGCTCTCCTCTGGAAACTCCAACCATCTTCGACTAAACCTGAACCTGCTCAGATCTGACCCGAGTATTGAAAATACCCGGATCAGGCTTGATAAACCAGCGTGAGAAAAACTCAATAATAAATGATAGTGTCATACATTAGCCTTTGAATAAAAATCCTTTGAAAAGAAAGAGTATCTCATAAGACAAGTGCGCACATAAACACGGACATGTTTTTACCTTACGATAACTAAAACACTTTTATATCAAAACTTTTGATATTATTTCTAATGACATTCTTTGAAAATCTTTTCAAATAAAGTTATTAATCTTAGCTGAAATTGTTACATTGATTAAATTCCAGCATACTAGGCTCTACAAACAAAACCGAAGGTTCTTATTGAAGAATGGATTTCCATACAAATGACCAGGCGCAGGATCTACCTTCCGAAAGGGGTACACCTCTAGATGGATGTCCCGAGGACCATCACTAAGGATCCTCTACCAACACAAGACTGGCCCACCTCTATAACTAGATGGTACTGAATATGACATACTTCGGTTGTTACCGACCTTTATCGAGGGCCCTCTAGCATACACCACATTAATTTACACCCCAACGTCATGGCGGGAAGAAATATATCTAGAAGAGGATGACCATATCCTAATTGGGAGTGACCCACTTAGCCTTAATGCATCTATTCCTGTTTCAGTCATTTCCGGTTTGATGAGGCTTGTGGCAAACGATAACCTTTTCTCAAACCACATATCACATCTTTGAATGCCACGTTGCCATTTCCGTTTAACTACTAATTGCCTTCCACAAAAATACAACCCTTGAGCTCGTATGTCTCAAGGAGGGTGTTAAGCCAAGAGAAGTTGCCTTCTCCGCCACCACTGATGTACTTTTGTAAAAACCAATGTACGTAATCGTTAGAAATGCAGCGTCAGACAAACGTCCATACAAGTTATCCAGAAACAGGACAAACCGAAGGCGCTTTTCTCGGCCATTACTAGGCAAGAAGCCCTTGCAATCCGCAAAATCTCCATCACGAAGAGACCAATGCTATAAATAACTCTATAATGGGGGCCAACCAGAGCATGTTCAACAAGCAGTCTTCATGCTAGGAAGATCCACGGTCTTCAACCACCATCTTCAACATGTCTTCACGTTCGAACATATACATTGGTTCGAAGTGGTTTTTCGATAGGAATTAACCAAATCTGACTCTGGTTCCTTCGAAATCCAATTATAGATAAAAGTGAATATGAGTATACATGATTTATTAAGTCTCTTTTCACTTTAATTCTTTTCGGATGATTTCGAAATCTCTTTCTTTTAACTTAGGATAATTCTAAGTGATTCATTCTTTTGCTTTTGGAAAATATCTCAAATTTCCCTACTTAATTCTTGATCAAATTCTTTAACTTTTAGGCGGGTCAAAAACAATGTTATTTAAGACATCGTTTATGATAAACCCTAAATCAATCTTAACAAACATTATGAAGTAAATAAGATCATAGAAATCATACATTTTGGAGATTGCTTAAATTTTGGATAATACCAATCTTCTTTTATTTTGGAAGAATTAACAGAATCTTTTTATTTAAGAGCATCCAGGCTTTCCTTTCGATCTGTTCCACCCCTCGCCTAAGAAAAGAAAACATAGGCTGGGTAAGTTCAGGGCACTGGTTGCTCCATCCCTAACCTTGGTTAAACATCTTGTTTTATCTTTCCGGATCTCATAAGCGGGACAAATGTACTAGTCGTTTCCGCATACTCAGATTTTTCAACTTATTTTGGAATTGCTTATAAATATTCCAAATTATCTTACAAAACGCTTAATTATCCTTTTTTAAAATATTCACAATTGATTCTGGAAAATATCATTACATTTAAACTCATATTCCAAAAGTTATACAATTCACTACATAAAAGTGCTACGGAAAGTACCATATAAGCTTATTTGATTACAACAACTTTTAAACATTCGATAATTCATATTTTCCAATCCAAATCTCTTTTAAATCATTTAAATAGATTTATCAAATTTATTTCATATTTTTTCATAATTAAAAACATCCATTTAAACAAAATTTCTGTTATGGTCACTTAACTGCACTAGCGCGATTTTTTTGGAAACTTGATTTGGACTTATTTCAAAATCTACCAATCATAACTTTAATTATCTTTCTTCGTTTAGAAGATATGGGTATAGTAGTCCGGATTTTCTTATCTCGAAGAATTCCGAGCCATATTCCACTCTATACACTCATTTGAACTTTTCGACGCGAAATCGCGAACTACCGTCGCTCGACGCGTCTAGTTTTAACTTATTTTTCAATTTTTGAAATAATCTATTCAAATTGGATTTCAACACTTATAAAATCATTACAAATCATTTTAAATCAATAATTTCACTTTTTAAAGTATTTAAAATATATTTTCACTATTACCACATTATAATATTATAATATTCTCATTATTTTAATATTAAATTTTAAATTCTAATTTCAATTCAATTTCAATTCTAACTTCAAATTAAACACCTTTATAACTTAGATTTAAATCTAATTTCAATTTAAACTTTCATTCAACCTTAAACTAAACTCCACTTTTTCAAAATCGATTTCACTATTCATCTTAATTTCAATTTCTAATTAACTATCCTTTTCAAATCCGTTTCACTTCAAATTTCAAATTCTCTTTCGTTTTAATTTTAATTTCACTTCTAAATGAAAAGAGACTTATTTTTCCACAATATCTCATATTACTAAAATATGGTCTTTTTAAACAAAGGGATTACTAAATTAATAGAAATTTGATGTCCAAATTATCATCACAACCATACAACAATCATATAACATTAACATATTCAATACGGTAAATGTCATAACATTACTACGGATTATCCAACATATCCAAACAATCAACCAAACATCCATATCACCAAATAATGATTATCTAACATAACAATTAAGCATAATAATCAATATAATTCAAAAAGTCGTGAGAATTTCTCACCTTCATATCCACACCATCAAACTTTAACGTAAGATTTCTGTCTCTTGCTATATTGCTATTTCCAACGTCTCGCCTTTTGCCATTTTCTTTCCGAACGCTTTTGATTTCCTTTTTTTTCTTTTTTTATATGGAGGACGTGAGCTTTTTTTGGAAGGAGGAGAGAGTGTGGCCTTGGCGTATAGGAGTGTAGGAAGGGGTAGGAGTGTATAGGCTTGGATTTTGGCGAGGTGGTGCTCGGCCTAGGGGATAGGTGCTCGGGTTTGGTGAGGTGGTGCTCGGCTTAGGCTTAGGGTGGCTCGGTCGTGGGTGTAGGGAAGGGTAGGCGTGGGTTTTGGGTGAGAAGGAGGTGGATAGGTGGTAGTTGGCTTGTGTAAGGTGATGTAAGGTGATGGTTTGAAGTATGGAGGTGATAACTTGAAGTTAGAAGGGAAATGGTGGAAGTAGGGAAGGTTTTGGAAATTTTTATGAAATGAAAGTGTAGTGGTAATGAAAAGATGTGTGGTTGTATTTATAAGTGAACATCTTTAGTGGTAAATGACATTAATACCCTCTTCATTTTTGGATTTAAATATTCTTTTATTTTATGTGAAAAAGAGTGATTTGATATGTATTAATGGTGAAGGTAAGAAATAGAAATGATTACTTATCATTTCTTTCTTAGATTCTGTGTTTAAAGAGGAGACTTTGCATTGATTTGATTTGCATTAAATGCATGGATGTATGTGTCATTAATTCCTTAAATTAGCTTTCTTTTCACTTTTCCATTTGCTCCTTTTCTACGTATAAGCATAACATCTTATTAATGAGATGTGAAGTAGAGTAATGATGTTGTTTTATAAAAGCTTTAATAATTTTTAAATTTGTCAATCATACTTTTTACTATTTACATTTATGTAAATATTTTCAAAAGTAAAATCCTTTTGTTTTTAGTGCTAAATGTAGAATGTTTATATAGTTTTTAAACTTGTATTTATAAGTTAGAAAATGTATCAAGTTGCAACAACTTGTCGACAACTTGTTTTGGTTGTTTTTGTAAAACGATTATTAACAAACTTTTAAATCTTTTAACATACTTTTATTATGTTTATTAGATGTTTTAAATAAGATTTACCTATTTAAATAGATATTTAAATTCATTTATTTAAGCCTTTATTTATTTTTAACTTTTGTCGATATGTTCAAAAATCCAAATTTTACTTTAATTTATTATCTATAAGAATAGGTAATTATTTATTATATATAACATAATATTTAAGATTTAAACTCCTTTTTAAATTTAAATCGAACAAAATTTCTCATTTTCGAAGTAGCGAAATTATAGGTCGTTACATTAAATCTAGAACAAATAAGTTGCATGAAAAGTAGTGGGTAAGGTATGAAGCTCGCACATCTTTACAAACCTTACATAGTTTAGTTAAGCCTCCTATGGGGTTTGACACACAGAGAGGGTTTTCTACAATTTTAGGGAAAGTTTAAATTTTCTAGCTAAATCAAGAGAAATAAAACTATAAGAAGCCCCGGTATCAAACAAAACTCTAACAAAAACTCCATTAATGATCAAAGTACCTACCAAGACTCCATTTCCTTTCACAGGTCTCTAAGTTGAGGGTCCATCCTTGATTGCATAAACTTTAGCTTGTTGTCCTTTCTTTAACAGTGGGCAGTCTTTACCATGTGCCCCGGCTGTTGAAAATTATAACGAAGCATCTTCTGAACCATTGGAGAGATAGGTCCTGCCTATGACAAACTTTAGAAGTATGACCCTTCTATTTGCAGTTAAAACATTCAATTTCTTTGAAACGATTTCCTTAATCTCATCCTGCAGGTTTTCCATTTTGTTGCTTCTTCTTCCAGTTTGGATTAAACTTCCTTTTATGTTGGTTAATTTTTCCTCCACTGGTTCCTGGTGCTACTGCCTTTTTCTTTAAAAGCACTTCATACCTTAAGGCCATATCAACTAAATCCACAAACGATTCCTTCACATGAGCCGTCATGTTTTCATGGAACTCATCTCTCATACCCAATACGAACATCTCACTTTCTTTAATGGTGTATCAATAAGTCCAGGTCTAAAACAAGATAATTCATTAAACGTCAACTCATATTCAGCTACCGATATGTCTTTCTACTTGTGATCCATGAAACTTCTATATAATCGAGTTCTTCCCGCAGCTGGCATGAATTGGTTTCTTCGAATACTTCTTTGAATCTAGCCCATGAGAAATCATTTTCTGGAACATTTGCGGTGACAAAATCCCACCATGCAACTGCACCCTCTTGCAATTTCCATCCAGCCAAGAACCGTTTCTGATCATCAAAAATGTCCAAACCTTTGATAATCTTCTCATATGACAGTAGCCAAGCTTGTACTTCGATGATGGATTCGATACCCCTTAAAGTTTTTCCACTTAGGTTTGTGTAGTCCTTGCATAGAGTTGTTAAGTTTACTCGAGGCTACACTAGAGCTACTTCCTCATTAGTTATTCCACCCCTTCTAACATTCGAGGTTCTTCCATTTGTGGTTGTTGTGTTACTGTTTTCTTGTCCCCTTCTCGTATTCATTCTTACTACCTGAATGAAGTAAGATAGCTTTAGAATACATAGACAGGATTATCTCAGGAAAAGATCATATAGCCAAACATATAAATGTTGATCAAAACCACATGGGAATGCACTCTCAAAGACAGAACTCATCCTAGGGTACTACTAACCCAATCTCTAATGAGTTGACTTCCAAGCAAAGCATAGGTGTTTGCTCAACCTAATCTCTAATACCAAGTGTGACGATATGCCTTTCTTACATCCAAAGATAATGCTTAATACATCTTCGGTATTCATGTGTCGATCATCCAAGTGTCTAAAAGACAGATTGCGAGGTTAAGAAAATAAAAGAAATCGGAAAAAAATACAAATTTTCCTCACAAACGACAGTGTTACATATACATCATCATAGAATGTTACATCAAAGTTACAACAAGTACTATTCCCAACAAGGATGGCTATATCAGCCTACCAAAATTACTAATGCATAATGTACAGTCATAATGGAAATAAACATAACTACAGGATGCAGTGACTACTCCTGCTCCATACTGCTTCCCAAAATGCTTCAAAGAAACCTGACTATTTGGCCACTCATAAAATTTTTGAGTACCCAAGAGTTCAAGGGAAAAAATAAAACTCCAAGTCAAACATGGGTCTGGTGTGAGTAATGCATAAGTTTAACTTCATAAAAACCTTCAAATAATGGTATCTCGTACGACCACACCTCACATAAACACGAATGGGTTTTTACCTTACGATAACCAAAACATTTCTATATAAAATCCTCTAATATTATCATAATGTCTAGGTTTAAAATAATTACGAAATCATAGCCGAAATTGTTACATTATTAAATTCTAGCATAATAGGTATACAATCAAGTCCGAAGGCTTGTATTGGAAAATGGATTCCAACAGTGGCAAGATAAGCGACTGCCTTCCATATAGCACACCTCTAGGTAAAATGTACCTGGCGTCAGACCCTGAACATGGCCTACCTCTAAACGTGGATAGTATCGAACATGATCACCGCTAGTTGAGATCAACAAACATAGAGGTATCCCGAAGCATACATAAACCATAAACATCGCTCTAGATTTGGCGATGATTATACCCTAATAGGCACGACCTGTATAGCTCTGCTGCATCTACCCTGTTTTAGCCACCTTCGGGTTGTAAAGTTTGAGGCTATGTATTTACCTTTCTTCTAGCGGACCATCTTGAAATGCTAACAATTCCATCTAGGCATCCAATGCAATGATAGCATTCATCCATACATGTTGTTCCGGGATCGAACAAACTTTCAACATTCACTATCTTCCATTATGGAATCACTCTAAGGAAGAATAGTATAGCTCCATAACATACTTCATAATAATGCATCACGAATGTTATTAGTTTGGAGTGGTTTGGATAAATTATACTTTCCCGAAATCGGTATCTCCAAACTAAGCGATAATTCCCAACTAACTTAAGTTTGGTTCTTTTGGAAGTATGAAATAAGTAATCGAGTCCTCACTTGGGAACTCTAATATACATAACATACTTCCTGAGTTAAAACAGGTTAAGTTATAAATGGGGAACAACTCCATATCTGGCTGTAAAGATTTACATATGGAATTATCTTTTCTATCCTCAAGTTATCATGGTTCGCTTATCAAAATTAACTCCCTTGGATTCATCACGTCTGTGAAGTGCGGTCTTTATGATAAGCACAAGTTGACTTACTATGTATAAAACGTGTTAACGTATTACTATAACTACTTTAATTTATTTGTCTACTTAATGACATGGACAAGAGATCATTAGTTTAAAAACAATTCACTGAGAGAAGAAGGTTAATTTAAAATAAAGAACTGTTGGAGTTTAAAATAATTTAAAGTAATAAATAAATCGTCATTAAATCATAATTAAAGCTTAATTTATCCTTAGTTGATTATACTTAAATCAAAATTTAAAAACTTCATTTACTTAGTTAAGTCTTAATTAATTACTAATAATTACCCTTATCAAATAAAAAATTAATTAAATAATTAAAACCTATTCGAATAATAATTAAATCCTAATTATTTAAAAATAGACTTTATTTAATAAACATTTATTATAAATTAAACCTTAATTACTTAATTATTAAGTAAATAAATAATTCTTAATTAAATAATAATTAATTAAATAATTAAATACTAATCAAATAATTAATTTAAAAATAATTAACTTGATTAAACAAAATTAATTAAAATAATTACCCTTAAACTTAATTAACTATTAATTAAAGCTTCTTAATTAATTATAAATGATTAACTTAATAAATTTTAATCCCTGATCATTTAACTTAATTAATTAATAATTATTTTAATAAATGAATTAATTATTTAACTCATAAATTAAAAGCTAATTGATTTTTATAATATCTAGTTAAGTTTGAAATAGCTTTCAATACAATTTTAAAATAAAACTTAAAAACTTGAAAATCGTATATTTCCAAACTATATCCATAGCGATTATCACTATGGATGCCGTAACTTAGAATTACATTTCTAAGTTACCATCTAAAACTTAAACTTCAACTCTTGTTTATCTTTAAAAGGAAACATAAAGGAAGAAAGTTTAAAACTTTAACTAATTTATAATTAAAAATAAACAAAACATTTACTAAGCTAAATAAGTAAACGATTTAGTTTTCAAAGAGGATCTCAAGTCCGTTTCAACATGTTCCACTCTAACTTCCAAACAATTCATGAAATATCCATGCTTATAAAGAATTAGCATACCATTCCATACATAAAAAAACCATACAATATATAACAAACATCACATCTTTCTATTACATGCATCACTTAAATAATCATTTCAAGTCTAAAACTCAAACACAAGCTGTCACATACACATACACCCAAACCACGCCATAATCCAAACGTTGAACAACATGTACACAACTATATAATCACCATATATATAAGCAAACATCTTTTCCAAAGAGGTTTAAAGTTTACTCACCTAGTTTAAACAAAATCATTTCAAATTTTTGCCAAAAGACTTAGGATTTCTGAATCCTATGGAAAGACTTGAACTTTGTTGGAAATAAGCTTGGCTTATGCTCAATATGGTTCGACCATAGACATGTAGGGGCATGGCCTTGGCTATTTAAGCTGAAGATCAACTTGATTTTGAAAGAGAAAGTGAAGTGATGATTGTAGAAGTCATTAACAAGCTTTTATAGAAATTTCATATAGAAAACTAAGTTTTTTTATAACATTGGAATATTTTTAGTAGCGATGAAAGATTGTTTACAAGTTTATGAAGTTTAGAAATGAAGATAAGAATGATTAAAATGAATATAGACTAGGAAAAATTTCTTTTATAATATGTTAACAAGTGAGTTTACCAAAATGCCCTTAGTACTATACCCCTCTCTCTTCTTTTTCCACCTCACCCCCTCTCTTTTCCATGCAAATTCCACCCATTTCCTTAGCCACCATACCATACGTACATACTCAAGTGTACATGCATGCACATATACATTCCAACGTGGCTAAAAGTAATTTATAAATGTAAGTATGTGTGTTCAAAAATGTTATGACATTTTCGATAACTTTTAATCGACGAACAATCGGAAATTTGGAAACGACTTCCGGTCACATTTTCAATCTTTCTTAAAACTAATTAGTTGTAAAAAAATTTAAAAATGATTTATCTATCATGTGTTATTATTTAAAAGAATTCTATTTTCATTATAATATCTGTTATTTGAATATTTAAAATTAATCAAATATTCACAAGTCAAAGCAGTGAAATTTCAGGCCGTTACCAAAAACTATTTCACCATCTTTAGTTATTATTTAAAAGGAGTTTATTTGAGTTAAAAAATTCGTTAATTAGTTAATAAAAATATATTTAAATATTCATTTTTAAGGTAACTAAATTTTGGATCATTATAGCAACGCTAGGATACACCTTCAAAAAAGTGCATCTAGGTGTTGTTCGTAAAAATAAAATCCCTATCTATGGTCTCTCTCCAACTGTGCTTGCAAAGGAAATACTAGCAGTTGCCCATATGTGGAGATGATACTAATGGAAAATGTCTCAAAGATAGATAGCCAGCATGTCGTACATTTTCATCGGTCCAAAAGTGAGAACCATAATAAGGATGCCACATAATATTCTCTCTTGTAGTCCGTAACTCAATCTGATTTTTGGCCAAAATAGATATATGACAAGCATCGTCTCCTTGCACCATCTGCGGTTCTCACGAGCCCAAGCTTTCACTTGAGGGAAGAATAGAGGTAGCATGGAGACTAACATCACGTACGTCAAACTGTGAAAGTACTCATAGTACCATACTGCAAAATCTCTCAAAATCCTGTAATCGACATGGATCTAGCCCTAGTAATACACTGATGATCCAAAGACCGATACAAATAGACTAATATGGAGACCCCAATTGTATCTAGTCAGAGTTACAAATGACAACTTCGTAATAGTATCCACTTCCCCAATAGGTAACGTGTTCGATTGATTTCAAAAGACAATGTTTTCCATCATGAAAAAAATAAAAAGATGAGCAATCTCTATATTATTTTCTTTGTTGTAATCATTTACTACTTCAACAATTCCTCATCCAATGTAACTACTTTTAACCCTTAGCCTAGACGATAGTCCGTCTTGTAAGTCAAGATCGGTATTATCCTGGTTAAATTACCAAAGTGTTGGTATTGCATGTCATATGGTAAGCTCTCCCCCGTCCACGCGTAAAGCCTATACCGTTAATTATAAAAATGTAAAGGGGTCAAACCTAACTCCCCAAAACTGAAGTGTAATATATGAGTAGTCTTCCACAAACAAGCGGCTAAAGCACCACATAACTGAACATCCAAATTTAAAAGATTTCTGATACCTATTAAAGTAATTTATGGTTATTGCATATATTAAAAAACTATAAACAAATACGGAGTAATTAAGGAAATACAAATACGGAGTAATTAAGGAAATACGTACTCAAGAACTCTCCAAATCCTATATCGCAAAGAAAATTATCAATAATATCAGCGGCGTCAATTGATCAAATAATTCTACAAAGCCAGATGACACTAGACCAAGAAACATGGGTGCGATCAGTACGAGCCTAATTTTAAATTGTTGTCATATTAAATTGTCGTGTAAACTTTTCTAGAACTATAAGTAAAATTTTAATGCAAATATCTTACAGAATCTTCGACGCGCATGATTACATATACATCATTGTTAGGAAGAACACGAAAATTCATCAAAACTTTATCAGCTTGTAAATTTTGATTGATATGGGGACCAAAACCACATCTCGTGTATATCTGACCAAGCGTCTTCTCCTAGTTACGGTGATTCCATCCAATCGACGAGATCGCCGACCACATGTACTAGTTATTGGAACATTGATGTCTTATTCAACAGGGGCATTTTCTTCGTTGCTTGGAATATGCCTACTAGCAGAACTACATCGAATACGGTTTAATGCTCTTCGCATATTTATTTTTTCGGAATTTTTTTCCTTCCTTTTTTTTTTATTTTCTTTTTATGCTATCTGAAATGGAAGATTAGGGAAGGGAGAGTGTGGGACGGTGTAGAATACAATAGCGGGCCTTTAAATAGTCGATGGTTGTATGTTTTCCTTGGTCGGCTTTTATAAAGCCGGCTAAGGGGATGTATATGATGCCACCAACCGAGTACGCAGATTGCTATCGAACAACAGGGATTTGAAGTCCAAGTGTTTGGCTTTTGCCGGCTTTTAACAAGCCATTTAAGCGTGAATTTTTTGGGTAAGAGATGTGTGTTTGTTTAGGTTGGGCGTGGATAGAGATGGGTTAGGGTTAAATATAGGTTGAAGGGATGGTTTGCGATCCTCATGGTTGGGAATGCTCTTACCCCCTTGTATGGCCAGCCCTTTATAATTAAAATAATTTTAATTATTTACTTAATATTAAATCATTATTTAATGTTAATACAAGCTTTATAAATTAAATAAACACATATATAACTTTTATATGTATAATTTTTAAAGGCTGCCATAGTTGCTATAAGTACTTATTTAATTAATATAACCTTTGTATTAATTAATTTAGTTTATTCATAATATTTATAAATTTATTAAATCAGATTTTACTTTAGAGACTGCCCACATTAGGTTATGTGACTCGCATGTGTAAGTTCTATCAGTAAATAATATCAGACATTTTGAATATTAAAGTTCACACATTACCTTAGCAGATAGCATGACATTATGACTAAATTTATCACTAATAGATTTTCAAGGTAAAATTGTAATTTAAATCCTTTAAGAAACACCATTAAATAATGATGTTATATGCATATTCTCTTTGTCATCACTGCATCATTTTGGACAGCTAGAGCTTGGTCATAGACAAAACTCTAAAATTATCCACACACAACTATACGGTCCAACTTCAAAATCTCTAGTTCAATAATAACAATTATTATTAACTGATGTACTATGGCCATAGATTTTGACTTTGAGCTGACTATAATTGACTGTAATATTAACGCCCTATAGCAAAGGAAACGAATTCTCTATTGAATACGTTTTACTTCAAATGCTTCTACTTAGACCCAACTAAAGCCGTATCACGAACGTTTTGACATGATTTGACTACAGTCAATTTGGAGTCTCCATATTTAATTTAATGTATTTTCAAGTCAAAAGAATATCGTATATCGCCACATTGAGATTTTGCATTTGACCTTGTTATAATTAACTAATAGGAAACTCAAGGTTGAGTCTTTCTACAGTTATCCAAACAGTTATCCAATAACTACACCTATGTAAGCTCTTGGTGCTCTTAGCAGTCATAAGTAATTCACTGCCCAACATTTGGAGAGAATTATGTACAATGATTTAATGGATGTATTGAAATTCCTTTTCTCAGAACATCTTGACTGTGAATAATTTGAAACAAAGTATTAATTAATTCCCGATTCAATTCTCGTGGAATATTTGTGGCTAGAATCGTATAATACTTTATTTAAGGATTTTCTGTTTCTATACATTTAATGGTTTTGGTTATTATTTATATCACATATAACAACATATATATAACAGAAAAGTAGAAATGTATTTCATTTCGAACATGATTGATTTCAAAGTTACGTTATGTACCAAATCACAAAATTGTCCCTTGGGCATACCCTCTAAACTTTCAATCTCCCACTTGCACTTGGAGAAATTTTTGATTCACAATCCAATACCTTCACAAACGGCTATCCCATATTAGACCGAGAAATGGGCTTTAGTGGGTGGATATATTATTATATAGTATATGACATTTTACTTAGAGAAAATCATCATAATATATAATTAGACAATCTATCAAGAGAATCACCCTTTACCTCACTAATAAATTTGCATATACATATTTTATTACGGAACTATTTTAAGTGATGTACTCAACCTACAAGAATTTGCTGCAATTTTCTTGTTTGGAAAAATTATCCAGCATAAGACCTTAGTTAAGGTTGAACTTCAAATTCAACATTATCCTACTATACTCCATATCACTAATAAAGTTACTTTGGACATCCTTCACAAGAACTTTGCTTTTTTATAAACAATTTTCAATATTTCATAATATTTGATGATGCTTCAACTTTCACTTGATGAAATTCTCAAGCTTGATTTAGTTTTCCTGCTACATCAAATGCCTAAGCAAAATTGATTTAGTATATAACAAACGTGATGGAAACTATTGTCGAGGTAACTCTCTCAAATACCCCATTACATAAGTGCATTTCTTGGTTGGAGTTTATATTAAACAACTTTGATATAAGTATTATGTACTATGATTTAATATATCATATATATGGGACATTAGTATCAAATCTTTGATCGAGAATGTCCACGTTATTTTCTTAGAATCTTAAAAATGATTTAGTGCCTTTGCATCTAATTTTTTGTTATATGGACACGCTTCCTATGCATTTTGGCTCTGATTAAGCATTTTGATTCTTTGAATAAAAGTACATATTCCATCCACTAGATGTTAGATTTGAGATTGAAATTAATCTTAAATTCATAAGCTCTTTATCGCTCCCATAGATCTTCAGACATCTTGCATTCGATGTGCTAACATTCTTTTTTGGATTTCCATTCAGATAAATTATCGTAATGTACACCCATCAAATGTTTATGTCCATAGAGTGCAATAACTTGTGATCGAAGTTCCAATTGAATTAAGTGTGGCGACCACCAAAATCAAATTTTCAACTTTAACATTTGAATTAACTAAATCATTTCCCCATTAGCATGCTCAATAAGTCTATAACTTTCTGATTACAGATGTTTGCAGCCGATGAATCATATCTCTTATGTACTACTTCTAAAATCATATTTTGTCATTATATTTGAACTCCATTCCAGACCTTATCAATATCTTGCCATGTGGAAAAGTATACACTTTCCATGGTTTATGGGCAACTAGGGTATTAAACATTCAATCCACCTTCTCGTATTAAGAAAATCATATTTTCTCATTGGCATACAAGATTTTCTATTATACATTCTAATAAGTCATGTCCTTATTATTCTAGACTAATTTTGTATGGTCTAAACAATTATTTCACCTCATTATCTTGTATCTATCCAAGCCAACAACATCTCCACTAATTTCCTATATTGAAATTCCTCAACTAAATGGTGGTATTTGAAATACCATTTTATTTATTAGTGTTTTTAAATAAGCTTCCAAAGCCTATATAATTCACATAACAATAATTCCAGCTTTGAGTTTACGCAATTCATGTTCTGAATGTATGTCGGAATTCTTGTACCTTATACCTTTTAAGATAAAATTACTAAGTACCATATCTTATATGATATTGGAAACTTAGCTCTAGATAATACAAGATTCAATATCCATACTCATTTATAAGACATATCCCTTGAGACAGATTTAACTCTACTTTACTCATGTAAATGAAATCATATATAACTTAATTTGATTACTCCTTATGCATCATAGTGTACCATAAGGAGGAGTAACATTTAAAATAGAATAACATTCTATTTTTGGTATTATTGGAACTCATATTCAACATATTTACCTTACCCAGTCATATCAAATTGTTTTAAATCTTTGGTATGTCTTTAATTTTACTTCCATACATACTCTGAATTTATCATAATATTTGAATTTATGTATCAATAAACATAAGTCTGTATCTTAGAAAATTCAACGGTGCATAAAAATAAGTACGTGGATTCGATAATGGTATTCTAAATTATATTATCTTTGATGGTCTATCCCAAATTCCATCGGAGTGGCCCAGTAAGATCTCTCATGATTTCAACAACTCTTATCATGCTCTCATTGAACATGAACATCTCTACTGATCATTCAATACATAATCGATTTGTGTAAAATGACACATAATCCTGTAAAAGCAATACATTCCTTATACTTGGAATAGTATATATCTCAATGATTTATAGCATGGTGTAAAATTCCAAAATTAAATATACTTAATATTTAGATACTTATAAATCATCTTTAGCTAACACACCACAAAGTCTAGAATAGGAATACTATCAAGACATACCATAACAATTTTATTTTATATCAAACATGCAAGATATTCATACATAAAATTAACCGTAGTTTACTTTCAATTAGATTGAAAATAGTTATTATTTCACAAACATTATTGGTATTCTTGAAATTATTTACTCTAACTTAGGTGCGCTGATTAGTGAATATCAAATGATAAGCTCCTAAAGTTTCCATCACTACTATAGCAACATTGATAATGCATGGTTCCGTCATATTTTACAATGGGCTTTCTATCTCATTTATTGTAACTAATATTATAACGTTCACCATACTTAGGTGGTGACTGCAAACGGTAATCCTGTCTGTTGATTTTACGGCCAGCCACTCGATTTCCAAAGCAAACCTACGTTTTCAAGACATGTAGAGGTAAGAGACAAAGGTTCACTATTTGACAAGAAGATAACCCCTATCATGCAGTAATTAGATCTAATACCAAATGTAATCCCCCACTATTATTAATGTCTAAAATTAGTGACAAACGCCGTCAAAATATGCTTACACACCAATTTTAGATATAAAAAATAGTTTGTTGTTGGCTATGTAATTCAAAGTATAAAATATGAATAGAATGGAAAAAAACCCACACATCTGAAGTAAACAACAATATATGTGTATATACACACATAATTTTAATAAATGGATACCATATAAGATCCCATTAAGCATTGGAAATGAAATACCATTAAACAGAGAGAACGTCTCCTCGGTTATATAAGGTTTGTATTACAGTCAACTACATATAATATTAATATATACATATTGTTACCCCTCCTTACCCTTATTGTGGTCAGGCCCATAAAATTTAAACAATTTTTAGTTATTTTCCTTAACATTAAAACATTATTTAATATTAATACAAGCTTTATAAATTAGATAAATACATAGATAAATATTATATATATATATATATATATATATAATTTCCAACGGCTACCAAAATTAATATAAGCACTTACTATAATTAATGTAGCATTTATATTATTTATTCTAATTAATTCATAAAATTTATAAATTAATTTAATCAGGTTATACTTTAGAGACAACTTAGATTCGGTTATGCGACTCAGTATATAAATTTGGTCAGCAATTAATATCAAACATTTTGAATATTAAAGTTCACATGTTACCTTAGCTGATAGTGTGACATTATAGCCAAATTTATCACTCACTGGTTCTCAGGTTAAAATCATGTTTTCATTCTGCTAAGCAACACCCTTAAGCAACGATGTTATATATATTCTCTTCAACATTATTATATCATTTAGACATTTGGAGTTTGGTCATTGTCAAAACTCTAATAATATCCACATACAGCTATAAAATCTAACTTTATAGTCCTTGGTTCAATAATAACATTTATTATTAACCTATGTACTCTAGCTAGAGATTTTGACATTGAATTAATTATAGTTGACCATGGTATTAACCCCTTATAATAGAGGAGATGAAAACTCTATTGAATAGTGTTTCTCTTTGAACACTTCAAATCAAACCCAATTATAGCCGTATCATGAACAGTGTGCCATGATTTGACTATAATCAAAGTGGACTCTCTATTTTAAACTTCTACGATATTCTTTAGTCAAAAGAACATCGTATGTCATCACGTCATGTTGAGATTTTCCCTTTGACCTAGTTATAATCGACCATTAGGAAACTCTCAGTTGCCATTTATAGTTATCTAATAACTATTTGTATATAACCCCTTAATGCCCCCAATAGTCATGAGTAATACATTGGCTAACATTTGAAGAGCATTACGTATACTAGTCTCAATGGATGTATTGATATTTTTTCTCTCAAAGCATCTTAAGAAGGAACCGTTTAAAACCAAAGTTTTAATTAGTCTACGGTTCAATACACAGGGTTACAGCAGTGGTAACTAAAATCGTATAATACTTATTTTATGGATTTTCTAGCTATATATGTTTAATTGTTTTGGTCATTATTTATGTCACATATAACAATATATAAAAAAATAGAAAGCTTACTTCATTTCAAGGAAGATTGATTCCAAAGTTAGATTATGTAGCAAATTATATAATTCCCCCAGGGCATACCCCTTAAATTTTCATCTTCTGCATATCATTGAGAAGCGTAGGAGATCGATGGTTATTGTTAGTCACTATGCACAAGATTAAAGATGGCCAACAGTTGTAAACAATGCAAATGTAGCGAAAATAAAATAGTAGATAACACAATCGATTTTATACCGGTTCAGACCTCCCATCCTACGTCCAGTCCCTAAGCACCTCTTAGGAATTTCTCTATCAACACCCTCACTTAACCCGAAGGAACAAGTTTATAGACTCCGCCTGAAATACCAAATATGACTTCAATTTTTTCTTTTACAAAGAATAACACGACTATGCATTATTTCTTCAATACACCAAGTAGTCACGCTAGAGTACAACTTCTGTAATCTTTGCAAATGATGCTTTTCTAACGGTTATATAGTTTAATCACTTAGAAATCAACACAAGAAGGACTTTGAGAGCATAGAATTGTGTGTATACTTTTGGGATGGCGGGATACTTATGTAGAAGTGATAAGATGTCATTTACTAGAAGCAACCCTTCAACGATTCACTTCGAAAGAGATGCATCTATTGGACCTTTGCAACACTTGAAAATGAAGCTTGAATGGTCACCATACCATTCGTTTTATAAGGGTTATTTATGACCGTTAACAGGCATCTATTTGAAAGTATGTATAGTGCAGTGGAATGATGCATGTGTTTCTCCTTAGCAACTCGGGTTCGAGTCCTACTTTCACCCTCTTATTTTTTCATTTCTTATTTCCTTTGTTTTGTAAAGTTGGTAGCATAGACTAACACAAAGGCGGTTATGGTGCTGGTGGTATGGTTATTTACTTTCCCCATGTGATCTGGGTTCTAATCCCACCAGCGCGCATTGAAATTTTTCCCATCCTATGTACTTCTTGGCAAGGGTAAAATATATATGCGGCAACCTTCAAATCAAATCAAATATGTATGCGGCAATCTTCATTGTGGCCATTGTCCGAGTCCCACCGTAGGCGCTTTTTTTAACTATTTGTGTTTTTGATCTTTCGCTCGTAATATAAAATTCCAAGCCAACATTCAACCAGATTTGTAGTTTGTGTGGCAAGTAGGCTGTGTCCCTCCTCTATGAGCACGGTTCGAAACCCACCTCTTCTAAATTTTCATAATTTAATTTTCCTTATTCTTTGATAACATTAACCGTTATCCAAATGCATCGCAAAAGTGGTTGTGATGTAGTGGTAAGGATGTATACTCTCATGTTTGGTTGCCAATGTTCAAGCCTTGCTTTGTTTAAATTTTTAACATTTATTTACTTCTTTCCCACTAGACCTTTTCCTCTTTTTTATTCCTTTGCCAGCAATGCCATGCAACCCAAATTTCAATCAAAGAGTGTATGTGTGGTCTTCTAACTTGTTGATTGTCTCTAGTCTCTTTACCAATTTATTTTTCCATTTTTATATTCCATCTGCATAGTTATTATTTTATATTATAGCTTCTATAAACTTTTTCAATTATCTGTTACCTATTTGACCTGAAATTACTTAGCAAACACATTAGTAGCATTGTCATATTATTGTTATCATCCAAACACCATAGATATGGTTCTCTCATTCTCCCCCTTTTTGACGATGACAGCCACACAACTAAAATATAAAATAATATGACTCCCCCTCAAGACATGTTATATTTTAGTCAACATTTACCAATATAATTATATGTTTCACAGTTTTCTCTCCCCCTTTGTCATTAACAAAAAAGAGATTAAATAACTTCCCCTAAATTATATAATTACCCTAAAGTGAAGCTTCCTATCTCTTAAAAAAGTTTTTAAATAAGGAAAATTCCTAATCAATAAAAATATTTTATTTAAATTTCAAAATTGACCACTTGTTAAATAATGGGTATCTAATATATTTTTCTATTTAAGCGCAAGTATACTCATATATAAAAAATATAGAGTTAACATTTTGGGAAACCATATCAAGTGTGTTAATCAAAATAATCGATAATATATATTTTTTAACATTTTTATTCATATTAGTGGTGTAACAAACCGAAATTTAAGCTATAATAATTAACGAAAAATGAAATGATATTTGTGAAATTATCAGAACTGAGCCACGGGAATTGTATCATTATGTTTGCGGTAATTTTCTGGTCAATTTCTATATATAGAATGTCAGAATCTGAGCTTATGTGAGCAAGATACAATAATAACAAGATAAACGAATATATATATATATATATATATATATATATATGGAGGTTGACCATCCCAAGGCCTAGGTCCACCGGCGATCGACCTGGCACTATGAGCAGTCGACTTGTAGGTTGACCAACCAACATTTGTGAGGCGAAGGAATTTTTCCTTCATGCCGTGCGATTTTAACACCTCAATTTCGTTCTTTTGTTCAATCTGGTCCCTTCGTGCTTCCATCCGATGGCTCCAATTCAGCCTAGGACGTGGTTGCATCCTAATCTATCCCCAAATCTAATGGTCTGAGATCCACTTCTACCTCTATAAATAAGACTATAGGATTAACGTTTTTTCTCACTCTAAGAGTTTCTCCAATTGGGTTCACTTTCTTAGGACGGACCCTAAATGGAATAATTTTCCACAGAGAAAATCATTTTCAATTAAAATATTTAACAACCACAAGTGGATCTGGAAAGACCTAAAGGGAAGAGCTTAGGACCGCAGGTGAGTGATTGCAATTATTTAGATTTTTTAAGCATTTTAAAATAATAGATTTTCTAATAGTTGTAGTTTTTCTACGATTTTGGAAATACCTTTTTATCAGTTATTTTTAGTTTTAGATTTATTTTCAGTCTATTTCTTTTTAGCTATTATTTTTAGGTATTTGTGAATTATAGCTTTTCTGTTTAATTACAGTATTTTAATTAGCTACTATCATTTATGCTTTATTTACATTTTATCCTACGGTTTGGATTTTCTTCTATTTTTAATTTTTTTCTATTTCCCCTTTTTCTTCACGAATGGATTAGAATAGATCAAATGCGAATTTGGATTAAATTAAAAGAATACTAAAATAATAGAAGGTAAGATGTAAATTGTAAAGACTATAATAAAAATGGAATTGGACTAGAATTGTGATGTAAATACTATAATTGGACTAAATTAATGAAATTGGCCTAGTTATAACTTAGAATTATAACTAAAAAAAGTAAAAGATGAAAGAAGCTTATTTTCACACTTAGACCTTAAGTTAAGTAATAAGCACAATTATAGCGTAGGTTATAATAAGAAAACAGAACAGAATGATGATTATTTTAAGACTTAGGATAATTAATAAGCACAGATAGTCATAATAATAATAAAGGATTATTTAAATAATTTATCTAAGTTAATAAGGAAAGAATTAAAGTAGGACATATACCAGATAACATTCCCTATTAGACAAAATGGTGGTCTCATATTAGCTTGAAGTGAAATGAGGGCACGCTTATGCTAATAATGGTAGTAATTGGTTAATAAATAGAAGTTCAAATCATGGGGATTTGGACAAGGGGCGCAACTAGATATTGTTTGGATGACGAGCTAGTACCAACAGCATTTCCCTTATTTTCTATGGACATGTCGGTCTCACATTAGCCTGAAGTGGGATGAGGGGCATGCTTATGCTGGAGCTTGAGGTAATAAGAAGACCCAATAGGCGGAACAAAAGGTAACAGGAGCATGGTGGCGGTTAAGAGTGCGACTTCCATTCGGGTGCTCAGTAATCGTTATGAGTTCCAAGCGCTTAGTATGTGTACCTTTCGTAGGCACCATTCCTTCTGTGTAGGGAACTAATATCATCTAGTCCAGATTAGGTACTATGTGTATCTTTTATGGAAACCATTTCCTTCTGTGTAGGGATTATTTAGTGTCTTTTCCACAGTAGGTACTATAGAATAGCAGGCCGATCAATGGTAAGAATTAGGATTTCAGCCTAATCAAAACGGCTATCAAGACAAGTGTAAACAATCAAAGTTAACCTATCATATTAATTTAGCAATAGTTAATTCGTACTTATTTCCAGCTTTATCTTTCCTTCTATTTCCTTTGTTTCCTTTTTAATACTAGTATTACTGTAAAGCCTATTACCTTTACTTTGCTTAAAAATACTAGTGATTGCTATCATTAACCAGACTTTCAGTCTGACCCACTCCTCTATTTTCCCATTCCCCCCTCCCCAGGCAATCAGGGACAAGGACGGTAGACTGCAGATTCGTAGAGACTTCTTTGGCGGAGATTCTATCATGTATTACTTTTCTTTATTTCTAGTTTTAGTTTCCTTTGTTGTAACTGGCACTTTTTGGGGAAAGTTGTACTCTGATTTATTTGAGACTATGGTTTTTGATTTCACGAGACTTGTATGGGTATTTTGACATATGATGTATTTGGTATTTGGTGACTTATTCTTATCATCTTATATTACGGAGTTTGATTTTTAGAAAAATACTATAATTGTTTTCGTTGTGTTAATATTATTATTATTTAGTTTTTGTCTTGTGAATTTTAGTCTCTACTAATTTTACTTATACCTATAATGCACCACACCTTTTAGTATATCATTTTGGATATACTATGGGGTATGGGATGTTTCAAGTGGGAACCCACATTTTAAAATCAAATCTCATTAAATTTGTAATTTTCTTATTTCTAAACGTAGTGTTAAATGACGAGAAGTAGGTTTAGAGATATTTTTGTTTTTAGTACTAGCATTAAACTTTCTATCATATGAAAATGCATATCTAGTACTATTATTATCGTTTGTTTTATGTCCTATTCCACTTTTGTCACATAAGGTCCAAAGCTAGATAAAATCATGTTTAAATTATTTCAACCTTTATTAAATTTTATGACTTCATTTTTAAGTTTTTCGAATTTAGCTTTAAATCCACAATTATTATTTTAAAAATAAATATTACTATTTTTCAAAATATCAATTTTTTTGATTTTGTCTTTCTAATTTCGAAATTTCTTTTGAAAATTTTTCTTTTTCTTTCTCATACATAGTATATTGTTCATCTAGAAAATATTTAAGAGCCCAAAAATTATTTTTCAAAATAACACGTGGATTTTCTAAGTCTAATTTATCAATTTTCAAATTCTCATTTTCAAGTTTGGTTGATTTCTTCATTTCTAAATAAGAAAATTATGCTTTGTGATCTTGTTGGATATATTAGCTAATTCATTATTTTCTTCTACTGAAATTTGTAAATTAGAAATTTCCTTTTTACTGTCCTCTTTGATGGCTTTGAAAGGGATTTTGCTTGTTATATTTCAACTGGATCTTTTTCTGGCCATTATTCTATGATGTTGTGACGATCGTTTGGATTCCAAGCTCTGATTCCACTTGTTACTCGCAATGCATGGAATCAAAGATGACCAACTTTTGTAAATAATGTAAATGCCGTGGAAATAATATAGTAGGTAACTCGGTCTAATTTATACTGGTTCGAACCTTCCGTCCTACGTCTAGTCCTTGAGCACCTCTTAGGAATTTCACTATCAACACCCTCACTTCACCCGAACGAACAAGTTTACAGACTCCATCTAAAAAACCAAACAGGACTTCATTCTTTTCTTTTACAAATAAATAACTTTACTGTATATGGTGTCTTCAATACACTGAGTAGTCATGCTAGAGTACAACTTCTGTAATCTTTGAAAATGATGCTTTTCTAATGAATATATAGTTTAATAATTTATAAACCAATAAAAGAGTGATTTTGAGAGCATAGAGTTGTGCGTGCTTTTGGGATGAAGGGAGGCTTATCTAGGAGTGATAAGATGGTGCTGAATAGGAGCAACCCGTCAACAATTCAGTTCAGAAGAGATGCATCTAGTGGACCTTTGCAACACTTGAAAACAGAGCTTGAATGGGTCATCTTTACAATTTGTTTTATAATGGTTATTTATGACCATTAACAAGCATCTATTCAAAAGTAGGTATAGTGTAGTGGAATGATGCATATGTTTCTCCTTAGAAACCCGTGTTTAAATCCAACTTTCGCATAGTTGTATGTGGCAGCCTTCAAATCAATTAGATGTGAAGTGTATTGGTAAGTAAGTTCATGTCTTCTTTGTGGCCACGGTTCAAGCCCCACTGTAGGCGCTTTTTTAACTATGTATGATTTTGATCTTCAGCTCATAGTATAAAACTCCAATCCTACATTCAACCAGATACGCTTGTAGTTTGTGTGGCAAGTATGTTGCATCCCTCCTGTGTGAGCATGGTTTGAATCCCACCTCCTCTAAATTTTAATTATTTAATTTTCCTTGTTCTTTGATGACATTAACCATTATCTAAGTGCTTCTCAAAAGTGTTTGTGGTGTTTTTGTAAGGATGTGTGCTTTCATGTTAGGTTGCTAATGTTCAAGCCTTTCTTTGTCCTATTTTTTAACATTTACTTACTTCTTTCCCACTAGAATTTTTTCCTCTTTTTTATTCCTTTGCCAACAATGCCATGCAACCCAAATTGTAAGCAAAGAGTGTATGTGGTCTTCTAACTTGTTGATTATTTCTAATCTCTTCACCAATTTGTTTTTCCAATTTTTTATTCCAGTTGCATAGTTATTATTTTATAGTATGGCTTGGATAAACTTTTTCAATCATCTTGTACCTATGTAGCCTGAAATTATTTAGTAAACGCATTAATAGCATTGTCACATTGTTGTTATCATCAAAACACCATAGATTTGGTTCTTTCATTCTCCCCATTTTTGATGATGACAACCACACAACTAAAATATAAAATAATATTACTCCCCATGAAGACATGCTATATTTTAGTCTATATCTACCAATATAATTATATGCTTCACAGTTTTCTCTCAACTTTTTTCATCAACAAAAAGATATTAAATAGTCCCTAAATTATGTACTTCCTCTAAAGTGTAGCTTCCTTTCTCTAAAAAATGTCCTAAAATAAGGAATAATCATAATCAATAAAAATATTTTATTTAAAGTGCAAAATTGACCACTTGTTAAATAATAAGTATCTAATATATTTTTCAATTTAAGTGCAAGTATACTCATATATTAAAAATATAGACACGTTTTGGGAAACCATATCCTAATGGATGTGGTTGATCCTTTGTAACTATAATTTTAATTATTGATAGCGGTGTTAAAATAATCAATAATATATATTTGTTTATCATTTTTATTCATATTAGTGGTAACCCATATTTTAAGATCACATGTCGTTAAATTTGTATTTTTTGTTTATAGGCATAGTATTGAAATGACGAGAAGTAGGTTTAGAGATATTTTTATTTTTAGAACTAGCATTAAATTTTCTGTCATATAAAAATGCATATCTAGTATTATAACCATCATTTGTTTTATATCACATTCCACTTTTTCCGCGTAAAGGTCTAGAGCTAGATAAAATCTTAAAATAGTTTCGACCATTATTAAATTTTGTGACTTCATTTTTAAGTTTTTCAAATTTAGCTTTAAAGCCACAAATATTATTTTCAAAAGAAACATTACTATTCTTCAGAATATCAATTTGTTGATTTAATTCAGAATTCTCCTTTTTTAATGTACAATTCTCATTTTTCAAGAAGAAAAATTCAAAATTCTTACTTAAGATGATTGTAATGAATCATTTTGTATTTTCAAATTCAAAATTTCTTTTGAAAAGTTTTCTTTTTCTTTTTCATACATAGTGTTTTGTTCATCTAGAAAATCTTTATGAGCCTCAAAATTATTTTTCAAAATACTATGTTGATTTTCTAAATCTAATTTTTTATTTTTCAATTTCTCATTTTCAAATCCAATTGATTTCATCTTTTCTAAATAAGAAAATTATGCTTTGTGATCTTATCGCATATACTAACTAATTCATTATTATCTTCTGCCGAAATTTGTAAATCAGAAATTACTATTTTGCAATCCTCTTTAATGGCTTTGATGGGGATTTTGCTTGCTATATTTTACAAAGAAATAACTTGACTATATATTGTGTCTTCAATACACTGAGTAACCACGTTGGAGTACAACTTTTGTAATCTTTGAAAATGATGCCTTTCTAATTAATATATAGTTTAATAATTTAGAAATAAATACAAGAATGATTTTGAGAGCACAGAATTATGTGTATGCTTTTGGGATGGCGGGAGGCTTACATAGGAGTGATAATAAGTCATTAAGCATGAGCAACCCTTCAATAGTTCATTTCGGAAGAGATGCATCTATTGAACCTTTGCAACACTTGAAAACGGAGCTTGAATGGTCACCATTACCATTCGTTTTATAACGATTATTTATGACCGCTGACATGAATCTATTCAAAAGTAGGTTTAGTGCAGTGGAATAATGCATGCATTTCTCCTTAACAACTCAGGTTCGAGTCTTACTTCTGCCTTTTTAATTTTTTCATTTCTTATTTCCTTTGTTTTGTAAAGTTGGTAGCATAGACTAATATAAAAGTGGTTGTGGTGTGGTGGTATGGTTGTGTGCTTTCTCCCATATGAATTGGGTTTGAATCCCACCTGTGCGCATTTAAAATTTTCCCATCCTATGTACTTTTTAGCAACGGTAAAATATATATGTGGCAGCCTTCAAATCAAATAGTTATGTAGTGTATTGGTAAGTAAGTCGTATGTCCTCTTTGTTGCCACGATTCAAGTCCCAATGTAGGCGCTTCTTTTTTCAACTATTTATGTTTTTGATCTCCAGCTTATAATACAAAATTCCAAGCCAACATTCAACCGGATGTGCTTGTAGTTTATTTGGCAAGTAGGATGTATCCCTCCTCTGTAAGCTTGAGTCGAATCGTACCTCTTCTGAATTTTCATACCTTAATTTTCCTTTTTCTTCGATGACTTTAACCATTATCCAAATGCTTCTCAAAAGTGACTGTGGTGTAGAGGTAAGGATGTATGCTTTCATGTTAAGCTGCCAATGTTCAAGCCTTGCTTTGTCTAATTTTTTAACATTTATTTACTTCTTTCCCACTAGACTTTTTTCCTCTTTTTTATTCCTTTGCTAGCAATACCATGCAACCCAAATTTCAAGTGAAGAGGTGTGTGGTTTTCCATCTTTTTGATTGTTTCACATCTCTTTACCAATTTTTTTTTTCATTTTTTTATTCCATCTGCATAGTTACTTTTTTATAGTATAGCTTGTATAAACTTTTTCAATCATCTTGTACCTATTTGACTTGAAATTACTAAGAAAATGCATTAGTAGCATTGTCGTATTGTTATTTTCGTCAAAACACTATATATATAGTTCTTTCATTCTCCTCCTTTTTGATGATGACAACCATAAAACTAAAATATAAAATGGTAACGACCTGCCTTTTTGGACGTTTTAAGTTGACATACACGTCAAATTCAAACCATTTAAAAGGGCATATTGTTATGGGGTAAATAAGAAAAAGAGAAGAAATAAAAGCAAATGCAGAATCTCGCAGTGGAAGGACAAAATATAATAATAAAATAATAGCTCATGAAGTTGTTTTACAAAACATTTGATTATAATTATACAACATAGAATCAGAGTTATATACAACAGAGATAAATAATAGTGCAGCAGAAAAGTATGATGCAATGGGAATAGTATAATAATAGTAGTACAAAATCTTCATCTTCCTCCTCCAAAAATAAGGTCTTCAAATCTTGAAATGCTCAGGTTGACCCGTGCGAATTGAAAAGACAAAACACTCGAGTCAGAACTAAAAGATCTTACGTAAGTTAAATCAACGGTAAATATGCATGTGACGGTGTCAGAGATGTTTATGGGGTTTGACATCTCTTATCCAGTGTCTAACATGAGCGCAGCAACTCAAGATAGGTTTGGGATTCACATCTCTTAAGGATCCATTAAACTATTTACTATGTATTACAATATGCTATTATAATATGTCTATAGTAAATAAACTATTAAAATAGCGTTAAGGCGTTACCCATATCCCCCTTAACATATTTTGTAGTGCCAAATTCTATACAGTACCGTAATACCTCCTAATCGGGAGACTACCAGAGGGCACTCCATAGGTACGACACAAAACAAACTCGTAGAAGGTGCGCTAGGGCTTGTGAACACGGCACAACTAGGCAATGCTAGGGTCGATATACCAATTACACTTCCAGGCTGGTGGTAATGCATAGCAGCTACTACCGCCCACCTTGGAACACACTTCCAAATCAAAATCAAGGATGGCCACCAAACAACTCACAAAGTCAGAATATAGTATCGAAGGAATGTGCCCGATCGAAGGAACGACCTCAATTGGCCCGTCAATTGCTCCTTTTTTAGTCACATCTATGCTCACTCATGGGAGTCAGGGTCACGTCATACCTTATACGGAAATCGTTCACCAAATCTTCCTACTTCATTTCTGGAATCTCCACCACGTACACAATTGTTAAAGTGGTTTTCGGTATTGGAAGAGAGTATGTCAATATCCGATCCCGGTCTCTTTAACAACCAATCGATTATTATACACTGGATGGCTATATTAAATTTCCAAAATCAATTCATAGTTGATATCAAAAATCGTATTCAATTCAAACCATATCACTTTCGCAATCATATTCTCTTTCAAAATCATAGTTTCAAAATAGGTTAAACCCTCATTTCAAAATCATCGTATTTACTCAATATATGTTATATCAATCCCAACTTAGGTTATTACATCATTTCATCATATTTGCTTTTAAATCGATGAATTTGAATATGAACACTTCCCCTTTACTTAGTCTGAAACCTTAGGAAATAGTTTAAACAGTTAAATTAGTTATAAATAGTTAAATACTCTAAAGTGGTTTAATTATAGATTAAAGATACTATTAAATTGATTCAAGATTGTTAAATAGATTTAAATAGATTAAATATAATTAAAATAGATAAATAGATTTAAATAGATTAAATATAATTAAAATAGATTAAGTAGCTTTAAAATAGATTAATTAGATTTAAAATAAGTTAAAATGGCTTAATTAGTTTAAAAATCAATATAAATGGTTCAAAGTAGGTTAAATTGATTTAATATAGTTAAAATGGGTTAAAATAGTTTAATCATTTGAAAACCTTAAAATTTAGGATCTTTACAATAATATAATTTTTTATAAAATAGTTTCTGTGAAAAATATGAACTTGAATTTATTCTCAATTTAAACTATTCGTTTCCATCCAACACATTTGGGCTATTTCAATTTCCAAAACCCAAATTTCATATCTTTCAATTCAATTTCTCAATAAAATATTAAATTCAATATTGCTCCCGAAACCCTGTTTGAAATATCAATTTAAATTATTCCAATTTCAATATAGTTCAAAGTTATATTTCAAACAATTTTAATAACTCAATTTCGAAAAACTTTACTTATACTCCAAATTCAACTTTAAAATTTCAATTTAATTTCTTTAATCAATTCCTTTAAACCAATTTACATTTCAACATAAACTTGATTTTCAATAATAATTCAATTTATATAAATTGAATTCTTATTTCAAAATATCATTTAACTAAATTTAAAAATTAAATATTTTAAAATCATTTAATTTAACCAATCCATTGTCCGCATATAATTCACTACCCTAGGGTCAAGTGATACAGATATTTATCATTTCAATCCGCAATTTAAAATTTACGGTTATATACCATTTCAAACCGCAATCCCGAATTAAATAAAAATCCACAAAAACGCTCGAGTCTATCATTTCAACCCATAACGATTTTTCTCTAATCTATAAATCATTTGGATATGTATCATTTCAACCTATAGTGAACTTGCAGTTTATAACGATATAAAATACAACTTCCATTCTTCTAGTATTAAAAATCAAGCGTTCATCACAATCATCATCCAAATCAATCAATAAACATCAATAGATAACAGGTTATCATTTACAGGTAATTAGCTGGTAACTTAAATTCAATAATAAATTGAATGACAATTTAATTCAAAATAAATCAAATTAACTGGAATGATGATTTAACTATACCATACAACCATTATTAAATGTCTAATCATATCATAAATTAACTTAACTAACATAAGAAATTTTAGAAATTGTGAGTGGGTTAAAACACTCACCTTTGAATTTAAATCGAATTTAGGACCCAAATTCAAACGATCTCGAAGTTCATCCAAACCTGTGTCAAACTGTCCGAAATTTCAATACAATCCTAGCAGAGAAAACCGTGCGTAAATCAGACCTCGTATGCAAAAGCTATTGAAATTAGAAGTTATACGATAAAATTTTAAACAAATATGACACATCACCTTGTACACATCAGCCATAAATCATCCCATGCTAAATATTGCATGCGCTCCCTCCAGGCGAAGAGACCCTACATCGCCGATGATCATCAATTTTCGCTCGACACATACACCACAACACACTGATCGGAGACCACCATCATCCCTATCGCCCTCGGCAGCACCACCCTGCACCGCGCCATAGCCTGCGCTGCATCGCCTGGCACAGCGCTGTCGTGCCCTTATGTGGCCAAATTCTAGTGATCGTGACCACTCTGATAAGAAGTAAACCCCTGGATCGTCTTGCCTCAACCTCCTCTATGTTCCCCTACAACCCGATCGTACCCTCGTCGCAAATCCACCGTCCAAACCCGTAACAACCTATGAACGACCGTGGATAAACGCCCAATTTTTGGTCACCTAGAAACTCCGATCGAAAAACAAACTGCAGATCTGAGATGCACTGATTGAGAACTTCGAAACGGTATATAATTCGATAGGGTTAGGAGGGGTTAAATTTTTGGAATTGAAATTTGATTTGAAGTTGAATTGGGAATTTGGTTTTGATTTGTCAGCCATTGGAATGAGGAGATGAGAAGGAAATGTACATACAGACAAATGAAAACAAGAAGTAGATAGGGTTTATAATAGGCTATTTATAGGCGATCAAAAATCGAAATGAATGGATCAGATTTGATTTGGAAATTGAACGATAAACGACCCGAAAAGCTCGTTCTATCTCCGGAACGAAAATGGGTCAACCCATAAGTCAAAATAGATGTTTTCAATATTTTTAAACTCAATGGAATAGGTTTCAAGTCATAATTCTATCGTATAAAGAAGTTATGTTAAAAATCTGCTTATTTAAAATTGATTTCAATTAAATTAATTTCTAGGCGTTTCAGGGCCGTACGATCAAATGACAAGTCCGATCACTATGAAACTTGAAATCCTACAATAATTCATCGTTATGGATTCGATGAAACTAGTTTCGTCAAAATCTGATTCGGTGGCCAAAATGGCTATATTTCACGTTAATTGAATAAATTAATATTAAACTAAATAAATCACTTTTCAATCGAAATTTATTTATTTACAATTCCTATTATCTTAGATGACTAAGTAATTTATAATTCTTTAAAACAAATTTTTATATCAATTATATGTTGAATGTTTCACCAATTACAATGTTTAAACTTCAATTTCAATAATTTCAGTAAGTATGAATTAAAATTCTAATAAATCCATTTATTTGACTTTTACCTTATTATTCAATTCCCTTATTATTATAAGGATATAACTAACATTGGTTTATATCTTAGTACATTGATTTCTTACAATTTCATCTTAATTTACACTAACATAATATTTAATCACCTTTAATTGCAATAAATCCTATTATTATAATTTAAATTTTAATAATTTGATTAGACTTGATTTCAATTCCTTTTTACTCACTCAATTATCATATTGTGAATAATACATTGGTCACATATTATTGATTTAACATTCTTCAGTTATCAATTTAATCTACATTAACTACACTAATTAAATGAATTAATTGCAATTGATTTCAAATTCAATTTAACGGACTGGATAGATAGGTAACTTATAATAATTGTTACCATATAGTTTTAGTTACACTTATAAGTTTGTTACTTACCTACAAATGTTACAATTTATTTCATACACTAATTTTATTCCATTACCATTTATTATACTATTTCATTACGTAATTCAGTATTTACATTTGTTTTCTTATATTCAATTTATAGCTAACTATAACATTTAAATCATTTCAGTTGATTGGAATTTCATTCAGATTGTTAATGATTAATTTCAATTTACATTATTACACTTCATTTTAGTTATTATTTCCTTAAAAAAATTAGAAATTTTATTCCTTCCAATATTAAATTACAAAATCTCATTAAATTAACATATTTTAATTGTCGAAAATTATGGGTCGTTACACTCTCCTCCACTCAAAACTTTTCGTCTCCGAAAAAGAAAACGAAGGGAAAAGAAGGAATTAAGAAACCAATATATCTTATTTGAAATATTAAGTTTATAAATAAATAAATTTACAAAATCAAATAATTTAAATAAGATATACCAATTTATAAACAATTAAATCTTTTATATTCAAGTTAATAAAGTTTGGAAAACATTTTACAAAATTTTCTAGGTCCAAAATTAACTAAAAATTTCGGAAGTGTCTCCTTTGTACGGAGAGGCTCGGGAGAAATAATAATATCAATAATAACAATATATATATTATATTTATTTCAAACTAGTATATCCCAACGGCGGAAAAACAATATAATATCGCTGTAAAGCCGTAATCTGAGAATGTTCCAATTTGTTGAGCAATTTACGCTTATTTTATGAAACCAAAAGCAGTAACTGTTGCTTCCGTAACTGTATTTCACTTATATAATCCAAGAAGAGTTGCTAATTATATAAAAGAGAACTATTTTAAGTAGTTTTGATTAATCACAACCAAATCAATACAACATTTAATAGTCACAAGCAATAAAACTGTACAATCATCACATGTAGTCAAAGCAATCAACAATCCATCCATAGCAACCAACACAAATGGTTTGTTTGGGTTTAGACACTTTATTCGTATAGAATGACAAATAACCTAATAAGTATACCATCTGCTCAACAGTCTTAGATAAAACTCAATAAATTATTCATACACCCTAACTATTAGAAGTATCTTTACTCAACAACCCGTAAACCAGAACAAACATCAAATTCCAAACATTATTTAAGTTTATTCTTATTAATTTCTTTTCACAAGACTTCTATTTTATCATTTTCTCATTCAATGATTACTTTCTTTAATTTTACATTTATTTCTTATCAACTTTATTCCCATTTATTCATTCCGCACTTAATTCCATTTATTTGCATTCATTTATTCACATGTGTTATTTACATTTTCTTACATATGTGACTCATATATAGTTATTTAAACATATGTAAACCAATTCTTAAAGTAATGTACATGTTTCTTTATAAATGAATTCACATTCATTCATTTAGTGCTTATTTCCATTTACTTTCATTCATTACTTACAAATCATTTTCCGTTTATAATGAAAATTTCTTTTCATTACTTTATATTCATTTCTTACATAAATTGTATCCATTCAATTGTTTATAATCTATGATTTCATTATTTAAATATTTCAGACATTTTATTACTATTTAGTTTACATTTATGAATTTATGTACTTAATTTCCTTTAGATAACCATACTCATTTGTGTATAAGTTCATACTTATGTTTCTTACTTTGTAAGTTACCTTCATTTCTTTACAAAGTGTCACTGACTATTAAATCCATTTCCTGGATCATTTCGACTTTTCTGAAGTTATAGCTATCAAATTTTAATATAGTATTCATTTTAATTATTCACTTTAATTATCAATAGCTTCGAACATTAACTTAAGTTTATAACCATTTACTTACAATATTCACCTTTCTATTACATTCTATTTAGTAACATTTCAATTATAACTTAAGTTTGTAACCATTATAATATCAAAAATTCTTTTAACTCATTGAATACTTTCATTACTTTAAGTTTTACTTGTATAATATTCCATTACATTTCTTATTAAACATTTCAAATTTTAAATCCTTGGTAAGTTTTATATATGTTTTAAGAATGCAAATTAGAAAGTTACACAGATTAATCTTAATTATTTTATTTTGCAAAAATGCTCAATAGTTATCATTTCTCATTTTCATATCTTTTTTATTTACAGGTTACAAATTTCACATCTCTTGTATACTTCATTTATCTTAGCATTTAATATCTTATTTTCATTTAGAAGTTCCAATTATTAAAATATTTAAGATTTCATTTCATTACAGTTACTGAAATCTCCAACTCATAGAAATCTAAGAACTAAATGCCGAATTTCATTTTCAAATCATTTTAAAATAATATACATATCATATCTTTTATCTATCAAATCATATTTAGAAATAAAATTTAACATTTGTTTTTCCAAAACAAAAGTGTAGTAAACTACTACAGCAACCTTTCCACCTTGAAACTCGAAAATGAATATCAATGATGTGTGCACTCATCACCGAAATTATTTTCCAGCGATAGAGAGGGGAGTACAGAACATATTTCCTTCCAAAATTCCTTTTAAAACATTTCTTACAAATCACATTGAAATATTTATATTAGAAAATACTTCCAAATAATATTAATATTATATTCCAAAGTCATTCGAAAGAAATTTTAGAAAACCCCCGGAACTTAAGTTCTAAATTTCCAATTTATATTTACTTTATTTACAAGGGGGTATTAATTTAAAGGACAAAGATTTGTATATTTTTTGTCTCAAGGACACAACCTCACTATTTTACCATAAGGACAAACATTCTTCCAAAAATTATTCATAAGGACAAACATTTTTCAAAATTATTCATAAGGACAACAAGATTGCTACTGAGCTAAAACTGATACTTAAAAGCTGCTACTGATAACTACAAACTGATACCTAAAAACTGTTATCAATAACTAAAAACTGATACCTACAGAAAGTTGTTCTTTAGGATAAAATATTGAAGGTCTGTCCTTGAGGCTAAAAAGCTGTGAAATTTTGTCCTTGCAATAATTTCCTGTATTTACAAATCTCATTTCCAGCCAATCTTTATAAATTTCACTACTTAACAACCAACCTATTACATCCAATTATATCATTTATAAAATCTATTATTTTATATATATAAAAATATATAATGGGCAAAATTATTTCGTTCACCTATATTTCAAAACAATATTATGTCTGTGAGTCCTATCGAGTGTTTAGAAATCCCTGTCAATGCCATAGCACCCCATATATCGACTAGAATTTATAAATACTAAAAAGAAAAAATTAACATAATATAAAAACCTTTTATAACACTAACAAATACGCTCTCTTATATATATATACTCTCTCAGCGACTCATTCTAGGGTATTACCACCCTATTTAATATGAGTCAGACCCCCACAAAGTTATGGTTATCGCTAAACCAAAGCTCTAATACCAACTGTAATGGATTGCCTTTTTGGACGTTTTAAGCAAACACACACGTAAAACTCAAACCATTCAAAAGGGTAGATTGTTATTGGGTAAATAAGAAAAAAGAAGAAATTAAAGCAAATACAGAATCTTGCAACGAAATGACAAAATATAATAATCAAATAACAATTCATGAAGTTGTTTTACAAAACATTTGATTATACTTATACAACACAGAATTAGAGTTACATACAACAGAGATAAATAATAGTGCAGCGAAAAAGTACGATGCAGTGGGAATAATATAATAGGAGTAGTACAAAATCTTCGTCTTCGTCCTCCATAAATAAGGTCTTCAAATCTTGAAATGCTCAGGCTGACCAGAGCGAATTGAAAAGACAAAACACTCGAGTCAGAATTAAAAGATCTTATGTAAGTTAAATCAACGATAAATATGTGTGGGACAGCGTCAGAGATGTTTACGGGGTTTGACATCTCCTATCCAGTGTCTAACATGAGTGCAGTAACTCATAATATGTTCGGAATTCATATCTCCTAAGGATCCGTTAAACTATCTACTATGTAGTACAACACGCTATTATAATATGTCTATAGTAAAGTAAAATATTAAAATAGCATTAAGTGTTACCCATATCCCCCTTAACACATTTTATAGTGCCATAGTCTATACAGTACCGTAATACCACCTGATCGGGAGGCTACCAGAGGGCACTCCATAGGTATGAAACAAAACAAACTCGTAGAAGGTGTGCTAGGGCATGTGAATACGGCACAACTAAGCAATGCCAGAGTGGATATACCAATTACACTTTCGGGCCGGTGGTAACGCATAGCAGCTACTACCGCCCACCTCGGAACACGCTCCCAAATAAAAATCAAAGATGGCCACAAAATAAATCGCAGAGTTCAGAGTATAGTATCGAAGGAATGTGCCCGATCGGAGGAATGACCTCACTTGGCTCATCAATTGCTCCTGTTTTGGTCACATCTATGCTGACTCACGAGAGTCAGTGTCACGTCATACCTTATGCAGAAATCGTTCACCAAACCATCCTACTTCGTTTCTGGAATCTTCACCACGTACGTAGTTGTTAAAGTGGTTTTCGGTAATGGCAGAGAGTATGACAATATCTGATCTCGATGTCTTTAACAACCAATCGCTTATTACACACTGGATGGCTCTTTTAAATTTCCAAAATCAGTTCATAGTTGATATCAAAATATCGTATTCAATTCAAACCATATCACTTTTGAAATCATATTCACTTTCAAAATCATCTTTTCAAAATAGGTTAAACCCTCATTTCAAAATCATCGTATTTACTTAAAACGTGTTATATAAATCCCAACTAAGGTTGTTACATCATTTCATCATATTTTCTTTTAAATCGATGAATTTGAATATAAACACTTTCCCTTTACTTAGTCTGAAACCTTAGGAAATAGTTAAAATAGTCATAAATAGTTAAATACTCTAAAGTGGTTTAATTATAGATTAAAGATACGCTTAAATTGATTTAAGATAGTTAAATAGATTTAAATATATTAAATATAATTACAATAGATTAATATATTTAAATAGATTAAATATAATTAAAATAGATTAAGTAGCTTTGTAATAGATTAATTATATTTAAAATAAGTTAAAATGAGTTAATTAGTTTAAAAATCAATTTAAATGGTTTAATATAGGTTAAATTGATTTAATATAGTTAAAATGGGTTAAAATAGTTTAATCATTTGAAAATCTTAAATTTTAGGATCTTTACAATAATATAATTTTTTATAAAACAGTTTATATGAAAAATATGAATTTGAATTTATTATCAACTTAAACTATTCATTTCCTTCCAACACATTTGGGATATTTCAATCCCCAAAACCCAATTTCATATCTTTCGATTCAATTTCTCAATAAAATATTAAATTCAATATCGCTTCCAAAACCCTATTTGAAATATCAATTTAAATTATCCCAATTTCAGTATATTTCAAAGTTATATTTCAAACAATTTTAATAACACAATTTCGACAAACTTTACTTATACTGCATATTCAACTTTAAAATTTCAATTTAATTTCTTTAAACAATTCCTTTAAACCAATTCACATTTCAACATAAACTTGATTTTCAATAATAATTCAATTTATATAAATTGAATTCTTATTACAAAATATCATTTAACTAAATTCAAAAATTAAAGATTTTAAAATCATTTAATTTAACCAATCCAGTGTCCATATATAATTGTCTACCCTAGGGTCAAGTGATACGGATATTTATCATTTCAATCCACAATTTAAAATTTACGGTTATATATCATTTAAAACCGCACTCTCGAATTAAATAAAAATCCATAATCGAGTCCATCATTTCAACCCATAAAAAAATTTCCCTAATCTATAGATCATTTGGGTATGTATCATTTCAACCCATAGTGAACTTGCAATTTATAACGATATAAAGTAAAACATCCATTCATCCAATATCAAAAATCAAGCATCCATAACAATCATCATCCAAATCAATCAATAAACATCAATAGATAACAGGTTATCATTTACAGGTAATTAGCCGGTAATTTAAATTCAATAATTAATTAAATGACAATTTAATTCAAAATAAATTCAAGTTAACTGGAATGATGATTTTACTATACCATACAGCCATAATTAAATTTCTAATCACATCAAAAATAAATTTAACTAACATAAGAAATTTTAGAAGTTGTGAGTGGGTCAAAACACTCACCTTTGAATTTAAATTGAATTTAAATCCAATTTAGGGCCCAAATACAAACGAACTCAGAATTCATCCAAACCAGCGTCCAACTGTCCGAAATTTCAATACGACCCTAGCGGAGAAAACCACGCGTAAATCTTACCTCGTATGCAAAAGTTATTGAAATCAGAAGTTATACGATAAATTTTAAACAAATAAAACAAATATGACACGTCACCTTGTACACGTCAGCCCTAAATCATCCCATGCTAATATTGCATGCGCTCCTTCTTGGCTAAGAAACCCTATGCCGCCGAGAAGTAAACCCCTGGATCGTCTGGCAAAGCACCGCCGTGTCCTTATGTGGCAAAATTCTGGTGATCGTGACCACTCCGACAAGAAGTAAACCCCTGGATTGTCTTGCTCGACCTCCTCTACGTTCCCCTACAACCCGATCGAACCCTCGTCGCAAATCCACCATCCAAACCCATAACCACCTATGAATGGCCGTGGATAAAATCCCAATTTTTGGTCACATAGAAACTCTGATCGATAAACGAACTGTAGATCTGAGATGCACTCGTCGAGTGCTTCAAAATGGTATATAATTCGATAGGGTTAGGACGAGTTAAATTTTTGGAATTGAAATTTGATTTGAAGTTGAATTGGGAATTTGGTTTTGATTTGTCTGCCATTGAAATGAGGAGATGAGAAAGAAATGTACATACAGACAAATGAAAATAAGAAGTAGCTAGGGTTTATAATAGGCTATTTATAGGCACATCAGAAATAGAAATGAATGGATCAGATTTGATCTGGAAGTTGAACGATAAGCGACCCGAAAAGCCCGTTCTGTCTCCGGAATAAAAATGGGTCAACCCATATATCAAAATAGATGTTTTCAATATTTTTAAACTCAATGGAATAGGTTTCAAGTCCTAATTCTATCGTATGAAGAAGTTATGTTAAAAATCAACTTATTTCAAATTAATTTCAATTAAATTAATTTCTAGGCATTTCAGACATTACGATCAAATGACAAGTCCGATCGCTACGAAACTTGAAATCGTACAATAATTCACCGTTACGGATCCGATGAAACTAGTTTCATCGAAATCCGAGTCAGTGGCCAAAATGGCTATATTTCACGTTAATTAAAAAATTATTATTAAATTAAATAAATCACTTTTCAGTTCAAATTTAATTATTTACGATTTCTATTATCTTAGATGACTTTGTAATTTATCGTTCTTTAAAACTAATTTTTATAACAATCCAATGTTGAATATTTCACCAATTACGATATTTAAACTTCAATTTCTATAATTTCAGCAATTATGAATTAAAATTCCAATAAATCCATTTATTTGACTTTTACCTTATTATTCAATTCCTTGTTACTACAAGGACATAACTAACATTTGTTTATATCTTAGCACACTAATTTCTTACTATTTCATCTTAATTTACGCTAACATAATATTTAATTACCTCTAATTGCAATAAATCCAATTATTATAATTTAAATTCCAATAATTTGATTAGACTTGATTTCAGTTCCTTTTTACTCACTCAATTATCATATCGTGAATAGAAATTACATTGGTCACATATTATTGAATTAACATTCTTCAATTATCAATTTAATCATTAACTGCACTAATTAAATGAATTAATTGCAATTGATTTCAAATTCAATTTAACGGGCTGGATAGATAGATAACTTATAATAATTGTTACCATATAGTTTTTATTACACTTATAAGTTTGTTACTTACCTACAAATGTTACAATTTCTTTCATACACTAATTTTATTCCATTTCTGTTTATTATGCTATTTCATTACATAATTCAATATTTACATTCATTTTCTTATATTCAATTTATAGCTAAGTATAACATTTAAATCAATTCAGTTGTTTGGAATTTCATTCAGATTGTTAATGATCAATTTCAATTTACATTGTTACACTTCATTTTAGTAATTATTTCCTTAAACAAATTACAAATTTTATTCCTTACAATATTAAATTACAAAATCTCATTAAATTAACAAATTTTAATTGTTGAAAATTACGGGTCGTAACAAAATAATATGACTCCCCCTGAAGACATGCTATATTTTAGTCTATATTTACCAATATAATTTTACGTTTCATAGTTTCCCCCCCCCCCCTTCATCAACAAAAAGAGATTAAATTGCTCCCCTTAAATTATTTGCTTCCCCTAAAGTAAAGCTTCCTATCTCTAAAAAAGTTTTAAAATTAGGAATAATCATAATCAATAAAAATATTTTATTTAAAATGCAAAATTAACCACTTGTTAAATAATGAGCATCTAATATATTTTTCTATTTAAGCGCAAGAATACTCATATATTGAAAATATAGAGTTCTCGTTTTGTGAAACCATATCCAAGTGGATGTGTTTATTCCTTTATAACTATGATTTTCATTATTGATAACAGTGTTAAAATAATCAATAATACATATTTGTTTATCATTTTTATTCAATTTATGTGGGAACCCATATTTTAAAATCACATGTCTCTAAATTTGTACTTTTTTTAATTTCTAAGCATAGTACCAAAATGGCAAGATGTAGGTTTAGAGATATTTTTTTTTTAGTACTAGCATTAAATTTTATATCATGTAAAAATGCATATCTAGTACTATTATTATCATTTGTTTCATATCATATTCCACTTTTTTCACATAAAGGTCTAGAGCTAGATAAAATCATCTTTAAATCGTTTCGTCCTTTATTAAATTTTGTGACTTCATTTTTAAGTTTCTCAAATTTGGCCTTAAAGTCACGATCATTATTTTCAAAAGAAATATACTATTTTTAAAAATATCAATTTGTTGATTTAATTAAGAATTCTCCCTTTTTAACGTACAATTCTCATTTTCGAGAAGTAAAATTCGAGATTCTGTCTTATCTAAAGATGAGTGTAATAAATCATTTTGCTTTTTCAAATTCGAAATTTTATTTGAAAAAATTTCCTTTTCTTTTTCATACATAGTATTTTGTTTATATAGAAAATCTGTTAATTTTAAAAATGCCATATTGATTTTATAAATCTAATTTCTCTATTTCTCATTTTCAAGTTCGGTTGATTGCATCTTTTATAAAGAAAGTTATGCTTTGAGATTTTATCGCATATACTAACTAATTCATTATTATCTTCAACTAAAATTTGTAAATTAGAAATTACCTTTTTGCAGTCCTCTTTGATGACTTTGATGAGGAATTTGCTTGTTGTATTATGACTGAATCTTTCTCTAGCTATTATTCTATGATGTATGACGATCAATAGAATTCCAAGCTCCAATCCCACTTGTTAGTCGCTACGCACTGGATCAAAGATGGCTAACAGTTGTAAACAATGTATATGCAACAGAAATAAAATAGTAGATAATACAGTCGATTTTATACTGGTTTGGACCTTCCGTCCTATGTCTAGTCCCTAAGCACACCTCTTAGGAATTTCACTTTCAATGCCCTTACTCCACCCGGACGAACAGGTTTATAGACTCTGCTTGAACAACAAAACAGGACTTCAATCTTTTCTTTTACAAAGAGATAACTTGATTATATATTCTATCTTCAATATACTTGAGTAGTCATGCTAGAGTACAACTTCTGTAGTCTTTGAAAATGATGCTTTTCTAATGAATATATAGTTTAATAATTTAAAAACCAATACAAGAATGATTTTGAGAGCATAGAATTGTGTGTTATTTTGGGATGGCGGGAGGCTTATATAAAATGATAAGATGTTATTAAACAGAAGCAACCCTTCAACAATTCGGTTCGGAAGAGATGCATCTATTGGACCTTTGCAATACTAGAAAAATAAGCTTGAATGGTCACCTTTACCATTCATTTTATAACGGTTATTTATGACCGTTAACAAGCATCTATTCAAAAGTAGGTACAGTGCAGTGGAATAATTCACATGTTTCTCCTTAGCAACCTGGGTTCGAGTTCTACTTCTACCCTTATATTTTTTTCATCTCTTATTTTCTTTGTTTTGTAAAGTTGGTAGCATAGACTAATACAAAGGTGCTTATGCTTTGGTGGTATGGTTGTGTGCTTTCTCCTATGTGATTTAGGTTCGAATCGCACCTGTGCACATTAAAAAAAATTCCCATCCTATGTACTTTTTGGCAACGGTAAAATATGTGTATGGCAGCCTTTGAATCAAATAGTTGTGTAGTGTATTGGTAAGTAAGTTGCATGTCCTCCTTGTGATATGTAACGACTGCGGATTTTCGTTGCCGAAAAACCGAATAGTTATGGGTTTTAAAAAGAAAATTTAAGAAAAGAAAAGGAAAGAAGAGAGAAGAGATAGGAAATAGAGAGGAAAGAAGATAGACGATTTTTTAGAAAACAGAGAATTAGAAAAATAGAAGATAGAAAAATTTTAAAAATAGAACAGAAAGGAAATAAGAACAGAACAACAACAGAATCTCACAATTCGCAGCGGAACAACATATAATAATAAATGAATAATCTTTAAACAAAGAACTATATCAGTTATTACATTATCATCATATTACATTACATCAAATCATCAGAGTGTACAACAACATACAACAACAAACAATGCAGCGGAAAAAGAAATACTATATACTAGTAATACGCCATGCCATCCAGCTTGCCTCTAGCAACTCCAGAATATCCAGAATATCCTGATAAACCTAACTCTTAACTGCCCGTGTGGAAATTGGTGGGCACCCAGAGTTTAGGAAGGAAAACAATAAACTCCAAGTCAGTCATGTGACTGGTGTGAGAACTCAAAACAGTTTATTTATCTTTAAAATCAAAATAGAGGAATATTTTTAATTCAATTCGCAATGCTTTTAAAAATGAGACTACCATAAGGCCTCCCGCACACACACACATGCAAACGCAGAATCGGAGGAGATTTCTCCTTATGATAGTCAAAGATGCTTGATACGCATTTAAAATAACATTTGATATTATTATTAGTGTATAGTGTAGAAAAAATTCATTTCGAAAGTAGAATATAAATCTTAGCCAGCATAGACATTTCGAACTATGCCTACTATAGCTACCATCCAAACAGTGGTGACCACCATAAGTGAATAGCAGGTTCTACAACTAATACCGTACAAGTTTCGTATTGGGAATTGGATTTCCAACAAATGGTCAGGCCAAGGAACTTCCCATTGCCACTGAGAATGCCTCTGGAAAGACATCCCCGAGAACCAAACCGGATCTCTGCCAACACAAGGCCGGGTTACCCCTAACTGGGTAACTACTGACACGAGCACGCCATTCCCCGGTCCTTTAGGACCTTTTCAACCGAGCGCTCGATATCCAATTCACACAATCATAAAGTGTTTTCAACATGAGTAAGTATCTGGGCTCCATACCATGATACCACCCCTTTCCAGAAGGAAATGCACATACCCTAAGGGGAGCTACAGCAACCCCTAATAACCTTGCCGCATCTTTCCTGTTTTGACCATTTCCGGGATGTGAGGCTCGACGAATTCACGTCCACAAAAACATACTTTATACAAAAGCCATGCTTTGGGTCAATAAATGATCAACACAATGATCACTAAGATAGACGATCAAATAAATGATCCTATCACAAATAATCAACACAATGATCATTTCAGCATCACTCAGCATGTCACATTACCAAAATGGGATATATCGCTGATAACTTCAACTATATAACCTTTGAGCTCGTACGTCTCAAAGAAGGGTGTTAAGCAAAGAATAAATTCTCCGCCACCAACAGAAATATATTTGAAAGAAATCGGCTTTATATCTCAAATTGTAATGTCAGGCATACAATCCATACAAGTCTGTTCCGGGATCGAACAGAACCGAAGGCACTTACAAAGAAGTCCTTGCAATCCGGATATTCACAATCCTGATCGGATTCACCATCACATATGGAGAACTCAATACCGTAGCTACTCGGTGCAGAGTCAATCGATAGTTCATCCTATCACTCTTGCAAATACCGGTCTTCAACACCGATCTTCAAATGCAATTCACAACGACGTATCACATATTCGGAGTGGGTTATACGACCCCATGGTCCTTTCCCGGTTAACCCGAATAGTGAGCGCTTATTCAAAAATAAGTGTGCATTCAAATTCAATCAATTCACACCAAATACCCATTTAAAGGGAAATATTGATAGTCGGTTATTGAACTATCAATTGATATGCATACATCACCAGATTCCAAATAATTTTCCAATTTATTTACATTTCCAAAATATCTTTACAAGATATAAAATTTCAACACTTTAAAAATAAATCAACATTTATTTTCAACAAATTCCACTTTTCACATATAAATTCCATAATGAATTTATATTTCAAAATATTCATGCATATACGATTTCAATTATTCATTTTCAATTTATCTTCAAAAAGATAAATTCTAAATATTCACTTCACATTGGAAAACATTTCCATACTTATTTATTCATAAGTAATTCACAAATCTCTTTTATTTTCAACACTTAGAAAATATTCAATATACTTAAATCGAATTAAGTATATATTTCATTCTTTAAGGAAATTATTCACTTAAACATATTTACTTGGGCCAAAACGAATGTTACGTAAAACATCGTTATGACAACCCAAAATCACTAGTATAGGGATTCGAATTTAAAATAGATATATAAATCCCAATACTATTAAAAACATTTCCTTTCGGAAATCATTTACTATAACAACAGTGTTATAGTCTACCATTTCCTTTTATTTCTCGAAAACGTCTATTTCAACAATAAATGTTGAAATCTATGGTTTCGAATCTCAACACCTTTTAAAACATCACTAGATTGTTTTAATTCTATTTAAAACATCAAATCTAAAATATTTCCTTTAACGTGTTATTCACTATTCAAAAACGTGAATATACTACGTTAACAATTTCATCCTTTTATTCATTTTAATTCAAAGGATTATTCACTATTTAAAAATGTGAATATAACTCCATTTTATAAGTTATAACAATTAACTTATCAAAATAAGTCGTTTGCGAATTTATAAAACAACGTTTATAAATTCTATTTCTATTTATATATAAAAACTTCCTTTTACAAATTCCTTTATTAACCTATTCCAGTTTATAACTCAATTTTAGATTAAAAGTTCATATTATAAGTTAACTACTTATAAACGATTATTTCACAAAATCATTCCTTAGAGTTTCATAATTATAAATCTTATAACTTATAAGATTCATTTATTTAACCCAATCTATTCTTCAAATAACTTCATAAAATTTATAAATCTACTGTTTATAAATTTCGTTTACAACTTCACCATTTATAATTCTATTGATTTCATTCTTTAATGAAATTCATTTTCAATTCATTCAAACACTTATAAAATCTCATTTTATAATCCCAACGTTTTAATTTACAAATATTCATTTGTAAATCCTTTAATATAAATCAATCTATATTATCCTTTAAAACGTCTTTAATTTCCTTTAAAAAAAACTTCACCATTCTGATTTATAAAATAATTAAATTTTATAAATCCTATATTTAACTTTTTATAACAAGTTCAGAATCCCAATTTAAACTCTTTTATAAAGTCATTAATTCCTTATTTTCAAAAATCAGCTTTTAACTATATTTCTTAAAAATCATAATTTTTATAACATTAAAAATTATAACGTTTATTTATTTGAAATGGATCAATTCCAAAGATATTTTATCTTTTCAAAAATCACTTTAAAAACATTTTAAAATCCCAAAATCTGGGTCCAATGATGCTACACACCAAATAGTCAATCACGACTAACAACGATATCATATATCGATATGATAATCCATCAAATATCAAAATATCTGAAATAAAATAAAAACTGTTGAGGAATCCAGTTGGATCCCTCCAACCTGTTTTCCTGCATCACAAACATTAGCACAATACCAATTTCGCTCCAGTACGAAATTATCGCGGTATATGTTCTTAATAAATATTATCCGCTTACTAACGGCGTAATAGGGTCTCATCCGCTAAACAAAAAATGCGGGAAATCAACAACTGCAATATATACATATGCCAATATATATATATTGATATTATATATAATACCAATTTCACTGTTTATGAAATATTCGCGGTATATGTTTATATTAAATAACATCCGCTTACTAACGGCGCATAATGTCTATTTTAACAATCAATAGATATCAATCATCATTCATACATGCATTCAAATATTTTAAATCTAACTATTTAAAATAAAATCGAAATCTATTCGATTGAGTGAGAAGTTCTCACCTTGGTTTTAATTTCCGTTTTAGCGATTTATTTCGAATAAAATTAAACGCGCGTTTAATTTTACCCGAAATTCTCACTAACTCCAAACGACTCCAAACCAACTCCATCGCGTAGTGCTCGTCCATACGATTCCAACGCAACTGAGTTTGCATTTTTTCGACCTCGTATGAAAAAGATACGAATTTTACAAGTTTATACACGTTTTATATAAACTAATATAACATAACTTAATAAATTTAACCTACAGCTCATCCTAGCCCTCAGATCTAAATCCAACGGCCCCTGCTTTTCTTCCCCCTTTCACGTTATTATCTCCAGGTGATGAATAGGAGGCCGAACCCATCTTGCTAAATTAGGGTTGAATTATGCTTCGCCTACGCTCGACGATACTCGATCACACAACCACCAACACGAAGCTCTCGTCACAAGCTATCACCACCTACCACCATGTCAAGCTCGGCCTCATCTAGGTGCGTGCGCACGTATGACAACAGCCCACGAACGGCCACGCTTAGCTCCCTCTCCGTTACACCATTTCCGATCATCACCGTATGGAATCGAAGCTCTCGTCGAGCTCTACGACTTTCATGTTGAACACCTTGGCTAATTCTTGATAGATTGGAAGAGATTAAGAGATGAAGAAGGAGAATTTCTGGCCCTAGGTTATGAAACTGGCGGCTACTAGTTTTTAGGGTTAGGGTTTGTTATTTTTTTTTTTATTTTAGAGTGAGGTTGTATTTATAGGAAAAGCAAGCGTAAACACTATTCATCCCGGGAATTCCGAACTCCGATTTAGACGCCGTAACCAGCGTACCTAGGGTTTATCCCGCGTTCCGGACACAATGGAACAGGTTTCGGAAGCTAATTCGGAAGTATGTGCGAGTTATGGCTGAAAACGTTCAATTTGAATTAAACCGATTTAAATCGATTTCTAGGCGTTTTAATTTGTACCGGACAAACGGTAAATCCAATTGACTTAAAATTTGAAATCTTACAATAATATCACATTACGGATCCGATGAAACTGGTTTCGTCGAAATCCGAGACTTTTTGAAAAATGGCTATTTTGACTCGCCAAATTTAAATTAAAAACGATTCGATGCGTTTCGAGCTGCCACGATCAAACGATAACTCCGATTGACACGAAAATTGAAATCCGGTAATAACTAACTATTACGGATCCAATGGAACTGGTTTCGTTCAATTCTGAGACTGTTCAAAAATTGGCTATTTTACAGTCGATTATTAAATATTAAAATATTCAATTTTCACAAATTAACTCCAAATTCAGTTTTACGAGTTCTAAAATATTTCTACAACTTCAATATGATATAATAAAATTTTCCAAATCATTTTCAATCATATTTAACCCAATATTAAATTATTTCTGGAATTTCACTATTAAATAATCGATTTAAATTTCCCTATTAAATCCAATATTCGAGAGATAAATTATTTAACTTCAAATTTCTACTTATTAACATTTAAATTCAATTAAATATTCAAATTTAAATTATCAAAATTTCTGGGTCGTTACATCACGGTTCAGGTCCCACTGTAGGCGCTTATTTTTCAACTATTTATGTTTTTGATCTTCGGCTCATAATATAAAATTTCAAGCCAACATTCAACCAAATGTGATTGTAGTTTGTGTGGAAAGTAGGCCGTGTCCCTCCTCTGTAAGCACAATTCGAATCTTACCTCTTCTGAATTTTCATAATTTAATTTTCCTATTTCTTCAATGACTTTAACCTTTATCCAAGTGCTTTACAAAAGTGACTGTGGTGTAGTGGTAAGGATGTACGCTTTCATGTTAGGCCGCCAATGTTCAAGCCTTGCTTTGTCTAATGTTTTAATGTTTATTTACTTCTCTCCCACGGGAATTTTTCCCCTTTTTTATTCCTTTTCCAGCAATGCCATGCAACCCAAATTTCAAGCAAAGAGTGCGTGTAGTATTCTAACTTATTGATTGTTTCTAATAACTTTACCAATTTATTTTTCCATTTTTTTATTCCAGCTACATAGTTATTTTTTATAGTATAGCTTGTATGAACTTTTTCAATCATCTTGCACATATTTGACCTGAAATTACTTAGTAAACGCATTAGCATTTTCGTATTGTTAGTGTCATCAAAACATCATAGATATGGTTCTTTTAGTTATATGTCTTCATTCTTAGACCTTTTACCTGCTTACTAGACTTGCATCTCCATCTTCTGCTTCATTCACCGGTATTATGATGGATGCTTTCTCATCGGGTCCTATTTATTCATTAAGCGGCATTATTGCTACTAGTGTTTATTTTCTTACTCCTTTTTAGTTTCCTATAGATCCCATTATGTCGTTCTCTTCTTTGAGTGGTGTTCATTCTAATTTGTCTAAGCCAAATGTAGAAGTTATTGGAGCACTTGAAGGGGTATATGATCTTGGAAATGGGAAGGAGTGCCACCTTTTTTTTACATGTCTTTATCTACTTTTTGTATGTGTGGCTGCCAGATTTTCTTTAGAACATTTATATCTTTAGTTTGTGTCTGCATTATATGACATGTTAAAATGATTTTTATCTTGATGTGATATCTTGATTCTGCTTTGATGAAATTCCGGTAAGCTTTCCTTATGTTTATAATTGCATTCGTACAATTGTCACATTGTTCTAACTTCCTAATATTAATTTTTGTTTGGATATTTCTCAAGCACTAATATAACTTTTCTTAGAAAAATCATAATAGGTACACACCCATGACAAATTATCATATTTGTAAATTGAAAGTAGTGATAGTGATTTCAAGGGATAATTGTAGCACTCATTTGGCATCTCTTGATTCCCTTCTTGTAGTTTGTTGTGAATATTTTGGGAAGTAATTCTTGCTCTTTGTATCTCTTGTTTCCATCTCGTAATTTTTATGTATATATTTGGGGAGTAAAGCTTCCTTTTATCCCTCTTGGATCGTTCTTTCAATTTATTATATTTTTATTTTGGGAGTGTGTGGATGACTTACTTTTTACCTAGTACCTCACTTTTGAAAGGCACTCGCTTATTAAAGTTAAATTATCTTTCTGAGATTACAGGCTATAATTTTCAAGGTAGTGCAATAGTGTTACATTGTAGGGGTAAGCGATTGGTTAGTTTGATTGGTTTAATGATGAAATTTTTTGAACCGAACTAAAACCAATAAAATAGAAACTAAACATAAGCAACCAAATAAATTTTAGTTGGTTCAATTGGTTATCCGGTTTAATCGAATTAGAAATACTTCCATTTTATATGTGGAATGTTCATTGTAATTTAAAAAATAATGTAAACATGTAATTAAAGTACTTTATTTAATATTTTCTTATGCTTTTTATTGGTAATTTTAACTTGTATATTGTAAATAAATTTTATTTAAAGCTCTAAAATAATCTGAAAAATCATTAAATCATTAGTAAATTTGACAATATAAAAAAATTCGGTCAATTTGGATTATAGGCCAATTATAAACCACTCTAATTTCAAACCAAACCGGTCTGCCCAATATAAACTGGTTTGGTTGGTTTATTGGTCTTAACCAATGATTACTCACCCCTATTACATTGTGTTACAAGATAGCACGATAGCATTCCCTTGAGTGGTTTTCCAAGGAAATGCGAAGCTCCCAAATTAGCGCGATAGTATTCCCTTAAGAGGCCATAAATGATAAAAAAAAGACAAATATTGTGTGCTTGATTAGGAAAAGGAGTGAGCCTTGTCGAGTCTTAAAATTCCATTATATTAATTACATTTTGGGAGTTTAAATTTTTATTCATGTTTTAAAATAATTTTACTTTACAATTTACTTATCTAATGTTCATAGAAATCCAAAGTAATTCTTATTCTTCATTATTATTAGGCCATAATCCTTCAACAGGCTCAATGCATTATATTAGATGCCCCATTTGGAATCATATTTTCAATCATATTTTTTAAATATCAACATTCTTAAGTGAAGATAAGAGAGTAACGTAAAATGAAGATCACTTTAGACTCCAAATCCGAGGTAGATGCTACTTTAAAAGTTAGGCCTTGTACAATTCTAGGTGTTTCGTTGCCGGAAAAATTGTTTCGCTCATCTTGGTGAATTATGGGGATTCACTATATTTGGGTTGTGGGCTATTCCATATTATGCACCTTCTTCATCTTTTTTATGTCTTGATGAGTATGCAATCTTCCTTCTTAGGCCATCTCTTCCATTATTATGAATCCATCAACCTTGTTGAAAATGTCTTTAGGGTTCATAGTCTTATTTTCAGTTAAACACCCACCAATCAAATTTCCTTCAATATTCAGTTACCATTGCATAGTGTTTTAATATGCCATCATCTTCACCTACATTTTCCACATTTACTTCAACTTTATTGAAGTTGCCTCTAAAGAACTCATCTAGTCTTTGCTTGCTTCTGGTCAATGCATTTTCTTTCTAGAAATGGCCTTTGGGTGTTCCTCCTTTGGATAAGCATCTTTAGATCTGAGTTGGGATGCTTATGGTTGATAAATTTGTCATGGTCATCACCATTTGATTTGTTGGATCTCAGGAGGATTGTTGGATTGACATCCTTTTTTCATCCTAAATGCCTTCATATGTGCTCCTAAGACTTTACAACCTATTAGTACGATTAAAAGTATTCTTCGTACTCCAAGTTTTAGGTCCTAGATGGATCCAGAAATCACTGTTGGGATGACTAGCATATACCTTCGGTACCCAAAATACGTGTTGTAACGATTTGGAATTTTATTGATTTGATTTATGAACACTTAATTGAATTTAAATATTCAATTTAGGGTTTTAATAATTAAATAACCCTCTTTTAATTTATAGCTAATGATATTAAATTCATTTTTGAATTTTGTTTACTAAAAAGTAGGTAGTTCGATGAAAAATAGAAAATGTGACCGAAACCCCTTTTTCAAATTTTCGAATTTTTTCGAACGATAAGTTCTTGAACCTTTGTGTATATTTTAAACAACATTTGAATGTTTTAAACATTTTATTTTGAAAATGTAAAGTAAATAAGTAATATGATAATAATGATAGTTAATAGTATACGTATAATTTAAAATATGAGGTGATGGATATGAAGTTTGAACTAAAATTAAAAGATTCCTTGAGTATAAAGATTAACAAAAGTACATGATCTATGATAATATCTATATTTTAGTAAGGCTGGTGATATAATAATGTGATGGAGAGTAGGGCATAATGGTGGCATGTGCATGAAGGAAGGGGAGGAGATAGTGAGGTGGCAGAAAGGTAGTGGAGGTTATGGACCAAAGGGTATTTAGGTAATCCACTTAATTTATTTTGCATAAAACCAATTTCGTTTTTCTCCTTCTCATTTTCATTTCATTTCTCATTCCAAACATTTGGTTCCTCTTTGAAAGGCTCCATATTACTTTAATGGCTTCCTTATAATATTTTCAAAACCTAAATCCTTCCTTTTCTATTTTAAATCCCTTAAAACCTATTCAAAAAAATACTCCTTTTTATTCTACATCTCCCGTCTTTTCAAAAGCAAGCCTAAATTCCTCCATTAAGCCCAAGGTCGAGCCCATAAACCCAAGGCCAAACCCATTTTTCCCTTTTAGGCCTCCAAAAATCCATCTTTGGCAAAATAAATCCAAGATCTAGTGTCGATTCAAGTTGTAGTGACAATTTTTACTTGATTCGATGATTTTTGGTGAGTAAAGCTCACATTTTTAAGAAAGTTTTTAACTTTATTTTATTTCTTAACTTGGTTGCAAATTTGTTGGTTGTTTGGGGGAAGAATCAGCACGAATCGGATTTTTTGAGGGTGAAAAATGATGTTGATTAAATGTACATATTGTGCTTATTTGTAATGGTTGCATTAGACTTGAAAAATGAAGTAAAAAGTTATGCTTTAGTTGCAAGTTATGATTTTTACTTGTGTACATTACTTATGGTATGTGTTTGAATGTAAGAACTTATGTTTGGATGTCGTAGGCTAAAGAAAAGTTAGCACTTAATTTGTGTTAGTGGTGACATGGAAATCCTTTAGATTTATCTTGTTTACTTATTTTAATTTCTAGAAAAGTTTATAAAGTTTCAAACTTTTCTTTCTAGCTTCCAAACTTTATACAAAGTTTATAAAGGAATATATAAAACTAGTTTTTGTAATTGTGGTATCCATACCGACAATCGCTATGGATGCAGTTCGTAAAACGAACACATTTTGAAAACTAAAAGTGTTTTTCACTCTAAATACTTTGAGAAGTATTTCAAAAACATGAAAAGGGTAATTATTACTTATTAATTAAGTAAAGGGTTTAATGATTATTTAAAATAATTAATTAAGTAAAGGTAATTAGTACTTAATTATCAATTAAGTAAGTAATTAAAATTAGTTAATTAACTAAGGGCTGATTAATTATTAAATAAAGGTCAATTTCTCAATTAGTTATTATTTAAGTAAGATTTAATTATTAATTAAATGTTAATGTAACAACCCGCATATTTGTCAATTGTATATTTAAATATTTTATCGTTCGTCAGATTTTGGTCCGAAAAGCTACTTTTTGCAAAAAGTCGAATTAGGACTCGAGACCCCTCCCATTGAGTTCAAAATGTTGTTTGCAACCTTTTTGAGTATAAGCTTCGATATGTTTGGAGTTAGTCGAGTTTTTCTACTTTTTTACTTTGGGTTTGAGTTTGGGTTTCAGCCCAATGTTCCACCTTAAGACTCTAGCTCCACTCCAACTCTTCATTACTTCATTTCATATTCCTAACACTTCAAGCTAAAGTAAAAATAGTGGAAGAGATTGAAAATGGAAATTCCTAAGCCCTAGCTTTCTTTGCAAATCCAACTTCTAGCTCCAAATTCTAAGAGAACCCATTGGTAAGCATCTTCTTCATCTTCCCCAACTCATTCTCTCTTTGGTTTTAGAAAATTCCTAAACCTAATTTGGGAAATATTTCTCTTTTAAGCTTAGAATCAAGCTTCTTGAGTTGGGATTGAAGTGTGGTTGATCTTCCTTTGCTTTCAAGCTTCTTCCTCATTGATTTGGGTTCAAAGGTGAGATTTTTATCTCACATCTTAGTCTATAACTATCTTCGATTGTTAGGTATGAATTCCTAACACTTATTCTTGTGCAATTGCTTTTGGTTTGGATTGAATTGGTGAATATCCAAATTTTTAGTGTTTGGGTTCAATTCTTTAAAGATCCTAACTTTGATGTTTGAACATGTTTTCGGTGGCGAATCGGAGAGCTAATGGAGTTGGGGTATCAATTGGCTAAGGATTCTTAGGTCCATTGCTCGAACGGTCCCGTTTTGGAGGAATTTGCACTTCATTGAAAAAGGGCAGGAACTGCAGAAACTTGCAGTTCGGCCGACTGAGCCCTGTGGCCGGTCGACCGACCTGCTACTCCGAGCATTTTTTTCTGCTTCTGGCCAGCCGACCGAGCTCTGTAGCCGGCCGACCGACCTGAAGCTATTTTGCCTACTTTGCCTATTTTGTTGAATTTCCAACTTTAATCGATTCGTGTTGATTCCCTTTTGTTATTATCACTTATTATCGACTTTGATGACATTTTCTTCATGATTTTGGGAATATCCATTCGATGGATTCCGTAATCGATTTCTTTGGATTTTATTCACGTCTTCGAATGTGAATTTTGATGATTGATTATTTCTACAATCCTTTATATGGTTTTTCACTTTAAAAATATAAAGGTTTTCTATACTAGTAGTAAATATCAAAACTCTTTCTTCAAATGATTTCAACACTATTTTATTACAAAGCTCGTTTTCTCAAACCAATTTCCAATCTATTAGTACATACAAACCTTTACCTCACTCGTATGAGAAATCTAATTAAACGGCTTGGTAAAACAGTGGTATGAAACGCTTGCGTTTACTTCGTCGGTTAATTCTTGGACTTGTTCGATTGAATCTCTTGTGACAATTTTCTAGTGGAGATCTACAATTTGTTCGTAAATATTTAAGTTAAGCTAGTGGTTATGGGACATGAAGCTAAGATCATATATTTACTAGCGTACTGTAATTGACACTTCTCGGTGATCATGACGATCATTTTATGGTTTAGACTAGCAATGGTGCGATGTCTCTTTGTCCATGTGGAGATCCGTTCCACAATCCATTGAGCTTCGTCTCATTTCTTTGTGGACTAGCGATCCATGTACTTCTAATGCCTTTAGACTCATTAGATGTACCATTTTCACTACATTAATGTCTTTGCTTTAGATTCATTGGATGTACCGTTTGCACTACATCAATGTCTTTGCTTTTGATTCATTAGATGTACCGTTTGCACTACATTAATGTCTTTTCTTTTGATTCATTGGATGTACCGTTTGCACTACATCAATGTCTTTGCTTTTGATTCATTGGATGTGCCGTTTGCACTACATCAATGCCTTTGCTTTTGATTCATTGAATTTGTCGTTTGCACTACATCAATGTCTTTGCTTTTGATTCATTGGATGTGCCGTTTGCACTACATCAATGTCATTGCTTTTGATTCATTGGATGTACTGTTTGCACTACATCAATGTCTTTGCTTTTGATTCATTGGATGTACCGTTTGCACTACATCAATGTCTTTGCTTTTTGATTCATTGGATGTACCGTTTGCACCACATCAATGTCTTGGCCATCCTTTTCTTGTGATTTCTGGATTTCTAATTATTGATTTCTGGAATTTATGTTTCACCAACTTTTACGATTGGCATTGATATGTATGTCATTTATTGTGGCTTGGTGAAGTAAATAAAGAATATGATATTCTTTTCGATGCTATGAGATTCTTGAGATATCTGTATGATTTTCCTTAGTTTATTTTCTATGTATACTTGTCGCAGTATGGCTTTTTGGTTATCATACGTTTTTATTACGTCTCTTCTTATATCTCATTTTATCTGATAATTATAGCTAGACTGATCCATTTATTATTTTCTTCTTAAATAATACTCGGGTCAGACTGAGATTTTACAGGTGCTTCTGCTTGCCACCTTATCGGACCATCATATGATCTTTTGGCTAACTACTTTAGTTTGGTAGTTTTTGTTGTATACATCTAAGTTATTGACTCCTTGATGTATACATATTCTTTTGCCTAGCACTTGTATCTATTCTTTTGTGACATTGTGGATCTTGTTAGACCACTACTCTGATATACACTTTATTCATATCTTTGTCCTCCTTTGTGATATGAATTGCCTGTGACTGATTTATGTTATGTTTATTTCTATATTTTTTTCTGAAGATATTATAGCCACTGTGTAGTAGCTTTGAGTTTGTATCGGTGTGTCGGATTTCCTCTCGAAATAAAATGCATGTTACATTTTATCTGGCATATCGGTGCTCGCACAAAGCAATTACACGGATGGTCGCTCCTCAACAGCCTTATTCTCCACGCTAGTTGACGGCATTATCCCGTAGTGTCCTTGGCTAGCATGGGTATAGAGGTGGGGCGTCACAGCTTGGTATCAGAGCCAAACATCGTAACTATGTAGAATAATTTTAACAAGGATCATCGTCCTAAGTCCATCTTAGGAGTCGTGCTTTAGGATTTTATTTGGGTCTTCGTACCGTCCTATCCTACTTTCTTTTATGATTCCTTATTTTATCTATCAAGATTGCTTGATATTTATTTTGAGAATAACTTTTCTCCTTCTTTCTTTCTTAAAGAAGAAGAATGGTTAGGTCCAACCGACCCAGTGCGGGTCAGTCCAGTGCTACTCCCCAAGATGGAGTTTTTATGTCTGCCCAACAGCTTTTAGATCTCGTGAAGAATGCTCAAGCTGCAGGACCCAATCCAGAGCCTACTCATCCTAGATCTGGTTTTGCACGCTTGTGCAGAGACTATACCGATTTGGGTGGAAGGCCATTCAAAGGATCCGAGAGTGTTATAGAAATTCAGGCTTGGCTCAAATCATGTGATCGCATCTTTTCTCGCATGAACCTTATTGATCTACATCGAGTCCAAGTGGATTCTAGCATGCTCCAAGAAAGAGAATTAGATTGGTACGAGCTTTTAATTTTTGAAATCGTTGAAGCGGATCTCACATGGGAGCAATTCCGAGAAAGATTCGAATTGAAATTCGTGCCGGAGGCTGAAAAGGTAACTTTAGCACGGCGTTTAATTGACCTTTTTCAAGGTGAATCTTCTGTGACAGACTATGTCGCATCTTTCGAATCTCTGTCCAAATACGGGGTTGAGTACATTAATACCCATTGAAGAAAAATCAGAGATTTGTCTATGGCTTGAATAAGAATCTTGAGAAGCCTTTACTTCTGAAACTTGAGGTTTCATTTGATCAGCTTATTGATATCGCTCTTCGTCTTGAAGAGGCCGATAGAGAAAGTGATGTCAAGGTTGGGAGTGCCAAACTGAACTCCAACAACAACAAGAAGAGGCATCCCTTTATTAGGTTCGAAAGTCCTAATCCTAACAAGAGGGCGAAGCAAGAGACTTCTATAGCAAATACTCCCATCCCTAATCGCGGAGAATGCTACAATTGTGGCTCTAGAGACCACTATATAAATAGGTGTCCAAGGCCTATTTCTTGCCGCTATTGCAAAAGTGCGGATCATTATATATCTTCGTGTCCCAAGCGTCAAACCAAGAGAGAAGGAAAGCTGCAAGCCCCTAGCAACTCTTCTCTTAGTCAAGGTATTTTACATTCAATCCTTGATTGCATTATTTTATTTCGTGATCTTCTTATTCGAGTTCTTTTTGATATGGGTTTCATCTCATTATTTTTATATCAAAAGAACTTGTGATTCTTTTCCTTTAAACATTTTTGGGCTTGATTTACTTCTTTGAGGATTGCGAATCCTACGGTTGATCCGCAACACTCAATTTGCTTTCTATTGATGTCGAAATTATTTTATGTGATTTTTCTTTCCGAGCCGATTTTTTCTTATGCTTCGGAATTGACTATTGTGAAGATTGGCTTAATCGTTGTGAAGCCCATATCCTATTTTCCGTGTGGACTATCCATCTTCGACATTTTCTATCTGTTAAGCAGATTTCTATTTTTCCTTTGTGATTTTGATTCCAATTTAATGGCATCATTCTATTCTTTAGGTCCTCATGACGAGGAAAGTGATATTTCTCTCATTCAGATAGTTTGAGAATTTTCCAGTATTTTTGAGTTTGTCTTAGGATTATCACCTAAGAAATCTTTTATGTGGTGTTAAGGTCTTTCTAGTTCGACCTTGCCACCGATTTTCATTTGGCTATGAGTTGTGGGAGTTCGCATTCCACTTACCGCATTCCACACTCGTTACGATTCTTATGAACGACTTGTTTTGTCATTCAGTTTGTCCAGCTTATTTCATCCATTTTATAAATCGAATATTCTATGAATATTTCAATGAGACCATTCTTGTATTTATAGATTTTGGATGAAAATAGCAATTTAAAAATTTGCAAATCTTTTTCATAAAATTTATTTATAAGTACAATTTGACTTTGCTCTTAAACAAGCAAAGAATATTCTTAAAGGTTTTTAAGAAACATGTTTATTATATGGAAGATGATTTTGTGATTGTATTGCCCGTTGAGTGCTTTAAGAATTTTGGTCGATGCGCTTGATCAACGTTATCGATAGGAATTTCCTAAACGCTTAGACGAGACAATCAGACACGATATATTGACTAGTAAAATGTAAATTTTTCTAGAAAGATTTTTTTTTTCATTGAGATAATTGTAATTTTGAAAGTTTTAGCTTTTCGGGAAAGAAGATTATTTAAAAGGAATTCTTTCTTTTCGATACTCTTATTCTTGTGATTCCCGAAGGGGAACCAAGACTTTGTTTTTTTTTGTACCAATGCTAGTCGTATTGGTTTGGGTGCCGTCCTCTTGCGGAAGAGAACGTGCTATCACTTGTGCTTCCAAAATCATTAAAGGCCGATTGAGACTAGGTATGCCGCTCATGATCTAGTGCTCGCGGCTGCTGTTTTTGCTTTTAGAGTTTGGCATCATCATTTTTTGGGGAGAATTTTGTTCTCCACCTTGATCATAAAATCTTTGGAATATTTATTTTCTCATAAGGAACTTCATGTCGACTTGAGTTCCTGGCATCTTATGATCTTGATATTCTGGAAATCGTGTTGCTAATGCGCTTAGTCGTAAGCAACAGGTGGTTGTTTCTTTTTTGATGACCAAATGAAATTATCTTTTTATCAAGTTCATCGGGCGTTTTGTTGTACTTCGTTTTATTGAGCTTTATCTCATTTTTTTTATGGACTTGCATCCGATGTTCTTTTATGGTGTTCATTCATCGGATGTACTGTTATTATACTGCATCGATGTTCCATCTTATCTGGATCAATGGATATACCATTATTATACTACATCGTTGTTCCGGTTTATCGGTTCATTGGACGTACCGTTTTTGTACTACGTCGGTGTTCCAAATTATTCAAGTTTCTAGTTTCTCGGGCGCACCATTTTTGAACTACGCCGTTGCACTGGCTCAATTTTCTGCTATTCTTGACGCTTTCCGCGTCTTTTAACTATGGAAATGCTTTTAGGTTTCCTATTTTTATTCTTGAGCCCGGTGTTATTGATGAAATTGAAGTCTCACCAGTTTTGACTTATGAGCAACATTCTATTCGCATCATTGCTTCGGAGATTGAGTGCCTGCGAAATAAAGATGTTCTTCTTGTGAAATTCAATGGTTCTCAGATCCGAAGGATTGCTCTTGGGAGTCCAGAGAATTCACCGTGCGAACCCGTTCGGGCTTACTCTTTCGTGCTCTTTATGGGGAACTTCCTATTTCAAAATTTCTTTTGTGTTGATATGCTTTTAAGGTTGTTACTCTTTATTTTCTTCTTAAGTATTGTGAGGACGCAATTTCTTTAAGGAGGGGAGTCTGTAACAACCCGCATATTTGTCAATTGTATATTTAAATATTTTATTTAAATATTTTATCGTTCGTCGGATTTTGGTCCGAAAAGCTACTTTTTGCAAACAGTCGAATTAGGACTCGAGACCCCTCCCATTGAGTTCAAAATGTCGTTTGCAACCTTTTTGAGTATAAGCTTCGATATGTTTGGAGTTAATCGAGTTTTGCTACTTTTTCACTTTGAGTTTGGGTTTCCGCCCAATGTTCCACCTTAAGACTCTAGCTCCACTCCAACTCTTCATTACTTCATTTCATATTCCTAACACTTCAAGCTAAAGTAAAAATGTGGAAGAGATTGGAAATGGAAATTCCTAAGCCCTAGCTTTCTTTGCAAATCCAACATCTAGCTCCAAATTCTAAGAGAACCCATTGGTAAGCATATCATTCATCTTCCTCAACTCATTCTCTCTTTGATTTTACAAAATTCCTAAATCTAATTTGGGAAATATTTCTCTTTTAAGCTTAGAATAAAGCTTCTTGAGTTGGGATTGAAGTGTGGTTGATCTTCCTTTGCTTTCAATCTTCTTCCTCATTGATTTGGATTCAAAGATGAGATTTTTATCTCACATCTTAGTCTATAACTATCTTCGATTGTTAGGTATGAATTCCTAACACTTATTCTTGTGCAATTGCTTTTGGTTTGGATTGAATTGGTGAATATCCAAATTTTTAGTGTTTGGGTTCAATTCTTTAAAGATACTAACTTTGATGTTTGAACATGTTTTCGGTGGCGAATCGGAGAGCTAATGGAGTTGGGGTATCAATTGGCTAAGGCCCCTTAGGTCCATTGCTCGAACGGTCGCGTTTTGGAGGAATTTGCACTTCATTGAAAAAGGGCAGGAACTGCAGAAACTTGCAGTTCGGCCGACCGAGCCCTGTGGCCGGTCGACCGACCTGCTACTCCGAGCATTTTTTCTGCTTCTGGCCAGCCGACCGAGCTCTGTAGCCGGCCGACCGACCTGATGCTATTTTGCCTACTTTGCCTATTTTGTTGAATTTCCAACTTTAATCGATTCGTGTTGATTCCCTTTTGTTATTATCACTTATTATCGACATTGATGACATTTTCTTCGTGATTTTGGGAATATCCATTCGATGGATTCCATAATCGATTTCTTTGGATTTTATCCACGTCTTCGAATGTGAATTTTGATGATTGATTATTTCTACAATCCTTTCTATGATTTTTCACTTTAAAAATATAAAGGTTTTCTATACTAGTAGTAAATATCAAAACTCTTTCTTCAAATGATTTCAACACTATTTTATTACAAAGCTCGTTTTCTCAAACCGATTTCCAATCTATTAGTATATACAAAACTTTACCTCACTCGTATGAGAAATCTAATTAAACGGCTTAGTAAAACAAATGGTATGAAACGCTTGCGTTTACTTCGTCGGTTAATTCTTGGACTTGTTCGATTGAATCTCTTGTGACAATTTTCTAGTGGAGATTTACAATTTGTTCGTAAATATTTAAGTTAAGCTAGTGGTTACGGGACATGAAGCTAAGCTCATATATTTACTAGCTTACTGTAATTGGCACTTCTCGGTGATCATGACGATCATTTTATGGTTTAGAATAGCAATGTGCGATGTCTCTTTGTCCATGTGGAGATCCGTACCACAATCCATTAAGCTTCGTCTCATTTCTTTGTGGACTAGCGATCCATGTACTTCTAATGCCTTTAGATTCATTGGATGTACCACTTGCACTACATCAATGTCTTTGCTTTTGATTCATTGGATGTACCTTTTACACTACATCAATGTCTTTGCTTTTGATTCATTGGATGTACCGTTTGCACTACATCAATGTCTTTGCTTTTGATTCATTGGATGTACCGTTTGCATTACATCAATGTCTTTGCTTTTGATTCATTGGATGTACCGTTTTGCACTACATCAATGTCTTTGCTTTTTGATTCATTGGATGTACCGTTTGCACTACATTAATGTCTTTGCTTTTTGATTCATTGGATGTACCGTTTGCACTACATCAATGTCTTGGCCATCCTTTTCTTGTGATTTTTGGATTTCTAATTATTGATTTCTGGAATTTATGTTTCACCAACTTTTACGATTGGCATTGATATGTATGTCATTTATTGTGGCTTGGTGAAGTAAATAAAGAATATGATATTCTTTTCGATGCTGTGATATTCTTGAGATATCTGTATGATTTTCCTTAGTTGATTTTCTATGTATACTTGTCGCGGTATGGCTTTTTGGTTATCATACATTTTTATTACGTCTCTTCTTATATCTCATTTTATCTGATAATTATAGCTAGACTGATCCGTTTATTATTTTCTTCTTAAATAATACTCGGGTCAGACTGAGATTTTACAGGTGCTTCTGCTTGCCACCTTATCGGACCATCATATGATCTTTTTGCTAACTACTTTAGTTTGGTAGTTTTTGTTGTATACATCTAAGTTATTGACTCCTTGATGTATACGTATTCTTTTGCCTAGCACTTGTATCTATTCTTTTGTGACATTGTGGATCTTGTTAGACCACTACTCTGATATACACTTTAATGTGTAATATTCATATCTATTTCCGCCTTTGTGATATGAATTGCCTGTGACTGATTTATGTTATGTTTATTTCTATATTTGTTTCCGAAGATATTATAGCCACTGTGTAGTAGCTTTGAGTTTGTATCGGTTTGTCGGATTTCCTCTTGAAATAAAATGCATGTTACATTTTATCTGGCATATCGGTGCTCGCACAAAGCAATTACACGGATGGTCGCTCCTCAACAGCCTTATTCTCCGTGCTAGTTGACGGCATTACCCCGTAGTTTCCTTGGCTAGCGTGGGTATAGAGGTGGGGCGTCACAGCTAATTAATCAAGATTTAATTTTTAATTAATTATTAATTAGGTAGTAATTAATTATTAATTAAGTTGAGATAATGTAATGATCCGTAATTTTCGATAATAAAAAATAGTTAATTTAATAAGGATTTGTGATTTAATGTTGGAAGAAATAAAAATTTGTGACTTACTAATAAGAATATAATTGGATGAAATGTAATAGTATTAGTTTAAGGTAATTGATAACTGCTTTAAATGTAACTTCATTTAATTGAATGATTAAAAATCTATAATTGGTTAGAGATTGTTAATTAATTGTAATAATGAGTGTATTTATTGATAATTGGATTAAAAGAGTAATTGATAATGTAAATGTTGTATTTATTTAATGAAATGGTATGTAATTAATTGTAATTGATAAAAGTATAGTTATGGTAGTAGTTATGACATTAGGGTGTGATAACAAACTTACAAAGATTATTAATTAAGAAAAGGTAACGGTTTTCATTTATTACCAATTTATTTAATCCGTTGAATTAAAGTTGAAATCAATTGCAGTTAAATGTAATTAAATATCACGTTAATATGAGTTAAGACGATAGCTGCAAATTATGAATGTAATAAAATGTATAGAACTGTCAATTATGTTCATAAGGAAATAATTGATTTGATAAAAGAGAGAAAAACCAAGAAAAATTAATTTATTGGGATTTCAAATTATAATTAATGTGAAAATGGAATTCAATATAATTGAAATGTTGCAATCAACATGGTAAAAGGTGATAATTGTAGAATACTAATGCAATAATACATAAACAAATATTAACTATGTCTATAGAGTAATAATTGTTTGAATAAAAATATTGAAACTAAATTAAATCAATTTATTGGAACTAAATTATAATTAATTGCATTTAATTTCAGTTGAAATTGAACATTGTAATTGGTGTAATAATTAATGAAGAATTGATATGTAAATTTGTTTTAAATTATTGTAAATGTCTAAGTAATAAAAAATTGTAAAAATTGTTAGTTTATAAAAGTTGAATTAAAAAATGATTTAATCAATTTAATATTAATTTATTTAATTAACATGAAAGTAGCCATTTTGGCTACTGCCTCGGATTTCGACGAAACTTGTTTCATCGGATCTGTAATGGTGAACTATTGTAGGATTTCAAGTTTCGAACGATCGGATTGGTCGTTTGGTCGTACGGGCTTGAAACCCGTAGAATTCAATTTAATTGAATTCAATTGAAATAAGCTGATTTTAAAACTAACTTCTTCATACGATGGAATTAGGACTTGAAATCTGTTCCATTGAGTTTAAAAATATCAAAAACATCTATTTTGATATATGGAATGATCCACTTCCGTTTCGGAAGCAAAACGAGATTTTCGAGTCACTATTGTCATTCGTACAAATTCGACACGTGTTCATTTTCTTATCGGGCTTTGTTAATATTAATAGTCATGTTTCCCAAACCCTAGCAGTCATTTTTCTTATTCCTATATGTTCATCAACTTCTGTCTGCTCCCTTCTTCAATGGTAGAAACAAATTCCAATTCCCAACGCTACAGTTCAATCTCCAAACCAACTTCAAAATCAAACTCTTCCAAACCATATCAAATTATATACTGTTTCGAAGCTCTCGACGAGCGTAACCCAGATATGCAATTCGTTTTTTCCATCGAAGCACTGTTTGTCCAAAAATTGAGATTGTATGTCAGCCGTCCATTTTAGGGTTATGATTATCTAACGGTGGATCTTCGTCGAAACAACGATCAGGAGGCGCCATGGCATTGAGCTTGGTGAATGGAGGCCATCCATGTTGTTCATTCGTGTCAAGGTCATGTGTTGGCCAGATAATTCCTTAAGTGGTGGCAGCGGGGGAGGAGCTAGGTGGAGCCGGAGATGTGCACGCCTATGGGGGGTTGCGGCCGGAGGTATAGGTCGTAGTGGTCGGCCTGGATCGAGATGGTCTTGGCTGTAGGCGATCGTCTGGATGGTTAAAGTAGAGAGGTAGCCGTGGCTTCGTTGTTCGATCTCGATATATCGGTAGGATTCCACGATGTGGAACACACATGTTAGGGAACGAAGGGTATGACGTGTAAGCAACTATAATTATTTTATTTATTTTAAAATCATATAATTTCTAATATTAATGTCTTTTGCATACGAACTCGGATTTGAATGTGGTTTTCTCTGTTACGATTGTATCGAAATTCCGGATATTTTGGCACTGGTTTGGACGAATTTGAGACTGTTGAATTTTTTACCTTACTTTGGATTTCAAATCAATTTGAAATCAAAGGCGAGTGTTTTAAATCACTCACGACTACTGAACTATCTTATGTTGGTTAAATTAAATTTTTGATGTAATTAGAGATTGAATGGTTGATGTTTGGTATATTTAAATTGTCAATCCAGTTAAATACGAATTTTATTGCATTTAATCGTCATTTAGTTTATTATTGAATATAATTGTCACTTTAGTGCCTGCTAGCGATAGTCATTTATCTATTAATGTTTATTGGTTGATTTAGATGATGATGTGATGTATGTTTGATTTGCTCATATTACATGACCGGATATTATATTTTATATTGTCATAATACTGCAAGTTCGCTATGGGTTGAAATGATATATACCCGAACGATTATATAGAATAGGGAAAAATCGTTATGGGTTGAAATGATAAACCTAATGAAATAAATCTGGGATTGTGGGTTGAAGTGATATATACCTGTAAATTTAAATATTTACGGATTGAAATGATAAATATCCATATCATTTACCATCGGGTAGAGTATTACATACGGACACCAGATTGGTTAAATTTAATGATTTTAAATCTTTAAACTTTGAATCCAGTTAAATGATAATTGAAATAGAATTTGATTGATATAAATTTAATTGTTTTAAGTAATTATTTAAAGTATTTAAATTGGAATTATAAAGTTGAATTTGAAATATAAACAAAATTATCGAAATTGAGTTATTGAAATGTTGGAACTGTAATTTTGAAAATCTATTCAAATTGAAATAGTTAAATTTGATGTTAATTTCAAGTTTATTATCTCAATATAAACTGTAAATGTTCTATTAAATTCTAATTTTAGATTTTCAACTATTAAAATAAGTTAATCTATTTTAAACCAAATTAATCAATTTAAACTATTTAATTTATTTTAATATAATTTAACGTATTTTAAACTAATTAACCTATTTAATCTATTTTAAACTATTTTAATACATTTTAATCTATTTTAAATCATTTAAGCTTTATTAAATATATTACACTATTTTAATTTATTTTAAACTATTTAATATATTTTAATTCTATTTAATCTATTTTAAATTCATTTAATCTATTTTAAATCTAATTAATCCACAATAAACCTATTTAATCTATTTAAACTATTTTAATAATCTATTACAAGTATTTTAATTTATTTTAAATTTATTTAATCTATTTTAAACCTATTTAAACCAATTTATATCTATTTATACACTATGTTAAACTAATTAAATTATTTATAATTATCTAAATTATTTTCTAAATTTCAGATGGTGTAGAGTTGAAATGTTTATAATTAAAGCCTTGATTTTAAAGCGAATAAGGTTTAAAAATGCTATAACATAAGTTGGGATTTGAAACGATATTTGCTGGTGAAACACCATATTTAAGTAAATATGATTTTGAAAGTAATTATGATTTCGAAAGTGATATGGTTTGAACTGAATATGATATTTTGGCATCAATATGATATGATTTTGCAATGTAAAAGAACCATCCAGTGTGTAATAAGCGGATGGTTATCAAAAAGACCGGAATCGGATATTGTCATACTCTCTGTCAATACCGAAAACCACCTTTAACAACTGTGCACGTCGTGGAGATTCCAGAAATGAAGTAGGATGGTTTGGTGTACGATTCTGTATGAGGTATTTACGTGACCCTGACTCCTGTGAGTCAGCTTAGATGTGACTAAAGCAGGAGCCATGCCAGGCCAAGTGAGGCCGCACCTCCGATCGGACACATTTCTTCGATACCATATTATGACTTTGTGATGATTTAGTGGCCACCCCTCGATTTTGGTTATGGGAGTGTGTTCCAAGGTGGGTGGTAGTATCTTCTATGCGTTACCACTGGTTCGGATCCGCAATTGGTATATCTACCTTGGCATTGTATCGAGTACCGTGTTCATATGCCCTATCACGCCTCCCACGAGTTTAGTTTGTACCATACCTATGGAGTTTCCTCTAATAGCCCTCTAGTTTACGGAGGAATTACGGTACTGTATAGACTATAGGAATATATAAAAATGTGTTAAGGGGGATATGGGTAACGCCTTAACGCTATTTTAATACTTTACTTTATTATATACACTATTATAATAGTGTATTGTACTACATATTAGATAGTTTAACAGATCCTTAGGAGGTGAAAATCCCAAACATCTCTTAAGTTATTGCTCTCACGTTAGACACTGAATAGGAGATGTCAAACCATGCAAACAACTTTGACGCCATTACACTCGTATTTATTTACTGTTGATTTAACTTACATAAGATATTTTAGTTTTGACTTGAGTGTTTTGTCTTTTCAATTCTCTTGGGTCAGTTTGAACTTTTAGTTTATCAAAGTATGTTTTTGGAGGACGAAGACGAAGATATAGTACTACTATTATTTGTTTTATTTATTCCACTGCATCATGTTGTTCGTTGCATTATTTATTTACTGCTATTTTATGTACTCTGATTCTATAGTGTAAATGTGCAATCAAATTTTATTTGTAAAACAACTTCATGAACTGTTTATTTTATTATTATATTTTGTCATTGCACTATGAGATTCTATGTTTTGTTTTCTTTCTTTCTATGTTTTTCTTATTTACCCCATAACAATCTTCCCTTTTGAATGGTTTGAGTCTGACGTGTATGGTTTATCGTCGATTTAAACCGTCCAAAAAGGCAGGTCGTTACGTTTAATTAGGATTTGATTAAGATTTAATTATTATTAAGTAAAGGTTTTATTTTGAGCTATTTTATTTCCAAGGATTTGTTTGTTTAAAAAGCGGCTTTCTTTTTCAAAAAATGGTTTAAATACAAGGGATTCTCTTTGTTTTTGCCATTAAGTAGCCAAACAAATATGAATAACTTATACTAAATTGTTACACATTTTATTGTAAGTAAGTCGTCTGGTATTTAGTACTAAAAGCTGATGAATAAACTTTCCTCTATCTGTGAGGTCTAGAATTTGTTTCGGGATAGAGAAGTCAAATGTCCGAAACGTCATAAATATAAGAGAATTAATTTTGATAAACAGGTCATGATAATTTAAGTATATGGATGATAATTTATTGTATACTTAGCACCATTCAGCTATAACTTAAATGAAATAGATTATTGATGACATCTGTTTAGTAGAATAAATCCTCATTTTGTTATAAATTAAATGGAATAGATCATTGATGACATATGTTCAGCCGAATAAATTCTCGTTCTGCTATTATATTAATTTGAACATTTATTCATATGCTAGTTAATTAATATTGGAAAAGTGATGTGTAACTATTAAATGTTAGTTATTGATTTTATTTAAATATATGTCTAGTCACGTAAATACCAGTTATGTGACTTGAAATTTCAAATTCAGTTGAAATGACAACTTGATTTAGTACCATTGTGGTCCCTAAGTCTCTTTCCGAGTTTGTAAAATTATGGATTTAAAATAACTTAAATTTTATAACAATTTGAGGTTAAATGTTTATAAATGATGTTTTAGAGTAAGTTAGTTAATTATTTTATTAATGAGGTTTTAATGTTAGTTAATTATTTATTTATGATGTTTAAAGGAAATCAATTAATTAAATAAATGTATTTATAAATAATAATCTATTTATAAAAAGGATTTAACTTGATAGAAAGGATTTGTTTTAAAGAGATTTTCAAATGATATTTGGTAAATGATATTTTAAAATGGATTTTTATAAAAAGGAGTTATAAAGGAAGATCTATAAAAGAGTTTTATAAATAGAAAGGGATTGAATTAATCCTTCTTAATTATGGTGGTATGGAAACATTCTTTTCATACTTAACACCGAAGGATGGTGGTCTGGTTTATAATAAGTAATATTTTAAATGATATTTGTTCTGCCCCGTTTAAGTATAAATTTGGAAAAGAGAAAATTCTTCCTTAATTTTTGTAAATATACTTATGCCATTGAGATAAGTATATGGATATATTTTCTAAGAATTGAAAGTATAATATCTGTAATATACTTATAACATTGAGATAAGTATATGAATGTTTTTCCCGGTATTGGAAATAGTATAAGGGGTTTGTGAAAAATATCTTTTGTGATGGTATTTTGATTTGAATAGTTTTAAATAAATTTAATTAATAGAAGATTAATTAATAAAGGCTTAATGGATCTCATATCGAATTAAATCTATGTTTGATTGTTTGTTTATTTGATAGTTAAATAACTGACTATCAAACCTGGACCAATTTTTAACTTAGGAAATATCTAGGATAAAACATGAGAATTATATGGTATAGTTATCCTCAGGGATGCTATAATATGCGTATAAAACTCATGTATTCTTCTAGGACAAATGATAAGGAAATACATGTATTTAAACGGTTAGAGGGTGATCCCAACTCTTATTATTGTCTTTTTATTCCAAAAAAACCGGAGTTGAGTTTACCGAAAACTATCAAATGTTGGTTTGAATAGACCGGGATAGGATGAATGTGATTATCCGAAAACCATTTCAAGCCAACTTAAGTGTTCGAATTAGATACATTTTGAAATGATGGGATCAAAGATGGAGCTCTTTGAAATGCAAGGGTTACTTGCTACTAATCTTGAGGGTGATTCCAAAATTGATGTAGTAGAAGTGGTGCCTTCAATTTATTCTTATGCCGAACAACTTGTATGGATGAATGCTTGCATTGCATTGTCGCCTAGAGAGCAGTGTTAGCATTCCAATGGGATTTCAATCTAAAGGTAAAACATAGTCTCAAGCCCCATCAATTGGGAATGGCTAAAACAGGGGATATGCTTTATGGCTATGTGGCTTGCTACCATTAGGGTTTGTCATCACCTTTCCAGATATGTGTGTGTGTGTGTGTGTGTGGATAGTTGTGCATGAGAGCTCTTGGGAAAAGGTTGCAAAGCATTCGAGGTGGTCGCATATTTAGTACTATCCAATAAGAGGTAGGTCGGTCCTAATTCGTAGGGGGGCCTACGCAAGGCCCTCGGTATATTTTCTAGAGGTATACTGTGGCAGGCGGTACCACAATAGTCTTGTCATTGTATGGAATCCATTTCCCAATAAGCGTTGTACTGACTTAGTTGTGCCCTAGTATGATGGAACGTCATATGAAAGCATTCCAACCATATTCATAATTTACTTTAAATGCTAGACATTATTATAATATCATTGGATTTTCTATAAAATGGTTTAGTTATCTTAAGGTAAAAACCCATCCATGATTATATGCTTTGTGTTCTTATAAGATACCTTTATTTTGAAAGGTATTATAAGTATAAGAATCCATTCGATTTTGTTTCTCATGTTGGTTTTACCGAACTGATCCGGACGTTATTTTTCTTATAAACCTCTAGTCAGCCCGAGTATATTTTTCGGATTTTCCTAGACAATCTGGAGCTTCAAGAGACGAGCTGGACCCTCCAAGACGTATTCACATATTTTATCTTTCGTTGTTTTTTCTTGCTATATTTATCAGTAGTTGTCAGGATAGGTTGTTATAACCATCCAAGGGCAAATGATAGGATAAATTATACTCTTATTGATGTATATATATTAAAATTAAGTTTTTCTTTACATGTATGTATATTAATATTCAGTTTTTCTTTTGTAAAGACCATTGGTATATTATGTGTTACTCATCGCGTTTATAAGATTTTGTTTTGTCTTTTTTTTCTTTCACCCCAATAATATGTCTTTTCGACACTTGCATGTTCGACACATGAATACTACGGTGTATTAGTGTCAACTTCTGGGAGTCGAAAATGTGGATTGTTACATGTGTGCTAATACGGTACTCGTCAGATGCAGGGTTGCGTCAAGGGTAAAGTAACCAATATTAATCAAAAGCCATCGTACATCTCAAAGTGCAGAGGATAAAATCTAATATCAACATAGATATTAAACAAGAGATACAAATGTGTATAAATAAAATAAACCAACAAAGAATATCACAGTGCATTGGGTTCAAACTAGCTATACAAAACAAGTGGAACAAAGTTTATGTATCATCAAAATAAACTCAATGGAAATCTGTCCCTGCAAATAGTGGAGCACTGGTAAAGCTGCATACTACTACATAGTGGAATTGCAATAAGCTCTAAAGTAAAGGTATAGAAAGCATCATCCTTTACTCGTCCTCTAAATAGCTCCATGCTCTAATCTTGGGCCAAATATCCAGTCTACTCTTTAAGAGTACCCGAGATAATAAGAAGTAAAGAATAATACCTCTAATCAGACATTAGTTCGGTGTGAGCAATACATATATACTTAGATATATGTATATGTATATGTATATGTATATGTATATGTATATGTATATGTATATGTATATGTATATGTATATGTATATGTATATGTATATGTATATGTATATGTATACGTACACACACATATATATATGTACACATGTATATATATAAACCGAAAAAGTATTTACCACCCAATACCTAAAACTGCCTCCGAACAATTGCAAAAAAGGGTCCTCACAACAGAGGAAAGCATAGATACCCAGCACGTTATAAAAAGTTATCAGGTTTCCCTTAACATATCAACATCTGATCCAGTCCATGGTGGTGATGCCTCCCTTGATCTTAACTACAAAAAGTCAAGGTACTAACCTTGACAACACAGAGGGATTGCATTCAAAAGGTTTATATACAAACCCGAAAATAAGTGCCTATATAAACAAAGCTAATACATCGGAGCACATTAGTAAGGGGAGGAAAATCTCGCATTCCCCGAAACAGATGTTGGTGAGAAAACCATAGGAATTTGTTTAGTAGGATAAACAACTAAAGGACTAACATGAGCAGGTGGATAAGGAGGAAGCAACATCAAAGATGGATAACCCTGCAAATGGAAAAGAGTTACAGAACATGGAAATTGATCTGGAGGAATATGAATCTGAAACAGAAATTGACACTGGAAATAGTGAAAAGTAAACCAGGAATAACACAGCTTATGACAAACAATTTACCAAAGGAAAGAACAAACAAGTGTTGTAGAAGTCGGTCACCGCTTCTATGACGAGGAGCAGAAAAACATCTCTATAATGTCTATTCTACGTTGGAATGTTAGAGGTCTAATAATAACACTCGTAAGTTAGACCTCTTTAACATTAGGAATAGAGTGAACCCTACTTTAATAGTTGCTATTTAAAATAAATTTGGGTTGGAATCTATAAGCATGTTAGAAGACTAGCTGTGAACTGACTGGACCATTATGCATAATAATTCTAACCGGTCTAAAGGCAGAATCATGGTTGTGTGGCATAAAGCCATCTGGTATGTGTAGACCATGTGTAAGGATGATCAACATATTACGACTGACATCACAAATGTTGGAGGGCTTAACTTTGTTTGCACTATTTTCTACATTAATAATTGGGCCTATCTACGATGCAAACTATGGGACACTCTAATTAATCTATCAAAAACTAACAAAAAGGAATGGATGATTCTAGGTGATTTTAATGTAGTTCTTCGTACCAGCGAGAGAAAAAAGGGTCTTATGTTGAAGCTATCCCAAACAGCAGAATTTAACCAATGCTTGGTTGCAGCTCGGTTACTTGAGGCTTGCCACACTGGCCTGAAATACACATGGAGAAGCAGTAAATAAAAAGAAAAATAAGTTATGGACTTGTCAGAGTACTTATTAATGCTAATATGTTAAATAAAACTCTCTAGGTGGAGGTGCTACCGAGTTCAACAAGCGACCATTGTCCATTACACATCACTTTCAACAACAATAATCAAAGGGGCAAAGGTACTCCTTTCAGGTACGCCGGCTACTGGCACCTATGTGATGACTATATAGATGCTCTTGATTTATAATCTATTGTTCGTATTGATGGCACTTATTGGTATATTCTATTCCTTAAAACAGCTAAAAACAGGTTAAAGGAATAGAAATCATAAGTCCTAAGCGATCAAACACTACTCAAAGTCTCCAAGATAAATGTGAGGAGCTTCTAAAACTCCTCGACAAGATCCTCTAGACCATAAACTGAATGAACTACATTAACAGACTCAATCTCAACTCAAGGTCGCATTACATTAATAGGCTATTAACATGAAGCAGAAAGAAACGGAGAGGTGCCTCACGATGGGGGATGAGTGCTTGGGATTTTTTTATACAAAAATGTCTTACAAAGAGAACTATAACAACCTTTTGAATGCTTCAATAGACAATGGAGACACAGTTACTGGCTTGGAGTAGTTTGAATTAGATGCAAAAATGTATTTCACCGACTTATATAATGGAACTCAAGATGAAAGCTTACCACATATTAATTATAAAAGGATCATTAATGAAGATGGAGATCGTCTGGTGGTGAACACTATTACTGAAATGGAAGTTAGGGAGGCTATCTTCTCTACCCACGAAGACTCTAGTCCTAGGCCAGACGGTTGGAGTTCTAAATTCTTTATGCTGCATTAGGATTACCTGAAGAATTACATATTAGATGCAATTCAGGAATCATATATCACAGGAAAAATATTACATGAAATAAATCACACTTTCATCACTTTGATTCCAAAGATTAACAAGCCTAGTACAACGGAAGATTATAGGTCGATTATCTGTTGCAAATTAATATACAAAACATTGGGTATAAGTCATATACAAAAGAATGGTGCAAATTCTTCCTGACCTTATTTTAGAATGTTAGTCTGCATTTATTAGAGGGAGACATATTTCAGAAAACTCACTCTTAGCCCATGATTGGTTCGTAACTTTAATAAAAAGGGTGCAGATAAATTTTGCTTGAAAGTGGACCTATACAAAGCCTACGACAAGATCGATCGTAAGTTCATATTGCACATGTTAGCTTGTATAGGGTTTCCTTCTTAATTAATAAAACTTATTGAGACATGTTTATCGACTCCTACTTACTCAATTATGATAAACGGGGTTCCAAAGGGGTATATCAGTAGCAATAGAGGATTAAGACAGGGTGATCCTCTCTCTCCCTATTTGTTTGCAATTGCCATGGAGTATTTCTCGTTGCAAATGGAATTTGCTTGTCACAATGGTATCATTCAACCACTATATAACCATTCCCCTATTCTGCACCATCTGCTTTATGCTGATGACCTACTAGTGGTTATCAAATCAAATATTGAAGCTGCTAAAGGTATCAAAAATATATTTGATAATCTGGAAAAGCATGCTGGTCTACAACTGAATACTCTGAAAACTAAATGTTATTTTAACAAGTTTTAAAAAAGAGAAGCAGAGCATCCTAGACACTCTTGACATCAGGGAAGATAGTCTACTAGTGAAATATCTTGGAGTTCCTCTATCTTTGAACACTATTACTAATAAGGAATATGGTGAATTTACCACCAAGATTAGAGAAAAGCGGAATGGATGGAGATCTAAACTATTATCATTTGCAGGCCATGTTGAATTGGTTCATACTATCATTTCGGCCAAGGTCAAATTTTGGATTCAAACTTTCCAAATTCCAGACTGTTCCATTGAAAAGATTAATTCAGTTTGTGCTACTTTTATATGGAGAGGGGGATTACACAAATTTAGCTATGTGATTTTATGTGTAACGACCCAACTTCCAAACTTCAGGAAGTCGCATCGCTAAGAAGAAAGAAAGGGATAGAAAAGAGAAAAGAAAGGAAAGAAAGAAACAGACAACATCAGAATCTCACAGCGGAACGAATAAATTATAATATATCACATAAAACTTTACATAGTATCATATACATCAGAGTTAAACAGCTAATACAACACAAACTAGACAGTTATAAACATTTGTCTAGCAATTACAATTCAAGTATCTCAGAGAAAACAGATACAACTCAAACACAGCGGAACCACTAAATATATCTACACGCTGAAGCCTCCTGCTCCATTATCTCCTCCAGAACTTGTCAAAGCAACCCTGAATCACTTGACTACTCATACGTAATATGAGTACCCAAGAGTTCAATAAAACAGAAAATAAACACTCAGGTCAGACAGGGGTCTGGTGTGAGTAAACGAAGATAAAAGTTGCTTAACTTTAGAAAATCCTTTGAAAACAAAAGGTATCACGTAAGACTTCCCACACATAAACATGGAAAAGTTTTTACCTTACGCTAACCAAAACATTTGATAGGAAATCCAGTGATATTATAATAGTGTCTAGGATTTTCAAGTAAATAAGAAATAGCCGAAATTATTACATGATTAAATTCCAGCTACTAGCCACAAAAGTGGGTAATACAATCAAAACCGTAGGGTCTCGTAGGAAGAATGGGTTTCCAACAATGGCAGGGCTACTGGGGTACCGCCCGTCACAGTACGTGGCCTAGATCACCGTACCGAGGAGCCACCCTAACTCCCCTGCAACACAAAACCGAACCATTCCTTACTGAACAGTTCCGAACAAGACCACCCCGCAGATTGGCCGTCGCCAACTGCCACACAACCGAATATAAAGGGACCTCTAGACAGGGATAAATCTTGCTCTCCAGTGGGGGCTACCCACGAAGCTTTGCTGCACCTCCCATGTTTTAGCCATTCCTGGTTGATGAGGCTTGAGGTTACGATTACCTTTATAGGACATATCAATCTTAGAATTCTCATCGTCCATCTGACGATGTTCTGAAAGCATTCAATCCATACAAGTTCGTTCCTCGTTCGAACGAAACCGAAGGCATTATCTCGTTACACTCGTTTTGGAATCACCCTCAGAGTTAACGACGATAACCCTTGCACTCTAAATCTCCATCTCGAACTTATAAGTACTATTCCGTCAAACTCATTATGGAATCACCCACAAAGTTATACTGACGTATAGCCCTTACACCTCGAGTCTTCACTTGCTCTACTTGGATTAACGACCTAACGTTTAATTGGAATCGATGTGGTTTTCGGATATCCAAATATGGAAATCCGATCCCGGTCTCTAAACGCCATCTTAATGTCCAAGTTATACTTAAGGGTTTTAAACAATTAACTCATTTCATTATTATCTAATTCACAAAGATAGATAAACTATATCTCACAATAGATAATCACATTCATATCATAACAGATAATCTATATCATTATCACAAACAGATAATCATTCAACCAAATAATTCATCACAAACCATCATACTTAAACCAATCTTCCATATCATACAGATACAACTAATCTCATCACTGAGATCACAACCATTCAATCAATAACATTCATAAGCAATGATTTATTAACCATCAATTATAATTAATTTAAAATGAATTAAATTAATTACAACCATCTCTAATTAATTTAATTTAAATTAATTACTCATCTAAATCCTGCTTAACATCCATTAATTAATTAACCCAGTTAATTAATTAATCCTAAGTATTTAACTTGATTAAATATCTTTGATTAATCATTGACTAATTACAATAAGTAATTGGTCTTTAATTAATTTCATAAATTAATTAACCTTAATCATAAGTAATTAACATTTAATTACTCATTTATTAATTAATTATAATTAATTACATTTATCCTTAATTAATTACAATTACTTAATCACTTAATTAATTATTACTTAATCAAACAATCCTTAATTACATCATTAATTATAATAATTAATGATCTCTAATATTTAAATAAATTACTTAATTAAAATTAATTATATTTAGTAATTAATCTAATTATTAATCACCTTGATTAATATTCAATTTAGTAATTTACTATCTTTAATTACTTATTAACAAATTAATTATCCAATAATTAATCATTTATTAATTCCTTAATTAATTACAAAAGTAATTATCCAAATTACTAATTACATTCCAGTAATTATCATTATTTCTTCATAAAGTAATCCTGCTCTATTAGTTACATTTAGTAATTACCTCCATTAAATCATCAAATGATTTACTTAAATTAATTAAACTAAATTAATTAACTTAAATAAATCACATATCAAAATTAATTACAATAAGTAATTAATTCCTTAATTACTTTATCAATTAATTATACTTAACAAATTACAATTAATTATATTCAACTAATCTAGTTAATTATCAAAATTAATTACATTAATTAATTACTAAATTATCCTTGGATAATTATTCTTATTAATTAACAACATTTCAATAATTACATACTTAAGAAAATTTTATCTTAGATTAATTATCAATAAATCATCTTTAATTAATCTAGACCATTATTTAAAACCAAATAATTAAGTAAATTCTTAATTATCTTAAATATTTTCAAAATAATTTAATTACTTATCAAATGACTTCATTTACATTCAAAATATATTTAAACAATACATTTCTAAAATTAAATTCAAATTCCAATTCATTTAAAAATTTAATATTTAAAATGTTTAACTATTTAAACATTGATCCAAATTTTAAATAAATAAAATTCTTAAAATAAAATGAAAGTTAAAGAACATTCATTACTTAAATATAAAGAAAGATTTAAAATAAATTACTTGATTAAAATAAATTAATCTTTGAAATAAATTGATTATTTCAACTTTCAAATTAAAATTAACACTTCATATTTTAATTCAATACTAAAGGAACTAAATTATTTCAAGTTTTAAATCTTATTTGAAATCAAATTCCATTTTCAAATCTATTTTAAAACACTTAAATATGTTCATCTCATTTTTTTTATTTTTACAAACTGTTTTGAAACAAAAATCTGGGTTTTAAAAGATAAACCTGAAACTGTTTTAAATATTGATTTAAAACCAAATTTAAATCTTGTTTAAATTTAAGATTTCATTTTAAAAAAAAAACCTTGAACTCAAAACTACATTTGAATTCAGATTCAAGTTATACTTGAATCAAGTTTTCAATTTAAAAATATGAATTTTATTCAAAATTTAAAAACAGCAAAACTACAGATTTTAACCTCTGCAACACTCTAACCCGAGAACCCATCTAATTTACTTCGAGTTCACCAACCCCCTGCTTCGAGTCACAAACACAATAACCCGAGGATTGCACGAGACAAAACACTGCCCAATTCCAAAATGTCCATCAGGAAATTTAGGTGCACGGTGCATATGCACCGGCACTCTGACGAACTCCAACCACCATGACCAAACCCACCAAGTCTCCGACCAACTCCTCATCTGATCTCAACCTCCAGAAATCCCCACTGTGGTACCAAATCAAAATTCAGTTGAACAAGCCAACCTGAAACACTGCAGCACTTAAACTACCCAAACCTGTCAACCACCCTGACGACCCATTCCGACCACCATCGTTGATGCGACTCTGGCTAATGACCCGCCTACATCCCCTCTGAAATCTCCCAAAGCCTCAAATTATTTGAAGCAACAGAGAGCATGTGGATAACTAAGATCTGAAACATTTAAAACTAGGTTTTGAAAACCTGGAAAACCCCAATATCACCTCTCCTCTCTCTCTGATCATCCATCACCAACATCTCCTTCATTCTTACATCAAAACTCCACTACATGAGGCATCTTAACCCCCAAATTCACTAGCCTACAGATACTTTCAAAATTCCTATTTCTGTTTAAAACAGAAATGCCTTCCCCCTAACATTTTATTTAAAACTGTAATATTAGTTTTTAAAATTCCTAATTTTAAACATGTATTCTAATTTATACACTTTTTCTAATAATTTTTGATGTTTGATATTTGTTTTATTCTAATGATGACTGATTTTAGCTTACAGAAGCTACAGATTTATTAAACTAACTTAAAATTTATAAATCTAATTTTATACCAAACAAACATATTTGCTTACACAAACTTTGCTAACTGAAACAATTCAAGAGGTAAAGAATTCGTATTAAAGGATATCTTAGTTTACAAACAAGTTGGATTTGCAGCTATAGGAAAATCAACACAGATAAACATATTCATATATGTATACAGAACATTCATCAACATACAATCATCACAACATACTTATCTCTACCAATTCACATACACAGATATCTTAAGCTTTTATGCATGTGAGGTTATTCAGTTCATTTCTAAAACAAAACAGAACAGTTTTGTTCAACAGTTTGATTTCTGGGAAACAGTTTGCATTTGATCTTTAGTGCTATAAATTACTTTAACTTTGATTTTTAAAAGAAACTGTTTTCAAAAATAAAAGCTTACTCACCTGATTTAAGAAGATGCAGAGCACAATAAATGCAGATTTCATTTTCCAAAAACTGCATATTGAAATGCATGTTGATCCTGGCTTGCATTTGATTACAGAAATTACTTTTCTTGTTGATAAAGATTGCATGCAGACCTAAAACTTCATTGCTCAGATTTTAAATTGAGGTTGAACTCCAGCTAGAAGTTGAAATATTGCATGCAAATTTGTAGTTTGTTATTTGCAGATTTGATTGAAGATTGGTTTGCAGATTTTGATTTGCATTTGTTTGAGGTTTTTGATTTACTGAAATCTGATTTGTATTTTGATTCTTGAATCCTGAGTTAGAAATTGGATTTTGGATTTTCAGATTTTCTTTTGATTTTCAGATTTACTGAAATCTGGTTTTCAGATTTTCTTTTGATTGAAGATAATGGTTTTAACCAAATGCTTTTGTTATGTTTCTCTTATCAATAAAATTAAATTTTAAAAATAAATTAGCTTGCCACTTGTTAACTTATTATGTTAAATGTTTTACAAGTGTCAATTTTATAGTTAAGAATTTAACACATATACATTTCTAATATAGAAAGCAATTCTAAATTTGTAAATGTATTTAAATTTATCTTAAACCATTTCAAATTTGTTTTTAGCATGTTTTAAATATTTTATTACAATTAGCCTTGAAAATAATTACATGTCTACTTATAAACTACTTTTTAAAACTATACATCTTAAATGTTTGCTTAATTATTTTTCAAAATAATATTCTTTTAAAACTAAATTTCAAAAGAAAAGAATTTAAGAAGAAAAGAAGTGTTGTATTCATTTTATTTCAAAAGGTTTCAAACTAAATATTATACTTTAACAAGAATGAATTAAATCTATTTCAAAGAAAATAATTTTTAAAACAAAACAAAATAAACTTTTATTATAAAATAAAATTTAAACTATATTTATTCTTATAAACAAAATAAATACTTATTTACTTTTATATAAAGATATAAGAAAGATTTTTAAAATAAACTTTTGAAAAGTTTACAATACTAATTTAAATTAATTTAATCAATTTACAAATTATACATTTATATAATAATTAGAAAATATCCTTTATTAAATTTAAATTTTGAATTAAAATCAAATCTTCTATTTACAATGTATACACATATATACATTATAAATAAATATTTTTAAATCAACATAGAAAGATAAATTTATTACTTAAATATTTTTAACTTTTGAAAAGAATATCGTTTAACAAACTAAATAATTATTAATTTTCAAAAGAGAATCTCTGTTTGAATTAATTTATTAAATCAATATTTCACATTTTAAAATAATTATTAAAGAAATTATTAAATAATTATTGCCTAAATTTCCGGGACATCACATTATGCAAACCCAAACAAGAAGGGGGAGTTGGGTTAATAAATCTAAAAGACTTAAAAAGAGTGACAACCTCAAATTGGCATGGAAAATAATCAATTCAAACACTATTTGGGCCAAATGGATGAGGAATGGATACACAAGACATAGTTTCCCAACCATGCATGTAGATAATAATGCTTCTACAGTGTGGAAAGGAATCCTATCATGTAGAGATACTTCGAAAAATCAAATTAAAAGATGTATAGCAAATAGAGAAGAAACTAGTTTATGGAAGGATCAATGGTTAAATGGACAGAGCTTAATTACTAGATTGGGTTGGGATAATTTGGCCAGTGTTGGTGGCTCTGATTTTAAGGTCGAAAAAATTATAACTCAAAACAGATGGTGCACTGAAAATTTAAGTTGCATGCAGGCTATCAAATCGGATTTGGAATACTCTCATATATACATAAACCATAACAAAGATTTCTAGTTCTGGAAAAACACAAAGGATAGTGAGTTCTCCACTAAATCAGCTTGGGAAGCGATAAGACGGAAGCATGAAATTAAAATTGGCCTCTCACATCTAAAGTAAATCAAATAACCCCAAAATGGCATTCACCGCCTACAAAGCTATCAACTTGAGGCTTCCCACAGCAAATAGGTTCGCTAAATGGGGCAAGCATGTCGATCTTCAATCTAAACTATGTGACAAAGAAACTAAGAGCCATAGTCGCTTTTTTATGTATGAATTTAGCAATAAAATCATGACTTTAATTAAACAAAAGCTTGGAAACATGTAGAGGTATCAGATCTAGAGAATGAAATTGATTACCTAAACTCCCACAACTTTTCAAATATGTGCCAACAAGCTCATCAAATAGCAACGACAATTGCCATCCACTATATATGGAAGGAGCGAAACCAAAGAAGTTTCCAACAGAATCAGAGGAAATTGAACAAATAATTAGCATAATATTCTCGAATATGAAGATAATTGTTAAAAGAATCAAGAAGAAGATCATCCTTACTAGTGTGGACCCACAAGGCCGGTAAGTTCTGAAGGTATTTGATGTTGGTTGCAAGACGCCATAGATCTAAAAGTCCCAAAATATTTGGGAAGAAAGTGGATAGTGGTTCAGATGTAAAGATGAAATGTTTGATGATTGATTAGTAGCTTTTGATCCTTACACATGCTATATTTTGATATTTTGGCATTTTGTTTCAAAGCCTATTTGTAATCTTTTGATACTTGTCTTTGGTCGGATTTTGGGCCAAGATTAGCAATAAAATTTACCAAGTTATATATATATATATACAAAGTGCTTTAAAATTTTATATAGTAATAGGAACAACTGAGTATGAAGAATCATACTTCCATTGTCTTTGCATCCAACAAGTTAGCACATGACATCGATATATTCTATAATATCATCATGGGTGTACTACAAGTCAATGTATGATATGGGGTGTCTAGGTTTCTAACATTGATAGTATCTACGTCGTATGATATCCATAACAAACATTAAGAAAAAATAACAACGATCAAGCCATCTCAGATAGCTTATTATGCCTTGGATATATGATATCTCATTTGACCATGTCGTTTGATTGGAGATTACTCGACATCTCGATTTCTCTTATGCTCAAATCCATGCCACTTTATAAGGCAAGGATACTAAACTTACGTCATACAAGTCTAAGGAAAATCACCATTATAAGATCTAGAGCCATGTCGTATGACTCACGTGAGAAACCTCACCAAGCACCTCTTTACAAGCACGCATTAAAACCTTTGAGTTATCAACGTCCCTTTAGCACACGCCTAGTAGAACTCATCATATGTCTTACTCCACAAGCTCTAATTAACAAACTTGTATGTTTGCACCATCATCAGAATTCACATCACAGAGCTGTGATCATTTGGAACTTCTTTGGACTGCCATTGAAGTTCTCACAACTCCATTGTTCCATTCTCAAAGTAATCTCTTTACTTTAATGCATCCTTCCTGAAGAATATCCAGAGTTTCCCTTTCTGAAACTCTCCTTGCTTCCTTCATCGTAAAATATATCATTAGTAGCCATATCTCTCAAACCGGGCATAAAATCAACATGTGATCGATCGTACACACCATCTCAAAGTGCATGCCATCAGCAACAACATGACCAGTCGATGCCGAACAATTCTAATTTGTACTTATCCATTTTTAGTTAAGTATAGGTGAAACTCTAATTTCACCCAGGCATCCTAAAGTCAAGCCCTTGTTTATGCCTTCCGAGCCTGAAGTAGCTCGCATTGCCTCAGACCACTTTTCCTGGTAGAAACCGCTCGGTGCCATTCACATCTCCCAACATTCTTCCCACTTAAACCATAGTCCACCATACTAAATCCAAAAGCAAGCCATCATCTTCTTATGCCTTCAATCCAAAATGCAATTTTGAACTTTAGTTTACCCAAGACTAATTGGTGCCGACCAATTAATGTCGATCGGTGTCACTTTGCCAAAATTAGCTAGGATTGTTCTGGCATCCTTCTGCATCTAAGTTCCCTTAACTATGTTTGACATGAAAACATCTTGATCTGAAATGGTTCATCATTCTTTAATCTTTGACACATCACTTCTATGTCTTGCTCCACTAACCTGATTCTACATCGTTTTGTGCATCACAATGCACTAGATCCATTATAGAATAACCTAGACCCTAAATTGCCTTCAATCAGTGTTTTCACTCAATACAAGCAAACAACCATTTTATACAAGAAAACAACATACATTTTCATACATACAACCATTAAACAAGTATTACAACATTTATATGGTTCAAAATCAAAGAAACCAAATAAATGACAAGTCTATATGCAAAATGATGAGCAGCACAAAAATAAAAATAATCAGTATAGTTTTATGACAAAAATGAATTAAATCCAGTAAAAATCATTTATTCTCATTTTAAAAGCATAATTTAGTTTAGATCTATCATAAAACATGTTTATAGATTTGGAGACCATTTAAAATCATCGTTTATTACTAAATCAAATTATTTTAAAATGAGGGATAAAAATCACTTACCTAAATGTAGAATCAACCAAGAACATGATAGAGCTGATCCAAACAGTAATTTAACACTTCCCAATGCAGCAATTCCAAGATCCAATTGTTTGTCTCACATTAATCACTTTATTAGGCTAATTAAAATAAAGGGAATGATGGAATTTTGGTAGACCTAGGTCATTGGAGGTTAAGGGATGTTTAGGGAATAAAAAAATGAGATTAGTGTCGGTGGTGGAGGCTACTATTAGCCCAAATCCCAAAATCATTAGTAGGTCTAATGAAGGGTTTAGGCTAAATACCCATTAATCTGCCTAAAGGCTATCCCAACTTTTAACAACCATATCTCCTAAATCATTAGTTAAGAAATCTTTTATGACAACTCTATAGAAAGTGAAATCATAGTATCTTTCATTTCGAAGTGGTTTTAGACTCTAATTTAAAAACTTATCAAAAGTTATAATATTTTACGTGCCAAAATTGATCAACAAAAATTCTAAAGGTGTAAAATATTACTACTCAACATTATTCGAAGATATAGACTCATACTCCCCAATTTGGATTTTAAAATGATATTTTATGGTCCTTTAATACATAAAATATTGGTCGTTACACTCTCCCCTCTTTAGGAATTTCTCCTCCAAAATCCCTTCAAATAAGGTAAGGTCAAACAATATAGTTACCTTGCATGCTTAACAACCGTAAGAAAGCATAACATCAATCAAACATGCATGCACATGCAAGTAAATACAACCTATGCCTACACTGACATGCAGGGCACCAAACTACCCTATATGATATTGAAAATGAAAGTAAACACGATATACAAAAAGTATTACCAAGTTAATAGCATAGAATAAGCAGTCTTCATGCTCTCCTCAGTCTCTCGCGTGTTGTCACCCTTGCTTTAGGCCCATTGAACCTTCACCAACTATCATCTTCCCCCTAAGCTACTTCGTATCATGTCCAACTATACGAATAGGCCTATAAGGTCTTGAAGCTTCTGAATCAATATCCATATCATCCAGTTGATGCAGTGTCACTACTATGCCTGAGTCATGCAAAAACATCCGTAAATGAGAAATGTGGAACACATTGTCCACACCTTCCGTCCATTGAGGTAAGTCAACCCTATAAGGTAGATTCCCAATCCTTTCGAGTATTGGAAAAGGACATACAAATCTCTATGCCAATTTCCACTTCCTATTGCACCAACTGCATTCTTTAATAGAAAAATCTTAACAAACACATAATCTCCGTTAGAGAACTCCAAAACTTCGTCTTCTCTTATTAGCATTGCTCTTTTGTCTATCGTTGGCAGCTTTCGTCTATTGTCGAATGATCTCAATCTTCTTCATTGTCTCTCGAATCAAATCTGGCCCTGTTATCAGTTTCTCACCCGCTTTCCACCAACATAAAGGAGTATAGTATGCTTGGCCATATAAAGCCTTTAATGGTGCCATGTTAATGCTAGGTTGATAACTATTCTTCTAGCAAACTCCACCAAACGCAAATATTTTCCCATGAGCTACCAAAATCAAGAATGCAAGCCCACAAGAGATCCTCTAAAATATGATTCACTCTCTTGGTTTTCCCATCGGTCCAAGGATGGTAAGCCATACTCAAGTGCGGTTCTATCAATAATGCATCCTGTAAGCTCTTCTAAGGTCCCTTCATGAATAATGGGTCTCTATCACTTATAATGCTCTTTGGCACACAATGAAAACACATAGCCCATTGCATATATAACTCGGCCAGTCTCAATGTTGTTCTATTAGGCTTCACAGATTGATCTAGCACTCTTTGTCAATCTATCGACTATAATATAAATGAAATTAAATCCTCCTCTAGTCCTTGACGGTCCCTAGGTAAAATTCATCGATGCATTTTCCCACTTCCACCAGGGAATCTCTAGCGGTTGCAACAAACCACTAGGCTTCTTATGCTTAGCTTTACTAACTACCAAAGCATACACTTCAAGATGAATACCCTGACGTATTTCTTCATTCCTTCCTAAAAAAAATTGATTCATATTTCTATACATGTTATTGCCTTCAGGGTGCATAGTTCATCACGAATAATGGCACCCTCATGGCATCTCATCCCTTAATCCACCAATGTCATGTACAAAAAATCTACATTTTTACGGAGCCAAACACCTTGGTCGAGTCCATGCTACCTCATCTCCTCAGACATTACTCCCTCCTCGATATTAGCAATATTTGTTGCTAGTCTAGCATCTCATCCATAATTAGTTATGAACTGCTCTATCAGAGTAGGTATAATCATCGAGCTTGCCAACATCTTTAGCTAGCTCCCATCTTGGTTGGAAATCATAAATTGCAATATACTCAACCTTCTTCTATTCTAAGAACACCAATCCTAAGCTGGCATGTCTCCTACTCAAAGCATTAGCAACTGTATTTCCCTTCCTAGGCATGTAGGAAATATCAAAGTCATATGATATAAGGAACTATAACCATCGCTACTGGCGAGCTTAAGATACTTCTATGAAAAGTGGTACTCAATAATTTATGGTTGATGAACAATTCGAACCTCTATTTTAATAGATAGTGCCACCAAATCTTCAATACAAACACAATCGCTACCAACTCCAAATCATGGGTCTGATATTTCCTCTTATGTGGTTTAAGTCGTCTACTTGCGCAAGTAAAAACCTTACCCATTTGCATTAGTACCGCGCCCGACCATAAACATTTGTGTATACCATCATCTCCTTATTCGCACTCCGAATGGTCAACACTAGTGTGTTTGTTAACCTTTTCTTGAAACTCACGAATGCATGCTCTCACATCGCATCCCACGTAAAATTCCGATTCTTTTTTTTCAAATTGGTCAATGGTGCTGCTTCCTTAGGAAATTCCTTGATAAACCTTCATTAGTATCCTACTAGTCCAAGGAAACTCCTCACATCCATAGCTTTCTTAAGTCACTCCCGATCCCAGACCGCTACTACTTTTGTAGGATCTAAAGCAATACCCTGGTTAGGAACTAGCACCTCGCTTCTTCCCTCCAAAAGTGACACTTTGAAAACTTAGCCTTCGGTTGGTACTTTCTCAATACATCCGGTATTTTCCTCAAGTGCTCCTTGTGTACTTCCACTATCCTCGAATAGATAAGGATATCATCCGTGAACACAAGTACAAACTTATTCAGCTAATCCTTGAAAACAAGGTTCATGAGATCCATAACGTATGTCAGCGTATTGGTTAGCCCGAACGGCATAACTAACCACCTATGAAATCCCAATGGAGCACGAAATGTTGTGATTGGCACATTATCCTTCTCTACTCTTAGTTAATGAAACCTTATTACAAGGTCCAATTTAGAGAACACCTTTCCACCATTAAGCTAATCGAACAAGTCATTAATCCATGGGTAGGGATACTTTTTCTTCTTCGTCGCCTTTTCAGCTCACAATAATCTACTCACAACTTCAAAGAGTCATTGGCCTTCGCCACAAACACTACATGTGTACCCCACTCAGAAATGCTCCTATGAATGAACCCTTGTCATTATAGGTCATTCACTTGCACCTCCAATTCTCACTGCACCTTAAACGCTATACATTGTAAAGGCATCACAACTAGTCTGGCATCCTTTACCAAATAGATACATAACACGTTTTCTCTATATGGCAGTAATCTGATCACCTCCTTGAATATGTCCGGATTAGGGGTGGGCACGGTCGGTTAACTTATTAAATCGGTTAATATTTTCATTAACTAAAATTATTATGCGGTTAGGTTAACTGGTGGTCAGTTAAGGCAGTCATCAGACTACTGACTGAACCGGTTAATTTAAACCGTGGTTAACTAGTTAAATTAGCCATTTAACCAATTAATTTAAATAGTTAACCATTGGTCGATTAACCATTCAAATTAACCATTCAACCATTTAATTTAACCAGTTAACTAATTGAACTGCTATAAGCTTGCAACTATTTTATAGCAAGCCTACAACTATAATTGATAGCATTATACGCAAGTAGAATCCATATACTCATTATTGGCATTTGTATAAAGCTGCAAACTATAAATTGAAATATATTGATAGAATGACTTGTAAAATACATTACATACAGCATTATAGTAACAACAATACAGTCTGCAGCACAATACAATCCATCACATTGATCACAATTCAAAGTTTTTAGATCCCAAAGTCCAATACAATACATCATAATTCAAAGTTTTAAACCCCAAACCCAAGCATAAATGTAACATACCCCACTTGGTTGGCCCAAAACTAACACTTATGGATGTTGCAGTCATCCATAGTTATTAATCCTTGGCGACCAAATACAGTAATGTTAGATAAATTGATATACCAGAAACATATGGATATGGAAAAAGTTAAAATTTTCAAAACAACTTTCACCTTCCATTCCAAACTCATTTCAACATTCTTTACATAATCCCACAATGTTAACCATGTTAAGAAAAATGTAATTATTACAATATACTCCAAGTGCGACATATGAAGATGCCCCTTTGGTGATCAGAATGTATAATAGGAAATAAACAACTTGGCCTTAACAAAACAGCATGGAGGAATTACATGAGAAAGAACTTAAATAGCTACGTGCCTTCTACATGACTCTGGAAGCTTTTTCATCTTAAGAGGTACCTGAAAACCTCAATTCTCAAACTACTCAAAATCAATTGAGTACCCGAAAGTTCAAGGGGAAAATATAAATTCGTGTCAGACATAAAGCCTGGTATGAATAATAATATACCATCTCAAATCATTTAGATATTTAGTGAGATCACACCACTTAGCGGAACGGGTTTCCCCTCACTAGTATCCTAAAACCTGTATAAACCATTATCAATGCCCCTGCATCCATAATGGTTGATTCAATTTAAAACATTATTATGTGATGAGATGCAAAACAATTGAACCAATTCTGGATTATCCATCCCCAATTCATATTGACTATCTATCATAATTATAGTTCTAGGATTACTATTAACCTAATAGTTTTCATGAGCTAACTAATAATCGGTTAAACTTTTAAGGACCACTGTCCAATTATATAGTTGTCATGGGATTACTATGAAACTATTGGTACCTCCAATATCATTTCTTTTATCCTAGGTTTCATGGGCTGACTAGGAACCTGTTGACTAACAGTCAATATCTTTCTTTTACCCTAGTTTTCATGGGCTAACTAGGAACCTATTGACTATTTGTCAATATTTCATCTTCTTATCAGGTTATAGTTTTCATAGGTTTACTATAAACCTGTCCGACTGACATCTTTAATTATACATAGTTTTCATGGGCTAACTACGAACAATTGGCCCCTGCCAATATCTTTTCCGTTACACAGCTTTCATGGGCTTACCGGGAATCTATTGTCCCCTGCCAATATCTTTAATTTATATTCACTATTCGGTCAACCTAACTGGTTATTCGGCCCTTCCACATTGTACCATTTTGGGTTCATTACAATGTGAATATATATATATGAAGAAGCAAACAATATAACTTGGTTAATTCCTTTACCCATTTAGACTTCTTCATAAGTTCCATTTCAAAATACTTTTCTTGTTAATATACCATGGTTTTGCTTTTAAATGAGATTGTGTTGTTTATTTTGAAAACTATACTTTCGAAACCTTCGAAACCTTACTTTCGACCTCACTGGATAGCTACCTTCGAAAGCATAAATTTCTTTTCAAAACACTAGACTTCTGCCTTTAAAAACACTTTAAAATCTTTCTTTCGAAACCTTTCGAATATAATAAAAAGTTACTTGTTGATTATTAGAAGCATAGCTTCGAAACCATTGGAAGTATCTCTTCCTATAGCATTGAAAGTCTCCCTTTCGATACCATTGGGTTTACCTTTAAAAATATCATTTGGGTCAAAGTAAATATAAGTGAAAGTATCTCTATCGAAACCTTTCTTTACCATATACAAATATTGGGGAAATTTATGATGGTGTCGGAACCATTCCTTTTGATAGAGTGGAAAGCATATATTTAAAATATTGAAGGATAGCTTCGAAACCCCTTTTAAAACCATTGCCTTTGAAATCCATAACCCTTTCGAAAGCATTTAGAAAGTGGCTTAATATAGCTTTAAAACAAACAATACCTTTCGATAGCATTGATGGCTTCAATACACTCGAAAGGAAAAAGAATTGGCAATAGGGCTTCGACTAGATCAGAACCCCTTCTTTCGAAAGCATTGATTTATAATTAAAGGAACTCCTTTGAAACCCTTTTTTCTTTTAAAACAAACATGGCAACCCCTTCGAAACCCATTATTATTATTTTTTTTCAAAAACATATGTTTTGACTAAGTCGAAAGCTTGGTAAAACAAAGGCAGACGCCTATCTTCTTAAAACAAAATAAGGTAATGACCCAATCGGAAGCTATGCTTTCGACACCATACCTTTCTCCTTTCTCCAGTCCACTACGTATCACCTGGATGATACCCTGTGTATTGAATTTAGCTTAAGAGTGTTTCAACATAGTCGAAGGCGAAAGGTACTCTAAATAGAGGCGAAACCTATTTTTCTGGGTTAAATACTCAATTAAGTAACTTATGTAAACTAACTTGCCTACATGTAAATTTCTTATTAGTTTCCTTAACATTTTCTCATGCTTTTCAAAAATAATCGCCTTTTTATTTTGGATAAGTATCAAACTTAAACTTTTGCAAATAACACCTTCCTCTTTATTTACACGTAAATCATTTTGATCTTCTTCTAAAAATAATCTATTCTGTATATCAAATCACTTAAGAAAATGCCCCAAATTCACACAAATTTACTTTGATCTTGTTATCTAACATATCAAAATTTCAAATTCAAATTCTCAATATGTTTTCTGAAATAAATTATTAAACCCAACATGTAATATTTTCATTCAAAATAACCATCTTTCCAATGCTTGGAAAATTATCAAACAATAACCATCTTTCCAATGCTTGGAAAATTATCAAACTTAAAACCCAACTCTAAAATTATGTTTTGCATAATATTTAATTTTTCCATGGCATTAAAATATCAATATCTCACGGTTTTGATCTAAAACGGTATAAACCATTATTTGAACAATCTTGTTTAAATTTAAACAGACCATAATTCAAGCATATCATCATCAACCATCATATATACGAATTCAAAATTAAATCTGAAACATATATTTACCAAATAGACATGGAAATTAACATTCACCTTAATCTTTGATAAGGAAAATGGATTGAGATGAGTTTGATTCCCCTTGCTACTTTCTCTTCTTTTTCTTTGAATTTCCTCTTCTTCTTTTCTTTTTAATGGCCAGCCTGGTCTTCTTTACTTACTTTTTTATTTTTGTGAGAAAATGAATACGAATGTGAATTGTTTTAAAGGTAAGGTAAAGTTAGATGTAGCTAAATCTCAAAAACCTTTTATAATTTAATTTTTCTATAAATCAATTTTTAGCCCAATTAAATTAATAAGCATGGCCACTTAAATTTATTCAAATCTCAATCCCCTTATCACTTAACATTTACATTATTCTATTTAATTTATCTAATTAAATAGCCTGAATAATGTTATTTAAAATTAGGGGTGTTACATGCTCCCCTCCTTAAAGAATTTCGTCCTAGAAATTCACTAAGGACTAAATACTAATCATAGTAATCATCTGTAACCACTCCTAACAACTATACTAGTTTACTAACTAGCGATCAATCATATAAATCTAATATAGACATACCATTTAAAATAGGTCAGGATAAGTGACTCGAATTCGGTCTTCATCTCCCAAGTACAGTCCTTCTCGTTGTTGCTCCATTGAACTTTCACCAATTTGACTGCCTTGGACCTCTATCTTTTCTCATTTTTCGCCACAATCCGAACCGGTTGTCTAACAATTGTCAAATTAGGCTCTGCTACCAACTCATCCAATCCTTTTGGAGGAATAGTAGTCTCTAGATCATGCGCATACTTGCGAAGATGAGAAACACGATATACATTATGGAAACCTGCCATATTTCTTGGCAATTGTATGCTATGTGCGAGCTTTCCAATCCTTTATATAATCTAGAATGGACCAACATATTTCGGTGCCAGCTTCCCTGACTTTCCGAATCATGTCACTCCTTTCGTCGGTGATACCTTAATAAAAACTTTGTCTCCAACTGAGAACTTTAGGTCTTTACGCCTTTTATCTGTGTAACTCTTCTATCTGGACTGAGCTTCATTTATCCGATCTCGGATCAACTCAATCTTCTCTGACACCTCTCTAACCATATCTGGACCTAAGACTAATCGTTCTCTAGTCTCTAACCAACATGCTAGTGACTTGCATGGCCTTTCATACAAAGCTTCAAAAGGTTTCATTCCTATAATAGTCTGAAAACTATTATTATAAGAAAACTTAATCAAATGCAGGTGATCTTCCCAGGATTCACCAAAGTACAGGCCTTCAATAAATCTTCGAGTATCTTATTGGCTCTCTCAGTCTTCCCATCCATATGTAGGTGATACGCTGTACTCATCTTGAGCTTGGTACCTAACACTCTCTGTAAACTTCTCCAAAACTCGCTAGTGAATAGTGCATCTCTATCGTTGACTATGCCACTAGGAATTCCATGAAGTCTAACTATGTTCTTCACGAACAACTTCGCCAAAACAGGTGTCGTCCTGGTTGACTTGACAGGAATGAAATGGACGCTCTTGATCAATTTGTCCACTATGATCCATATGCTTTCATTTCCCTTGTTCGACCTTGGGAACCCGTCTATATAATCCATGGATGTAGAATCCCACTTCCAAACTAGAATCTCTAAAGACTGAAACATCCAGCTCGGCTTCTAATGTTCGGCTTTCACCTGTTGACAGTTAGCACATTGTCTAACACACAAGCCAACATTTCTCTTGATGCCTTCCTAATAGAAGCTTCCCTTCATATCTTGATACATCTTGGTTCCTCCAGGACGAATTGTAAACTTGGATCGATGACACTCATTTAGAACTTCTCTTCTCAAGTTCTCTACATTCAAAATACATAATCGCCCCTTCTTCCTCAACCATCCTCTCTGGTCAATGCCAAAATATTTAAAATCATCGATCTCGGATTCCACCTCGAGTCTTATAATTTTCTCGGCTATCTGTGGATCCTCTTTCTGTTCAGAAGCTTTCATCTCAATCAGCGTTGGTCGCCCTTTAAACAGGCCAACATAGTAGTACTCTGACTAGAATTAGTAGTCGATCTCGACTTTATACTACACATAGCCAAAACTTCTAAATCCTTCCATTTTGCCAACATAGCTAACAACACATTCTGATGTTTCCTGCTAAGGGCATCGCTGCCTCATTTCCTTTTGTAGGAGTATACTCTATACCAAAATCATAAGCAGCCAAAACTCCAGCCACCTCTGCTTTCGCATATTCAACTCTTTCTGAGAGACAAAATATCTTAAGGATTTATGATCAGTGTATAACTCAAATCTCTCACCTAAGAGATAATGTCTCCCAATCTTCAATGCGAAGATCACCGTAGCCAACTCCAAATCACGAGTATGATATCTTACTTTGTGAGGTTTAAGCTGTCGAGAAGCATAAGCAATGACTTTACCATTCTGCATCAATACAGCTCCCAATCCAGTTCCACATGCATCAGTGTACACCATCAACCCTTGGTTTCCATCCGGAATAAGTAACACTGGCGCGTTGGTCAACAAATGATTTAACTTAAGGAACCCTTCCTCACATCGATTGGACCAAATGAACTTCACATCTTTCCTGGTTAACTTAGTCAAAGGTGATGTTATTCACCAAAAATCTTTGATAAATCTTTGGTAATAGCCAGCAAGTCTGAGGAAACTCATGATCTCGGTTATCGTCTCTGGTCTACTCCAATTATTGACACCTTCAATCTTAACTGGATCTATTGCCAAACCTTCCTTCGAAACTACTTGACCAGGAAACTTGACCTCCTTCTTTTAAAAATGATATTTAAAAAATTTCGCGTTTAGCTGATGCTAGCTTAGCAACTCAGGCACTACTCTCAGATGATTTTCATGCTCTCTCTCATCTTTCGAGTAATCCAAAGTGTCGTCTATAAATACCAACACGAACCTATCCAAGTGTTCTCGAAAAACCCGGTTCATTAAGTCCACAAAGAAAGCAGGTGCATTCATCAACCCGAATGACATCACTAAACATTCATACAAACCATACCTAGTTCGAAATGCTGTCAAAGGAATATTGTCCTTTGCCACTTTCAACTGATGGAAACCAATTGCCAAATCTAATTGGGAAAACACTCTGGCTCCACTCAATTGATTAAATAGATCGTTAATTCACGGCAAAGGATATCTCTTTTCGATCGTCTTTTCGTTTAGCTTATGCTAGTCGATGCACATCCGCAATGATCCGTCTGATTTCTTCACGAAAATCACGGCCGCTCCCCAAGGCTAACTGGTTAGTCTAAAAAAAATCCTTCTTTCTAGATCCACTAGCTGCACCTTTAATTCTTTCATCTCATTTGGTGTCATTCTGCTAGATGGTCTACCGACAGGTTCAGCTCCTCGTACAAGACCTATCCGGAACTCAACAGCTCGTTTCAGTGATAGTCCTATAATTGTCTCAAATACATATGCAAACTCTCTTATAACTCGAACCCGACTCAACTCCTCCGCTACTTCCAAAGTACTCAACTCAACATAAACAATTCGGTCAGAACTCTCTACTTAGAAAATGATCGGTTATGACTATTTGGGTTCCTTACTGATATTTCCCTATCTTGGAAAAATATCCTAGCCTCATATCTAACCAACCAATCCATACCCAAAATGATCCTGAAATCTATGAAATCATAAACATACAAACTAAATGCAAACATATGACTAAATAATCAAGTTCTAACTCGTCACATCTCATTCCTACAGTTGCATACCCTCCTATTGGATTCGTAACCCTTAAGAAAGAAACAGGGTAAGTAGGTTCTAAGCATAACTTAATAACCAAATTCAAGGATATAAATGAATATGATGTGTCGGTATCAAATAGTATCCTAACTGGAATACTTTGAATCAAAAATATACTTTCCATCATAGTCTTTCCCTTATCTACTGCATTTGATTTGGAAGAAGACGGTGGTCCAACTGCAAAAACCTATCCTTTTTCTGCCTTAACTGGCTCTGGACACTGGTTCTTGTAATGCCCAACTTGATAATAGTTGTAACACTTAATATGCTTCTTATCCGCAGCCTTCTTATGCCCTTTGCCTAATCGGCACTCGTTTGCAAAATGACCCTTCTTGTCACATTTGTAACAGACTAAATCAGATTTTGACTTCTTGGCTAAATCTTCCTTCTACACTCCTTTCTTTTGAAAAACTTTCTCTTCTTTCTCTGAGAACTCTAGGATTCAATTGGCTTCTCTCTAGCACAAATAACAAGCGTCTCTTCATTGGGAATGACCATCTCCACCACCATAATATAGGTATCACAGATATGAGTCAAGGTCGCCTTAACTAGCTCAGGCCTCGGTCCTCGAACGAACCTTTCATTCCTTCTAAAGTCGGTGTCTATAATAGTGTATCCCTATCGAGATAGCTCATAAAATCTATTTGCATACCGAATAACTAACATGTTTCTTTGAACTAAACCATAAATTTTATCATCAATGCCTTCTCTTCTGTGTATCCTTATCGAGATACCTTCGCTTCTATGTATCTTTTAAACCCAAATCAGAGAAAATCCTTTCACAGTGTAACATCCAATTCTCCACTTCTATAGAATCTTCTGTTCCCATAAATGGCTTTCCACCCAACCAGTATAGTCTCGATTTAGCTTGGCATAATTATTCCTAATGGGAATCACAGGATTTGCTCCTATAATATTTCCAGCCACTCTAGCAGTTCCTGCTTGCATCAAATTAGTAAGGAACTGATCATCATCCTCGCATCTACTGGCTGATTCCAAGCACTCACATTAGCTTCTGCATTTTGATTAGCGTTAGCCTGTCGACCTTGGTTCCTCTGGGTGTTAGGATGAGCATTTCTATTAGTTGTGGTGCTTCCTCCACCTAGATTTCCTCTTTCGTTTCCTGCTTCCATATCTTCTTTATCATAAATCTGTATATGAGCCTTAGAAAGATACAGAAGAATGGTCTAAGAGAAAGGAAATTACGTACTTATGTATAAAATACAAGCACATTACAATCATGTTAACCCAAACCCGATCAAATTTTTGATTTAATGGACTAAGTTTTGAAAATCTTTTAGGTTTTAATTGCTTAAATTTTCATAAACCTATGCTCTGATACCAACTTGTAATATCCCCAACTTAGAGGCCTAAAACTAACGACTATGGATGCAGTAATCATCCATAGTTATTAATTGCTGGTGATGACCAAACATGGTAATGTTAGACAAATTGATATACTAGAAACACGTGGATATGGAAAAGGTTAAAATTTTAAAACAACTTTCACCTTTCACTCCAAACTCATTTCAATATTCTTTACATAATCTAAAAACGTTAACCACGTTCAGAAAAATATAATAATAATATACTCCAAGAGTGACATGTGAAGATGCCCCCTTGATGATCAGAGTGTATAATAGGCAATAAACAACTTTACCTTAACAAAACAATATAGCGGAATCACATGAGAAAGAACTTAAATAACTACATGCCTTCTGCACGACTCAGGAAGCTTTTTCGTCTTAAGAGGTACCTAAAAACCTCAAATCTCAAACTACTTAAAATTAATTGAGTACCCGAGAGTTTAAGAGGAAAACATAAACTTCGTTTCAGACATAAAGCCTAGTATGAATAATAATATACATCTCAAAACATTTAGATATCTAGTGGGACCACGCCGCTTAGCGGAATAGGCTTCTCCTCACTAATACCCTAAAACCTCTATAAACCATTTTCTATGCCCCTACATCCATACTGGTTAATTCAATTCAAAACATTATTATGTGATGATATGCAAAACAATTGAATCAATTCTAGATTATCCATCCCTAATTCATATTGACCATCTGTTATAATTATAGTTTCTAGGATTACTATTAATCTAGTTTTCATGAGCTAACTAATAAACGGTTAAATTTTTAAGGACTCTCTGTCCAATTATATAGTTTTCATGGGATTATAATGAACCTATTGTTAACTCCAATATCATTTCTTTTATCTAAGTTTTCATGGGCTGAATAGGAACCTATTGACTAACAACCAATATCTTTCTTTTACCCTAGTTTCATGGGTAAATAGGAACCTATTGACAATATGTCCATATTTCATCAAGAATATAGATTTCATGGGTTTACTATAAACCTGTCTAACTGACATCTTTAATTATACATAGTTTACATTGGCTAACTATGAACCTATTGGCCCCTGCCAATATCTTTTCCCTTACACAGTTTTCATGGGCTTACCGTGAACCTATTGGCCTATGCCAATATCTTTAATTTATATTCACTACTGAGTCAACCTAACTAGTTATTCGGTTCTTTCCCATGGTACCATTTTTGGTTCATTACAATGTCAATATATACATATATGAAGAAGCAAACAATGTAACTTGGTTAATTCCTTTAACCCATTTAGACTTCTTCATAAGTTCCATTTCAAAATACTTTGCTTATTAATATGCCATGGATTAGCTTTTAAATGAGTTTGGGTTATTTATTTGAAAACTATACCTTCGCAGCCTTCAAAATCTTGCTTTCGACCTCACAGGATAGCCTCCTTCGAAAGCATATATCTCTTTCCAAAACACTAGACTTCTGCCTTTAAAAACACTTTAAAATCTTTCTTTCGAAACCTTTCGAATATAATAAAGAATTACTTGTTAATTATTAGAAGCATAGCTTCAAAACCATTGGAAGTATCACTTCCTAAAGCATTGAAAGTCCCCCTTTCGATACCATTGGGTTTACCTTTAAAAATATCATTTGGGTCAAAGTAAATATAAACGAAAGTATCTCTTTCGAAACTATTCTTTACCACATACAAATATTGGGGAAATTTATGATGGTGTCGGAACCATCCCTTTCGACAGAGTCGAAAGCATATACTTCAAATATCGAAGGATGGCTTCGAAACCCCTTTCGAAACCATTGCCCTCGAATCTGATAACCCTTTCGAAAGAATTTAGAAAGTGGCTTAATATAGCTTTAAAACAAACAATACCTTTCAACGGTATTGATGATTTCAATACACTCGAAAGGCAAAAAGAATCGACGGCATGGCTTCGACTAGGTCGGTACCCCTTCTTTCGGAAGCATTGATTTATAATTAAAGAACTCCTTTGAAACCATTTTTCTTTTAAAACAAACATGGCAACCCCTTCGAAAGCCATTATAAAATTCTTTCAAATACGTATCGACTAAGTCGAAAGCTTAGTAAAACAAAGGGAGATGCTTATCTTTTTAAAACAAACTGAGGTAACGACCTCATCGAAAGCTATGCTTTCGACACCATATCTTTCGCTATTTTCCAATACACTATGTATCACCTGGATGATACCCTGTGTATTGAATTTAACTTAGTAGGATTTTGATATAGTCGAAGGTGAAAGGTGAGGGCGAAAGGTACTCTAAATAGAGGCGAAACCTATTTTTCTAGGTTAAGTACTCAATTAAATTACTTATATAAACTAACCTGCCTACGTGTATATTTCTTATTGGTTGCCTTAACATTTTCCCATGCTTTTCAAAACTAACTGCCTTTTTATTTTGGATAAGTATCAAACTTAAACTTTTGAAAATAAAACCAACCTCTTTATTTACACATAAATCATTTTGATCCTCTTCTCAAAATAATTTATATTATGTATATCAAATAACTTATGAAAAATCCCTAAAATTCATAGAAATTTACTTTGATCTTGTCATCTAACATATCAAAATTTCAAATCCAAATTCTCAATATATATTCTGAAATAAATTATTAAATCCAACATGCTAAATTTACATTCAAAAATTCATAATAATCTTTCCAAATCTTGAAAAATTATCAAACTTAAAGCCCAACTCTAAAACATATTTTTCATAACATATAATTTTTCCATGGCATTTAAACATCAATATCTCACAGTTTTGATCTAAAACTATATGAACCGTTATTTAAACAATCTTGTTTAAACTTAAACAAACCATAGTTCAAGCATATCATCATCAAATATCATACGTACGAATTCTAAACTTAAATCGAAAACATATATTTAACAAATAGAGATGGAAATTATCATTCACCTTAATCTTTGATTAGAAAAATGGATTGAGATGAGTTTGATTCCCATGTTATTTTCTCTTCTTTTTCTCTGAATTTCCTCTTTTTTCTTGTTTTTAATGTTCGGCATGATCTCCTTTACTTACGTTATTATTTTTATAATAAATGAATATGAGGGCAAATTATTTTAAGGGTAGACATATATATATATATATATATATATAAAGTTAAGGTTAGATGTAGCTAAATCCATTATATCCATTCATAATTTAATTTGTCTATAAACCATTCTTTAGCGCAATTAAATTAATAAGCACGACCACTTAAATTTATTCAAATCTCAATCCCCTTATCACTTAACATTAACATTATTCTATTTGATTTATCTAATTAAATATCTTGGATAATGTTATTTAAAATTAGGGGTGTTATATTAAATTGACAAACATTAATATAATTACAACAAAAAAAGATCAAAATCGGATAACATTAAATTATTAGAATAGACTACCATAGATACTGCATTCAAGTTTCCATCCAAAGGTAAACAAATATATAAGTTTGCCGAAATGAAATGAAGCATATATGGTGTATTGTTGCATCTGAAAACATTGGCATAAAAATTGAACCGACTTGTTAGTGTTTACAATAAATGACAAATTCATAAAAATGAAAGCATATGGTTCATGATAATTGATATTACCGCAACTACAAGCACGTATGAAAACCGAGTTATGAACAAGATAAAAATTGAACTAAGCTTAGTTCATGACTTCATGATAACTGATATTTCATTTTGTCGGTAAATTTGTATACATGCTTGCATGAAAATGAACTGAGCATAATATATAATTGACAGTAAAATGCGTATATGTTTTGTAGCAGTTGGAACTGTTTGTTGTTTAGTGATTTTAGGTGCAAATATACAACATAAACCCTCATTTTACTTTCAAGTTTCTAGTCCATCATCTATATTATCTACGTACGTTCAAAACTAGAAAAAAAATGAAAACAAGGAAATGTAGTATGTAGTATGTACCCCCACACACACACAAAACACACACCGGCGGTTCTCATTTTTTTAGTATCTTTAGTTCTTGAAAATCCATCCTAAAAACAAGGAAACGGACTGTGTACAATTATGATTTGCAAAGAATGTTGTACATATATGCCTCTTTTTTAATAATATTAATGTTAGATCTGCATTCTTATTTTCATAAAGTGTAAGCGTAAAAGGAATTTTTATATGAATAGAGATATAGAAATATATATATCAATAAAAAATGTTCCTTGTATCTCATCTCAAAGTATACATACTTCCATGGGATATGTGTAGCAAATTTTTGCTTAATTTGTATGTATGTTTACATTCTACTAGCTTAATGTAATATATGCATGATATACAGTTGACAGTACTAAAATGTAAATATAGATAATTATACATTAGTTTACAGTAAATTCATATAGTTATATGAGTTTACAGTATATATAACTTTTATCATATACACACACACACACATATACATACATACATGTAATACGAAGACTAAAAAAAATGGTTTTCTCTCCCATGGTGCAGAGAAAAAGGCGATCAGGGTTATCAACCCCGGGATTCTTTCCCTTCTACTTTAACCACACCTGAGACCCTTTTCTTTGTATCTGGTTCAAATTCGAGTTTCAATTTACTATCCAAATCGAGATTCATAGTTTAGGACGAGGCAACAATGTAACCTATTCATTTGCCGATCATCCTTAGCAACGCACTTCGAGTTCGAGATTCTTCGAATTTGGGGATTTCTACTTTTGCCAGCCCACTTGAGATTCAACGACGTACCATTTTTACGGGCATGTTTTTACTTCGTCTTCAGAATCTGTTTTGACGATTCTTGATTTGAATAATATACTTCACGACTGTTGGATTAAGTTCGAATTATTTAGTGGATATTAAGCCATAGAAAGGCGGTGTTTAGATCTGGATGAATAGCCCAACACAAAATATTTGCCGACGCCGCTGTTTTCTTTGATTATCGGTGTCGACCTAAGGATCGACAATCTGTACAGTTTGGATTGGTTATATAAAGATAGTTTGTAATAGAGGTTTGAACATTCTGCTTAGAGTTTGAAGGCTGTATTTAAGGCTACCTTTTGGGTTTGTTTTCCAATCTATGAAATTTGGAGACCTTTACTCGACTGTTTTTTTGGTTGTGTATCAGTTCGAACTTGGCTGTAACATCCCACCTTTTTGTATGCTTAAGCAGACACATGTGCCGACTCAAACCATACAAAATGGCAGATTGTTATTGGGGTGAATAAGAAAAGCTGAGAAGGAAATAAAACAAAACAGAATCTCACAGCGGAATGACAAAGTATAATAATCAAATAACAGTTCATGAAGCTGTTTTACAAAACATTTGATTATACTTATACAACACATATCAGAGTTACACATACCAGAGAATAAATAAATAATGCAGCGGAATAGTATGAATGAAGTGGAATAATATAATGGATAATAGTAATACAATCTTCATCTTCGTCCTCCAGAAATAAAGTCTTCAAATCCTAAAATGCTCAGGCTGACCCGAGTGAATTGAAAAGACAAAACACTCGAGTTAGAACTAAAAGATCTTATGTAAGTTAAATCAATGGTAAAATATCAGTGAACGGCATCAGAAATGTTTACCGGATTCGACATCTCCTACCCAGTGTCAAACGTGAGTGCAGTGACTTAAGAGATGCTCGAGATTCACATCTCCTAAGGATCCGTTAAACTATTTACTATGTAGTAATATTTTTCTATTATAATAATGTCTATAGTAAAATAAAATTACTTTTAAATAGCGTTAAGGCTTTACGTTTTCCATCTTAACACGTAATAGTCCCAGTGGTCCATCCAATATCATGGTTCCTCCTGATCGGGAAGCCACCAGAGGATACAACACGGGCTACGGGAGAAAACCAAACTCGTACAAGGCGCGCTAGGGTAGGTGACACGGTACAACTAGGCAATGCCAGGGTAGATATACCAATTATGCTTCCGGACCGGTGGTAACGTGTAGCAGCTACTACCGCCCACCTCAAGCCACACCCGCGAAATCAAAATGGCCACAATCAATCACAAAGTAATAGAATGGTATCGAAGGACTGTGTCCGATAAAAGGTGCTACCTTCTTAGCCCATCGATCGCTTCTGTTTTGGCCACCTTATGCCAACTCACGGGAGTCGGGTCCATGTATATACCTCGAAGGAAATGCCGCCACCATCCTACTTCATTCTGGAATCTCCATCGCGTACACGGTTGTTAAAGTGGTTTTCGGAGTTGGCAGAGAGTATGACAACTTTCGATCCCGGTCTCTTTAACAACCAAACGTTATTATAACGCAGCGGTCATTTCAAAATAATTTATACTTCAAAATCAGAATATAATATCGTTTCAAAACCATATAAATATGATATCATTTCCATTTTAAAACCCAAATCGATATGAAATCATTTTCATAAAACCCAAATCAATATAATATCATTTTATTTCAAATATATCCTTTTTCCAAAATCATAGCACTTTCTAAGTTATAACACTTCGAAATCAAACACTTAATATATAACACTTTCAAATCATAATACTTTGAAACTCATAACTTGAAACATAGCTTCCACCACTTAAATGATTTAAAAATTAAAATACTTTATATGATAAAATAGATTCTTAAATTCCGCAAATCAATTCCAAAACAACTCGAATTTCTAAATTTTATATTTAACCAAATCCTAAATAAACTATTCCAAATTATATCGATTTCAAAACAGATTTGATCCATATAATAAACCATTTCAAATTCAATATATTTCAACTTTTAAGTATTCAACAATTTCAAAACAAAGTTTGATAATCTCATATATATATCAAATTCAATTTTCTATTATTTAGTTTCAAAATATTTACTTATTAAATCCATTATCATTTAAATAAAACCCGGTTACAAACAACTAAATGTTTCCTTCAATTTATTTACACTTGAAATATTTATTTAATTCACCTTAAACAAGGTCAAGTTATAAATCATATCCTTTACAAATCTCAAATCCCATAAGTTCCCAATCAGTTTCATTTAATAAATTTCTGCATTTGATACAGTTTCAAATCAATTCCACGTCTATCTTCTCAGCCTTAATCTTATTAGAAATCATTATAAACTCCATTTAAAATATAATTTATATAAATACTTAACCATATTACATTTTAATAAAATCAATCTGTATTTTTAAACTTATTTTATACCAAACAAATTATACATAGCTAAAAATCAAGAATTTAACTATATATAAAGTAACATTTATATAATATCTGCAATCAATATTTCTATAAAACCATATTTTTCTGTAAAAACCATAGAAATCATTTCAAAATATTTTTATATATAGACCGCGGTGTCTGTATATAATTTTCTATCCTATAGTCAAGTGATATGGATATTTATCATTTCAATCCGCAATTTAAAATATAAATACGGTTATATATCATTTCAAACCGCAATCCCGAATGAAATAAAAATTCATAACAACTAACATTTTATAACAATATAAAATACAATAATCATTCATCCAATATCAATCATCAAATATTTATCAAAATCATCATCCAATTCAATCAATAACATCAATATAGAACAGATAATAAATAACAGGCATTTACTGGCAGTTTATATTCAATAATAAATTAAATAACTATTTTATCCAAATAAATTCAAATAAACTGAGATGATGATTCAAAATATGGCAAACAATCATAAATTAATTTCTAATCATATCATAAACTAACTTAACAAACATAAGAAATTTTTTGAAATTGTGAGTGGGTTAAAACACTCACCTTTTGAATTTAAACTGAATTTAAATCCAATTTAAACCCAAAATTCAAACAGTCACCGAATTCTTCCAAATCAGCATAAGAATGTCTGAAATCTCAATATGATCCCAGCGGATCAAACCGCGCATAAATTCGACCTCGTATGCAAAGGTTATGAACATTAGACTATTTGAATTGAAATTAAAATTAAAAAAAAATCATGCACATCATCGTTGCTCTAGCTCCAGAACAGAGAAACACCGTAGCCCTCTATCGCATGAAATCATGCCTCAACCAGAACGACACTGCAACCTAGCGCCATCGCGGCCGCACGCCCAACTGCCATTGACCCTCCCTGGCTTCGCCGCCACCCATGCTTCACTCCGGTCGTCCCAGCAATGAGCTCAAGCTTGAGATACATCAGCCGCCACCTTTAACCCTTAAACCCTAATCGAATTTTAGGCGTCGATCGAACCATTGAAACAACGAATCACCTTTGTCGATAAGCTGAGCTCGCCACTCTCCACGCCCCAGTATCATCGATTTGACGATCAGTTGAGATTCATCGAGGTACGATGAACGGCCGAAAAAAAATCGACAATTTCTGGTAACATCGAAACCCAGATTGAAAATGAATTACAAATCTGAGATGCGCTCATTGAGAGCTTCAGATTGATATATAATTTGATGTTGTTTGAGGAGTTTGAATTTTTGGCTTTGAATTTTATGTGGAATTGCAATTGGAATTTTTGGTTTGTTTACCATTGAGAAAGAGGAGCAACAGAAGTTTCTGTACGTACAGAATTGAGAAATAGAAAGGTTGTTAGGGTTTATAATAGGATATATATAGGTAGAGCTGAGAAATAGAGGAACGGATACGATTGGTTTGGACTGTTGAACGATAAATGGCCGAAAAGCCCATTCTGACTCTGAAACGAAATTGGGTCAATCCATATATCAAAATAGATGTTTTTAAATATTTTAAATGCAATAGGATAGGTTTCAAGTCCAAATTCCATCGCATGAAGAAGTTATGCTAAAATCAAGTTATTTCAAATTGGTTTCAATTGATTTCAATTAAATTGATTTCTAGGCGTTTCGAGTCCGTACGATCAAACGACAAGCCCGATCACTATGAAACTTGAAATCCAACAATAATTCGCCGTTACAGATCCGATGAAACTTGTTTCGTTGGAGCCGAGTCGGTGGCCAAAATGGCTATTTTCCAGTTATTAAATTAAATTAATAATTAATTAATTAAATCACTTTTCCAGTTTAAAATTAATTATTTACCCTTCCTATCATTTTTGATTTCAAATAAATTTATAATTCATTAACCAAAATTTCAATGTCAATCAAATAAGGATTTATTGCAAAATTTCTAGTGTTTACCTTCAATTTAAGTAAATTCAAGTAAGTTATATTTTTAATTTCAAATAAATAAATTATATTGGTTTTCAATCTCTTTATTCAACCAATCATCATCTTATGGATAAATTTAAAATTAGTACATATCCATTACACTAATGTTTTTTACAATCATCAACTAAATTCATATTAACATAGTTTTAATTACGTTTAATTGCAATGGATTTAAATCTAATTCAATAGATTAAATAAATCGGTAAATAATTAATGATTATCACCATTTGCCTAATTCAATCCTATTCCTACGTTATTATCAACAACAAACATTATAATTACTTATCTAACATTGATTTTATCAAAATACAGTTTATTCCGTATTATTTCATCAATTAATATAACTTTGAATTTATTTCCAAATTTCCTATCTACAATAAATTATAACCCTACCATTGTTTCAATTAATTAGAATTGCACTAAATTAGTTATTTATTAACTTGCATTAACATTCTTACATTTCATTCCCGTTATGAATTCATTTACCAATTTTAAATTTTTATTTATTCCAGATTTAATTACCAAAATCTTATTAAATCAACAAATTTTAAACATCGAAAATTACGGGTTGTTATAATGGCGAACCACTGGCCTCAGATTCATGGCTCTTAGACTTGGCGAGCTTCAAGGCCAACTAAATCGATATCAGGGCTATGTAAGTCTTTTATCACCAAGATGATCTAATATGCTAACTTCATCATATAAGCGATTAATGATTTTTCTCAGATTTTAGTAAGTTTGGATACATATTGAATTATGAATTATGTTAGTCCTACTGGTATGGAGTTGTATCAAGATGTTTTATTTATTTTTGGGGTCTGAAATCAAAGGCAATTAGGCCTCCTATGTATTCAGATCTGGCAAGCGTTATGAATTGAGAAATTTCTTCTTTGCGTTTGCCCATCGATATCCAAAGCTATATATTTAGGGCATGATTTGGTTATCAACTTAAAGGGATCTTGCACTTAATGTCTATGTTTATCCGTGGTTTTATATCTGTGAGGCGAATTCGTGGATTTCATGTTAAACTTTATGCGGACGAGAATACGGCGGTCGAGTTTTACTTCGTCATTATTACTGGTATTTTTTGTTCATGACAATGGCAGCTCCGCTTTGAGATGTGGGCTAGATTTGAAAACCTTTGGTTGCATGGAATCATGAGAAACTACCTCAAGAAGGTAACAGAGGGAAGTTACACAAACATGATCTGTGCCCGATGGTTGATTTGGAAATACATGTATTATCAAATGGGCTACATTGCATTTTGGACTAGGCCTTTGTTGTATGTTGTACAAAGAATCGTATTATGCGTACTATGTTTATGCTATGTACAGGAACGTACCATGCATTTTATAGGTCAAATTTAGGCTTTAGTATTTGGGCTAGATAGGCAGATTGATGGATATATGAGTTTGTGATTGTAAGCGTGGTGTACTTGAGCTACTGCATTGCAAAAATGCATGTACCAGTATTTATTAGTTATTAATAAATGAATCCATTTTCAAAAAAAAATACATACGTACATAGATGTGTATGTGCGTATGAATTTTAAATATATAACTACATATTAGTTTACAATATATGTATTAACCGAGTATTAACTGTATATTAGTTTACACTATAATATGTGTGTGCGTATAAATTGGAAGCACAATGAGAACCGAATATATTGCAAACTAGGTATGCAGTGAGTTATATATTCATATATCATATGTAGTAGTCGTAGAGTTTTGTATTAGACTATTAGCCATGTTAATTTAATATTTCAGTTGATATTATATGAGTTAATTTACACTATACGAGTTTAGTTTATACTGTACATACACAGTTTAAAACACAGATTACTATGAACATGTCACAAAGAAAATTTACTTAAAGTTGTAAATTAAAACCAATACAAATTCCTTTTAAACATAATGCATGCATATGAAAGGATTAGATATGTTAAATTCCTCTATAATGTAAAGGAAAATGAAAATTTCTAGTTTTATAATAGCATTAACAAATAATTTTTGGATATTAAAGCGAAAGTAACATACACTACTTTTCAAAGACCATTTGAATTATTTGCATAAATCCTAAACAAATGATCCTAGAACAAACAAAAATTAAATAATATGTCTCCTTGAACAAACAATTTTCAACCAGAATGCACTGTCCTCAAATGGCTCTACCCAACCCCAGTTAATATACACTTTCTATCAAACAATGAACCAATGCAAAATTTCAGAATAATTATGCGCTAAACACATGAAATTATTTGTAGCCTAAACACAGTTTAATTGTAGTGACAAAATATACAATGATAAATATCATGAGATTTATTAATTTGAAAAAAATGTTATGGCTTCAACCAAACTTAAACTATAACACAATAAAAACTAAACTACATAAAACTACTAAAATTAAAAATCACATTCCTCTTCCTATTAGCGTTCACCATAGATCAAATCAAAGGATGCTAGGTAGCACTGAAGCAAGACGAAGGAAGCGCCGCAACGGCATACTGTGGATCAATCTGAATTTTAAAGTAAAGTTTTGGATTTTGGAAAAAGGCAGATCTAGGGTTTTATTTTTTTAGTAGAACGAGATAAAAATGAGCTAAAAGCGGCGGTATGAGTAGGAAGGGAAAAGGTTAGGGCTATTAGGTGGGCTAGATTGCAAAATTTTGGTACAAATAAAATTTTATTCCGTTAATAATTAACCGAAATAAATGATATTACTAACCGTAAACCGACGCGATTATGGTCGGTAAACTTCGGTCGGTTAACCGAATGTTCGATAACCGAATATGTCGGTTAAAACAGTTTAGTTAAGGCCGGCTAAATCAGTTAAGTCGATTAAATGCCCACCCCTAGTTCGGATACTCCTTCACTATCAGTACTGATGATAGCTCTTTGTGTGGGTCCTCGAGCGAATATAGAAAGCTAACCATGACCTTGTAGCTCGGCAGGTAGCCCAACTCTACCTTCCGTTTTCCATCCACCCCGATTGTTGAAAGTGCGGTGTGTATACAATTATATGTGCTAATATAGTATACACGGATCGTGTAATATGGATTACAATACAAATGCGGAAATAGATGATAATAGCATTGTAAATAGAAAATAGAAAAATCACACCAGAGATTTTTATACTGGTTCGGAGCACCGTCCTACGTCCAGTCCCAGACTTCTATCTGGATTTTCACTATTAACTACCTCGCTTCACCCGGAGGAACAGGTTTACAATACCCGAACAGCCGAACGGGATTTCACGCCTCTAATACACTGAGGACTTCAACACTTGCCTCTTACAACACCGAGGACTTCAACACTTGCCTCTTACAACACGAGGACTTCAACAAAAAACAAATACAATTGTTGTTGACAACTTGTGTTCTTGAAAACACGGATTTGTCACTAGTAGTACACCCTTCCTATAATCTTATCCTCAAAGAATATGAATGATGTTTTGTAAAGATTAAAGAAGGTATTTACTTATTGAATCAAAAGATATGAAATAGTTTCAAAGATTCAATAAGCTAAATTAATTTTTAGAATGCAGGAGTGTTAGAGATTAGATTAGAGAGCATATATGATCGTGTAAAAACTTGTTTTTGAATCAATGATTTAGATGAGTATATATAGAGAAAAATAGTTGTAACTCTTTGTGAACAGTTGCCATTAAGAGTTATGATCATTGATGAAAGATAGGAGATGCAACCTTTGGAGAAGAGAAGTGTCTTTTGGAAAAGTTGCTTTCTGTTTAAAAACGGTCGACAGGTCAAAAATGGACCGGTAGACAGGAATTCAAATATATATACGTTATGTGCATGTGTGTATGTTATCTGTGCATTCTGGGCAAAAACGGTCGACCACCTTATTTTCAACCGGTCGACCGGTTTAGTCCAATTTGCACAGTTAATGTGCATATGTATATATATTGAAAGATTGAAGTTATATGATTATTTGAGGATAGATTTTAACATAAATTACTAACATACCAAATAATCAACCTCTAATATATGGAGCTCTTTGTGTTTCTTAAATGAATAACTTCTTTTTGTCGATCACGGCTTATTCCTTTGTCAGAAATCAAAACTCTATAAAAATCTTGACTCAACAATTGTCACCAAAAACCTCTTGTGATTGAACAATATCCCGTATCTCTAAAGCCAGTCCATCCCCAAAATAAAACTAAACCCCACAAAACCCAAAACAAAGCAATTACAAACAAACATCCATCCATGACTCGACAAGACCAAATCATGACAAACCAAGCATAAATAGGCTAGTCGAGTCTACAACAAGGTTTGTCACAATCAAAGGTCGGTCAAATTTCATGGGTTTTAATCATAATCTATATACCAAGTCACTAGATATAAAGGAATGTAAAGCCCTAGTATAAAAAACTCAAATAGAAACATCATAAATAGAAAGCATACCTTGAATTGCAATGCCCTTCCCCTTCCCATTTGTCGATGGAGCATTCAACAAAGTAGAAATAGCATCCAAAGCATACAATTTCTCTACCTGCTTCTCCTCTATTGCTTCTGAACAATCCTTCTTAATATGCCCATATTTGTTGCAATGGAAGCAGTACTTTTCATCAAGCTTGTAGTTCTTACTCAATTGTCTTTTCTCACCATAGTTATAGCAAACGGGCTCCTATTTGTCCTTCTTTTGACTATTCTTTCCTTGAGCCCGTTTCTTGCCTATGTTGTTGTTTCACTTTGACTTCCCTCTACCACCCCCTTATGGCTTAGGTTATCGATTAGGAGCAACAACATCACCCTTCGGCTTAGACTAAAGGCTCTTATGCCTCAAATCCCTCTCCACGACCTTCTTGAAGGTCTCATCAATGTGGCTAATCATCCGCTTACCAAGGTAGTCATTCAGCCTAGTAATAAACTTCTCGTTCTTCTTCAATGAAGTATCTATTAAATACATCCCCTACTTTGAAAGCAGATCAAATTCAACCATATGATCCATGACAAACAAATCCCCATGCCTAAAATCAGCAAATCTCCGTAAAAGCACCAACTCCTAAGCTAGTAGTATAAACATCTCCTCGAATCTAGCTTTGAACTAGACCTAAGTAGAGTGATCCTAGAGAGTAACTACCTTCACCACATTCTAACAATTAATTTCTCCTCCCTTGGAATTGTCGAGAAGCCAACTTCCTTTTCATAACATCCTCCAACTCTATATCCTAAAAGATTCCCTCGCAAGTATCAATCAAATCTTGCACTTCGATGGCGGACCCCATTCCAAGAAATTTTACCCCCAATCTCACATAATTTTTATAAAGCTTAGTGAAATCGGACCTTGGTGCTTGCACTTGAGCACCACCACCCACAATAGCTGGAGCATCTCCTTGGGAATTCTAATGCATGTTTCTCATCGCATCACTGAACATATCTTGCAGTTCAGGGTTAGTAGGTGCCTCGGTGCCCGCTCAACTTCCTCTTGTTGTACACCTTGTAAGCCAAATCATTCTATCATTATGTAATAAGAATGTTTAGTTTTCTATAACAAGGATAAAGTGGTATGCAAGTGTGTAATTTGATTTTACTATATATAATACTAATATATAGTTTTGAAAACCAAAATGTATAACAAATACGTTCTCTCATATATTGCTTGATCCATTCTCGAGTGATAGCTCATACTTTATCTCTATTGGATCTAGTATAAAACTTAGTTTATTCATCAACCTTCAGCTCTAATACCAATATAACGACTAGCTTACGCCTTTGCTACCCAAAATACATGTATAGTGCGCTGGTACGGTACTCGGTAAATGCATGGCGGATGTCAAGTGTAAAGTAACCTATATAAATTAGAACTTGTCATATATCTCATAGCATAGAGGATAATATACAATAAAAACATAGATATAAAATAAGTGAGAAAGAAAGGTATAACCAAAATGCAGAGAAACAGAAAATCAAAGCGCATCAGGTTCAACAGCAGTCATATAAAGCAAGTGGAATAGATTTTATAAATCATCAAAATAAACTCATAGGAAATCTGTCTCTAATGGTAGTCAAGCATTGATAAGAACAAAAATAAGCTCTAAACAAAGAACAAATAAGCACCAACCTCCTATTCGTCCTTTAAACAGCTCCATGCACTAATCTTAGACTTGATGTCTAGTCTACTCCTTTAAGAATACCCGAAATAATAAGAAGAAAATCATAAAACCTCGAATCATATATCAGTCTTGTATGAGCAACAAATGTATTTCAAGATACTATAAGAGTTGATATAGTAAATTGAAAAATTGAGTATGAAAAATCATACGTTCCTTATTCCTGCATCTATACGTTATACTACCATTATGGGTGTACCATGTCAAAGTACAATATGGGGTGTCTAGGTCACTAAGGTCGATAGTGCCTACATCTTATGACATCAATAAAAAACGTAGCAAACATAGCAACCATCAATCAATCTCACATCACTCATTGTGCCTTGGATATATGATAACTCATAGGACCCATTGTACGACCAGGGACTATTCAACATCTCGGTTTCCCTTGTGCTCGAATTCATGCCACATCATAAGGCAAGGATACTAAACTTATGTCATACTAGTCTAGGGCAGATCACTGTCATAAGATCTAGAGTCGTTTCTTACAACACAATCAAGCATCCTTGCTAACCCCCTCTTTATGAGCACACATCAAAATTCCGAGTTCTCAATGATCCCTTAGCACATGTCTAGTACAACATGTCTTACATCATACTCCTTAAGTTCCCATCATCGAACTTGTCCCATAGACCTTCATCACAACTCACATTATCAAGTTATCATCATTTGGAACTTCTTTGGGCTACCATCGAAAGTCTTAAAACTCCATTGTTTTTATCCCAAAGTAATCTCTTTTCTTTCCCACATCGTTCTCAAAGTAGATCTAGAGTTTCTCGATATGAAACTCTCTTTTCTTTCTTCATCATCAAATCGATCGTTAACAACCATATCTTTCAAAAAAGGATCAAATCAACATGCGATCAATTGTACACACCACCTCGAAGCGTGTTCCATTATTTTACTAAAACATATGTGGTTAGTGTCGATCGGTTTTCATTTGTAATTAGTCTTTTTTGGCTAAGTAAAAGTGAAACACCAATTTCACCTGGCCCCTTAGAAACGAGCCCAGTTCTTGCCATCCTAACTTGAAGTAGCTTGCATCATCTCAAAACCACTCGTCTTGGTCAAAACTACTCGGTGTCAAAAACATCTCCCTGCTTTTTTACAACTTAAGCCCGAAGTCCACCATAACAAATCCCAAAGAAAGCACCCATCTTCCCACGCCTTCAAGCCAAAGTGCATATTTGCACTTTGGTTCGCCCAAGACCGGCTGATGCCGACTAGTCAAGCTCTACCAGTGCTGACTGGTGTCGCTTTGCCAATATTAACCAAGTTTGTTCTAGCATCCTTCTACACTTGCGTGCAAACGTCCAGATCTGCAATGGTTAATCGTTCTTCAATCATTAGCATATCAGTTCTAGATCTCACTCTACCAACATGAATCTTCATCCTTTTGTGCATCCAACTTCAGTGATCTAACTTCTCGATTATCACAGTGCACTTGATCCATTATAGAATGACCCCTAGACCGTGAGTCACCTTTGACTGGCTTTTTCACTTAATACAAGTAAACAACCAATTTATACAGTCAAACAATATATATATATTTCATATGTACAACCATCAAACAAGTATTATAACATTCATATGTTCAAAATCAAAGATAACAAATATAAAAATAAGCTTATTTGCAAAATGATTAACATGTAAAAATACGGACAAACGGTATAGTTTTATGACAAAAAGCGAACTAAAATCCATTAAAAATCATTTATTCTCATTTTAAAGGCATAGTTAAGTTTAGATCTATCATAAAGCATGTCTATACATATAGAAACCATTTAAAATCATCGTTTATTACTAAATCAACATAAAGTGAGAGAAACAAATTACTCACCTGAATGAAAAATCAACCCAAAACATGATAAATTTGATCCAACGGCAATTTCACATATCCTAATGTAGCAATCCTAAGATTTAATAGCTTCCCTTTGTTAATCTCACCTTAATCACTCAATTAGAATAATTAAATTGAAGAAAATGGAAAATTTTTTGTAGATCGTCTATGGAGGTCAAGAGATATTTAGAGAAGAGAAAATAAGATTAGTGGCTGCTGTGGAGGCTGCTATTAACCCTAATCCCGAAATCATTAGTAGACATAATAACGGGTTTGGGTTAACTACCCAGTAAAATGCTTAAAGACTATCCAAACTTCAAAAAACCATATCTCCTAAACGCCTAAGCCCAAAAATCTTTTATGATCACTCTACGGAATGAGAAACCATCATATCTTTTAATTGGAAGTGGTTTTAGATTCTAGTTCGGCTCCTATCAAAAGTTATAATTCCTATTAGATTTTAAGAGTCAAAACCGTCCAATAAAAGTTCTAAGGGTGTAAAATATCATTACTCAATATTAATCAAAATTATAGCTTTTGACCCAATGTGGAATTTAAAATGATGTTTTGCAATTCTTCGATATGTAAGATACAGGTCTTTACAGTTGCTATGTCTTACATCGCCTCCTCTTCAAAGATTCCTAGCTCCTACACACCTTATATTTGAATGGCCTGAACTCCTTCAGCTTGAGCGAGTTTGTTTAATTGGCCTTGGTTAGCACTTATTTGAACTCTAAGGCAACTTACTCAACTCCTTTTTAGACCATTTTTTTTACTAGCATCTTGCCTTGTTTTTGAATCATGTTTGACCTCATCAACTAAAATTGGTTTTCTATTATTGCTCCCTCCAACGAGTGTCCTTTGAAATCTTTGTATGTTATCTACATTTTTGGTTTTGTTGAGATCTTCTATAAGAGTTTGTAAAGTAATTATTTCATTTGTGGGTAATTTAATAAATTGGTTCCATTGATTTTAGAAAAGGGTTGTCCATACACACATGTGCGTACATATGTATCATTTCAAACATTTATTGTTAATTGTTCTCTTTTTTACGTTTTCTTTAATAATTTCATTTATTACTTCATTATCATTATCCATTCAATTAAATTTAATAGGAAGTTACAATAAATTTTTTGGCAAAAAATATGAAACAAAAAGTCGGTTATCCTAATGTTGTGTTGTTCTATTAATTTAATTAAACCGACTGATATGGTGGGTCATCTTGTTATGGCTTCACAATGTTAATTAGTCCAAAGCTTTAGAAACCAAGACTATTTACCTGATTCTCTTTTCAAATATCTCAAACTGTTATACATACTTATTTTGGCAGTTAAATAATCATAATGTTAATATATTAATTGTTTAAAAAAATTGTTTTCTTTTATTGTAAATTCAATCTTTTATAAAGTCAAGTAATTTCAAAAAGAAAAGTACATTTTTTTCCTATCAATTTCGAAATCACACAATTTTAAAAAGTAAACAATTTCCCCCAAGGCAAACGATTTTTCGGGAACGTTGGATTTTTTTTGACAAAAAATAGTGATTTTCAGATATTTTCTTCTTAGTAATGTTGGTTTAAGATTCTTTTTAAGAAAGTCAATTATTTAAGAATATAGATCCTTTCAAAAAAAAATTAAAACTTCTTTGAAAAAATACAAAAAATAGATGTTAAAAATATTTGAAATCTTTCGTTACAATTCAAATTTCTTCATCAAAATTTACATAACTTAAAAAATGAAGCAAATATATTTAGGAAAAAAAACTTATGGTTACAAGAACAATATACATTTTCATATTATTATTTTACCAAATAGAGTAAAAATTATTGGAAATTCAAATAGGAAATAAAACTTTACCTTTTTTTTTAATAAACTTTTAAGAGTTTTATCTTATAATGCCTTTAATGCAACAAAATAGATAAATTCATTGTTAAGTTCTAATGTAAAATTTAAACCTAAAAAGCCCATCACAAAGCAATAATCGGACAAAGCCTTCAAAACAATACCATCCCCAAACAGTAGCAAATTACTATGCACGAGCAAAAGTCCGACCTCAGTAATACATGGTCAAACTTATGCTAGGACGGTTCTGCAATGGATTTTGGACAACACTCGCATTTACGCGTGCAGCGATATGAAGACTGAAATTGAATGTACACTAAAATGAGAAGTGCGGTTTAGTGGTGGATATAAATGGGGTTGCTTTCACTCCCGTAGCTTTAATCAACAAGAAAAGCGTGTAATAGGAAAGCGAGGCTATTGGATGGCATGGAAAAAGAAAATGCATGGAAGAGTTAACATGGGGGGCATGTGCATGCTGTACCTTTCACTATACCTATTTGGCAAGTTGTAGTTGTATTGGGACTCTTCGCTTGGATGCTTGTTCCTTTCATCAAACAACATATAACATTTTTTACTGATGCATCCTCGCTATTATACACACGGGTATATCTAATCCCTAGGTTTCCTGACTCTTTCTTTTTCTGAAGCAAGATTTTGACCAGGTCCTTGTTCCTTTCTGTTCATTTTCTTCTCTTTTTTCAGAATAAGGTAAATAATGTAACAAGCAGCACAAGGCAGCACAACTGTAAACACACTGCTACACTGCGATATACAACAGGATCATATTTTCCTTAAAAGTTATAACCCGGTCCGAAAGAAGCCTACTACTCACCATTATCATAATGGAACGTGCACTCATCCACTTTCCTGTCTTTTGGTCAAAAAGTTCTATTCTACAATCTACTTATTATTTGGGTCATGCATAGTAAATACATAAATTTAGGCAGATTGCACGTAATAAAAATATCTTAATACTCTTTTAATAATTCGATGTATATAATTATGAAAATGCTCAATTTGAAGCGCATCCACTTAAAATTAAATAGAAAATGATTTTCCAATTCAAAAATAAAAATAAAATCTACTTGAAGCACATCCACTTAAGATTAAATAAAAAATAATTTTACAATTCAAAAATAAAAATAAAATCTACTATCACTCAAAAAAAAAAATATCAACTTCGATTTTTGTTAATTATGTATCAAAATTGTTAAATATATGTATCGCTATACATACATAAGAACCATTATATATATATGTACTAAAACTAATACACAAACATAGATTCATGTATGTAAAGACATATACATATAAACACATATGTATTTATTAAGTTGGATAAAGAGGGAATTAGGGAAAAGGACAAAGTTTGATAAAAAAGTTGTCTCAAGGACATTAAGATTCATTTTTTGGCTGAAGGACAAACTTTGAAAAAAATTAGGCTGAAAGACAATGCTAGTTTTAACTAGCATTATATTCAGTTTTTACACTATACAAAATACTAATTCTAACTAGCATTTAATTCAGTTTTTACACTATACAAAATGCTAGTCCTAACTAACATTGTCCTTCAGCCTAAAAATTAAACTTGTTGTCATTCAGCCTAAATTTTTTCAAAGTTTGTCCTTGTGCCTATTTTCCACTTGGATAAATATATGTATCGTAAATGAAAATTTAGTTCAATGTATCAAAAGTCATTTTAAAGTTGAGCGTAATTTTATATTCAAATTAGAATTGCTATAGGCATGTATCATAACACACACACATACACATATGTACACATATACATATGTATATATATATATATGTGTGTGTGTGTGTGTGTAAAGACACACATACATGTATATATGTACATATGTTTATATGTATGTTTGTGTGCGAGAGAACCGACACACACACCAAGATGTACATCAAAGCTGATGAATATCAGTATCATAAATGAAATTTGAGTTCAATGTGTTAAAAGTTATTGTAAAGTTAAGCATAATCTAACATTTAAGTTAGAATGTTAGATATGTGTATCCAAACACTCACTCATACACACACATACAAACACACACACATATATATAATCGGTTACACCTCATTTTTGCTACATCTTAAATCTCCTCATATTTCAATCACATACTTCGATTTAAATAATTATAGTTTTTCTATCCTGTCATTTATATAGTTTTAAATTGAAACATGTGGTTGAAATCGAATAGGGAGGATATGAGGTGTATCAAAAATGAGATGCAGCCGATCCTTGCCATATACACATATGTATGAATATGCATACGTATACATACATACATACATACATACATATATTTATAAATTTGTGTGTATGTAACAAAGTGATCAGATAATAAATGGAATTTCATTTAAATGTATCAAATTTTATTTTATAGAAATGCATAGTTCTATATTAAAATTAGAACTACTATATATACACATGCGTGCTTGTGTATGTTTGCGCGCGCTTGTGTGTCATAATTATACACGCATATACATAGATACACTGTGACAACCCAGAATTCTACCACTTTAATATAAATTATTTAATAAATAAACCTATTTTAATTAGTTATTAATGATGATAAAATAGTTTTTAAAATTTGTTTACCAATATAGACAGTTATAGAATAGAAAATATGAAGGAAAAAACGTCTTTCGAAATTTCGACCTTTTGTCACCGAAAAGCTGTCGGAAACGTTGTGCGCATTTGCGCACCATATACATACATTTAAATGATATAATTAGTGATAATAAATCTCACTTAAAAATATATTGCTTATACATACATACATACATATAATGATGAAATGACAAGTTATGGTTAAATTTTATATATATATATATATATATATATATATATATATATATAATTTACACACTTTTATACATATACATACATACCTACTTACCTAAAGTACACACATATGGTTTTAGTTGCATAATTTAGGGAGTTAGAGAGGGGTCAACGTGTTCAGGATGTGGAGGGATATGGTGTAGCATGCATACATGTATTTTATATTTAAACACTTACAATATTTAAATTAAATCCTTAACCTATAAATACCCTACCATCTTCACCAAAAATTCATTTACATTTCATTCTCCATATTCTTCATGTAATGATCCGTTTTTCCGTACCCTTTGAATCGACAATAAACCAAACATGTCCAACTCAAATTGCATGAATAGGCGGATCATTAAGGGTAGAATGAAAAATAAAGGCAAAACAGAATCTCACACGAATGAAATAACATATATTATTTCAATAATAATCTTTACAGCGGAAAATTTTAAAATACAATATCAGAGTCTAACCTAGATTCAACATGGACAGTTATAAACACATGTCCTTACAATTGCTGACAAACGTCAAACTAAAACTAACAAAGCACAGCGGATAATAGAATACGTCCATAGGATGATGAAGCTCTCCATATCTCCTCTAGAAACTCCAAGCGTCTTCTGCTAAACCTGAAACTACTCGGATCTGACCCTAGTATTGAAAATACCCGGATCAGGCTTGATAAACCAGCGTGAGAAAACTCAATAATAAATGGCAGTGTCATATATCAACCTTTGAATAAAATCCTTTGAAAAGAAAGAGTATCTCATAAGACTACGCCCACACATAGACACTGACATGTTTTTACCTTATGATAACTAAAACACTTTTATATATCAAAATGTTTGATATTATTTCTAATGACATTCTTTGAAACATTTGCAAATAAACTTATTAATCTTATCCGAAATGGTTACCCATATAGTATTTCAAGGCTATTCATTACGCCAATACAAGCAAAACCACATGTTCTTATTGGAGAATGGATTTCCATACAAATGACCAGGTGAAAGATCTCCTTCCAAATGGGTACACTTCTAGATGGATGTCCCAAGGACCATCACAAAGGATCCTCTGCCTACACAAGGCCGTCCTACCTCAATAACTAGATAGTACCGAAAATGCCAACACAAGGCCGGCCTACATCTAGATGGATGTTTAGTTATTAAACTTTATAATATATATGTTAAAACATGTTAACAATGGTGCGTTAACGTTACGACAACTTATTTTGAATAAAACGTTTGATTTTCGACAAAACGTTTTACGATCACATTTTGACGTTTTTGTTAAATTATTTATTCATGTAAACCAAACTTCAAAATAAATTTGTTATTATCTCTAAATAATTAAAAAAAGCATATTTGACTTATAAAATAATATAAAACAATACCCAAATCTTCTTATAAAAATAGGACATCGACTTATCGATATGCGACGAAATTTGTCAATTTTACAATGGGAATCCAAAATCTTTATTCACTATCAAAAATAAATTTACCATCCTTGATTATCATATAAAACTTGATTGTTAAGTTAGAAAATTATACATTTGAATATTTAAAATAATTAAATATTCCATTTTCAAAGTGTTAAAATTACGAATCGTTACATTCCCCCTTACTTAAAAGAATTTCGTCCCCGAAATTACCCTGAACCTAAACCCACAATGTTTTACCTAAATCATTATTTCACAAAATTAAACCCATAATACGTACCCAAATCATCCGTTTATAATATCTGATTTAATCTTCTATTTGAGTACACAACTTTATTTCCAAACTAGTATTGATCCCCCGATCCTCTAGTGCGGACTCTAATCAGGCTCTTTGCTCAAAAACATCTGCTTTCCGTGCATAGCTCTCAGATATGATAGAAAAATCAAGTATCTAACCAAAAATCCTTGTCAATGTTCGCCGTCAAGAATCGTGTGATAAATCCTTTTTCAGACCAGTGTAAACCCTCAAAGTTTCGTACTCGGATATTAGATCAAAATTTGTGCGATGAAATGATCTACATGTAACATATGTATTTATTAACTCTCAAAACTTTTCATAAACTTTTATCTTAAGTTTAAATATTTTATTAAGGTGCTTATTTATATAATCCCTTTAATTATTTATTTTCAAATATTTTTAATAAAAGAAAGTATTCTAAAGAAACCATTTTCCACTCAAAAGACGATTCATCTGTATATTTTTTTTGCACAATCCTTTAACTTAATATATTTCCTTTAATACTAATATTATTTATGAATCATTTCATAAAACTATCACTTAAGTTTATTACATCTTATAACTTATGTAAATCAATCACTTTACAGACTTAAGTCAAAATCCTTAATTGATGCTTGAATTCATTAATAAAACCTTTTTTTGGTTATAATTACTTTTTGAAGAGTCATTATTTTGCTTAATAGTTCACGACCTAAATCTACATTTGTATGATATACCTTTACATTCTAAGAGTGTATACAAATCCTAAATTTCAAATTAGTTTTACTTAAATCCGTTTGTCTAACATATTTAGACTTTGTTATAATTTAGTATTATCTAAAATTAATAAGTTATAAAACTTATTTCTTATTTAATACTATTATTAATTTTCTAGCTTTGAGATACAAATTTTAAAACCACCCATATTTAAATCCACAAACTCTTAACTCTTAAATCTCTCTTTTTTTCTTTATAAATCAGATTTATAAATTATCCTTATCTTATTTCATTTACTCAAAGTACTTCACAATTCTTTACCGAAAGTTTTTACAATTTCTTAGCTCTGAGTTATGCATGATTCAGAAATTTTCGACTGTCCAAAATCGTCGAGAATTTTGTTTTATCATATCAATTAGCGTTCCCAAATTATCTTTAGTTTAAAGACTTTTATAAAGATTACTAATCAACATTCACATTATTTCTTTAACTTAATAAAATTATATAGATCTAGTAACTCCAAAACAATCCAAGGAACTGGGTATTACCAATAGTATCATATATCCTTTTAACAAGAAGGGTAATAATTAAAAGAAGTGCTTACCATCCGAATACATATCTTGCCCATTTTTAGTTTATTTTCGAGCCAATCGATTTAGTTATCATAATATACCTTTTCTATTTTCAAAATCATTTAGAGATTACTTTATAAAACATATCTTATAAATTCATTTTATCTTATATTAATTAACTTCATTTAAATTTCCATAATTCTTTTACTTGAATTTATATTCTCATTCCTTCTATATTTATCTTTTTACACAATCATTTAAATACATTTTTATCTTATGTGTTCATTCCTTAAACAAGTCTTATTATCAAACACCTTATAGTTAAATCGTGAAACTTAATTCACAAAATATTTGTACTTAAACATTTAAATCAAATAACTGATCAATTTACAATAGTAACTTAAAATTATCATCTCTTAATTTATTATTTTGGAATAAGTATTAAAGATCTTAATTACCTTATTTGGATTTCTTACTTATTGACTATCTTTAGAAACATCTTATAGTCAAACTATGAAATTATAAACACAAGATGTTCAAATTTAAATTTAACTAATCATGATTTCTAACTATGCAACTTTACAAAATATATACTCTATTCAAAATATAATCCTAGGTAAAATTATTTCATTTACCAATTTTTCTCAAAATCAGTGTGTTGGTTCGCTTTATTTAAATGTTTAAGAACCCTCATCGATAACGGTGATCAGGCGCATCGATCAGAATCCATAAATCACTCAATAGATAAATCAACACGAAATAATTTATTAGTCATTAACAAATACGTGCTCATATATAATACACTCGAACTCATTCTAGGATGTTACTAACCCGATCTCTAATGAGTTACTCATCCTAAGGTATTACTAACCCTATATTGATGAGTCTTTACTCCAACAAAGCCAAGGTTCTTGCTGAACCTTTAGCTCTAATACCAAATGTAACGATCCGTTTTTCCGCACCCTTTGGATCGACAATAAATCACATATGTCCAACTCAAATTGCACGAAAAGATGGATCACTAAGGGTAGAATGAAAAATAAAGACAAAACAGAATTTCATACGAATGGAATAACATATATTATTTCAATAATAATCTTTACAGCGGAAAATTTTAAAATACAATATCAAAGTCTAACCTAGATTCAGCATGGACAGTTACAAACACATGTCCTTACAATTGCTCACAAACATTAAACTAAAATTAACAAACCACGGCGGATAATAAAATACGTCCATACGATGATGAATATTTTTGCTCTCCTCTGGAAACTCCAGGCGTCTTCAGCTAAACCTGGAACTACTCGGACCTGACCAGAGTATTGAAAATACCAGGATCAGGCTTGATAAACCAGCGTGAGAAAACTTAATAATAAATGACAGTATCATATATCAGCCTTTGAATAAAATCCTTCGAAAAGGAAGAGTATCTCATAAGAACACGCAAACATAAACACAGACGGGTTTTTTACCTTATGATAACTAAAACACTTTTATATATCAAAACATTTGATATTATTTCTAATGACATTCTTTGAAAACATTTGCAAATAAACTTATTTATCATATCCGAAATGGTTATCCATATAGCATTTCGAGGGTATTCATTACGCCAATAAAAACAAAACCGCTGGTTCTTATTGGAGAATGGATTTCCATACAAATGACAAGGTGAAGGATCTACCTTCCATATGTGTACAACTCTAGATGGATGTCCCGAGGACCATCACAAAAGATCCTTTGCCAACACAAAACCGGCCTACCTCTATAACTAGATAGTACCGAATATGTTATCCTCCGATCATTACCGACCTTTAACCGAGCGCTCGTTTCTACACACCAATTTAATTTACATTCCAAGCGTCATAGCGGAAAGAAATATATCTAGAAGGAGATAACCATACCCTACTTAGGAATGACCCACTTAGCCTTGTCGCATATAATCTTGTTTCGGTCATTTCCGGTGTGATGAGACTTGAGGTTACGATTATCTTTTCACATAGCACATATCACATGTTTGAATGCCACATTTCCATTTCCGTTGACTACTAATTGCCTCCCACAAAAATAAAACTCTTGAGCTTGTATGCCTCAAGGAGGGTGTTAAGCTAAGAGAAGTTGCATTCTCCGCCCTCACTGATGTACGTTTGTAAAACCAATATACGTAATCTTTAGAAATATAATGTCAAAAAAACGGTCATACAAGTTCGTTCTGGGATTCAACGAAACCGAAGGAACTTTCCTCGGCAATTACTAGGCGAGAAGGTCTTGTGACCTTGAGGTTTTTCATAACAAAGAGACCACTGCTACAATATAGTGAATCGGGAGTTTGTCGCCAATTAATCAACGATTAGACCTTCATTACTATTCGTCTCAATATCTCCGTCTTTAAACATCTTTATTTTTCAAACATATAAACTGGTTCGAAGTAGTTTTCGGATCGAAATCACCCAAATCCGACTCTGCTTCCTTCGAAGCCAATCATTGATTTAAAAATGTTAAGTTTATATGTAGATATCAATCATCAATCGATTACTTCATCTTTTATTTAATATCTTTCTTAGATATACTCTTTTCAATTTATATCATTTTCTTTCCAAGAGTATATGGAATCTCTCATTTATTAAATCATTTGGTTTATTTAAACCTTTCTTAAATCCTAGAATAATTTCAAATTAATTTCTCTTTTACTTAGGAAAACCTTTCCAAATAATTCATTAAATCTTAATCAAATATTTCTTATATTCAAGCTATAACTTTTAACTTAGGGAAAATATTCCCAAATTATTTATTAAATCTTAATCAAAGATTTCCTTCTTAACTTCAAATCATATTCTTGCAAATCGAAGATTTTCATAACAGAGCACTACTGCCACTTTTGATATGGTAAATTTCACCTCCATGAACTAATGGCAAGTAATCTAACATTATGAGTATCTTTGTCTTTAACGACCTTTATCTTCAATGTGTTTTATTTCGAAAATTAGTTTGAAGGGGTTTTCGGATAAGAATCACCCAAATTCGATCCCAGTTCTTCGGATAGGAATCATCGAAATCTGACCCGGTTCCTTCGTACCAGTCATCGATAAAAGATGTTAAGTGGTCAATTAATATTCAAAGAATTTGTTTCTTTTATTTTATTTTGAGAATCTTAAATATGATCTTTTAGAGCATCCGGGCTTTCCTTTCGATCAATTTCATGCCTCGCCTAAAAAGGGAAAACACATGAGGTAAGTTCGGGCACTAGTTCCTCCATCCCCGATCTTAATTAAACACCTTATTTTATCGTCTCATATCTCACAGGTGGGACAAATTTACTAGTCGTTTTCGCATACTCAGTTTGTCATTACATTCAATATTCTTCCCTTTTTGTTTAAGTGGTATAAACAATTCATCTTAACCATTTATTCAAACTCTTATTAAAACTTTCAAATCACCTTTAAATTACTTAATTATTATTTTAAAATCTTTCCTAAAAGAATTAGGAAAGAATCGTTATATATTTCAAAAGTTATTTCAAACTGTTGCGAAAAGCATTGCGAAAAGTGTTGCAAATAGCGTTTTAAAAGCTATATTCCTCAAAATGACTTTTATATTATTTAGAAGTCCATATTTTAAATTTAAATTTATTTTCATATATTTTAAAATATTTTTAGGATTTATTTCCTATTTTTAAAACATTTTAAATATCAATTTTAAACTTCGGTCACTTTAACGCAAAAGCGCGATTTTTTTGGAAAATTGTTTTGGATATGTTTAAAATATACTAGATGAAAATTTTATTTTCTTTCTTTATTTCCTTAAACATATTTAAATGTTTATAAAACATTTCTTACTCATTTTAAAACTATTTCAAAAAGGTTTAAGCATTCCATATACACCATTTTATTTTCAAAAGGATAGTGCTTTTCTTTTTGCTTATCGATGTGCATTAACGTGACTTGGTAAAAAAATTTAACAATAATATCAAACAATCAATACTTGCTGATCAAAGCATATATAAGAATCCATCGCAATCATAACACAACATCAGACATGTATATATGTAAATAGAGATGTTAAATAGAGTTTCTCACCATAAAACAAAGTGATTAACTTCCTACCCACATTCTAATCAACTAACACTTCACTAGTTAATTTCTACTCCATTAAACACTAGAAAACAACACCCTCTTCCTTCCCATAGCATGGCCAAGGCTTGAGATGGAAGTTGGCCGAAAATATAGAAAAGAAACCGTAGAGCTTTGATCTTGAATTCTCAAAATTAGACACGAAAATAGGTCATTTTTTCTCTTTTTTGACTCTCTTACTCTAAAAATTTGAAAATTTTGTTAACTGAAAAGTTGTTGCAAACTCTTTTCTCTTGAATTTAAAAAGTAGAATCACTTGATTTTCATTATTTTGAGGAAGATATGGTCAAAATAAAAAGAGCTATTCTTGGATTCACAACTATAAATCCCGAAAATGTACTTCAAAGAATGGGTTTAAGGTATTGATAACCTCAAAACTGAAAAAAGTGGTCAACATAAAAGTCGTAGCCACTAGAATTTCATACGGTTTAAAAAAAACTATTTTGTATTTTGGTTCTGTATTGCTAAATTTATGACCGAGAGAAGAAGAAGTAAAATGTAGAGAAAAAAGGAGTTTGATTTCAAGAGGATGAACATTACTTTCTTTTGAATATTTTATAAATATTTTGACATTATTTCTTTATAATTTTTTCCTATAGCTGGTAAGCCATTAAAGAGAAGAGGATGAAGATGAAGCAGCTTGAGAAAAGAAGAAGAAGAAATGTGAATGAAAGTGAGAAGGAGGTGGGTATTTGTAGAAAAAGAAAGAAGTGGTAAATTTACCAAAATAACCTCTTACCAAAATAACAAACTAACCTTACTTCAACCTAAAGCAATCTCCACTTTTTCAATACTTAACATTATCTTTCATATCCTTACTTTATATCTTAGTCACTTGAAGATTAAGTAAAGAAAAGTAATTATTTTGTTGGATTTTGATATGATGTGATTTGATGTTTACTTTTCTTATTTTTGTTAATTCTTACTTACTTTTACTAGTGACTTCTAGAAGTTTTCTAAACTTAAACATGTTTATTTATTAAAATGTATAATATATATATATGTTAAAACATGTTAACAATGGTGCAATAATGTTACGACAACTTATTTTGAACAAAACATTGATTTTCGACAAAACGTTTTACGATCACATTTTGATGCTTTTGTTAAACTATTTATTCATGTAAGCCAAACTTCACAATAAATTTCATTTATCTCTAAATAATTAAAAAAAGTATATTTGACTTATAAAATAATATAAAACAATATCCAAATCTTCTTATAAAAATACGACATCGTTTTATCGATATGCGACGAAATTTGTCAATTTTACAATAGGAATCCAAAATCTTTATTCAATATCAAAAATAAGTTTACCATCCTTATTTGTCATATTAAACTTAACTGTTTAAGTTTGAAAATTCTACACTTTAATATATAAAATAATTAAATATCCCATTTTCAAAGTGTTAAAATTATGGATCGTTACACTTCATTTCTTTTCTTATTGCTATTATCCATTCTAATGGCTTCTTGGGAAAAATATTTCAAGAAGAAACTAGTTCAAGATATACTAAAACCACTTCTATCCACTTCTAAGCTTCATATACACTAAAACAACACCCTATCAGCTCATTTCTTTGTTGGCCGAGCTCACCAAACAAACTAGACAGAGCCATATTGGCCCACTTTAGCACCCAAAGTCCAAAAAATTCCAAAGGTGGGAGGTTCGTTTAGGTCATGTACGAATTTCGATGATGTTCGACCTTGTTTTAGCTCGTTTCTGTGAGTAAAATTAACACTTTTTAAACAATTAGTTAACTTTATTAAAGTTAGCAAATCTGTGATGTTTATTGGTATATGATTGTTATATATGATGTGTGCTCGATTATGTGATGATTTGGTGATAATTGTGCACACCGAAGTTTGAGTAGGCAAGAGAGACTCTATCTGGTATTTTGAGAAAAAGTTAGTTAACGATTGTGGACACTATTATTGCTTATGTTAGTGATATGATGTATGTTATGGTATGGTGCCTTAAATGATTTATTTTTTGCATATGGGTTTGTGGCATGAAGTTAGCGATTAGCTAACCAAAAGTAATGTAGAAATCCATTTTTGTCAAAGGTTTTAATTTGTTTTAAAAGTGAAACGTTTTCAAGTTTTAAACTTTAGTTTTGTTTCCAAAAGTTCATTTTATGCTTAAAAGAAATAAGGTTCATAGTTGAAGTTTTTATTATTTAGAAATCAAATTTCAAAAAGTTAGAATTACGGGTCTGTATAGCAATAGTCCCTATACGCGTAGTTCGTTAAAAACAAACTAATTTACAAAATGTAAGTGTTTACCCTTAGAAAATTTATATTAAATTTTTTTCTAAATTAATTAAGTTAATTGAAGGTAATTAGTAAGTTTTTAATTAATTAATTATTTAATGATTAATTAATTAATTAAGGTAATTAGCACTAATCACTAGTTAATAAAGGTTGTTTATACTTAACTGTAAATCAATTAAGTTAATCATGATAAATATATTAAAGTTAATTATTAATTAATTATTTAATTAAGGATTAATTAATTTATTATTTTATTAATTGTTATTTAAAATGGGTTTAATATTAATTAATTTCTAATTAAGGATAACCAAGTTTTGATTAGGGTTTAATTAAGTTTAACTACAATTTAAGGAAGATTTAAATTTGATTACTAAAGTAATTAATAAAGATTAGGAGTTTTAATTATCATTTGATTTCAAATATCGATTTATTCTCTTTTCAAAAGTGCTTTCTATTTTCAAATGTTTTAATCAAGCGATTTCTATATCATTTACCTTTAAGTAACCTTGAACGAACATCAAACCCAAGTAATGCGGTGACATATGTATGGGAAGTAGATTACCCATAGCTAGCATGTAAAGCCGATGAGTAGGGTGACCGTCTACTTGTGAGATTTAGAGTTTATCTCTAGGCAAGGGGTAGGATAATGTCGAAATGTTAAAAACTAAATAGATATGGGAGATTCAATTTCCATGAATGGTTTGTATTTAATTAATTATATGGTTTTCCATATATGAACCTTGTATAATCACTTTTAAATATTGGATTTTCCACTATTGATCTGCTGACCTGTTTTAACTCAGGGAGTATGGTTGTATGTTCAAATTCCCAAGTGAGGATTCGAATACATTTGCATACTCCTAAGAGAACTGGAATTGAGTTTGTCAAAATTATCGCTTAGTTTGGAGATGTCGTTTTCGAGTAATATGAATATTATAAACCACTCCAAACAAATAACGTTCATGTTGGATCATTATGAAGTATGCTATGGAGCTATGCTATTCTTCCTAAGAGTGGTTCCATTATGCAAGATAGTAATTTGTGATTGTTCGATCCTAGAAGAACTCGTATGGATGAATGCTAGTATTTCATTGTTGCCTAAAGGGTAAATTAGGTTCTAAAATGGTTTGCTAGGAGGAAATAGTAAGAGCATGGCCTCTTCGAGCGTAACACCTGGCAAATGAATAAAGTAGGTAAATGCGGCATGGCTAAGTGGGTTGCACCCATGTAGGGTATGATCATGCCAAATCTAGAGCAATATTCATGTATGCTTCGGGATCCCATTGTATGGTTGTTGATCACAACCAAGAGGTGGTCATATTCATTTCTACTCGAGAAGAGGGTAGTGCAGGTCTTAAGTAGTAGAGCTGCAACTTGTTGTAACCTCTCGTACATTTTGTCTAGAGGTGTACGAAGTCAGCGGGTAGACCCTTACCCTTTCATAGTTGGAATCCATTATCCGCTACGAGCCTTCAGTTTTGGTTGTAAAGCCTAGTATGCTGGATTTTAGTAAATGTAACAATTTCGGCTAAGATTCTATATTTTACTTTATATCTAGACTTTATGATAATATCATATGATTTTAATATAAAATGTTTTAGTTATCGTTAGGTAAAAACCCGTTCGTGTTTATATGCATCGTGATCTTACAAGATACTTTTGTTTAAAGTTTTTATAAAGTTACTTTATGCTTTACTCACACCAGACCCATGTCTGGCCCGGAGTATATTTCTCTTTTTCCTAAACTCTTGGGTATTCAAATTTTCAATGAGTAGTTGAGTAGTCAGGTTTAGAGAAGCATTCTGGTGCAAAATGGAGTAGGAGTCCTCCCAACATCTAGTAGTTATATTTGTATTTCCGCCGTGTTGTGTATATTATGTAATATTAATGGGCAGTCTGATCAAGCTAATTTGAGACTTGGATTTGGAGTAGTACCTATTGTAACTTGGTGTAATATATTGGAGTAACTTTATGTACTATTTGGTATTGTTGTGTATGACACTCTTGTTGTAATGAAATCCGTGTTTTATTTCTCTTGACAATTATTTCTTTACCCCGCGACTTATCTTTCGGACATTTGAATGACTGACACAAGAATACCGAGGATATATTAAGTGTCGTCTTTAAGTGTAAGAAAGGCAGATCATCACACGTGGTATCAGAGCTTAGGTTGAGTGAACACCAAGGCCTTGGTTGGGGTCAACTCATTAGAGATAGGGTTAGCAGTACCCTAGAATGAGTTTAATTTATGAGAGTGCATTTCTGTGTTGTTCTGCTCAGCATTTTTATGTTTATCTTTATGATTTTTTCCTAAGTCAACCTTATCTAAGTATTCTAAGAGTTACCTTACTATATCCAAGTAGTAAGAATGAGTACCAGAGGAAAACGAGGAAGGGGAACAGGTAGTACCACAACCACTAATTGAAGAACCCCTAGTGCTGGATGAGGTGGAATAGCATTTGAGGCCATAGCTCCAGTTCATCCCAGAGTTAACTTCACTGCATTATTCAAAAATTTAACCAATTTAGGAGGAAAACCATTCAACGGAAAAGAGTCAATCAATGAAGTTCAAGCTTGGTTGAGATCATGCGGGAAAATTTTCAAAGGATTAGATATATCAGATGAAAAAATAAGGTTCCTTTCTTTATGGTAGTTACTAGAAATTGCCACAGCTTCATGGGATTCAGTCACCGTAAGCAACCTAGAAGATGAATTCTCATAGGACTGATTCAAGAAGGTATTTGGAGAGCAGTTTATTCGAGCTATAGGCAAGACAAGATTATACATAAGATTTATGGATCTCAAACAAGGAGAATTATCAATAGTTGAGCATGAGGAAAAATTCGATGCAATATCCCATTTTGGACCTTGCCTCATAGATACTCCAATAAAGAAAAATGAAATGTTTATGGAAATAATGAGAGAGGAGTTCTATGAGAAGATGATCGGGAATGTGAAGGAACCATTTGTGGATTCAATTGATATGGCCTATAGGCATAAGGCATTTTTGAAAGCAAAGCTGGCAGCAGCAGCAACAATAATCAGTGGGGGTAATTTTAACCCGAATAAGAGAAAATTCAACCCAAATGGAAAAAGAAGCAAGGGAAAGGAAAACCCGAAGGAGATGATCAGGGAAACAAGTACAAATATGTCGTTTGTTACAATTGTAAGAAGAAGGGACATATTTCAACTTATTGTCAACAAGCGAAGGCTATCTGCCCAATATTCCAGAAGACTCTTTGCTACAATTGTCATGAACCTGGCCATATGATTAAGGATTTTCCTTTGATGAACAAGGGAGAGCAACCTAAGTTGTATACAATTAAGGATGAGCCCTCCACCTCTGTGGACGTAAAAGGGAAGGGAGTTTTAGAAGATACTTTAATTATTTATGGTGTTTTGTTTCATGTTTTATTCTCTATTGGAGTCTCTCATAGTTTCATCTCTAAAGAGTTAGTAGGTAAGTTAGATCTTAAAATGGAAATGGTTGAAAACCCTATAAGTGTGTCAAACTCTATAGGAGGTATAACAAACTTATGTTTAATTTGCAAAAACATGCGAACTGATTTTTGAAAACACCATTTCTTTTGTAGTTTTTTATCTTAGATTTTAGGGGATTTGATGTGATTCTTGGTATGGATTGATTGTCAAAAAATGGAGCAATTGTAGATTGCGTTAAAAGGAGGACAGTATTGAAATCCAGTTCCAGGGATGTGTTGGAAAGTATAAAGGGTAGGAAGCCTAATGGATGTATAGATAGTTTCCTTTACTCCTTGGAATTATCTCAAAACGAATTGAAAATAATAGAAGTTGCTAGAAATTTTTCAGATATCTTTGAACTGGTTAATAGCCTACCTCCATATCAGGAAGTAGAATTTCATATTGATTTAGTTCCCAGTGCGAGAGTAGTTTTCCAACCCCTACGTCGGATGGCACCAAGGGAGACGTAGGAGTTGAGGGATCAAATCAATTATTTGCTGAGCAAAGGATTGATTAGACAAAGTAAATCGAACTGTGCATCGCCAATAGTTTTTGTAGCCAAGTCGGATGTTTCGTTAAAGCTGTGTGTAGAATATAGAGAAGTAGATAGGCTGACCATCCAAAATAAACGCCCATTATCTCACATAGACGATATGTTCAACCAACTACATGCGGCTAAGATATTCTCTCAGTTATATCTTGCTATGGGTTTCCATTAGTTATGGGTAGCCGAGTATAGTATACCCTTTATTGATTTTAAGAATTCAGAACTTTTCTATGAGTGGTTGGTTATGCCTTTTGGGCTGACCAATGCACCTGCATTCGTTGTTGATCTAATGAACTGGGTATTTAGGAATGTTCTGAATAAATTTGTATTGGTTTTTATTGATGACATCATTGTCTATTCCAAAACTGAAGAAGAGCATAATACCATTTGGAAGTGGTATTGGAAACGTTAAGGAAGAACGTTTTTAAGGAAAAGTTTTCCAAGTGCTACTTTTGGTGGTCGGAAGTAAGATATCTTGGTCATGTCATGTCCGGAGATGGCATTTCAGTGGATCCAGTAAAGGTAGCAAGCTGTTAGGGAGTTTAAGAGACCCTAAACTCCCACGGAAGTGAGAAGCTTTTATGGCAGGATATTACAGATGATTCATCAAGGATTATTCAGAGATCGCCTCATATTTAACCAAACCGACAAAGAAAGATGTAAAGTTTGAATGGACGCGAAAGTGTGAGAGAGCGTTTCTTGAGTTGAAGGAACGGTTGACTAGTGTAACAGTTTTGGCAATTGTTGATGAAGGTGAAAGACTGGCTGTTTATACCGATGCTAGTAGAGTAAGTTTGGGTGCAGTGCTTATGCAGCATGGAAGGTTATAGCTTATGCAAGTAGAACATTAAAGCCTTATGAGTGGAACTATCCAACTCATGATCTGGAGGATTTAGTAGTGGTTTTTGTATTGAAGATATGGAGACACTACTTTTTGGGTAAGGATTCTTCTATTCTTCTTTAGCCTATTTCTTTCTTTTAGGAATTCTTGAAGTAACTTCCTTCTTTAAATAGGTGAAATGTTTGAACTCTTCATGGATCAAAAGTCCCTGAAGTACCTTTTCACTTAGAAGGATCTTAACTTGAGGCAACAGAGATGGTTAGATTTTTTGGCGGCTTACGATTTGGATATCCTTTATATGCCAAGGAAACGACTGTTGTTGCAGACGCTTTGAGCAAGAATGCAGTCTTAGCACTCTTGGAAGTAAAACTAACCCTTTTAGAAAGGATTCAAGTAAACAAAGGGAAGATAGTCTTCTGTTAGAACTCATTCACGGCGTTGAAGAGGGTAGATGTTTGTATTTTGATATGGATAGCCGAGGTACCCTAAGTATGAACGGACGTTTGTGTGTTCCAAATGTTGACGGTCTGAGGCAGGAAGTTCTGGTAGAATCTCGTTGATTAAAATTGAGTATTCATCCATATGTTTTTAAAATGCATCATGATATGAAGAGGGTGTTTTGGTGGAAAGGGACGAAGAGAGATATCTCGATTTATGTTAGCAAATGTTCGAACTGTCAACTAATCAAAGGTGATCATCAAAAGACAGCCGGACAATTACAACCCTTGGAAATACCTAATTGGAAATGGGAAATGATATCAATGGATTTTATCAATGGCTTTTCCAGAACCAGAAAAGGAAATGAATGAGTATGAGTTATCGTGGATCGTCCAACGAAGAGCGCACATTTTATTCCCATAAAACAAACAAGGACCGTAGCTTTGTTAGCCGAAATATATATTAGAGAAATAGCCAGGTTACATGGAGTCCCCATGAGTATAGTAAGCAATCGAGACCCAATATTTACTAGTTAGGTTTGGGAGGCACTACAGACAACTAGGAACAAAATTGAGCTAAGTACCACCTATTATCCCCAAACAGACGGATGGACAGAGCGGGTAAATCAGATTCTGGAAGATCTTTTGATGGCTCGTATTCTTGATTTTGGTGGATCTTTGGAGGATCCCCTGCATTTGGTTGAGTTCACCTACAACAATAGTTACCAAGTAAGCATCGGCATGGTACCTTATGAAGCACTCTATGGACGTCTGTGCAAATCATCGGCATGTTGGGTAAGACGGGAGATATATTAGTACTTGGGCTAGACATGATCTGAGAGACTACTTAAAAAGTTGCATTGATTAAGAGAAGAAGGAAAGAGGCCCAAGATTTGCAAAAAGAGTTAAGCTAATAAAAGAAGAAGGGAATTAGAGTTTGGAGTTAGCGGTTCTGCGTTAGTAAAGATAGCTCCGATTAAAGGAGTCGTTCGATTCAGAAGAGCTGGAAAATTGGCACCAAGGTACATTGGACCATTTAAAGTGATAGAAAGGATTGGATCATTTCCTTATAGAGTTGAGTTATTGGAAAAAATTTCAGGGGTCCATAATGTTTTTCATGTATCTTATTTATGGAAAAGTGTTAATGGCCCATCATTGATTGTTGAATCATCGTTCAAGGTGATTTGGAGATAGAGCCGAATCTAACTATGATTAGGCATCCAGTTCATATTGTTGACCAAGATGAGAAAAGGTTACGGAATAAAGTGGTGAAGCTGGTAAAGGTTCGGTGGAGCGAGGATCCCCTATATTGTACTTGGAAGACGACGGATCATATGCCGGAAACCTATTTAGAGTTGATGTTAGGATAGTCTTTGGTTGTTTGTTTGTATAGTGTATGTATTGTATTGCTAGGAATGCTTAGTGTATGTTCTTTGTATGAATTTCATGATATATGATATATGACCTTTGGGTATATTTTGTGTTTAACTTAGTAAACAAATTTCGGGATGAAATTTCTTTTAAGGAGGGGAGAGAGTGACAACCCAGAATTAGACCACTTTAATATAGGCTATTTATATATATTTAAATAATGAATAAATTGATTTTTATTAATAAATAAACCTATTTTAATTAGTTATTAATGATGATAAAATATTTTTCAATTTTTTTTACGAATATTGATAGTTCAATGACAAATAGAAAATGTTACCGAAGAACGTTTTTCATAATTTCGACCTTATGACACGGGAAAGTTGTTGGAAACGTTGTGCACATTTATGCACTAGCTACACACATTTAAATGATATAATTAGTGATAATAAATCTCACTTAAAATATATTAACCTATACATACATACATACATACATACATACATATATATATATATATATATTTAATGCTGAAATGACAAGTTATGATTAAATTATAAACACACATACACACACATACACACACACACACACACACTTTAATACATATACACAAACACCTCCTTGCTAAAGTACACATACATGGCATTAATTACATGATTTAGGGTGATAGAGAGGGGGCAACGTGTTCTAGGATGTGGAGGGATATATTGTAACATGCATACACATATTTTATACTTAAAAAATTACATAATATTTAAGTTAAATCCTAAACCTATAAATACCCCACGATATTCACCAAAAATTTATTTACATTCGATTCTCCATATTCTTCATTTCTTTTCTTCTTGCTATTATCCATTCTAATGGCTTCTTAGGAAAAATATTTCTAGAAGAAACTAGTTCAAAATATACTAAAGCCACTTCAAAACAACTCTAAATCACTTTTATCCGCTTCTATGCTTCATATACACCAAAACAACACCCCACTACCTCATTTATTTGCTGGCCGAGTACACCAAAACCCTAGATGGAGCCATATTGACCCGCTTTAGCACCTAAAGTCCAAAAATTCCAAAGCTAGGAGGTTCGTTTAGGTCTTGTTCTAATTCCGGTGAAGTTCAACCTTGTTTTAGCACGTTTATGTGAGTAAAGTTAACACTTTGAGTAAAGTTAACACTTTTTAAAAATTAGTTAACTTTCAAAGTTATCAAATTTATGATGTGTATTGGTTTATGAATGTTATATATGATGTATGCTTGATTAAGTGATGATTTGGTGATAATTGTGTACACCGAAGTTTGAGTAGGCAAGAAAGTCTCTATCTTGTATTTTGGGCAAAAGTTTGTTGGCGATTGTGGAAATTTTTTATTGCTTATGTTAGAGCTATGATGTATGTTAAACTATGGTGTTTGAAATGAGTTGTTTGTTACATATAGGTTCGTGACATGAAGTTAGGGATTAGCTAACTAAAACCGACGTAGAAATTCATTTTTGTCGAATGTTTGAATTTGTTTTCAAAGTGAAACGTTTTCAATTTTTAAACTTTAGTTTTACTTCCAAAAGTTCATTTTTATGTTTTAAAGCAAATAAGGGTTCAAATTTGAGGTTTTTATAACTTAGAAATCAAATTTCAAAAATTTATAATTACGGGTCCATATAGCAATGGTCGTTTAAAACGAACTAATTAATTAAGGCAATTAGCACTAATTACTAGTTAATAAAGGTTGTTTATACTTAGCTATTAATCAATTAAGTTAATCATGATTAGTAAAGAAATAAAAGTTAATTATTAATTAAGTATTTAATTAAGGATTAATTAATTTATTATTTTATTAATTATCAATTAATTATTATTTAAAAAGGGTTTAATACTAATTAATTTCTGATTACGGATAATCTAGTTTTGATTAGGGTTTAATTAAGTTTAACTACTATTAAGGAAGGTTTAAATTTGATTACTAAAGTAATTAATAGAGATTAAGATTTTTAACTGTTAATTGATTTCAAATATCGATTTATTCTCTTCTCGAAAGCGCTTTCTATTTTCAAATTTTTTAATCAAGGGATTTCTATATCGTTTACCTTAAAGTAACATTGAATTAACATCAAATCCATGCAATGTGGTGACACATGTATGGGAACCAAGTTATCCCATAGCTAGCACAAAAAGCCAGTGAGTAGGAAAACCGTTTACTTGTGAGATCTAGAGCTTATCTCTCTAGGTGAGGGGTAGGGTTAAGTTGAAATATCGAAAACGTGATAGATATAGGAGATTTAATTTCCATGAATGTTTCACATTTAATTAAGTATATGGTTATCCATATATTAACCTTTCATAATCACTTTTAAGTAGTGGATTTTTTTCTATTAATCACTTGTCCTATTTTGACTCAGGGAGTATGGTTGTAAGTTCGAATTCCTAGGTGAGAACTTGAATACATTTGCATACTTCTAAGAGAACCATAATTGAGATAGCCAAAATTATCTCTTAGTTTGGTGATGTCGGTTTCAGGTAATATGAATATTCCAAACCATTCCAAACTAATAACGTTCTTGTTGGATTGTTATGAAGTATGCTTTGGAGCTATACTATTCTTCCTAAGGGCGATTCCAATATGGAAGACAGTAATTTGTGATTGTTTGTTGGATCCCAGGACAACTCGTATGGATGAATGCTAGTATTGCATTGGTTGCTAAGGGCAATATTAGCATTCAAAGATGGTTTGCTAGGAGGAAATGGTAAGAGTGTGGCCTCTTCGAGCCTCACACCTGGGAAATGAATAAAGCAGGGACATGCGGCATGGCTAAGTGGGTCGCATCCAAGTAGGGTATGATCATCCCAAATCTAGAGCGATATCCATGTATACTTTCGGATTGTATTGTTATTGACCGCAACCAAGAGGTGGTCATATTTGGTTCTGCTCAAGTAGAGGGTAGTTTCGGTCTCGAGTAGCAGAGGTGCAACATGTTGTAGTTTTCTGTACATTTTATCTAGAGGTGTACAAATTTGATGGGTAGACCCTTATCTTTTCATAGTTGGAATCATTATTCGCCATGAGCCTTCGATTTTTAGTTGTAGAGCCTAATATGCTAGAATTTAGTTAGTGTAACAATTTCGGCTAAGATTATATATTTTACTTTAAATCTAGGCATTGTGATAATATCAGATGATTTTAATATCAAATGTTTTGGTTATCGTAAGGTAAAACACGTTTGAGTTATGTGCGACGTGGTCTTATGAGATACTTTTGTTTAATTTTTTTTTTATAAATTTAATCTTTATGCCTTACTCACACCAAACCCTTATCTGACCTAGAGTTTATTTTTATTTTCCCTAAACTCTTGGGATACTCAAATTTTTGTTGAGTGGGTGAGTAGTCAGGTTTAAAGAAGCATTTTGGAGAAGAATGGAGCAGGAGTCCTCCCAGCATCTGTTAGTTATATTTTTAATTCTGCTATGTTGTGTATATTATGTAATATTAATGGGCAGTCCGATCTAGCTGTCTTGAGACTTTGATTTTGAGTAGTACCGATTGTAACTTGATGTAATATTTTAGAGTAACTTTACGTACTATTTGGTGGTGTTGTGTATGACTCTCATATTGTAGTGATATCTGTGTTTTATTTCTCTTGATTATTATTTCTTTACCCATGACCTGTCTTTCAGACACTTAAATGATCAGCACTAGAATCTCGAGGATATATTAAGTGTCGTCTTTAGGTGTAAAAAAGGCAGATCGTCAAATACACCCACAAAAAGATCAAAGTTGATAAATACTAATATCATAAACAAAATCTGGATTTAATGTATCATAAGTTACTATAAAGCTAAGAATAACCACATATACAAATTAGAAGCATACATGTATCAAAAACCAACACACACATAGATATGTATGCATGCATGTATGTATGCATGTATAATAAAAAATATCTGTATCATTAACGAAATTCCCATTTAATGTATTAGACGACATTTTTTAGCATAAGCATAGTTTTATATTCTTACCAAAACTATTAGTTATATGACTCAAAGCTAAAAAGTAGTGTCATACATTAATTTTTGTTTAACATGTAGTACGTACTTTTAAAACTGAGCAAAATCTTATAGTCTAGTCAAAGCTGTTATATATATATGAATCAAAACTTATATATGTATGTATGCATGCATGTGTATATGTATAAATTAATGAACATAAGTATAATAAATGACATTTCAGTTTAATGTATTAGATGTAATCTTTAAACTTGAGCAAAGTCTAATATTCGAATCAAAGTGTTTATGCATGCAATAGAACTAATGACATACATACATCTAGACCACTATCCTTATGGTTAGACGTTCAGACTTTGGTCTGTGAGATCATAAGTTGGTATCATATGTTGTGTGATTCAACTCACTGGATATATGTTGACTTGTAGTATGTTATAAACTACTCATGACTTGTGTTACAACTATGTACTATCAACTTAAGTATCTAATTTCAAAATAATATACTTACGTACATACATATATACATACATAAATATATACATATACATACAAACACACACACACATAAATTGATAAATTTCAGTCTTGTTAATCATAAAATTCATCAAAGGATAAAGGCATAAAAGATGGCCCATAAAAGTGTTGAAAAAGCTTCGCAACAATTGGAAAGAATGGATTCGCCACGATTCAAAATCAGTGTTTCGAAGGCATTGAAGTAGCTTTCAAAGGGATTAGGTTGGTGCCACAAACACTTGATGCATCTATAAAGTGAAACAAGAGCTTTCGAAGGTGTCAAAAGGGGATCAAGGTCATTCTTCCACCTTGGTAAATTCTTTCGACACAATTGATTCCGCATACATGAAAGTGTTATATGATTTTAAAACACCTTTCGAAAGTATCAAATAATAGGATCATGCATAAGAACCAATCCCTTCGAAATTATTGGTTTCGCCTCTGTTAATCTTCCACAAAGAAACATTTTACCAACAAGTACTTTCTGAAAGCAAGGATAAGCCTTTTAAAATGATCGAACCCTTCTGCAAGCATAAATAAAACTCCACATAAAGCCATACCAAATTAACCGAGGGAGGTTTCAAAGGAGAAGAAGGAATTGGAGGTGCTTCTGCTTCCATCAAAATAACGCGATAGGGAATGACCCTTCCGCTGCTAAAAGAGGCCTGCCTTTTGAAGGTGTCAAAAGGGTCCAGAAGTACATGAAAGCAGTATTTAAGAATGAGGGAACAATATACATTTTTAGTGCATTATTAATAAAGGCGAAAGGGCTAATCCAAGCATAATAAAAGACCCAAACATCCGCCTTCGAAGCTATGGAAGCGGAAGGTTAAAGGAAAATGGATGGATACAAAAGGCTGGAAATAATAAACTTTCGGTCGCTTCGAAGGATGGATTCAAAAGGGGGTGAAGCTGCATTTATAAATACGACCTTACGGGTCCAAGTTGGGAACCTAGTTTTGGATTCTGAAACTTCTTTTTACTTCATAGCAAAATAAAATTCTTGCAACCTTGGAACAATTTGGAGAAAATTCTCTTACTTTTAATCCAATTTAGATAAATAAAATGGAGTGGATGAATGGATCTAATATCAGTTTTGATCGTAAAGAAGATCATTTTGGCCATTAGCTCGACTAATGACCAATTGCACATGACCCCTATTTGACTTATGCAATGCTATGGAGTCTACTTGGATATTCTGATTTCAAATCATATTATTATCATTTTTCATGATATGAAATATTTAACTCTGGGATGATGATAATTTAATATTAACATATCAATTGAATTTGAATCATGTATCCATGATAAGATTTCACTGCATATTGAGTTTAGATGTTATTTGCTATATAAGTTGAACATTAAGTCCCATCGAAAGAACAAAGATCCTCTCGACTTGTTCAAAAGGGGTTTCAAAGGAGCTTGTATATGATTATCAAAGTTATATTTGTTGGGATGACTCCTCCAAAAGGCACTTGTATGCTCCAAATCATATAACCCATTTTTAAGGAATCTTCATCATGACAGTAGAGCCCGTGCTTTCGAAAGGGTCCTTTCTTTAAAAGTTTAATGACCCTTTCTACTTATTTAAAAAGGGTTTCGAATGAGTTGATTCTTTCTTAAACTATTGCTTCGAAATGTTGGCTTTTCTTGCCAACAATTTACATTTTTTGAGGTGCCTTTCAATGACGTGCAGTCTCTATTGATTCATTCGAAAAGGTTTTTGAAGGGAATGATTATTCTTTAAATCTAGCTTTGGGGTGTTAATAAAATTTCTTGTTAACATTTTCGACGCTAGAAGAAAGGCTTGAACCTCCAACCTTTTTGTTATCTCATAGATTAATTATGGAACATTTGACTTGTTATAGGAAAATGATATCAAAAAGGAAAATGAAATCAAAAAGGCTTAGTCGAATGGACGAGGAAGCAGAACATACAACAAATTTAGAGGAAAACCACTCCCACTTTTAACTTGGAGGAAGTTGTACAAGGACAACCATCAATCCTAGCACAGCCAGACTATAATGTAGTTAAGATAAGGCATTTGGAGCAACAATTACTGGAAATGCAGGAGCTCCTAAAAGTAGCACTTTCTTAGAAATCTTCCAAAATTGTAAAACCAACAACAGGAGATGAGGTGGTCTCCCTAAGAAGAAACTTGAAGGCTTATACCTACGAAGGCAAAGAAAAGTATATCTAACATCGTCAAAGAAAAAAGAACGTCATGTCACTAAAGTTGATCATCAAGGAAGAATACAGGATTAATCTCTCGAACAATTTGGAAGCTCGAATTTAAAGGAATACAACCCAAATTTTAAAGGCTATCATGATGTTGAAGCTTATTTGAAAGATATGGAAAGGAAGGCTATTAAAGTTATGGTAAACACAAAAGGGATAAAAAATTTGGATGAGGGAGTAAATGACAATGAACGAGTAGCTCCATTCATGAATGAAATGTTATTAGCGGGCATTCCATCTCATGTCAAGATCCCAACCATGAAATATCATGGCACTACTAATCCTGATGATCACTTGATGGCTTTCGATAGCCAAATGGATCTATGTAATGCCTTTGGAGCACTGCGATGTAAACTATTCCTTGTAACCCTTTAAGGAGCTGTCATAAAATGGTACCGTCAATATCGGGGGAAGACTATTTGCTTGTGGAAACAATTTTCCCATGAATTCTCCGCTCAATTCTGCATATGAAAAGATCCCATAATTGATTATATTATTCCAGCAAACATCAAACAAAGGCAGGGGAATCACTGGGTGACTAACTAAGAAGGTTCAATACAGAGGCAGTGAAAGCCAAGTATATGATTGATAGGGATAAGCTGATTGCAGTGCATTCAGGACTGACAGAAAATACACCATTTGGAAAGAGCTCTTTGTTCACCGATCTAAAGATCCATAAGACTTCCACTTCCAAGTTGATAAATTCATTCGAATGGATGAATTGTACTAAGCCAAGAAGAAAGCTAACACCAAGAAGGAGAGTGGGAGATTTGGGTTGACCGTGGACACAAAAGGCCAAGGTGGGAGGATTCCGATACTTAGTCAATCGCTTTGAAGAAACCGTTATCTTATATCTATGCTACAACAAAAGAGAAAGTTAACTTCCCAACTTCATTCGAGGCTAGAAATTACCCAGAGCAAAAGAAAAGGGTCGCTTTGAACAAACCGTTATCTTATATCTATGCTACAACAAAAGAGAAAGTTAACTTTCCAACTTCATTCGAGGCTAGAAATTACCCAGAGCAAAAGAAAAGAGATGATTATTGTGCTTACCATAAAGCAAATGGCCATGAAACTGATGAATGTTGAGTGCTGGCTGGAATTATTCAAAAGTTAGTTCATGAAGGGTACTCGACAGAATTCATCCAGGACAAATAAAAAGTGCCCCGGACCAGTGAAGGACCGCGAAAGTTCCCTAACACTGCTTTGAACAACTTAGAAGATGAAGATCCATTAAATCCGAGTCCACTTTTGAATAGAATTGATGTGACTCATGGGGACCACATCCAACATGAACTACTTGGGGGACTAGAAACAAATACATCAAGGAAGCTAAAGAAGGAGTATTTTCTATTCGATAGGAGCCCCCACTTGAAAGTCCACGGCTGGATATACAGATGCTGAATCTTGTCTTTACCCCCTAAGAACTCAACAAAGGAATCCATCATCCCCATAATGACCCTCTTATGATTACCACTCAAAACAGGCTCTCTACAGTGTCCAAGATTCTAGTTGACACTTAAAGCGCAGTCATTATCATCTTCAAGCATGCCTTTGATCAACTGGGCATTCCTAAGCTAGAGCTCGGTCTTGAACCTATTTTTGGGTTCAATAACAAAGGATCAACTCTGTTAGGGCAAGTAAAACAACTAGTGCAAATGGGAGTACTACCATGATGTAGAATTTTTAAAACTCTTTTTGTGATCATCGATCAACCATCATACTGTATGCATTTTTTTGCTGCCTTGCGTTAGATGAGGTGGATGCATTCGTCTCTCCAAAGTATCTGATGGTAGAATTCTTAACCAAAATAGGTTGGGTACCATTCACGGAGAACAATTTAGCTCCCACGAAATGTATTTTGCTACTCTTGGTCAATATAATAGGGAGTACTCTTCTTATTATGATTCCTCTACTATTTTTCAGCCTCTGGATGATGGATTTTTACATCCAATATTTTAAGTAAAAATAAAATCTAATAAAATAAATAAACGTTTGTTTGGTACATCTCATCTGGGAGCGAAAGGAAAAGGATTGATGCCAACTTAATAGAGGAAAAGCGAGATTATTACAAAGTTAGATTGCCAAGGAGAAATGGAAAGGAAAAAACCCATAGAAGATCTCAAGGAGATATGTATAGATCCAACTGATTTGACCAAGATCGTTAAAGTTGGAAAGGAACTGAAGGACAAGTTGAAAATGGATTTAATTCAATTTCTCAAGGCTAACAAAGAGGTATTTGCATGGACTCATTCGGATGTGATCGGAATTGATCCATAAGTTATATGTCGTGTATTAAATATTTATCCAAATGTGACCCCCATTCGAAAAAAGAAGAGGCTGTTTGATAAGGTTCGATCTGATGCTTTGAAAGAGGAAGTTAAAAGGCTGCTTCAGAATGGATTCATTCGAGAATTTTTTATCCAAAATGGCTAGCAAGTCCAATGTTGGTGAAAAAGGCACATGGCGAATGGAGAACATGTGTCGATTATATGGATCTGAACAAAACATACGCAAATGACTATTATCAGCTACCTAGAATAGATAGGTTAGTTAATGCAACTAGTGGTCATAAACTATTAACCCTCATGAATGCTTATTCAAGATATAACCAAATACCTATGTTCAAACCAGACGAAGGGCATACAAGCTTCATTATCGATTCGGGAATTTTCTGTTATAAAGCAATGCCTTTTGGGCTGAAGAATGTGGGAGCTACTTATCAAAGATTTGTCAACAGAATGTTCAAGGAACAAATTGGATGAAATATGGAAGTTTATATGGATAACATGCTAGTAAAGTCCCATGAAGCTGAGAATCACCTTAAGGATCTTGAGGAAATTTTTGAAGTATTACGAAGCTTTCAAATGAGATTGAATCCTCAGAAATGTTCTTTTGGAGTTCATTCCCTAAAATTCGTAGGTTACATCATTAGCGCAAAATGAATCGACGCCAGTCCTGATCATGTCCAGGCTATCAAAGACATGGCAATGGTAGAATTGCAGCCCTGAGCAGATTCATCTCTAAGGCAACCGATAAATGCATCCCTTTCATTAAAGTGATTAAGAAAAGAAAGAATTTTTAATGGGGAGAAGATGTAAGAAAGCCTTCCAAGAATTAAAAAATTATTTAAAAAATCCCCTTATATAATCCAACCCTGTGGACGGAGAAAGCCTATATTTGTATACGGCGGTTTAAGAACACGCGGTTAGTTCAGTGCTGATAAGAGAGTAAAATGAAACAACTTCCTATTTATTATGTGAGCAAGCGATCAAAGGATGCTGAGGTCTAGTATCAAGTTGGAGAAAAGTTAGCTTACTATTTGATGTTATCGGTATAGAAGCTCAGAGCATACTTTCAAGCATATCCAATCGAAGTATTGACTAACTTTCCACTCAAGCAAGTTTTTAGTAAGCCTGAGACTTCAGGAAGGCTAGTCAAATAGGAAACTGAACTTAGTCAGTACGACATTGAATTTTAGCCACGAATAGCAATTAAAGGGCAGGCATTGATAGACTTTATCAATAAATGTATATGGTTTGTTAAGGAACAATCGAAGAAAGAGAAAGATCAAAAACCCATAAGGCAACTATTTGAACATAGGGCATCAAATGAGCATGGAGCTGAAATAGGATACGTTATAATCACATTTAATAGGCATCGCTTACATTATGCAATGAAGTTAGGGTTTGCTGTAATAAATAACGTTACTGAATACGAATCGATGGTGGCGGGATTGACTGTGGTCTTTCAACTTAAAATCCCATGGATTCAAATCTTTATTGACTCTCAACTAATGGTAAATCAGTTAAAATAGATATATCAAACTAAAGATGCCAAACTAGCCCAATATGTTAAGAAGGTATTAGAAATTCTTACCTTATTTGAATATTTTTATGTAGGATCGATTTCACCCTAGAGGGAGGGTGAATAGGGTGATAGTGTTAATTATAAAAATTAATTGCGGAAGCTTATAAACTAATATTAACACAAATCACAGAATATTACCAGCACAGAAATAAATAGCAGAATAATAAAATGCAGAACAGAACAACACAGAATTTACCCAACTTCGGCAAAACCCTGCCTACGTGTTGCCCCAAGGTTTCTACTAGAAATTAGAAAGTCCCTCGCTTACACACGTAAACTCGCTATACCCGCTATTGACTATCCTAACTCTACGCTCAAAACCTTGTTCGCAACTCAACCACCGAGTTGCGAATTCCCAAACTACGACACGTAGTTTGTACCATAGTCACACGACTAGAAAATTAAACGGTTTAAAAGAAAATACAAGATAAAAACAATTTAAATTAAAATAACCCTAATCTAAGCCCAAAATAATATTTTTTGAACCGGCCCACTAATTAAAAGATTGCGTCCCCTTTTCTTCTTTTTATTTTATCGGCCTGGTTCCTTTTTTGCTTGAGAATAGTGGCGGCCGTTCCTCTTGTAAATTTGGGACTTTCGTCCTTTCGATTCAACTAGGGTTCTTGCAAATTGAAGCGCCGACCTTTGATACTATTCGACTCGTTTCTCTTTGATTTGCTCACCGCGGCTGCTTCGTTGATCGAATTCCTTCTTCGGTATGTAATTATATGCTTTTGATTTTACTGATTTTATGCTTGCTCAAATTCGATGATTTGAAAGCCGATGATGAATGGGTTTATATAGATTTCGAAATCCTATAATTGTGTTCGTCTGATGCTATTTGAATTTGTCAATTTTGTCATCTCGGCCACTTGATGATGCTTGAGTTTTTGAGATTTATTCTGACTTTTTCATAATCGTATAAACTTGTGTTACTTGGTTGACACGGTTTGTAATTCTCGGCTTTGAATTTTGATGGCATCGTGAATTTCTCTGTTGACTTGGCTTGATACTCACGGCTTTGATTTCTGGCATTTTTACATTGTTGACTTGTTCAACATTGAATTGGCGATTTTATTATGACTTCGGCCTTTGAATTCGTTCAACTTGACATTGGTTTGTGATGTGAATTTCTGGACGTTGATTATTGTTTGCTGCCTGTCGAACTTGCTTGCTTTGTCTTGAACACTGCACTTGTACATATTCACTCTCACTTGCATTTTTATCACTGCACTGTTTATTTGCATATAAAGTTGGATTTGTTTCATTTGAAATTCTGTTGCATACATTACTTTTCCATTGTTGTAGCCTTGGTTACTGATCGAGTTTATTTTCATTTGAACTACTCACTTGTTTTAATGCCTGATGCATATTACCTGACCATTGTTGCTGCATTGCTTACTGTCACTACTGTGTCCTATACTTGGCGTGTCTTCGAGCATTGTTGTGAGTAGTTTGAATCACTGTCATTTGTTTTCGAGTACGAAACTTGTAAGTTGCACTGTGTTGGGCTTGTAGTACTTGGATATTTGCAGTTTGTAGTGTTTGGTATCACTTGTGTCACTAGAGTCAGTTGTCATGCTAGGTGTGATTATATGCTTAATTACTGATGCATTTGCCACTGTCTTTTACTGTAGTGTACTTTGATGGCTGATCATTTGTATACAAACATTCTTGTATGTATATATGTGTATAGCCACTGTTTGGTTTGGATTGAAGTTGCAGGCTTGTGAACTATGACTTCATGTTTGCATACTGTACTGTGTGGTCTTGAGCATTTGCACATTTGTTCACCTGCACTTATTACTTCTGTTCACCTGTATCATTTATGTATCTTGTAGTTATCTTTGCCATGTTGGTTTCATATGCATATTTGTGCATATTGACCATTGATCTCTGTTGCATTCATTGTTTGCTGTAGATTGCATTAACCTGGTTCTATTTTATTTTCTTTGTTCGTGATGGCGGCCTTGACTTGTTGTTATGTAGTTGCACTGCACTGTTGCCTTGTTGACTGCATTACCATACTCTCTGCTTTGATTTGCATTGGTGCAGTTTCCATTCATGTTGCCTCTGTGTTTGTTGTATTTTGAGCACTTGATCATTCAAGCCTTTGTGCTTTGGTGCTGTGTTGAATTTGTGCAGTGTTGTACTTGTTGCCTTGTATCACTGGTTCATTCCATTGTTTCATGCATGCTCGACATTGTGACTTGTTTTGTTTGCATTTGGCCCTGTTGCTGTTGGTCTGGAGTTGTTTAATGAAGAGGTTGAACCTGTTAGTCGAGCTTGCATACTTCATGTAGCCTTGTGTTGAACCCAGTTTTACAGCTCGGGTTTGACCTTGTGCTCGTGTCGTGATTTTAAATATATTGCACGTGAGTTGAACCCGGCTTTGCATTTGTGTTTGACCTGTGCTCACCTGTCCCTGTAGCATTATCAAGTGTATATCGGTGTGCACAGCCTTGTGGCATATACAGTGATACAATGTGTATGTCACAAGCTGTTCGTGTATGATGAATTCAAATTTAAATGATGACGAACAACCCAAATAACTGAGGCAAATATTATTTTCAAAAACATATTTTATTTTATATTGCAAAAATATTTTATTTTCAATTTTACCGCGTTAGTGAATATTTTTGCAGATTGCTCAGATGCTGGATTCAAACTGGAATAAAGTTGAAGATAAATACGAGTGTGAGTGATATGTAGTGAGGTTCTGTAAATGTAAAATAGTGATGTAATGTAATCAAAGTGGTATATGTATAGTGAGAGCTTGAAATTGTACTATTAAAGATTGTAATAAATATTTGTTTGAATAAAATATTCGTTTGAATTCAAAATCTGTGTTATTTATTTTATTCAGCAAATATTTATTTAATCTGTGAAAATAAATAGTATATTAACAAATACATTTAAACGAATATATATATGTTTATTATCATCAAACAAAAATCATATAAGCGCATATTCAACATTTTATACATCAAGTCCCAAGGGAAGATAATTCTCAAGCATATTCATTAGCAAAATTGGTTAGCTCAGGAGGAGCTCCAGAAACCTGTATAGTACTAGTAGGATATCAAGCGAATCCCAGCATTGAAGTTTTAAGGCCTGAAGTAGAAAAGGAATTATTGATTTTAACTAGAGATCAACCAAGACGCAAGAGGGAAAAGAAAACAAAATTAACGAAGAGATTCCATATGAGAATCCCAATCATCCAAAGGAAAATAATTGTAATGACAACACTTGGATGGCACCTATGATAGAATATCTTACTATTGCGATATTACCATTTAATAGAATGGTAGCCGGGAAAATCAGACAACAGGCTCCAACTTTCATAATGATGGATGGAATTCTTTATAAGAAAGGATATGCCCTTCCTTATTTAAGATGTCTAAGTTTGGAGGACGAGATGAAATTGTTGGTAGAAGCGCATGAAGGGATTTGCGGAGACCATTCCAACGGGATAACTAAAAATAATAATAAGACAAGGTTTCTATTGGCCTTAATGGTTGGTCAAGCTATAGATCATGTAAAGAAATGTGAAAGATACCAGAAGTATTTGAAAATTCCCTGTTTACCACTAAGCCAATTAACCTCGATCTCTAGTCCATGGCCTTTCGATGTATGGGGATTCGACTTAATCAGACCATTGCCAATTTCAAAAAAGGAGAAAAATATGTGTAGTGACCGTTGACTACTTTACTAAGTGGATAAAAGCGGAGCCAGTCCTTAAAAACACTTCTGGGAAAGTGCTTAGATTAATCATTAAAAACATCATTACTAGATTCGGGATCCCTGATAAGATTATATCTGACAAAGGAACACAATTTGAAAGTGAATTGTTTTCTCTATTTTGCCATAAGAACGAGAATATCCAAAGATTTTCTTCCATAGTGATGTGCACGTAAATGTGCATATATTTACATCCATATTTTATCTCTTGATATTTAAATAAATATCATATTTGGGCATTTTAACATGTTTACAACCAAAATTTAAGTATTTTCAGATCATCATATATTCATCTTCATTAAGGGCAGAATGGTTATTTTTGTGCATATGTCAATTTGAGAATTTTACTAGGACATTTTTTATGATTTTTGTAGGAAATTTTGATGCATATGGAAGAGGGATTCATGATGATATATGTATGCACAAGGGAATACAAAGGAATTAAGAGAAAATAATTCAAGTTCAAGATCGTGAGAACCCCACCCACTTACCTAAATGTACAATTAGGAGCTAATGGACAACTAAATGGAGGTTAAAGCTTTATGCACATTAAATGATGGATTAATTAGTGGCTAGTAGTTACTTGATGGCCACACTTCCTAAAGGGCATTTTGGGAAGCACCCTAAAAATAAAATTAGGGTTTTATGCATGTACAAATATCCCTCTTATGTATATGTAATATATTCTACTCTTTCACATTAGTTAGGAAATTAAGAAAGCAAGTTGTAATGTCAATGTTTCATGAAATAAAAATGGATTTCAAGTCTCTTTCTCTTTTCTTTTCTACATGCTTTTGTTTGCTTTTATGTTAATGTTTATTTCTATGCTCTCTTTCTTTTAATGTTTATAGCGTAGATTTAAGTTCATGCAAGTAGTGCAGATTTAATTTTTATGCAATTAGTTAGTAGCTAATCTCTCTTTCTTCCTTTACTTAGTTTTCAATTCTTTGCTTTTTAATGTTGAAATTTACAAGTGTTGATTTGATAACAAAAATGAGTAACTAAACCCCTTTAATTTAGGGGTAATAAAGCTCTCAAATATTATGTAAGTTCAACATCTTTATGATTTATGATCACCTTAGCTTGTGCTTCATGAAAATGAAGTTTGATGTAATTTTATACAAGTGGATTTTATTGCCTATATTGCTTATGCGAATGAGCTATTATTATTCAGCATAAACACAATTTACATCATCATTTGCTAATTAATTTTTGATTTTGAAATGAAAATAAAAAATAAGTTTGATGATCTATATTACTAGTTACAATTGTAAATAGATCATACTTAAAATAACTTTGATTTGGCTTCATTTTCATGAGATTTTATAAGTGGTTTATTTGTTGCATTATAGTTTGATGGTTTAAGTTAAGTTAATTAATAACATAAATAAACCATACTTATGATAAATGCAACAATTATTTCATTTAATATCAAAACTAGAGATCGTAAATTATTGTCTATTGATTTACAAAAATATAAGAATGGATTTATCCCTAAATTGTTCTCTAGTTCAATAATTTTTAAATCACATTTCGATTTTAGCTTTATCTTCTTTATTATAGTTAACAATTTCCTCTCATTTAGGTCTAATTTGATTGAAATGAAAATTTTAAAACCATAAAAAGTCCCTGTGGATCTACCCGTACTTGCCACATACTAAAATTGTACGCCGTGCGCTTGCGGTAAATTTAATTGAAATTTTTTGGAAAATTTCTAATCCGATAGAAATTTTTTTGTTAAACACATGGCCCATCCCAAAGGATAATGGAGCCATTAAGGTAGAAAATAAAACCATTAAGACTATCTTGAAAAAGCGATTGAATAAAGGAAAAGGAAATTGGGTAAAAGAATAACCACTTGTACTTTGGGCTTATCGTACTTCCACTAAAACTGCAACAGGCCATACCCCTTAAGCTCCAATATATGGATATGAAGCAATGTTAGCAATTGAAATTGAGGTGCCCTCCTCATATTGAAGAATCGCATATGCATTTGATCCAAACCTAGAATTAAAGAAAAAATCATTGGATTAAATACATGAGTTAAGAGATGAAGCATCTATTCACACTATAGAATATCAAAGGAGAATCTCAAAATACTACAACCCAAAAGTAAAGACAAGATTATTTCAAGAGGGAGATTTAGTACTTTGAAGGGTGATGAAAAATACAAGAAATCCTACAGATGGACTACTAGGAGCAAATTGGGAAGGTCCCCTAACCATATGGAAAGTAATTCCTCCTAGAGCTTACAAATTATGTCCTCCAGATGGCAATGTGGTTCCTAGAACGTGAATGTAGAACATTTGGGACCATGTTATCTCATAATAAGTGAATAAAGCACCTCTTCCTTAAGAAAAGTCTACATGGTTGGGAGTAAAATTCTCCTTAAATTTGAAAACTACCTTAAAGGGTCAAAATCTTTTTTATCTGCACCAAGATAGCCAGGTCAAAGAGCCTCCTGGAGGGAGGTTAGTGTAAGCCTTTATCCATACCACATCATGGCCATGTTAAAGCATCAACAAGCCATTGATCGCGCCATGCTATGGCTAGATAAAGTCACCCCTGGAGGGAGGATGGAGTAAGCCTTTGGTCCCACCATACTATGGCCTGGCCAAGGCTTCGAACGAGCCTTCAGTCCTGCCACACTATGGCCTGGTTGGAACAGCTCCAGGAGGAAGGACATAGTAAGTCGTTGGTCCTGCCATGTTATGGCCTAGCCAAGGTACCAAACAAGCCATCAGGCCTGCCTAAAAGGGCTGGTTGGAAAGTCTCTTGGAGGGAGGTTAGGTATGTCCTTGGGTCCTGCTTATGGATAAGCTAACCAAGAGCACCAGACAATAATGGACTAAGATGTCCAAGCCCGAGAAGTGGCACACTAAACAATGACAAAATTCAAATCCTAAAAGATGACACATGTCAAAGGAAGCAAAATCCAAATAATGATGCAAAAGAAAACGCTCAAATAAGAATCTAAAAACTTTAACTTATTTCCAAAAGAGGATTTCTAGACTTCATTAATACCCGAATCTGGGTTTTGGGTTTCTTACAATTAATTTCTGGACTTCACTCATTAATGAATGAATCTGGGCTTTAAGACCTCTATTATGGATTTCAGGTCTTCTATTAGTTCTAGGATCTATCTTATTAATATTCAAATCTGGGTTTCGAATCTACTATTTTTTCCAGACAAGGATTTCTGGACACAATTGTTTATTCCCAACAGGAAATACCTAGTCTCCTCATAGTCTCCTATGACTTATTTCCTAAAGATCTCCAGACTTGTATTATCAAACAATTATTCTTGGTCTTCTATAGTTAATTTTAGAAGAGGATTTCAAACTTCTATTAATAATCTCTAAATAAGGGTTCTTGGTTTTTATGACTTATTTTCAGATGATAATTTCTAGACTTTTATTACTAGACAATTGTTATCGTCGGAAGAAGGTTTCTGAACTTCAATTATGAATGCAAGATCTAAACTATATGTCTGGCCTTCTATTAATACAACAAGGGTTTAATTTTTGAAATTCTTTCGTCATTGCGAAAATTGAATGTTGTGGCTTCTATTATTAATGCCATGCAAGAATTTCTGATCCCTAATCATTCCCAATAGTGGATTTCTTACCACTAGTTAACTCTAGATGATGGACTATAAATATCCATTTTTGGAATACATGAGTTTTGTTATTAAAAATATTAATATGGTCATAAATCATATTACGAACAAATCACTGAACATATTTTTACATATGTTTTGAACTAACAATATAGAGTGTTACCTAATTTGTACTTCATAGGGAAATAAGATCATTAAGGATAGAACAGAGCAAAATGAAAGTAATTAGATTTTTGTCCTTAAGAACAAAAGATTCTTTCAACGGGGGGGGGGGGGGGTAGGGGGATGTGAACCATAAAATTCACTTAAGGATAAAGGCATAAAAGAAGGTCTATAATAGTGTTGAAAGCTTCGTAGGAATTAGAAAGAAGGGATTTTCTATGATTCAAAGCAGTGTTTGGAAGTAGCTTTCGAAGGGAATAGGTTAGTGCCACTTACAAAGTGAAACAAGAGCTTTCGAACTAGTCGAAAGGTAATCAAGGCCATCCTTCCACCTCAGTCAATCATTTCGATACAGTAGATTCCGCATACATGAAAGATTCTTATATGAGTTCGAAACACCTTTCGAAGGTATCGAATAATAGGCTCGCACACAAGAACCGAACCCTTCGAGATAATTGGTTTCACCGCTGTTAATCTTCCATAAAGAAACAATTTACCAATAGGTATCTTTTGAAAGCAAAGATAAGCCTTTCGAAATGGTTTGGCCCTTCTGCAAGCATAAATAGAACTCCACATGAAGCCAGACCAAAGTGACTAAGGGAGATTTCAAAGAGAAGAAGGAGTTGGGGGTGCTTCTGCTTCCATCCAAATAACACGATAAGGGCTTTGACCCTTTCGCTACTAAAAGAGGCCTACCTTTCGAACGTGTCGAAAGGTTCCAGAAGTACACGAAAGCAGTATTTAAGAGTGACGGGACAATATATGTTGTTAATGCATTATTAATAAAGGCGAAAGGGATAATCCAAGCATAATAAGAGACCTAAACATCTACCATTGAAGCTATGGAAGCAGAAGGGATAAGGCAAAAGGATGGACACAAAAGGCTGCGAGTAAAGACCTTTCGATCACTATGAAAGGTTGGATGCGAAAGGATGTCAACCTGCAATTATAAATACGACCCTAGGGGTCCAAGTTGGGGACCTAATTTTGGATTCCAAAATTTCTTTCTTACTTCATAACAAAATCAAATTCTTATAACCCTGGAACAATTTGAAGAAAATTCTCTTATTTTTAATCCAATTTAGATAATTAAAATGTAGCGGATGCATGGATCTAATATCAATTTTGAATATGAGGAAGATCATTTCAGCCATTAGCTCGACTAATGACCAATCATACGTGATAGTCAATTAGTTTCCTAACCCCTATTCGACTTATGCAATGCTATGAAGTCTACTTAGATATTTTGATTTCGAATCATATTATTATCACCTTTCATGATTTGAAATATTTAATTTACGTGATGATGATAATTCAATATTGACATATCAATTGAATTTGAATCATTTATCCAAGATAAGATTCCACTGCATATTGAGTTTAGATCTTATTTGTTATATAAGTTGAACATTAAGTCCCATCGAAAGAATAAAGATCCTCTCAAGTCGTTCAAAAGGGGTTTCAAAGGAGCTTACTGTATGATTATCAAAGCTATATTTGCTGGCATAACTCCTTCATAAGGCACCTGGATGCTCCAAAACATATAACCCCTTTCGAAGGAATCTTCCCCATGACAGTAGAGCCCATGCTTTTGAATGGGTTCCTTCTTCAACAGTTTAATGACACTTTTGTCAAAAAGGGTTTCGAATGAGTTTATTCTTTCTTAAACTATTACTTCAAAATGTTGGCTAGATTTCTTGTCAACAATTTACATTCTAGAAAGGGTACCTTTCGAAGGCATGCAGTCCCTATCAATTCATTCGAGAGGTTCCAAAGGGATTGATTATCCTTTGAATCTGACTTTGGGTTATGTAATGATAGCCCTACACCTACGGTACAGAATGGTAGTCAAAGGAAAGAAAAAGAAATAAGATGAAGAAATAGGAAAGAAAAGAACGGAAAAGAATAAAAATGAAGCATCCAATAACTAAATTACCCGTCGCATATCTCAGATCGCATCAGAGTAAATATAATAATCAACACATGTATAAAACTATAGAAACAATAATAACAATGTGAAATAATCATCCGAATAAAGATCCATAAAGTTATACAATACTATAATAGAGTTTATGCAATGGAAAAGTAAACTTAACTGGTGCACTGTCTTATAATAGTAAATCAACACAGTCAAGGCTCCATAGTGTCACACAATAGAAATATAATAATAAATGCACACATAAGCATATATAATTGTCACCTCTTGTTGGTCCATCTATAGAACTCCATAATCATCCACCTGCTCTTAATCTACTCATTTACGAGTACCCAAGGTAATAAGAAGCAAAGCATAAAACCTCAGGTCAGACAACAGTCTGGTGTAAGTGATATCAAATCTCAATATATTACAAAACTCGATAATACATGGAACAAAAGGTATATAAACCATACCTGACCTGTCCCTACAACCACAGAGAGCATATAAACATAAGTAACATGCTACTCCATAACATCATAAAAAGGGCACACCATACTTAGTATCTATCAGGGTGCCTATGTATCTCCGCCTACAGTCCCTACCCATACTAAGTAAACTTCAGGTATCTAGGTGTATCCATCCATACCTTCTCCACACTAATTCAAGTCAGGGTATCTAGGCATCCTTACCATAATAACTACCTAGTGTGACATCCCTAGAGTGATAGGTGACTAGTGAGCTACCATAACAAATATAGCATCCATCAAAAAATACTAAGTGTCACCCAATATGCCAGATATATGATGACTCGCATGACCAACTAGTGGAAATCTCAGTTCTCGATTGTATTCACCGTAATAATTGGTTACAAAACCCTAACACTCAATCCACTCCACTATTTATAGCCTTGCTCCAATTCGAGCTACCATCCTCGATCCTGCTCTCTACCTGAGCTCCGAATCGAAGAATGCTACTATTATGCCATCCAAAACCTAAGATTTGGCATGATCCATACAGTCCTGATACTATCATCCCAGATCCTACTCCATACATTATCGAGTCACTATCTGTGGTATCAAACTATCAGGTCGAAGCACCATATCCCTGCCTCACCATCAAAGTCATCAGGATGAAGCACCACATCCCTGCCTCACCATAAATACCACTTGCCTTAGGGTAATAACATCATATCTATAAACTGGCTGTACGAACAAACCATCACATCGTGCACCATGATATCTCATCAACGTCCAAGCCATATATCGACCAAATCGCCAATCGACAACAATGATGGATATTGACCACTCTACTATGATCAATACCATCAACCTCGATCTTGCACTTAACCGAGCGGTTAAGTACAAACCAAATGGAAACGTCCGGCATCATCCATTCTAGAATCCAGATCCGTCGACATGCATCCCAAACCCTCTTTTATAGCTCATCTAGTTCATTAGATTCCCGTGTGTGTGAAACTCCGACGTACAAGATGCCCTCTACAACCTAATCACCACTAATCGACATTTTCAACCAAAACAGCCAAAAAAAAAAAGCCAAACAATCAAACATGCATCCATATATCCATACATCTAAACAACCATACATCCATCCAAACGTAATACATACAACATAAATAATCCATCCATAACAATCAATGTAGGAAATAATATCAATAATAGATCTAGTCTAATAATTCCTTAACTATGGCATGACGATGGAAAATATGTGATATTTTTTATAAATCATTTAAAAATAATTATATATTCTTTCATAAAAATATAGTTGTTATATATATATATAATATTATCATGTTTTAAAACCAAAAATAATTCTCGAGCATCAGTATAACAATAACAATAAACCATAGTAAAGTGAGAGACAATATCACTTACCTCAGCCAAATCTGTCCAAACCAGTGCTAAAATGTTAATCTCTCCATCACGAGCGTAACATAAGAATCTGCATCCTAAATGGACCCCTTGTGCAAAGATATAGAAAATATAAAGTTTGGTATTAAATCGATAATCAAATAATAAATTAACCATCATTAGCGAATAATCCTTCTTCCTAAACAACTACAGGCTATGCACGTACCCATTTAATCCATACATACATGATGATTTCTCCCTCTACATTCAACGATTTCTTAATCTGTCTTCAACAATAGAATCCTATCCATGCAAACTTCGATTTGCACCTCAAGATATCTCGACCGATCCATCCTCGAAGATTATGACCCAATCAAAATGGAAGGCACACAGAGCTCGGCCAAGAACAGACACTTTTTGCCATTCTTGCTCGCAGGTGCTCAAATTTTGGGGACGAGTGCTCCTCCGTAGGAGAATCACAACGCACACCTCGGATTCCCCTATCGTCACTTGAATCTCCAACCATCTGAAACCCTTATCACGGCTAAGGAGGTTGATCTCGGCCAATGACATCGATCCAAAATTCCACCACGGTCATCGTGTAGCCTTCGTCGATGCAATCTCAACGGATCTAATCTCATGATTCATCATCGAGCAGATATGGTGATATTATTTTTTAAACGGAGGAATGTAAGTTCGGCAATGGATTTTCTTTGAGAAGGCATGAATAGTGTATGGCCAAATGAGAAAATGGAGGAAAGGGTTTAATATGATAATATATTATTTCATTTATTTTAATTTTTTAAATAAATGGCTAAGCGTTTCGAGTACGTATGATCACAAGATGTGTCCGATCGCTTTGAAACTCGTCTGCGTACATCACCTCATTTTTTAGATCTAATGGCACTACCCGCATCTGAGACTGCGCCTAGGAAGGCTAATTTTGCGTAATTCGAGGCTTTTTTGGCCATCGGATCGTTCGATCTCAAAATATAGCGATCCTTGTACTCATTTTAATTTTCAACGTCAATTCAAACTCAATGGAAGTGATTTGGAGTCTTGATTCGTCCGTATTCGAAAAATCACATTTTTGGGCCTTCACTAAATTAACGATTAAATATTTAAATAAACTATTTAAATATCCCATCGTTAAAATATGGTTCATTACATTATCCCCATCCTTAAAGAATTTCGTCCCCGAAATCACAAAGCAAAGAGAACGTCTCCTAACCCGTCGGCACTCAAAAATCTATCAAATTCTAGAAAAATTTGATAAAACCTCATTTAAACTACTAAGTCCAAAAAATGCTGCTACAACAAAGATATGTATACAACTCATATCTTTAACTATACTAAACCATCTATAGAAACCATCAAACAAGAATGTTATACCAGATAATAACTATCCCGCATGCCTAACAACCATAAAATCATAAACTATCATCTCAAAAGCTAACAATCAAATAAAACATGCATACATAAGATCGAACATCTAAAAATAATATTCATGCCTATCCTAGCATGCAAAATACTAAACCATCTAGTATAAACATCCAATATGATGTCCACAATGAATGCAGACGTTAAAAACAAAATCCTACTGTATATAGAGCTCCGGACTAACGGTCCTCATGCTCCCCATAGTCTACTATACCATATCACCTTAGCTTTTATTCCACTTTACCCTACTACTCCTTCGACCTCCTCCTAATCTGATTCATATCACATCTACTAGCAAGAATAGGCTTATAAGATCTCCAAGTCTATAGTTTAGTCTCGATATCATCTAATCCATATAGTGCGAAATATCTAAACGCCCCTTATAAGTTCTCCCAAAACTCATTATCAAGTAACGAGTCTTGCCCACTTACAATGCTATTGGCACACAAATAAATCACACCAACCATCCCTCAAACAACACAACAAAAACAGATGTCGTACTACTGGACTTAAGGAATACAAATCTAGCATCATCAGTCAACCTATCGGCTGTGACTCAAATTCTATCTATCCATCCTAAGTCATCGGCAATCCATCGATGCAGTCCCAAAACAGTTGTTTCCATTACTCGAGAACAAACATCTCTCATCCCTACGGAACCAACAATCTTGGTCGGGTTTGCACTACATCACCTCTATAGACACTATTTACTCTTCTAATTTAGCTATGATCTCCACAAGTCTAGTTTATCCCCTTTGACTAGTTCCAATTGGCTAAACCAAAGTAGGTATGACGGTCAAATTAGCCATCACACCTAGCCAAAGCTCATCGAGTTCTGAAGTCGTAACTAGGGATAAGCTTGAGCAATACCCACTCTAAGGATATTTATCCTAATCCGGTATGTCTTCCACTTGAAACACCAACAACTACATTTATCTTACGGACATTTAGGAAATATCAAATCCATTTGAGGCTAAGAACTCCAACCATTGCTACAGGCAAAGGTCGAGATCCACTCAGAGAAGAGATACTACAATGATGAGGGATCATGGAAAACTTAAACTCCCCTCCTAGCAGAGCGCCTCTAAATCTCCAAAGTGAACTCTATCACCTCCAAATCCAAATCAAGACTCGGATACTACCTCTAGGTATCACTACCGCATGCATTTAAGTACCACAGGCAAGTGTGTACTATCGTTTCCTCATTCCCGCTCAGAATGAGTATTATTAATGCACTAGTCGACCTCTTGGCTAGACTCACCAATGTGTATCTACACCTCACGTATCAAACAAAAGTTCGATCCTTTCCCATACAATAGGTCAACGATATTGCTATCTTAGGTCTATCAAGATTTGGGACTGCCAGAATTAAAGGATCTACAACGACGTCCTACTTTGAAGCAACATTACCCAAGCATCTCACTCCCCTCCTTCAGGAGTGATAGCATCAAAATATCATCACTAATCGTGTCTTGTGCTCCTCTTCCACTCATGGGTAGATGAAAGTATCATCAACGAATACAAGCACAGCCTACTCAAGTGGCCAATCTAATCATGATTCATGATATCCACAACATATGCCCATGCATTGGTTAGCTCGAACAGAATAAGTGACCTAAAATCAAGGTAGAGTGTGAAACACTATAATCGGCACACTCACCCTAAAATACTCTCAATTGATTAAACCACACCGCAAGGTCCAACTAAGAGAACATCCTTATACTATAGAGGTAATCGAAAAAGTAATTAAAAAACCGAAGCATGAACATGTTCGTCATCTCATACAACTCCAAAGAGCCATCCGTCCTACTGATAAACATAACAGGAGCATCCTACACAAAGTATACACCCATGGATAAACCATTACCTATATAAGTGATCCGCTCGCACCTCTAGTCTCCTAAGCTCTTTGGACACCCTATGCCTTGATGGCATATATATCGGTCCAACTCCTCTGACCAGCTCAATACAGAACTCTATCTCTATATGGAGGTAATCCGATCATCTCTTCGAGTATGTCCAGACACTCTCCAACTACAAGCACAAATGACATCCTATCCTAAGGAATATCGAGCAAATACATAAAGCTCCCCTGCTGGCATCCAATCACTACCGTGCGCTCCTCCACAACCCTGATCATTATCAACGGCCTCTCACAATCCACCACTATTCTGTATCCCTTTCAGCCAGTCCATTATTTAACTACAATGCCAACCCAAGAAAACCCCAAACAGTCAATGTCTAACAGTAAATGTCTAACAAACAAACAACCATGACTTGGTAGGGAAAGGTCTCGACAAACCATGTATAGGCCGGCTGAGTCCTTACTGGGTCTGTCATGATCAAAGATCAGTAATTATCTCGAGTCTCTATCCCAATATCTAACCATCGAATCTAGATATAAGGAATACAAAACCTTGAAGTCAAATAAAAAACGTATGGAAACACCATATGCGGAAAGCATATCTCAAACGGTGATGCCCTTTCCCTTCTATTTCAATGATGGAGCAATCAACGAAACCTCAATCCATCCCTACTCAACTAGTATGGGATAACTCTTCGATATTGGGTACTTCTCGATCAACCTATCGATGCCCTCTCCATTGTGACCAATCAATCGACTCCCAAGATGATCTCTCCACCCAACGATAAATTTCAATCCTTTCTGTGTGGAGTATCAACAAGAATAGATCTTACCTCAATATCATATCGAATCTGACCACACAATCCAACACAAACATATCGCCGTACTTCAAATTAGTGAACTCTCTAACCATCCTGACGTCAAATCAAGCCATGAACTAGTCCTAAGGAAATCGATCCTGGGGAATCAAAGCTACAGAAACACTCCACTAGTTCATCGTCAACTTCTCCTCATGCATCATCTAACTCCAAATCAGTAAAGATCCTTCCACAAGCAACGAATTGATCCTACTTCCCAATAGCCGACTTCATTCAAAGGAACGGTCTGCCTCTTAGACTCTCTTAGTCTATGTACAGCTCGATAAAGCCGACTCTAGCCAATTGCACTTGAGCACCAAGACCTTTTAGAACAAATTGGGCATCCAAGAATGATCCACGTCAACTCTATGAAAATAACCTATCAATCAGGGATAGTGGCCCCAGTTCTGCCTAATACTTAACTCTAAAGATAGAGTCAATAGCAGTTTTTCTTTCATGCTAGATCATCCCTATTCTATAATAAGGATGACTAGTCTCTCACAAAACGAATGCATCAATAGTGCTCATGTCTGCACTCAACTCATATACTATATATACTATTATATAGCTTGGAAAACCAAAATATATAACACATGAAAACTCTCTCGTTCATATACACTCTCTAGATCCAATCTAAGGCAATAACTTCTACCCTATCTTTAATGGATCGCGACACCAACTAAGGTCAACTGGGTAACCTTTGCTTTGATAACAAATGAAATGACCTCCCTGCACCTACTTTGTATAACGGTAGTCAAAGAAAAGAAAAAGATGAAGAAATAGAAGAGAAAATAATGGAAAAGAAGAAAAAGGAAGCATCCAATAACCAAATTACCTACCTCATATCTCACATCATATCAGAGTAAATATAATAATCAACACAGGTATAAAATAATTGAAACGGTAATACCAATGTGAAATAATCATCTGAATAAAGATCCATAAAGTTATACAACACTATAATATAGTTTATGCAATGGGAAATTAAACTCAACTGATACACTATCTTATAATAGTAAATCAACACTGTCAAGGCTACACGGTGTCGCACAGCGGAAATATAATAACAAATGCATATATAAGTATAGATAACCATCACCTCTTGTCTGTTCATCTGTAGAACTCAATAATCATTCACCTGCTCTTAATCTACTCATTTAAGAGTACCCAAGATAATAAATAGCAAAGCATAAGACCTCGGATCAGACAACAGTCCGATGTGAGCAATATTAAATCTCAAAATACTATAAAACTCGATAATACACCAAACAGAAGGTATATAAACCTACCTGACCTGTCCTTGCAACCACAGAGTCAGCACACAAACATAAGTAACATGCTACTTCATAACATTGTAAAAAGGGAACACCATACTTAGTTTTTATCAAGGTGCCTAGGTATCTGTGCCTACAGTCCGTACTCCATACTAAGTAAACTTTAGGTATCTAGGTATCTCAATCGATACCAACTGCACACTAAGTCAAGTCAGGGTATCTAGGTATCCCTACCACAAGACTTACCTAGTGTGACATCCCTAGGGTGACAGGAGACTAGTGAGCAACAATAATAAACAATACTAACTGTCACCAAATATGCCAGATATACGACGACTCGTATGACCAACTGTCAAGGACTAGTGGAAATCTCGATTCTCGATTGTGTTCACCATACTCACTAGCTAGAAAACCTACATGGTTGTCTCTTGTGATACCTCTATACCACTTGACCTAGACCCTACCAGTCTAGAGGTCAAACTAGCGCTACCAGCCCTCGGGTGCCCCCGCATATAGTACTCTTGCTTTGAACACAACCAGAACACTTTGAGTCATCAACGATCCCTAGGCATAAACACATCCATCGATCCCTACTCATTCGACGCGGATCCGAGCCCTACTGGCTCACTAAAATTTCTGGTCACGAGCCCTAACACTTAATCCTGTTCACTATCTATAGCCTCGCTCCAATCCAAGCTGCCATCTTCGATTCTACTCTCTACCTGAGCTCCCAATCAAAGAACCCTACTATCGTGCCATCCATAATCCCAAGATCTAGCATGATCCATACAGTCCTTATAATATCTTATCGGAGCATGCACCATACATCATCGAGTCACCATCTGTGGTATCAGACTATCAGGTCAAAGCAACACATCCCTGCCTCACTATCAAAGTCACCAGATCGAAGCACCATATCCCTACTCACCATCAATAACACTCGTTGTAGGGTAATAACATCACATCTCTAAATTGGTCGCATGAACAAACCATCACATCGTGCACCATGATATCTCATCAACATCCAAAACACATATCTGCCAAATCGCCAATCGACAATAGTGACGGAAACTATCCACTATACTATGGTCAATACCATCCACCTTGATCTTGCACTTAACCGAACTGTTAAGTATTGACCAAGTGGAAACATCCAGCATCATCCACTCTGAAATCCTAATTCGTCGGCATGTATCCCAAACCCTCTTCTATAGCTCATCTTGTTCATTAGATTCCCACTTGTGTGGAACTCCAACGTACGAGATGTTCTTTGCAACACAATCACCGCTAATTGGCATTTTCAACCAAATTAGTCAAATAACAAATAAGCCAAAAAATCAAACATGCATCCATACATCCATACACCCAAATAACCATACATCCATCCAAAAAGTCATACATACGATAAAATTAATCCATCCATAACAATCAATGTAGGAAATAACATCAATAACAGAGCTAATCTAATTATTCCCTAATTATGACATGACAACTGAAAATATGTGATATTCTTTATAAATTATTTAAAAATAATTATATATTCTTTTATAAAAATAAAGATGTTGTGTATATACATAATAATATCATGTTTTGAAACCAAAAATCATTCCCGAGCTACAATATAACAATAAAAAATTTAACGACGCGTAAATTTTCGACTATTTAAATTGTTAAATTAATGAGCTTTGGTAATTTAATATGGAAAGAAATAAAAATCTACAATTTAATAATGAAATGAATACTGAAATGAAGTAACAAATGATAATTGAAGCCAATAATTAATAATTTGAAGGAAATTGCGATTAATTGAAATAATGAAAATTGTTATACTTGGTTATAAATTGATATAAGAAACAAATGCAAACATTAAATTAATAAATGAAATATTATGAAATAAATGACCATTGAATAAAATTTGGGTTGTATATGAATTGTAACATTTGTTTGTGAATAATGAATGCATAAGTGTAATTAAAAGTTAGGGTAATGAGTGTTATAAGTTACTTGTTTATCTGGTCTATTAATTAAAATGGGAAATCAGTTAGAATTGAATGAACTTTAATGTTACAATAATATCGAATATGACCATAACTGTAGTGTGAACATAATCAAAGGAATAGAAAAGGTTAATTTCAGTAATAAGGTAATAATGGACTTAAATAAAGGATTGGAATTGAGTCAAATCAATTTATTGGAATTCAATTTGTAATAAATGGATTTATTGTAAGTAAATGAAATTAAAATACTACGTTAATTGAAATTAGATAAAATTGGGAAATTTTAATGTATTAAGATATAAATCATGATAAATATACCATAAAATGAAATCGATTGAATAATAAATGGAAAGCAAATTTAATTTATAATCTCTAAATATACTGGAATTTAAAACTTCGAAATTGGTGAAATATGCAGCATTAAATTTATATGGAAATTTGTTATAAAGAGTTATAAATTACTAAGTAAGCCAAAATGATAGGAGTTGTAAATAATTAATATTTGAATTGAAAGTGATTTAATTAATTTAATATTAATATATTTAATTAACTAATATATAGCCATTTAATCGATAAATACCCCATTATAAACCCTAGCACTTCCTCATTTTCATTTGTCTATACATACATCTCCTTCTCAACTCTTCATGTCAATGGCAGACAAAACCTAACTCCCAAACCTCAAATTCAATTTCGAAACCAAATCAAAAAAATTCAAACTCCTCAAACTATATCGAATTATATATCGATTTGAAGCTCTCGACGAGCGCATCTCAGATTTGTAATTTGTTTTTCAATTTGAACCTCTGTTTGTCCAAAAATTGAAGAACAAATCTCGGTCGTCTATTGATCGTCGATCAACTTAGACCGATCGTTGGTTCGGTGACACGATGCCATAGAGAGTGCGGAGGGGAGTTCATCTAGGCACTTCGCATGAAGTTTCAACAGCCAAATCTACCGTGATAATTCCATGTAGGGCTTAATATCTCGTGCCGACCATGGGTTTCATGGCGTCAGTCGGCGTCAAGGTGGGGCTAGGTGAGGCGGCTCGAGATGGGGATGGGCGTGGCAAAGTCAGATGACCGAAGCGTAGTTAGAGTTCCATGCGGTTGGCTTGCATTCATGGCGGCGCTTTTAGATTAGGCGTGATTTTCCTTGTATCGGCTAGGGTTTCGATGATTGAAGGTAGTAGTGGCGTGTAATTCTTATTTTTATTTTAATTATTTTCAAATTTAAATCGTTTAATATTCTATCCTATATAAATTTTACATACCAGGTCCAATTCATGTGCGGTTTGTTCCTGGATTGTATTGGAATTCCTAACATTTTGACGCTCGTTTGGATAGATTCTAAGACTATTTGAATTTTGGGTTTAAATTGAATTTAAGTTCAATTTAAATTCAAAGGTGAGTGTTTTAACTCACTCACAACTTATAAAATTTCTTATATTCGATAAATTAAATTTATTATGTGATTAAAAATTTATTTACGACTGTTTAGTACATTTTGAATCATCACCTCAGTTAATTTGAATTTATTTGAATTAAATCATTATTTAATTTATCATTGAATATAAAATGCCAGTAAATACCTAGATTATCAGTTCTATATTGATATTTATTGATTATTTTGGATAATGATAGTGATGCATGTGGATTGTTGATATTGGTTAAATGGATTTTTTTTATTTTATATCATTATAAACTGCAAGTTCGTTATGGATTTTGTTTAATTCATGATTGCATTTTGAAATGATATATATAACCGTAAAATGTTAAATTGCGGATTAAAATGATAAATATCTGTATCATTTGACCCGAGGGTAGAAAATTATATACGGACATCAGATTGGTTAAATTAAATGATTTTAAAATCTTTAAATTTTGAATTTAATAAAATTATATTTTATGATGGAAGTTTGATTTATATAAATTGAAGTATTATTGAAAAATCAAGTTTTTGCGTTGAAATGTGAATTGGTTTAAAAAGGAATTTCTTTAAGAAATTTAATAGGAAGTTTGAAGTTAAACTTTTAAGTATAAATGAAATTCTATAGAAATTGAGTTATTGAATTTGTTTGAAAATAACTTTGAAATATTTTGAAATCGGAGTAATCTGTATTGTTATATTGAACAAGGATTAAAACGATATGAAATTCGATAGTTTATTGAAATTTGGTTTGTCGATTTGGAAATTTGAAATGGTCTGAATATGTTGAAATGAAACGAATAGTTTAATTTGATATTAATTTCAAATTCATATTTTAATATAAACTGTTTTAAAAATATATTATTTTTAAATTTCTAATTACCAAGATTTTCAAATTTATTAAACTATTTAACTAGTATTAACTATATGAATTATTTTAATCTATTTTAAACCATTTTAATTTATTTTAAACTAAGTAAACTATTTTAATTTATTTTAAATCTATATATTTATTATATTTAATCTATTTTAAATCTATATTAATTATTATAACTATTTAAACTATTTTCTTCCAAATTTCAAACCAAGTAAAATGGATGGGTTTATATTCAAATTTCTCGATTTTTAAAGTGAATATGGTTAATGATGTCATATCCTAAGTTGGGATTTAAAAGTTATAACTAATTGAATATGATGATTTTGGAGTAAGGATTTTACCTAATTTGAAAGTATGATTTTTGAAAGAAATCGTGATTTTGGAAATGATAATGATTTGAAAGTGATATTGTTTTGAGAATACGACATTTTGATATAAATTGTGAATTTGACAAGGAAATATAATTACCGAACTATGATTTCAAAGGCGAATATGATTTCGAAAGTAAGTAATGATTTCAAAAGTGATATGGTTTGAATTGAATATGATATTTTCATATCAATTATGAAACGATTTTGGAAATGTAAAAGAACCATCCGGTGTGTAATAAGCGATTGGTTGTTAAAGAAACCGGATCGGATACAGTCATACTCTCTGCCAATACCGAAAACCACTTTGACAACTGTGTACGTGGTGGAGATTCCAGAATGAAGTAGGATGGCGGTGATGATTCTATATGAGGTATATGCGTGGACCCAACTCCCATGAATTGGCTTAAGGTGGCTAAAATAGGAGCAATCGACGGGCCAAGTGAGGTAGCTCCTCCGATCAGGCACACTCCATTGATCTATATGCTGACTTTGTGATTTATTCGGTGGCCACCTTCGGTTTTTACTTAGGAGTGTGTTTCGAGTTGGACGGTTGTCGCGGCTATGCGTTACCAATAGTCTGAAAGTGTAATTGGTATATCTACCCCGGCATTGCCTAGTTATGCCATGTCACCTACCCTAGTGCGCCTTCTATGAGTTTGATTTATGTCATACCTATGGGGCATCCTCTGACGGCTCCAGGTTACGGGGAGTCACGGTACTGTATAGAATATTGACATAATAAAAATGTGTTAAGGTGGAAAATGTAAAGCTTTAATGCTATTTAATAGTATACTTTACTATAGGCATTATTATAATAGCATATATTACTACATAGTAGATAATTTGATGGATCCTTAGGAGGCGTGAATCTCGAGCATCTCTTAAGCTACTGCACTCACGTTAGACACTGGATAGGAGATGTCAAATCCCGTAAATATCTCTTACGCCATTCCACTCATATTTATTTCCGTTGATTTAACTTTCATAAGATCTTTTAGTTCTGACTCGAATGTTTTGTCCTTTCAATTCGTTCGGGCCTGTCTGAGCATTTCAGGATTTGAAGACCTTATTTCTAGAGGATGAAGACGAAGATTTGTGCTACTATTATTTACTATATCTAGTATTTACTATATTTGTTCCACTGTGTCACCTTGTTCCGCTGCATTATTATTTATTATTCTTTGGTATGTTTTACTCTGATTCTGCATTGTATTAGTATAATCAAATGTTTTGTGAACAGCTTCAAGAACTGTTATTTGATTATTATATTTTGTCATTCCGCTGTGAGATTCTGTTTTGTTTTTTATCTTTCTCTGCTTTTTCTTATTTACCCCATAACAATCTGCATTTCTGTATGGTTTGAGTTGGCACGTGTGTCTGCTTAAACTGTCTAAAAATGTGGGATGTTACGAAAATAAACCATAGTAAAGTGGGAGACAATATCACTCACCTTAACCAATTCTATCCAAACTAGTGCCAAAATTTAAATCTCGCCTTCACAAGCGTATAAGAAACCGCGTCTTAAATGGACCTCCTTTGCAGAAGATATAGTAAACATAAGATTTGATATTAAATCGATGATCAAATAATCACTTAATAACTAATTACCGTCATTAGTAAATAATCCTTCTTCCTTAATAACTACAGGCCATGCACGAACCCAGTTAATCATGTACATACATGATGATTTCTCCCTCCACAAGCAACGATTCCTCAATCTGTCTTCGCCAATAGAATCCTCTCTGTGCAAACTTCAATCTACACCCCAAGATATCTAAATCAATCCATTCTCGAAGATCGTGACCTGATCAAAACGTAAGGCACATAGAGCTCGGCCAAGAATGAATGCTTTTTTCCATTCTTGATTACAGGTGCTCAAATATTAGGGACGAGTGCTCCTCCGTACGAGAATCACAACACACATATTGGATTCGCCTGTCATCGCTCGAATCTCTAACAATGCAAAACCATAATCAAGGCTAAAGAAGTCGATCTTGGCCAACGACGTTAATCCAAAATTCCGCCACGGTCATTGCATAAACTTTATCAATGCAATCTCAACTGATCTGATCTTACAATTTATCGTTAATCGGATATGGAGATAATATATTTAGAATGGAGGAATGTAAGTATGGCCATGGATTTTCTTTGAGTAGATATGAACTGTGTATAGCCAAATGAGAAAATGGAGGGAAGGGTTCTAAGTAATAATATTTTACTCCATTTATTTTAATTTCTCAAATAAATGGTCACGCGTTTCGAGTCCTTACGATCACACGATGCATCCGATCGTCACAAAACTTGTCCATGTACATCACCTTATTTTTTCGGATCTAATGGCAATAACCACGCCTCCATCAAAGACTGTGCTCTAGAAGGCTAATTTCACGTATTTCGAGACCGTGTTGGCCATCATATCGTCCAAACTCAAAATATAGCAGTCTTTATACTCATTTTAATTCACAATGTCAACCTGAACTCAACGAAAGTGGCCTTGAGTCCTGACTTGGGCTTATGCAAAAAATCACATTTTTTGGCCTTTATATAATTAACGATTAAATATTTAAACAAACTACTTAAATATTCATTCGTTAAAAATATGGGTCGTTACAGGGTCTTAACAAAATTTCTTGTTAACTAGTTTCATACATTTGGTTTTAGTTTAGCGTATCATAAGTCATTGTAAAGTTGAGCGTAATGTCATTTTCAAATAAAAATTGTTACACACACGTATATGTATGTGTGTGTGTATGTCTGTATATATATATATCTCTATATGTGTGTTTGTGTGTGCAATATGTATGGATGTGTGCGTATGGAGCAATTATTGAGACATAAAATTTGATATAATAAGAAGTAGACATGCGGTTTTTTTTTTCCTTTGCATGGAAGATGAAAATAAAGGGGAGATCTAATGGTTAAGTTCCTTTGTAGCGGATTTTATGTCATCGGGTTTTATCCAAACAGAATTTCCGATGTGTGTGTGCACGCGCGCGCGCATGCGTGTATGCATGTACCCTAGTGTGTGTATCAAAGCTCACACAAGTCAATGTCATAAACCAAATCTTGATTTCATTTATCAGAAATCATTCCAAAATAAATCACTACCTTATAAGATAAGAAACTAAGACATATTCCACTGTAAATTAAGTAAAATCTTTATAATGATGACTAAAAATAAACAATGAAAACTTATATAATTTTCAGGATTAAAAAACAAAAACAAGATTTAATCTATTTATACGTGATAAAATAACAATATGTTTGTCATTTTTTAATGAAAATATTTTCAAAAAATATCAAGAGAAACTTTAATAAACGGTGTTGATTTGAATAACAACATGTTCACTTTCTAAGGAAAATATCTTTATTTTTTTATCATTCGGGACATTACGTGCTTTGATTTCTCTGAATCATTCATTGATATGATTTAGAGAATTCTTTCTAATTGTTGGTATTCAATTCCTATTGATGACAAACCATATGTTTACTTTAAATCAATTTAGGGTGTAAGACAAGGGATCCTTTATCATTTCTCTTTTCATTATTGCCTTAAAAGTTCCTGCTCGCGGATTAAATTTTCATATGATCTATGTACAAATAGGTTGGCATTACATTCAATTTGGATGTGCTCTCATTTCATCACTATCGTTTGCTGATGACATTCTTATTTTCTCAAACGATTCTTCTTATTCCGTCACCAATCTAATAAATTTTCTCTATCAATATGAAAATGCTTCCGGAAAAAAACTAATAATGATAAAAGTTTCTTTATTATCTCTAAGTTTCCAATAATAGCTCAAAAAAGGGCATACTAAGGAAAACATGTTTTGTTCTTATATAGCTTCCTATCACATACCCTAAAGTTAAACATTTTAAAGAAAGGAATACAGAGATGATACTCTCGAGACAAAAGTAATAGAGTGAGTTAGGAATTGGAATTTATCTCTTATATCCAAAGCTGGTAGAGTTTTTTTTGATCAAATCCATCCTCAGCGTCACTGGCTCTAATACTTTCTATGCAATTTTCCCCACCACCACCTTATTTAAAGAATTTGGAAGATTTTATGCCATTTTCTATCGGGTGTCCAATGAAAATTTGCGAAAACATCGTCAAGCCCCTTAGAATATTATGTGCATGCCTAAGAAGGAAGAGGGGCTTGGAATTAAATCCCTTAAAGATGTATGCCAAGCATATTATTACAAATTAAATCCCTTGAGATGACTTGTTTCACATGAATATGCTGGCCTTTCATCATACTCCAATGAAAGCTGGAAATTTTTTAAAAATCCAGATCTTCTTTTGATATTTCCCATGGTCAACAATAGGTTAGTGGACATTCTAACTTCAAACAAGCCTGCCTTTAGAAGCAATCCAAATTGAAATCTAGGGTTTCCTTTCAGCCATGGGGGAAAATCATCTCCCTCATCTTTCTTCCTCCAATTTCTCCTAATCTTCTTTAATCAGACCACCTGAGGCATCTCACATCAGAAAGCCATCAGGGGTTACCAATGTTGATAATGATGGTTTTATATTGGTCCAATCTAAACAGCAGAAGAGGAAAGAGGCCAAGAAAACACAAAGGAGTTGCTATCAGGTTTTTATAGGGACAGTAGAAAAGGCAGAGATGATCAGCTTACGACCAACAATTATATAAAGAACATATAAAGTTTGCCCCCAATGAAAAAACCGATAGCCATCTCACTGAATAGAGAACAAGACCGCAAATCCCGGGCTGATATTGTTGCTGATCAGCCTTAAGAACCCAATGATGAAGATTACAATCTAGAGCACATTGCACCAATCAAGATTAACAACAAAAAGTATGGTCTCTTAAAGGAAGAGGTATGTAAAAGGTCTACCGAAATATGGAACAACTCTATTCTTGTGTATGTTGTGGGCACCAAACCATACTATATGTTTTTTAAATCTTATATCCAAAGAGTCTGGAAGCCGATCGGTGATTTTGAAGTTTTTACAAGAGAGAATGGATTCTTTCTTGTCAAATTCAAAGATTCTCTAGATTGCTCTTCAGTATTGAAGAATGGACCATATTTCTATGATGGCAAACTCATCATAGTGAGAAAGTGGTCTGATTCTTTGAAAATAGATAGAGATTTGTTAACATCTATGCCCATTTGGGTAAGATTACCCTGTGTTAATCTACAACCGTGGGACGGAGAAGCTTTTAGTGTCATGGCCAGTATTATAGGAAAACCCATTAAAATGGATGCAGCTACTACCTTAAAGACGAGATTGAATTACGCTCGCCTTCTTGTGAAAGTTTCTACGTCTGATGAACTTCCAGAGGAGATCAATATCACCCTATATAATGGTGAAAACATCTCACAAAGAGTAGAATATGAATGGGTTCCACCGAAATGCAATATCTGTAAATGCTTTCTCACACCAGGGAGCAATGTAATCCAAAACAAATGTGGATACCCAAAACTAGTAATCAAAAAAGAGGTAATCTTCAAGAAGATAGCTCAGGCATTATTCAAGAGCCAAATTTTAATAAAGATTCAATAAATCAATCAAGGAGTTATAAAGACAATGATCGGATCAATCAAGAATGTATCATTTTCGATCAAGAAAATAATACCGTGGTGCTCACTGATCAAGAAGATCAGATCACAACAATGGAAGTTCATCAGTATAAAGAATCTAGTAATATCTCAAATGTTCTGAACCAGTATGCAATAGAGGGGAATGTTAATGTAAAGGTCTTTAGCTCTTAAAACCCTCCTATCTCAGAGCATGTTTAGTTACAGAGATTGATGGTACAAAAATACATAAAATCTTGCATAAAGATAACAACCAAATCAGTAATAATCCAATACTAGAGGAGCCTCCTTCGAAAATTGCTGCAGATATTGAGGACAGGGTAGACATCAACTCAACATTGCCTCGCAAGAAAGTCTCTCCTCCGAAGCAGGCTGCAATAGCAGAGCTCGTTGACTCTACATTGCCTCGCACAGATTATTTCGATATTTCTCTGATTAAGGTTCCTGTAACAGAACATAAGGAAGATAATGAATTAGATATGATAGAAGCTGTAGACTAGTTTGATATTTCTAATCTACACATTCCAAAACCAAAGGCTACTGGTAAATTAAAGGGAAGTAAAGGGAAGAAAGCCTTCAAACAAAAATACATCTCTATTAATCCAGAATGGGATGAGATGTCTACAAGGTTAAAAGCCAAGAGTGCTGATAATAAGAGAAGAGGTAAGAGTTCCTCTGTGTCAGGTACCATCTGAATTTTCTCTTAATATTATTATTATGTCTGTGTTTGTTTGGAATGTCAGGGGTATGAATTCCCCTGCTAGCAATCTAATATTTACAAACCTACCATTATTACTCTCCTAGAAAACAAATTGAATGTGAAAGTTATGAGAAATTTTGTTTAAAGTTGTCAAGTAATTAGAAATCTACAAATAATAATGATTGTAATTGTAAAGGTAGAATCATTGGAATTTGGGATTCAAATATTTGGATAAACTTAAATATAAATAATGACAAACAGTTTATAGATTGTCAATTTAAAAATATAGGTGGTTTGTTGATTCAAATTACTAGTGTTTATGGGAGTGAAATTGAAAGAAATGACCTATGGCATAAACTGACATTTATGAACTCAAAATACAATTTTCCTTGGATTATTTTGGGAGATTTCAATACTTGTTTCATGTTTCTGAGAAATTTGGAGGAAACAAAATCCCTCATAGCAAATTTGATAAAGTTAATAATTTTCTCTTAAACACCGGTCTTATGGAACCAAATATTAATGGAAATAAGTTTACTTGGAAATCTGGTTTGGCTAAGAACATTCATTGTAAATTGGATAGAATTTTAATCAACAAGGAATTTTCTAATAATTTTTCAGATTTTATATGTTCAACCCTTGAACAGAACTCTAGTGACATACCCCTCTTATGACAAACTTTTCTAACAATGTTAATTTAAATAAGAAAGTTGCCCCTTTAGATTTAAAAACAGCTGGGTTTTGGAAAAGAAGTTTAATAATTTGATGGAAAATAGTTTAAACTTTTCATGTAGTGGCACTAAACAATTTCAGTTTAGTATGCTTCTGAAAATAATAAAATCTAATATCAAAATTTGGAATAAAAATAAAAATGAGAATAATAATACTCTGGACTTTTTTAGAAAGGAGGGTAAAATTTTACAAAATCAAGTGGATGATAATCCGGGTAATTTGAAAATTGTTAGCAGTTTTTTTAATAATCAGAAAAATCCATCTAATGAAATTTATAAAAATACTGTTAATGCCAAACAAAAGGCCAAGGTAGATTGGTTAACTCTTGGGGATGACTGTACAAAATTTTTTTATGCTAAAATGAGTAATAGAAAGCATATTAATAATATTGGCAATGTCATAGATTTTTCTGGTAATATTTCAAATGCTTATTCCAAAATTGCTAGCTGTTGAGTATTTTGAAAACCTTTACTTTAATGAATCTATTGTAAAAGAATTTCCTTATATTATCTGTAAAAACATTTTGAAAGACAATGCTTCAGATTTTTTACTTGCTCATGTTTCTATAGAGGAGATAAAACATATTATTTTTAAAGCAGGTGATAACAAAAGTCCAGGCCCAGATGGGTTTAATGCAAAGTTTTATAAAAATCAATGGGATAATATTAAAAATCAAATTTATGAAGTCATTAATGAATTTATGGTTAAAGGCAAAATACTTAAAAGCATTAATCATACTTTCATTACTCTTATTCTTAAAAAGAAAAATCCTTCAAATATTGGAAATTATAGACCAATTTCATGTTGTAACTTCATATACAAAATCATTTCTATTATATTAAGCAACAGAATTAAAAACTTTCTGCCTTTCATCATCTCTGAAAATCAGAGTGCTTTTGTTCCTGGTAGGCTAATTTCTGAAAATTCCATGTTAGCCCACGAGATGGTGAGGAATTTCAATTCAAAAAAAGGTGACAATGTCTGTTTAAAGATTGATTTACAGAAAGCATATGATAAAGTTAATAGGCAGTTTATTTTTCACATTATGAAGTGTATGGGTTTTCCAAGTAAATTCTGTGATCTATTTATGGAATGTATGGATACCCCTACATTTTCTATACTTATTCAAGGTAAACCAGTAGGTTTTATCAAAAGTAGTAGGGGTATTAGACAAGGTGACCCCTTGTCTCCTTACTTATTTACAATGCTTATGCAATATTTTTCTGTTTTAATTGAAATAGAAACTATTAAAGGGAATATTAATCCCATAAATATGGTCCAACCTTGTATTAATCACCTTATATATGCCGATGATATGATGGTTTTTATTAAGGCCAACAGGAAAAATGCAATTTCCATTAAAAGTGTTTTTGACAATCTGAACAAATATTTAGGTTTGCAAATAAACATAGATAAAAGTAAAGCATATTTCAGTAAATTCAGCAGCTATAAAAATGATGTTCTATATGTTCTAAAAATTTCTGAAGGTAATCTTCCTATTAAAAATCTGGGTTTACCCTTATTTGTAAATCAATTAAAGGATTCTGACTGTGCTATTTTATTGGACAAAATTCAAGATAGAATGGAAACTTGGTCTAGTAAACTTATTTCCATTGCAGGAAGAGTTGAACTAATCAAAACTATTGTTTATGCTATTATTATATACTGGTTACAAACTTTTCATATTCCTGCTGCTTCTATAAAAAAAATTAGATAGCAGATGTGCAAATTTTTTGTGGAGAGGTAAATACCACAAAATTAATTGGGATACAGTTTGCAAATCTAAGGATGAAGGTGGGTTTGGCATTAGAAATATGAAGGATCTTAGTCTTACTTGTCATTTAAAATTGTTATGGAGATTTCTTAGTGCAGATTCATTATGGGCCAGATGGATGAAGGCTAAGTATCTCAGAAAAGGTAATTTCTGGAATATTACTTCAAACAGCAATCAGTCCAATACTTGGAAACATATTTTAAATTGCCGAGATATTGGTAAGTTTCTTTTGGAAAGAAATTTTAAATCAGGTAATGAAACCAGCTTATGGTTTGATCCATGGTTTAAAAATGACTCTTTTGTCAATAAAATAGGTTGGAGTAATTTAGTTATTTTTGGGGATTCTAATGCAACAGTGTCTTCTATTATTATAGACAATCAATGGCAACCTCAAATCCACCTAATTATTAACCCTCACAGAGATGAAATTTGTAAGACTACCATTGATAGTAATGCATACTGTGATTACTGGACATGGAAAGCAGATAATAAAGGGAAATTTTCTTTTAAAAATACATGGAATGTCATTAAACATAAAGTCACCAAAGTTGATTGGTATGACTGTATTTGGAATAGAGTGAACAACCCCAAGATGGCTTACTGTACTTTTTTTGCCTTTCGTAACAAAATTGCTAACTTGGGACAGAATAAATAAATGGGGCAAAAACTCAGGTTCACTTTGTTCCCTATGCAGTCTAGATAATGAGGTTCTAATCATTTATTTTTTGTTTGCAGCTATTCACAGTTTATATGGAAACATATTAAAGCTAAACATGATATTCGAATCAACAATATAGTGGAGCTCAAGCAAATTATTCAGCTGATTAATCATAAGTTCAAAGGGAAATCATTTGAAAGAGATCATGCTCACATATATATTACTACTGCAGTTTATCATATTTGAAGAGAAAGAAATACTCGTGTTCATAATAAAGCTAGCAAGCAGTAAAGAGCAGTTATGGCTTAGAATTGAAACAGACCGTAAGATCCTGCTTCATAAATCTAAGAAAAAATTGAAAGATCAAACCAAATTCGCCAATTTAGCTGTTCGTTGGAGTACCGAAGCTGGCAGTAAGCATCTGGAACAAATCCTAACTCATCCAAAGAATATTAGGACCAGTAATCAGATTTCTGATGAGCTTATCCCTACTAGTGCCGAAAACAGAGCTAATTCGGTCTCCAATCATGATAATATGTCTAACAGAGCCCATAAGACTACTAATCAAGTGCGCGATGCTTTTTAGAGGGATAAATCAACAGATCTGGGCCGCTCTGACAACAGATCTGTTGATCTCACCAGAAATTATCTTCATCAGACCTGTATTTTCACTACCGAAAAGATTTATGGTATGAGAGGCAAGCTTAATGAAGGCCTCTCGTATTGGAAGAGAGGCGAAAGCAGCAGAGTGAAGAATGGAGGTGGCGAAGTATAGATCTGTAATCGATCGTCATTTTATTTTCGTTTGCTTATTTTGGTGATAATGTTTGTGTCGGCGCTACGATTTGTATTTGTTATGGTGTGAGTGGTATTGGGTTGGTTACCCGATTGCTTTGTTACTTTATTTTGTATTTGGGCTGGGCCCTGTTTACTTCCTTTCAAAAAAAACTTCAAACAAGCCTGAAATTTAATTCGACACAAACACGTTCCTTAACTTTATTACTCATTGATTGGGCAAAAAAGAATACCTTCTAAAATTTCTATTATTATGTGATAATTTCATTAAGACACTTACCCTTGACAACAATATCTCAAAAATTCATATATTTTTTTGGAAAGGGCTCCAGCTTCCTTTATTAGCTAAAAATAAAATATTGCACATATTTACAAACTGGCCCAAATTGGCCTAAATTCCTCCAACCTACAAAATTGCAGCCTAAGTAAACAACACATTGTTGGTTTAAACCAAACCGAATCCGCATTCCTGAAGTATCCACTCACATTAACCCTAGACTCCAGTTCATTTATCACTTAAGCAGATTTTTTCAATTTTCGTTCACGACAATGGTGGCACAAGCTTCCACCATTTAATAGCATAAGAAACTCACCTCGGACGTGAACTCCATGCCGGATCTTCTATAGGGCCCCCTTATCCACGTGCGCTTCTTTACTTTGCACCCTTTTCTCCATTTAGTTTCAGTAAAGATCATCAATTCCACTTTGTCTCTAATAGGTCTTTGTTTCTTTGTGTAGACTTCAACTACGATGCCATAGGTAGCCGCCAACAAGCATACACCATCAACATCTAGATCTGGCCTCGTTTGACATGATTTGTGTTCAAAAATGTAACTTATTCTATTAATGATGTTCATGTTATAATAACTATAATCTCGTTGTAATTTGTATATGCAAAACGAGTATGGAGCCTACGTTTTGTCATGGGCACTTGAATCTTGTTGATATAATCGCTAGGCCTTAAGCTTCGAGTGAAACTTCTCATTGCAAGCTGAATAAGTGTACTTATGGTTAAGGAAATCTTGATTTTTGTAATGATACCTCTAATGGGAGTAATAATGCATCTGATATTCGCAGATGTAGCTGGTCCTTCATGAAAGTCAAAATAATGCAGAACAGGAAGCAAAATACAGTCAAACCGGATTTAGGTAAACCTTTGGCCGCCATAAGCATATCATTCTCGCTGCAATCAACTGTACCCAGTCATGTCAATGCCGGAGGGAGGTAGGTGTTGCATGCATGTGATTTCATCTTTTGTGTTTATGAAGTTACTATATATGTTTGGATTTTACTTGCTTGATCTTGACCATGAACACGATTAACTCGCAAAGTTCTCATTCTAATTTGTGTTTGGCTGATTTGAATATTCGATCATTTCTTCCCTTCCATGTACTCCATAAACACACAAAAAAAATTAGATTAGCCATGTCGGACTCTTGCACTTAATCTTGAATGGTTGCTGAATTTCTGTATTTTTAAGCTGATAGTTAGAACTTCGGTGTGATTCGTTAGTCATCAAAGCTTTACTCTGTACCACTTTAACACATGTGTAGAGTATTTGCATTTAAAAATAATTGTTCCACATTCTCCATCTCCCTTTAATTTAACACGCAAATAGGATTAACTTGAATTAATCGTTGGATTAATCTGTCTTTAGTTGGTAGAAATTCAATAATGCTTTGTACATGCATGCTGCTATTTTAGGTTAATTAATGCTATCGCGCACCCATTTGCACCAAGAAATCTATTCATGTTTTATCCTTGTTGCTTCTACCACCTTTGTCAAGATGAATTTTCTTTTTCCCACACATGTCTAGAAGTTTGAAATTTCATCTTCACTAATTTTAGTAACACTACGCAGAACCCTCAAAAAACTAACTTTGTCACCAATTACTAATATCATTTTACCTGTTCCTAATTTAGCGATCAAGTTGCCTCCCATAATCCAAGGATCATACCATAGCCTAGTACTCTATCCGTCCGTTTATCAATACACTTTAAGGCTTCTATCTTCCAAACCCTTAAATCATCACTACGGCAGCTGCACTACCAAAGAGATTGATTATTGACATATTCTACGTTGATAAATTTTTCCTACAGACCTTCCTATAACGTTCTTCCGTAAAAGATTTGAGTAGAATTGAATTTGAATGAGTAATTAGCAATTTGTATTGATCAACTGATAATTGAAGAAAAGATTGAATATTGAACAAAAGACAAGAGGTATTTGATTTCTCTGTATTTGCTTCTACTTTAATTCAATACACAATACTCAGCATATTTATATTGTACCGAGTAATCTTGGGCTAAAAACAACCTGGCCCAAGTTACACAATATATAGTGCAAAACATTCTCAATGAAATATAATCTAACGGTAATACTTCATTTCTTTTATCCCCTCAGACCGAAGTTAGGGTTAGGGCATGGCCATCAAAACTTTATTTCATCAGCTTCAAATCTTCGAAAAAATCCAGTCTTTCATGAAAAAACAGAATCTAAATGAGTAGTTCTACTAAACTCTCATCTGGATCTAAGCTTGTTTGAAGTTGAATAAGCTCAAACTTGCAGAAAATTAGAAATCGAAGATAAATTTGCACTGGAAAGATAGGAAATTAGCCACAAATGCATCTTTAGCAAGTGCAGTTAGTTTCTAGGACACAGAACTGAAATAATTACTTTCAAGGACAAAATGAAAAATAATTAGTTTCTAAGACCTAAAAACCTATAAATTATATCCTTGAAATTAAGTGGACTGCTAACTTTGTCCTTAAAAGTAATTATTCTGCTGACTTTGGCCTTGAAATTAATTTCTGTGGATGTGTGTCCTAAAAATTAATTGGACTGCAAAGTTTGTCCTTCTAGTGAAATGCCGCAAGATCAAATCAGTCAGTAGCTTCTCTTGTATCTTCTGGAATCTCTTTTACCTTCAAGTCGCTTCGAAATCTTATAAAGTTTCGAGCCGATAAAGCCATTATGAGTGCATATGCTCGTTGGTAAGGTGCAGGTACATAATTTGTTTGTAAGTTTCTCTTTAAAACATGCTCTCGAACAAAATAAAGATCAACTTCTATATGTTTTGTCTTCGAATGTTGAATATGATTAGCTGCCATGTATACTGCACTTTGATTATCACACCATAAAATTGGTTTGATAGGTAACTTGAGGTATAGTTCACTTAATAACGACTGAATCTAAATCATCTATGATGTTGCACTAGCCACACTTCTATATTCTACTTCTGTGCTAGATCTGGATATTGTAGTCTGCTTTTTCGAACACCATGGTATAGGATTATTGTCAAGATAAATGCAATATCCAGTTACAGACCATTTGTCATCTTAGCCCAATCTGCATCTGAATATCCAGTTAAAGTAAGATTGTTGCAATCCTTTAGCAGTAGACCAAAATTAGCAGTTCCTTTTAGATATCTCGATATTCTTTTAATTGCTTTTCAATGATTATTCAGTGGTTCCTGCATAAATTGACAAACTTTGTTCACACTAAAAGATATATCAGGTCTAGTGATAGTTACATAGTGCAAAGCACTAACAACACTTCTATATTGTTTGATATTAGTTATGGGTTCTCCCTTGTTTTTAGTCAATTACTGACTGCTTATCGTTGGTGTTGGTTGAGACTTTACTTTATCCATTTTTGTTTTGGATAGCAGCTCTAAAATATATTTCTGTTGACTTAAGAATATTGCTGAATTTGATCTCCTTTTGACTTCTATATCCAAAAAAAAAATTAATTCACCAAGATCCTTAATTGAAAATTGTTCATCAAGATATTGAGTAAGTTTGTTGATTTCATTTCCATCATCCCCTTTAATAATTAAATCATCAACATATATCAGAATATATATATTTGAATTTTTATTAAGCTTGATGAATAAAGAATTATCTGATTTGGTAGATTGGTAGCCTAATGTAGATAATGTGATTTTCAATCTATCAAACCAGACTCTTTGGAGCCTGTTTATGACCGTATATGACCTTATTCAATTTACAGACACGATTCATATCTTGTTTATACCCTTGAGGTTGCTCCATAAATATTTCTTCCTGCAAAGTGCCATTCAAAAAAGCATTGTTGACGTCAAGTTGCCTAATATTCCAATGTTTGTATAAAGCAATAGAAAAAATAATTCTTATGGTTGTAGGTTTGACTACAGGAGAAAATGTCTCATTGTAGTCAAATCCATACTCCTGTGTGTAACATTTGGCCACAAGTCTAGCCTTGTATCTAGCTACTGTTCCATCTGGATTTTTCTTTATTTTGAAGATCCATTTGCACCCAATTATATTTTTATTCTCTAGAGGATATAATAAACTCCATGTTTTGTTTTTCATGAGAGCATTATACTCCTCATCCATAGCTGCTTTCCAGTTCTTGTCAACAATAGTTTGCTCAAAGGTTTCAGGCTCTTCTGTACTAGTTACAGCAGTATATAACTTCGGTTTGAAAATACAACTTTTTTCTCTTGTAATCATGGGATGACCTACTCTAGCTTGTGATTGTTCTTCTTCATTTGTGTTGCTATTTTCTTTTTGATTTTCCTGATTTTCTGTATTTCTTTCACTTACTTGTTGTGACTGTATATTTGTATTTGCAGAAGATTGACTGTGATAGTTGGACTGCTCAGATGATTCATGACCTGGTTGATCAAGAACTATGTGTTGAGAATCATCAGCTCCAACAGTCCTTTCATTGTTCCAAGTTTGCAGATCATCGGTATATATAGGTATGTCAGGTATGGATACATTTGGATTATAAATCTTTCTGCTTGTTTTTAATTGTGGAATTGCTGAAAGGAAATACCTGCTCATTAAAAAGAACATGTCTGCTAACATATATCCTTCCATTATCATCAAGACATTTATACCCTTTTTGATTGGTTCCATATCCAAACAATGTACATGGTTTTGATCTGAAATATAATTTATTGCTATTGTAAGATCTTAAGTAAGGAAAACATAAACATCCAAAGGTTCTTAAGCATTGATAATCAGGTTTAACTCCAAATAGTTTTTCTATACGAGATATTCCTTGAAGAACCTTTGTTGACAATCTATTAATTAGATACATAGTTGTATTAAAAGACTTAGGCCAAAATTTCAGTGGCAAAGATGCTTGAGCTAATAAAGTAAGACCTGTCTCAACAATATGTATGTTTCTTCAATTAACCCATTTTGTTCAGATGTATAGGGATAAGTAATTCTACGAAATATTCCCTTTTTATTAAAATAGCTATCGAGTGGATTATACTCAGTCCCACCATCAGTTTGCATGATTTTAACCTGACAGCCAGTTTGTTTTTCTGCTAGAGATATAAAATGAATAACAATTTTACATGTTTCTGACTTAGACTTCAAAAAATATGTCCATGTATGCCTTGAAAAAGCATCAATAAATGATATATAATACCTATACCCATAATCTGAATATATTGGAGCCGGGCCCCATAAATCTGTTGCAACTAATTCCAATGGTTTTGAATATACAGTTAAAGAATCACTAAATGCTAATTTGTGACTCTTACCCATTTGATAATAAGAACATACATATGGCAAAGATATATCAATAGAATCAATTTTATATTCATTGAACTTGTTTAACTACATTTGCATTAAGATGGCCTAGTTTATAATGTCAAAGATCAAACATATCTTTATTTTTCTTTGTCTGACTAACTTTAGCAATATTGCAACATTGACGATTTCTTACAAATTTTCCAGAACTAATAAGATTGAATCTGTACAGACCTCTCATAGCATTAACCTGTAACAAAATTTCTTTAGTTAGAATGTCTCTAACTAAACAATAATTTGGGTAAAATTCAAAATAAACATTATTGTCTCTAGCAAATTGAGAAATACTCATGAGATTTTTCTTTGTTTTTGGCACTTTTAACAAATTGTTCAAAAAAAACTGTCTTGCACCTTTAATTGATGCATTTTCAGTATGAGTAATATTAACAGACTCACCATTTTCCATGCAAATTGTTTGTTTATCTATGTACTCTCTATTGCCAATATTTAAGTTGTCAAGATTACTAGTAATGTGATTTGTAGCTCCTGAATCTGGATTGTAACGACCCAGAATTTCTATCATTTGCAATTCATATGTTTAATTGATTTTAAATATGCACAAGTGAATTTTATAAGATGAGTAACTTATATTTCGAATATAAGGATTTAATTGGATAATTAAATTGTTAATTTAATATTTGAAATTGCTGAAATAGTTAGAAATTGGATTTAGTATAAATGAAAATGATTTATGAAGTTGTATTAAATCTTATTTGAGTTAGAATGATGTTAAATAACTTTTAAAACTGAATTAAAAGTTAAATTGTAAAAATTTGAATATTTTAATATTTAACTAACAAGTGAAAATAGCCTTTTTTTCAAACAGTCTCGGATTTCGACGATACCAGTTTCATTGGATCCGTAATGTTAAATTATTGTAAGATTTCAAATTTTGTGTCAATCGGATGTACGGTTTGTCCGGCGCAAGCTAAAACGCGTAGAAATCTGTTTTAGTGAATTTTAAATCTAAATAGTCGATTTGGAAACCTATCTTCCAAATATGATCTAATCGGCTTCCGATATATATATTCCATTGTGTTCGGAATAGGGGTAAAACCTTATAAACGCCAGACGGCACGTTTGATTTCGAGTTCGAATTTTTTTTCGATGAATAGTGCGCGATAATTTTCTATATAAGGCCCCTTATTTTTTTCATTTGCAAACAAAACCTTAGGGTTTCATAGCCGCCGACTTTGAATTAATGACCGGAAATTTCGATTTTTCTCCTTTTAATCTCTCTCAATCCATAAACAATTAGAAGAAAGCTCAACTACAATGTTTTAGAGCTCGATGAGAGCTACAAATCCATACGGTTTTGATTATCATTGGAGCATCGCGGTGGTCGCTAGAGGGCCGCGTTCGCCTACCGATCGCACACGTTTTTCAACGTAGGGAGGGCACCGAGCTCGTGCGGCCTTTGGTCGAACGTGAGGGGGAGTTAGGGCTTCGTCGCAGCGTCATCTGATCGTCGTCAAACCAAGCAAGGCGATCGCGATAATTCGTGAACTAACGGAAGCTTTAGGTTTGTTTTTATGCGTGAATTACTGGGATGGAGAAGAAGCTAATCATGGCATGGATTAGAGTAGGCATAGTGAACGGCCATGATTTGATTAGGTTATTAAAATAAAAAAAAGAAATTTGTATGTTAAATTTATATATTATAATTCGTTCAAACTTTAAAACAGCATAACTTTGTCATACGAGGTTGGAAATTCACGAAACGACTTGCGTTGGACTCGTATTGTCGAATACTACTCGATGGAGCTGGTTTGGAGTTGATTGGAGCTAGTGTGAATTTTGGGTAAAATTAAACGATCGTTTAATTTTATTCGAAACAAAACACTGCAACTGCTATTGGATGCAATGTGAGTACAACTCACTCTTTCTGACTCACTGATATTTTTATATAAGTAAGAAATAATTTATTATATGATGACTGATGATTGTTTGGATGATATATGATATATTGATTGGTATTTGGATATATACCTGCCTATTGGAGCAAATGAGACCCTATACGTTCCCGTGTATATGAGCGGATGACCCTTTGTACGCGCCTCTGCTTTGAAGCGGACATTGTACACATATTCTAACATGTATAATTGTTGCAGATGATAGGTTGGAGGGATCCAACTGGATTCCTCAACCGTATTGATTTATTTACAGATATTGCGATATATTCTGTTATCATATTGATATATGATGTTTAGATGTCGTGATTGTTGTATTTGGTGTTGTTGCAGCATTGGGCCTATTTTGATAATTTAATAACGATAAGTGATGACTTTTAAATTGAAAAAGGATTTTAAAGTGATTTTGGAAATAAACGTTTTATTTAAGTTTTGAATTGTAAAGGAATTGAATTTATTTTAAATAAATGAAAGTTATAATTTTTATTGTTATAAAAGTTATGATATTTGGAAAATAATACTTAAGTATGATTTTGGAGTTATATAAGCTTTAATAACAATTTGTACATTATTAAAAGAATAAGCTTGTTCAAAGTGGGATTTTGAATAATTATAAATGGTTTTATATATATAAGATTTATAAAATTGAATTATAAATAGAAATAATTGAATTATAAAGGAGTTTTTATAATTGTTAAAATGATGTTATAAATGGATTTTATAAAAGAATAGAATTTACGATTTGTGAAGTTATAAAATGAATGAATTTGTGAAATAAACGATTTATAAGCAAATAACTTATAAGCTGGATTTTTGAATGTAAATAAGGTGTAAATGGAATTTGTTAATAAAGTAGATTTATATATTGAAGTTTTATAAAATAATAAATGGAATTTATAAACGTTGTTTTATAAATGTGAAATCAACTTATTTGATAATTTAAATATGGTAATGAATTTGGTAAATGAGATATTCCACGATTTTGGACGGTGGATTACCATTAAAATTAAATATGTAGAAGTGTTGAATTTGGTTAGAGATTTATATTCACGATTTTGGACAGTGAATAATATATTAAAGAAATGTTTTGGGAAGTGATATTTTAAATAGAATTAAAACGATTTGAAGTTGTTTTTAAAATGTGTTAAGGATCGAAACCATAGATTTCAACATTCATTGTTGAGATAGATGTTTTCGAAATATAAGGAAATAATGGACTATAACACCGTTGCTATAGTAAATGATTTTCGAAAGGAAATGTTTTTGTATAGTATTGGGATTTATATATCTATCTTATTTTCGAATCCCTATACTATTGATTTTGGGTTATCATAACGATGTTTTACGCAACATTCGTTTTGACCCAAATAAATGTGTTTAAAGAGAACGTTTTCCTTAAAGAATAAAATATATACTTAATCGTGTTTTAAGTATATTGAATATTTTCTAAGCGTTGAAAATAAATTGATTTGTGAATTACTTATTATTAAATAAGTATTTGGAAATGTTTTCCAACGTTGAAATGGGTTTGGAATATATCTTTCTAAAGATAAATTGAAGTGAATATTTGGCAAGTGAATTAATTAATAAAAGAATAATTAAAGCGCCCAGTGATTGTTTGGTGCTGAATATTTGTTTGTTTGATTTGATAGTTAAATAACCGACTATCAAATTGCCCAAAATTTTAGTTCCTCGACTTGATGTGGGAACTATTTAGTCGTACACTTAGTATGTAGCCTTCTGTGTGAGCTTGATTATCATTTGTGTTGAGGATGTTGATTCCTGTAGTGCGGAGCATTACTCCAATCTATCGAGCTTCCTTCTTGGCCCGAAGGATAGCAAGTTGAAAGTTGAAGACGTGATAAGTCTATGAAACTTAGTTGCTGTGTGAGGTTGAGAAACGCTTTTGCGTTGTTGGTGCGAAGAGACCGGGATCAGATTTATCTGAAAATCACTTCGGACCAATGTATATGCGACGATTATACAGGTTGCTTGTGATGATATTGATTTTCGAAATTTCATAGTGGGGGACTGCTTGTTGATCGTTTGGGGTTAAAGTCCCAATATACATCTAGTAGCAGCGGCCTCTTCATTTATGAAATATCCAATGCAAGGACTATTCGCTACTAATCCTAGGAATTTCCCGACTGGATGTGGTAGGAAAGTACCTTCGGTTTGTCCTGTTCCTGGACAACTTGTATGGATGTTTGTCTGACATTGCATTTCTAAAAATTACGTACACTGATTTTTACAAAATTACGTGGCGGAGAAGGCAACTTCTCTTAGCTTAACACCCTCCTTGAGACATAGAGCTTAAGGGTTGTATTTTTGTGGAAGGCAATTAGTAGTCAACGGAAATGGCCGTGTGGCATTCAAAGTGATGTGATATGTGATTGTGAAAGGTAATCGTTACCTCGTCAGGCCTCATTAACCAGAAATGACCAAAACAGGGTTAGATGTAGCAAGGCTAAGTGGGTCATTCCCATTAGGATATGATCATCCACTTCTAGATATATCTTTACACGTTATGACGTCGTGTATCTGATTATTATGGTTTGTATGCTATGAGGGCCCTCGGTAAAGGTCGACAACGACCGGAGGATGACATATTCGGTACCATCTAGTTAAGAGGTGGGCCGGTTTTGTGTTGGTAGAGAAACTTTGTGATGGTTTCTCGGTACATTCTTCTAGAGATGAACTGCCGGAAGGTAGTCCCTTCACCTTGTCATTTGTATGGAAATCCAAACTCCACTACGTACCTGCTAATTTATTTGTAGAGCCTAGTATGCTAGAATTTAATAATGGTAACAATTTCGGCTATTTTAAATATTATTTGTATACTAGACACTAGTATAATATAAGAGGATTTGATATGAAAGAAATGTTTTAGTTATCGTAAGGTAAAAACATGTCCGTGTTTATGTGTGGACTTGTCTTACGAGATACTTTTTTTTGAAAACTAAGGAAAAGTTTGGTAATTTAATAAATTCAGTTGAGTGTGTTTCTCACGTTGGTTTACCAGAATGATCTGGGAGTTCTTCCCTTTCAATGCTCGGTCAGACCGAGTATATCTACAGGTTTAGATTTGATGCTTTTGAAGCTTCAGTAGGAGAGCTGGAGATCTTCATTTTCGTACATCCGTATTTGCTTGATTATTTATTATCTGATGTGCATTGTTGCTTAGTTGTTTTATATTATCGGCAATTGTGAGGACGGGTTATTACAATTGTTCAGGCTGATAACTTGATTGATTGTTGAACTCTAATTTATGTATGTATATATATACAGTTTTTGTTTTATAAAGATCATTGATATGATATTATATATTTTCCGCTGCGATGTGAGATTCTGTATTATTCTGTTTGGTTCTATCTTCTCTCTTTCTTATCTTCTCTTCTTCTCTCTTCTTTTCTTTCTCTTGACTTTCCGTCAGTTTGTGAGTTTTGGGTCGGACATGTGTGGATTATTGTCGATTCAAAGGGTATGGATTTTCGGGTCGTCACATGGATGCTAGCTTTCATCATGTATATGTTCTGACTTTGTTGTTGTATCTTGATTGATTGCTCTGCTATTATCAGATAGATTGTTTGTGTCAGGTTGCACCTGTGCTATGTTAATACTTGGACTACCATTTCTATGGTTATTTTGAATTTGATTTGGCATGTAATTAGCATTAAATCCGAAGTAGCGCTTCATCGCTGTATGACCCAATTTCTCACATATTTGGCATCTTGGTCTGTTGTTGTTGTTTCCCCACCTTCCTCTGCCTCTGGATCTATTTAAGTTACCCCCTCTTTGATAAGATAGACCTTGTTTATTGATACTTGAACCTATAATTTTTTATTACTGGTAGCATAATTAATTGATAGATCAGAATCTTAAGGTCTCTTATGATCAAGTCTTGCTTCATGAGAAAGCAGTGTTGAATGTACATACTCCACAAATGGTAAGGTTGGTTGAGATGATAAAACTGCAATTACAGCCTCATACTCATCACTGATGTCATTCAATATGGTCAATACATGTTCAGTTTCAGTAATCTTAAGTCCAGCTGCTTTTAACATGTTGCATATGTTGTCAACTTGTGCCAAATAATCTCTCATGGGTTGATTATCCTTGGTGACATTTTGAAGCCGTCTCTTGTAGTGCATAATCTTTGCTGCAAATTGTGTATTGAATATTCTTTCTAATGTAATCCATATTTCATTGGCACTTTTACAACCTATAACTTGTGATAACAGCTTTATATTGATAGAAGATAGCAACTAAGAGCTTATTAACTATCTTGCCTATAATGTCTTGTGTATTCTTCGTTGCTAACTGTTTTCTCTTGTGTATCAGCAATGAAGCTTGGGGAATTGAATTGATGCCAAGAATGAAACTTTCAAGACCATACCATTGTATGGCATTTTCAGCTTGAAGCTTTCATAGAACATAATTATCTTCTTCTAAATGGATGATAATAAGCTGACTTTGAGGGCCAATGGTAGTTTTGATCAACTTTTCTGCTGCATCAACTGTCTACTGTTGAGAATTGTGATTAGCATCTGATGTTGCTGATGAATTATCTCCTTCAGCCATGAAGAAATCAGTTTCAAAGAATCGAGCATAGAGTAAACCAATGAACTTGCAAATTCAAGAAGGCTTGACTGCAGACAGATCAGGTAAATTGCAGCCGAAACCAATGATGATAATATAATCTGATGGATTCTTGGCAGGGTAATAACTATCTTTGTGCTTATGATTGCTTTCTTGATTTCAAAAACTGATTTTCTTAAGATGTTTCTTGCAACTGATTTGCACTCCTTTTCTATAAAACTTGCTGCATCTAGAAATTTATCTATTTCTTTGGTACGATACCTGTTTTATAGACAAATTCAACTTCATAAACCCAAATGATGAAATATGCCTGATGGGTTTCAAGAAATTATGTGATGATGATGTTTCTCTGATGATTTTTTGAATATCAATAAACTTATGGTTTCAAAAGTGATTTCAGAAATGCTCCACAGAACCTTGAGTTCTGATATCTTTCAAATGGAAATCAAAAATTTAGATTTTGAATTAATTTTAGGAATGCCGTTAGGCTAGTAATAATGGCTCCGATACCATGTAAAAGATTTAAGTAGAATTGAATTTGAATGAGTAATTAGAAATTCGTATTGATCAACTAATAATTGAAGAGCAGATTGAATATTGAACAAAAGGCAAGAAGTATTTGATTTCTCTGTATTTGCTTCTACTTTAATTCAATACATAATACTCAACATATTTATATAGTACTGTAATCTTGGGCTAAAAACAACCCGGTCCAAGTTACATAAGATATAGTACAAAACATTCTCAATGAAAGCTAATCGAATAGTGATACTTCATTTCTTTTATCTTCCATATTCTCTTAACCCCCAATGTTAATTGAAGTTCCTCTAGATTCCATATACCTAACCCCCCCTTCCCCCCACCCCCGACTCTTGCTTGCTTTTTCACACTGTCAACCATGGAATTTTATTTATTTTTGCTTTCCATATGAAATTCGAACACAAACAAATGATTTTATGTATAGTAGCTTTCAGAAGTTTAAAACATTGCATCTAGTACCGTAATATTGGGTACACCAATGATCTAACCGATTACATTCTTCCTGCTAAGCTTAGCATTTTGGCTTCCTAATCATCCAAACCTTTCTTGATTTTTTTCATTTAGTGGTAGAAAATCTTACGCCTTAAATTGATGTTAGAAAGAGGGATCCTAAGATATCAGATCAGAATTATGCTTTCTTTAATATTCAAGATGTTACAAATTGTTTCTTCTCCTTGCAACCATTCCCAAAAAAGATAGAAGAATTCATCTCATTTATTTATAATATATCCAATTATAAAACTCATAAACACTTCTAAAATATCTTGAGCACCACCAGCATCTGCCGTGGAAAAAATTAGAATATCATTTGTGTATACAGGATGTGATACATTTGGTCTAGCATTCGGAATACTTTCAAACCACCTTCATTCGCCTTCTTGTCCATGAGAAATGTGAAATATCCCATCATCATCGTTAAGATAAGTGGTGATATAGGGTCACCTTGACGCATGCCATTCTCACTGCTAAAGAATCCACGATAACTTCCTTAATATGCAATGGAGAAATTCGGTGAATTGATTATCTTATCAACTATCCTTCTCCATTTGACAGTGAATCCCATAGCATCCATCATATGAATCACCAACATTTTCTTTACCATGTCATAAGCCTTTTGGATGTCAATCTTAAGACACGTGTTCTTACTACTACTCTTATTAAAGCCACTAATCATTTCATGAGCAAGAAGAATACGATATATGACGTTCCTCTTGTAGATGAATGCACACTGGTTATTGGAGATAAGAGCATCCGTGGAAAGATTCAAGCGATTACTTAACACCTTGGCAATAATTTTATACAGAAGTTATAGCATGATGTTGGTCTAAAGTCTTATATGTCTAATGGTTCTCTAATGTTTGGGATTAGGCAAATTAATGTGTGGTTGCACTCTATATTCAGTCTACTTGAATAAAAAAAACTTCTTGGATCATCTGTACAAGCTCATCTTTAAGTTCATTCTAGTGATTTTTTATGGAATTTCACTTTAAAACCATCAAGACCAGCCGCAGTGCTACCTTTAACTTGAAATATCACCTCCTAACTTCATTTCATCAACACCATCACTAAGAAAGTTTCTGCCATAGTGTGTAATTATCATTTTGCATGTTATATATGGAAGATAGCTAGAGGCGTCAGATATATAATTTCTTGAAGTGAGCCACTGCACCCTTTCCAAATTCATTTGCGTCGCTGCACCTAACCATTCACCTTTAGATATTGATTCCAAATATTAATACAACTTTTATTTGACATTTTGGCATAGAAGTATGTCGCCAGTTCACCACTATTACATTACCATTCACATTTGGCCTTTTGCATGATGTCCAGATATTCGCTTTGTGGAGCAGCTATAAGTTGTTTCTTACTTTCATCTAGCATCCTGGCGATGCAACCATTGTGTATTTCCTCCAAAGAATTTTGTAACATTCATTAGTTCTTGAATCTCCTTCTTAATGTCCCTTTTGTTTCTACTCTAATACCTCAAGCATTTCGTGTATATTTTTAACCTTTTCAAGTTTTATACATAGCTCTCCCATTTATTCCTTGGTTCCATGCATTATCAAATATTGAATTGTAATTATCGTAACTATTCCGATAATTTATATGCTTAAATGACTTCGAGTACTGCACATTGGTCGTTGCAAATAAATAAAAATCGATGAATGATCACTGCTACTAGCAGGCGAGTATTTTAACTTGTAAGAGATGGAATATTGATCCAATTTGTATTGGCTAATGCTCTATTAATTTTCATTACAATGTTTTTCTCCGGCCCCAACCACTAAGGGTAATTAAACCTTTTAATAGGTAATTCAGTAAGTCCCATTCAAATCATACACATGTCAATCTCTTACATTTTATTATACAGAACTATATTGCCCTTAGTTTTTTACCAGCACATCTAATGCAGCTGTAATTGTGGATTATGGTGTAGTGGATCTTAAGACTACTTTAACATTAGATGGGAGATGAATAGTGTTTTATAACTTTTATGAATCCTTTTAACTTATTTTAAGATTTAAATCAGATCACATATTATTAATACGTATATATATACTAATCAAGCAGTCATAGATGCAATCGTAGATAAATATAAAAACAATAACGAAATGTAAAGTAAGGGAGATGACACCAAGAATTTTATACTGGTTTAGATTAACCAATCATATATCCAGTTCCGTATAATACTGTACATGTTTCTTTTCAATTGCCTACTTTAACCAAGTAGCAAGTAAACCATAGTACAATCTTGATTCAACACTATAAGGTAAACCCTCGTATCTTAGGAGTCCGGGGCAAACTCTCTTGATTTACCAAGCAACAAGATCGCTAACTAGATTTAGACGGGCTACTAAACACACCCACTTGATTTGAACAGGCAAAAAGCACATCCAAACAAATAAGAGTAGAAATTATTGACTTTTAAATACAAATGGTTGTACTTGGGATACAGGATACCCAATAACCCTTCTGATAGTGGTTTGATCTTTGAGCTTGTACACAAAATGCTTCCAAAATAATAGATAATTTGTAGAGAATCAATCTAATAGAGTATGGATTGATTCTATGTAATTTTGAAGAATGTAGTAAATAGTTTTCAACAAATATTTCAAGAGAGTAAGGAGTAAGAAGAAAGTAAGAAAATTAATTAGAAAATTAATTTACACTCCCATTTAAATAGTTAATGAATAGATGTATCCATTTCTGAAGAGGTGCTTCTAAAATGTTCTTCTTTTCAAAATTTAACAAACAAACCAATGATCACTATATCGACATTTCTCAGAGGGGTATGTCGACATACCCTTGTAAATTTTGAAAAAATGATTTTCTTTTTAAACTTCTGTATTTTATAAAATAATCTAAACATAGTTTATAAATACTTTGAATAAACTAAAAAAATTATAAAACATTTGTAAAAATATAATTTGGATTTTAAAAAATTCATTTTGATAATATTAAAAATTATTTATTTGTGATAAAGATCAGAATCTGCTATCAAAGGCTTAAACAAATTATTCTAATGACTCATACTAAAGACTTGAGCTCATCAAATCTTTGTCTTCAAATTCATGAGTCTTGATCATTTTTTAATATTGAACTTTAGTCTTTATACCGATCAATCTTCAAGTATAATCATTCTGTACCTGTGTAATATTCTGTAATATATACTATACAACTTGGCAAAACATTAGTATCTATATTTATATAGTTATTCTCATCAAAACCAATATTTGAGGCATTAACAATCCCCCCTTTTGATGATCACAACCATGTAAATAATTTTGTATATTAAATATAATAACTCCTCTTGAGTTCAATAACCCCCCTTAGTAAATGCATACATTATATTTTATATTTTTCACCCCCTTTGTCGTCTAAAAAATGGGTGAAAAACAAATTCCCTCTAAATGTGATGTAATCACCCGGAATTTGACCACTTTAAAATGTAATATTTAAAGTGATTTTAAATAAAAAATATGTAAGGTTATATGATTCAAATAATATTATATAGGATTTTAAAAAAGAAGTATACACAAAAATAGTAACATTTGCTTATAACGACAAAAGTGACAAAATGCTGATTTCAAAAAAAATAAGTTTCAATGGTCAAATAAATTATTTTAATTTATTTATAAGTTTTTATATTTTAAATACCATTATGCAAATTTATTTTAAATTTTATTTACATAAATATATAGTTTAACCAAAATGTCAAAATGCGACTGTAAAATATTTTGTCGAAAAACGATGTTTTGTCGATTAAAAGTTGTAGCAACGTTGTCGCATCTTTATTTTCTTATATAGAAACATATATTCAAATAGTATAAGTATCATTTAATTAACTAATCAAGTTTACTTTTACTAAACATACTTAGAAAATTCTAGAATATAATTAAGAAAAAGTAAGCACAAAAAGACAAAAATGTCATTTCAAAGCATAAAGTAAACATCAAATCAAAGAAACATAATTATTACTTTCTTTACTTAAAATCTAGTGAAAATAACATAAAGTAATGATTTGAAATGTGATGTTAAGTGTTGAAAAAATAAGGTTACTTAAAAGTAAGTAAAGGGTTTTTTTTGTTCATTTTACATAATAATATTTTATTTCAAACTTTTTTCTGTAAATACCTACCACTTCTTTTACAAATTCCACACACTTTTCATTCTTCTTCTTTCTCCTTTTCTAAGCTCTCTTGTTCTATTTCTTAAAACTTTAATGGCTTCTTCTTCTTCCATCTCCTTACTAACTTTTTCCATATCAAACAAAGTCCAAACACCACCAAACTTTTTCAAAGATCTTAGAATATTACCAGAACATGATTTAGCATCTAAGAAGTGAAGAAATGATGGAGGAAGAGGAAGATCAAGGTGTGGACGAGCCTTATGGATGTTTGGAGGTTGTGGTCGAGCAATTTGAAGCATGGTGGTAGAGTTACATGATGGTTTGGTATAGTTAAGAGGATTTAGTGAAGTGTTGTTGCATTTGAATATTGGTAGGAAGAATTGGTTAAGTTAAAAGGTGAGTACTCATATTTACTAATTAATTCATAACTTATTTCAAGTATAATGATTTGAAAGTTTAAACATGTTGAACGATTAAATGTTTGATAACTTGGTTGCAAAATTGGTTGATTATATGATTGTTTATGTGGTTGATAACTTGTTTAATAAATGGTAAGAAAAATGATTAGTAATTAACCATAGTTAATTAAATGAGAATTAAATCATACAAATATGTGTATGTAAGTTATTTAGCCTCTTAATGATTTTAAATAAGTTAAAATAGTTTAAATATGGTTTAAAATAAGTTTGAAGTGTTTTGAATAAGTTTCAAAGCAATTCACAAAATTGCTCAAAATCGAGCTTGTCGCGCAGCGGCAGTTCGTAAATTTCAACCCGTAACCTCAAATTAACGTAGAGAATGAAAGTCGGATTTCTTCGAAATAAAAATTATTTGGTACAAAATGATAATAGTTTTCAAAGAAAGAAAGAAAATCAAGATTTCCTCGAGTATATTTTAAATATGTGCAAAACAATTTTCCAGAAAAATCGCACTTTTGCGGTTAAGTGACCAAAGTTCAAAATTGATATTTTAAATGTTTTAAAAATATGAAATAAATCATAAAAATCTTTTAAAATGTATTAAAAGAAATTTAAGTTGAAAATATGGATTTCTAAATGATATAAAAGTCGTTTTGAAGAATACAACTTTTAAAATGCTATTTGCAACACTTTTAGGAAAGAGGTGGAACAGATCGAAAGGAAAGCCCGGATGCTCTAAAAGATCATATTTAAGTTTTTCCAAAATAATAGAAAAGAAAAAATTCTTTGAATGTTATTTAACCATTTAATATTTTTTATTCGATGATGATTGGTACGAAGGAACCGGGATCGGATTTGGGTGATTCCTATCCGAAGAACCGGGATAAGATTTGGGTGATTCTTATTCGAAAATCACTTCAAACTAATTTTCGAAACCCTATATGAACTTAACACTTTTTTTATCGATGATTAGCACGAAGGAACCAGGATCGTATTTGGGTGAATCCTATCCGAAAACCCCTTCAAACTAATTTTCAAAATAAAACATATTGAAGACAAAGATCGTTGAAGACAAAGATCTTCATGATGTAGGATTACTTGCCATTAGTCCCTGGAGGTGAAATTTACCATATCTAAGGTGGCAGTAGTGCTCTGTTATGAAAATCTTCGATTTGCAAGAATATTATTTGAAGTTAGAAAAGGAAATCTTCGATTAAGATTTAATGAATGATTTGGGAATATTTTCCCTAAGTTAAAAGTTATAACTTGAATATAAGAAATCTTTGATTAAGATTTAATGAATGATTTGGAAAGGTTTTTCGAAGTAAAAGAGAAAACGATTTGGAGTTATTTCAGGATTTAAGAAAGTTTTAAATAAATCAAATGATTTGATAAATGAGGCTTAATGGTTCCATATACTCTTGAAAAGAAAATGGAATAGATTGAAAAGAATATATCTAAGCAAGATATTCGATTTAAATAAAAGATGAAGTAATTGATTGATGATTGATATCCACATATGAACTAAACATCTTTTAAAGCGATGATTGGTTTCGAACGAACCGAAGTTGGATTTGGGTGATTCGTATACGAAAACCACTTCGAACCAATGTATACGTTCGAATGTGAAGACATGTTGAAGATGATGATTATTGAGTGGATTTATAGCATGAGGAATGCTTGTTGAACAGGCTCTGGGTAGCTCCCATTATAGAGTTATTTATAGCAGTGGTCACCTCGTTACGGAGATTTTTCTAATTGTAAGGACTACTCGCTACTAGTGGTAGTAGGAGAGTGCTTCGGTTTCGTTTAGTCCCAAAACGAACTTGTATGGACCAATGTATGGCATTGCATTTTTGAGACACAACGTTTGACTTTTATAAATGTACATCAGCGGTTGCAGAGAATGCAGCTTCTTAACTTAAAACCCTCCTTGAGACGTATGAGCTCAAGGATTGTATTTTTGTGGAAGGCAAATAGTGATTAAAGGAATGGCAGTATGGCATTCAAAATGGAACCTGTTATGATCAAAGTGTGGTTTTGAATGAAAACGTGGCTTTGAAGAACTTGAGCGTAGCCTCACTAGCCTCACGTCTTGAAAGATGATATGGGATATTATGTGGTCTGGCAGATGCAAATTCGGAAAAAGTGAGTATGTATTGTGGTGTCATATACGTTTGGCCTTTTGGGGGATACGTACATCAAGGCATTTATTGTCCCATGTGGATAAAGTGGTTAGCTTGAGAAACGTAGGGAACTACCGGTTATCAGTTGTAGTATAGCAAGTATAGTTCCAAGTGACTAGTTTGAAAAAAGCGACTAAGGCACGATAGGAACTATGTTTGTTATGTGTGGATCGGAGAAAAGGCCACTAATGCCCTAATATGTTGGAAATCCAACCTTAAAACGAGAGTTACAGTTTTGATTGTATTCCCAAGTGATGACTTGCAAACATTTCAGCCACCCCCTTTCCGGTACCATATATTCCTTTCGGTATATTCCGTTGACCTAGTCCGGATATATTACCTTAGACTTAGTCCAGATATTGATACCTTATTTGAATAAGTTTATTTAAAAAGTGTTTTCAAAAGAATGTCATTAAAAATAATATCAAGTGTATTTTGGTATGCAGTGTTTTGGTTATCAAAAGGTAAAAACACGTCCGTATTTATGTATGGGCGTGGTCTTATGAGATACCCTTCTTTTCAAAAATTTCGATAACTTCATCATGATCTATACATTTTAAATTTTGAGTATCTCATACTGGTTTATCAAGCCTGATCCGGGTATTTTTAATACTCGGGTCAGATCTGAGTAGTTTCAATTTTAGCTGAAGATGGTTGGAGTTACCAGAGGAGAGTTGGAGATCTTCATTATCGTATGGACATATTCTATTATCTTCTACATCTATTGTATTTGTTTTGTTGTTTGTCAGCATTCGTAATGGAAAGTGTTATAATTGTCCAAGATGAATCTAGGTTAGACTCGGATATTGTATTTTAAAATTTTCCGCTGTAAAGATTATTATCGAAATAATATATGTTGTTCAATTCATGTGGGATTATGTTCTGTCTTTATTTTCTTTCTACCCTTAATGATCCGTCTTTTCATGCAATTTGAGTTAGATATATGTGGTGTATTGTCGATTCAAAGGGTATAGAAAAACGGGCTATTACATGTGATATACTAATAAATAACCCTGTCAAAATCAGTATTTAAATTCTAAGCAATTTTTTAGAGATTTAAACTATAAACCTAATTGTGAAATGAGACATATATTTATAGAAATACTAGTCATTTTAAATATGGCATATGACATATATTCAAGCCTAAAATTGAATAATGATTAAAATCTGAATCATATACTAAATATTAAAGACATTGAATAAATAAATAAGACAAGACAAACTTTATAATAATTCCAAAAGTTAAATCAAACTTTTATACAATCCAAACATATAAGTACATAATACTAATTAAACCAAGTTAAACATTATATACAAACAATCCAAACGTAACTATACTACGTACTTACAAAATGATTAAATTCGAATATATAAGTTTTAAAATATACACTTATAAATTCTAAACAAAACGGAATACTAGATTTTTCTTGTAACTTTAACCCATTTTTCGGATCAAACGACTGATTTGTCTTGATGATATCCCAATATTCTAGTTCCATGTTTGCTTTGTAATTTGAGCATTCCAGGTTGTTGTTATGATCATCTTTGATAAGGGAGGAAATTAAACATCGATGATTATCAAAATGTTAATCTAGTTCTTTTGTCATTTGTATTTGACTTAGTTCCAAATGCCTTTGATTTCAGAGAATGATACTGATGCATTTTGAAGGATTGAAGTGTTTCTTTTAAGTTCACATCAAGATTTTGATGTGGAGAACCCATTTTTATGAAAGGAAATGTTTATAATGAAAATAGATGAAAAGATAAATTAATGATGAGTTTTATGGAAGAAAAAGGGTTAAATAGAGATAAAAATACGAATTAAATAACTGATTTAAAGTTGGTTAACAAATTTTGGAATTTTAAAGTTGAAATGGGGTTAATTTTTTTTATTTCTAGGAGAATTAAGCAAAAGTGATAGGAAGAATATTTTGAATATAAGCGTATTTAGGAATAAATTTAAAACTGGAATTATTACCTCATTCTTGCGATCCTATCGTTGGTCGAATAACTTAATTGCTACTAATTTCCTTCCACGAACCCCTTATTCTTCCTCCTTGATAATGGAATGCAACTACATCCTCAATACTTCACCAATAAGGACTATGGTTAGGGTTTGGTCTAGTGTTGAGAGAGAATGAATGGGGTGCTTATTTATTGCCAACTAGATCTTAATTATCTAGCCCCGTTATATCGAGCTTTAAAGGCAAAGCCTTCAACCCCTATTCTCCATGCTACATGTTGTCCACATATTTTCTGAATACTATGTTAAGAAAATAAATAAGAGGATATGGAAGCATTGGAAGATGATGTTACTACACTTATGCATATCAAACATATAAAGAAAATATAGGATGTCGAGCCTGAAGAAATCATATGTTACCAAGCCAGCGTAGTTGTTGAGAGTTCAAGAAATTAACACATAAAGGACGTGCTAACTTCTTAAGAGATACAAAGTCCTCAAAAGGTGTCAAGTCTCTATAAAAAAAAGTATTGTACAGCATATACCAAATCAACGAAGCCGCTATACTAGAAGATGCAAGTATATGCATGTGAAGAATATCTAATATTTACAAGATGAAGGATGTCGAGTTTTTATTAGATGAAGGGTGGTGGATATTTATTATGCAAGGCATATCGAGCATATAAGAAAGAAGTGGGCCAAGCATTGAACCTATGTTTAAAGGAGGATATCAAATGTTTAATTACTAAGAGATATCAAATTTCTAAAGGATACTGCCCTGTTAAAGAATACCGAGCATCTAACTACAAGAGGAGGATGGCAAATCTCTTTTGGAAAACAAGCTTCGGATACGATAAGTATCATCGAGCCTTTACAATGCTAACTATTGTAAACATCTCTAAGTGATAAAAACATGCCAAGCATTTACTCATGAGGCTAGGATGTCAAGACTTTACAACGTTAGTTATTGCAAAGCATCTCTAAGTAGATAACAATACCGAGTTTCTGCGGAAGAAATTAGCCATATAGGAAGATGTTGAATATCATCAGTACAGGGGAGATGTCGAATATCATCAGTGCAAGGGAGATGTCAACTGACATTAATGCAAAGGAAATGTCGAATATCTAGTTGGTTGGCCACATGGAAATCATGTTGTCTACTGCAACCTCTATAAATAAACCACCTCCGCTACATAAGAAGAGGCGATTAGTTCTTTTTTCATTTATCAAATCGCAAAATTGTAAACCTGAAATTGATTTTGGGATTTTAGTGCCGATTGTACTCTTGTAGCATTTTGCACATAAGATCTTGGACAATAAACATTGCATGGCATACGCCTACGATATATGTATCTTTGAATATTATTTATTGAATGGACGTGCATATGACTTATTCATTGGATTTTGACTTGAATTTGGACTTATATATTAAACAAAGCAACTTGAGTCCTTGACTAAATTGAAGTTTTAATTGCATAAAGCCTATAATGCCTAACGATATATGAACAAGGAACTATAATATACATGGATTGCCTATTCCGTTCATTGTTGAACAAACAATGAACTATCATAATTATGAAATTTGCCTATCTTGCCTATGGACTTGTCACTTAAACTTTTAATAACCTCATGATTATATTCAAGTTCATGAGTGTTACTAGGACCATTCTAAATAATATTACCGTGAACAATGTTTCAAAATGTTAAACCAATTTTAGTTTAACATTTTTGGTGCTTGAAGAAGGGCTTGAACCTCTGATCCATTATTTCCTTACTTAGAAACTATTTAAGTAAGGTTTTATTGCAGAAAAATGGTAAGAGCTAAAAGAGTCAATGTTTTGAATGAAGAGACTGTGCAATGAACAAACTTGGAGGAAAATATCACTCCAAATTCAATTCAAAAAACTTGGAACCTGGGCAGCCTTCAACACCAGTGAAGCCAATGAATAGCGAGGCTAGGATTCAAGATTTAACATAATAGCTCATATTGATTCAAGAACTCCTTACGAAGGTTCTTTCTCAAAAGTATTCTAAAACAGTAAAGCTTACTAAAGGAGGAGAAGAAGCGGAATATCCAAGGAGGAATCTAGACACCTCGCTACTCAAAACAAAGATAAGGGTAAAAGCATCATGGGTCCGTCAAGAAAGAAAGAAAGAAACTCAAAATGAAGGCAATAGTTTATTCCCCGAACTCGTAGGACAACGAAATTAAGATGGATCATCAAAGAGAATGCCAAGAAAGGAGAATAAGAAGATCTTTCGAGCAATCAGGCAGCTCGATTTTGGGAAAAGAATACAAGCCCTCCAGAAGGGATTATCATGATGACAAAGCATACTTGAAAGACATAGACGATAAAAATAGTGAAAGATATGCTTGATCTTATAGGGAAGAGGACCCTTGACCAAAGATTAAATAATAATCCTCATGAAGCTCCATTCACAGAGGAAATAATGCTTGTTAGAATTCCGTAGCACATCAAAATCCTATCATCAAAGTATAACGGAACCACTGACCCCAATGACCATCTTTTGGCTTTTGAGAGCCAAATGGATTTTCACAATGCTTCCGGAGCAGTATGTTGTAGACTCTTTCCTATAACTTTTCAAGGAGCAGCCGCCAAATGATATAGACACTACAAAGAGGAAACACTTTACTCTTGGAGATAATTTTCTTATGAGTTTTCAACATAATTCTACATATGCAAAGATCCTACTATTTACTCTAGTGCACTGGAAAATGTCAAACAAAGGCCAAAATCGTTACTTGGCAAATACCTGAAGAGATTCAGCATTAAGGCACTAAAGGCAGAAAACATGACAGATAATGAAAAACTAATGGTCGTGCGCTCAGGATTAATTGAACAGGCCCTCTTCTGGAAGGAACTCTACATCCACGAGTATGGGGATCTATAAGATTTTCATTTGTAGGCTAATAAGTTATTCGTATGGATGAAATGTGTTATGCTAATAAGAAATCCCAACCATAGAAGAAAGGAGGAAAATTTTGATATTATCACCCCCTAAAAAAAGCCAAGGGGGGATGAAAATAGAAGAGGAAGATGCGAGGAGATCCAACATCCAACTATGTAGCTTTGAATAAACACATTTCCTATATTTTTATCGTGGCTAAAGATGGAGGGAACTTCACTACATCCTACAAGGTAAGGAACAACCTGTTAGAACTTTATATTTTGATGTTTTGATCTTGTCAACTATATAAGTAAATATTATATGAACTATCCATATTTGCAGGAGAAGGTACTATTCTACTCGATAATAGATTGAAGAGTAAGAATTTAGAGAGAAGTTTCAATTTTTTAAATGGTTTGTCAGTAGTCTAGTTTAGTAGTTAATCATTTAAAAATCTCTCCTATGTGGTATATGCATGCACACATGTTTTTAAAATTATTTTCAAATCATATACACATAATGAAAATAGTTTATTTAAGTTCATTATCAAAAAACCTTCAAATAGAATTAAATATGGCAGAAATACAGATTCCAGTCGACTGAATAGGTAATTTCAGTCGACTGAAAATCTATGCATGTGCTCAAGTGCACTTAAAGGTTCAGTCGACTGAACCATCCTATTCAGTCGACCGAACTATGTGCCTTTTCAATATTAAATTTTAAATTTTGAATTTTTGAATTTTCAGAAGACTGAAATTTTTCCCTCAGTCAATTGAATATTCATAACGGTTGAACAGTCGCTTCCTTTTAACGAACAAAAACAACCCTTGAATTAAGAGTTATTTCCGTATCTTTTGACCCTAAATCTTCACGAAGAATTGCATCATTTAAAACCTATATATAGCCTTGAATTCAGTTGTTTTAATAACTTAATTTCTGATTTTATTCTCATATGCTTATTAGCTGAAATATTTTGCCATTTGCTTTTAAATCTCATTCTAATCACTTGCACATTCAAGCACAAACTCATTTTTGATTAAATTTACTTCTAATCTTCACAAACTACATTATATACCACAAAGGAGAAGATTATAGGAAGGGTGTACTCTAAAGAGTTATCTATGCTATCAAAAGAGCACAATCAGTAAAGAAAAATCTCTATATTATAGAAGTCATGTTCGGTTGCTCAGGCGGAAGAAGTCCTATTCAGTTGTCTAGGTGGTAGATGTCTTGTTCGTTGCTCAGGTAGTGTAATACCTATTTCTCTGGGTTAAGAGAGGGTTGATAGTTAATTCTAAAAGGAGTCGGGACTGGACGTAAAATGAGAGTTCGAACCAAAATAAAATACCTGGTGTTATTTACTTTATTATTTACTATTTTTTATTTTATTCCGCATAAGTAAATAACTTAGTTACTATTCCATATTACGACCCTTAGCAGCACTTTCATTTCAAATCAGAGCAAGGACATCATATAACCGTAACACAGTTATTTGATACACAATTAATATGGAAAATAACACTAACACTAGTTTTGTTGAAGGTCAATCTACTGCACGACCACCACTATTTAATGGTTTGAATTACAATTATTAGTTAGCTCGAATGAGAAATTTTATGCAAGCAAATGGATATGATACTTGGAATATCACTCAAATTGAATACACTATACCCACTACACCATTTGCAGAATGGTTAAACACACAAAAGTTAGATGCTACATCGAATGCAAAAGCCATGAATATATTATTTTGTGCCTTAGATAAAAATGAATTTAATAGAGTTAGCATGTGTACAACTACTTATGAAATTTGGACAACTCTTAAAGTTACACATGAAGGAACTACTAATTTAAACAAAGCAAGATTTCTATGCTCAAAAATCAATTTCAAAATTTTAGAGTGAGACCAAATGAAACTAAAAATGACATATATTCAAGATTCCAAGGTATATATCATTAACTATTGGCATTAGGAGAAATTTTTTTAGATTTTGATATTGTCTCAAAAATTCTAAACTCTTTAACGGATGAATGGGATTGAAAAGTCTTAGCTATTGAAGAAGTTGATGACATTTCTACCATCAAACCTGAAGAGTTAATTGGAAATCTCATGTCATACGGAGTTAATTTGCAGGAAAAATGAGATCAAGCCCAAGATAAAAAGAATATTGCCTTCAAAGATGAACAAGAAGTTTCTGATTCAGACGAAGATAACATTGCATTGATTGCAAAGAATTTTAAAAAAGTTCTTAAAATTTGGAAAGAATAAGAAGGTTGGAAACAATAGGAGAGACAATTCCATTAAACCGCCCATTTCGAATCTCGAATGTTATGAATGTCATAAGAAGGGCCATATGAAGAAAGACTGTCCTGATAGAAAGAAGAAAGATTCATGAATAAGAAGAACAAATACAAAAAGAAGAAGGCATTTTCTGTTACATGGGATGATTCGGAATCATCTTCATTATCAGACAGTGACAGAGACAATGATCCTGAACAAGCCAATGTTTGCTTTATTGTTTCAACTAACAAAGTAAGTGATTTAACTTTTGATGGTTTAATTGATATTAATTCAGAATTATTAAATAAACTCAAAGAAGTTAAAATAAAGTACAAAGATGCACTAGAAAAATTAACTGAAATAGAAGTTAACATGCTAAGAGTTGAAGAATAACTTGCTAATACACAAGAATCTTTGTCCAATGTTTCTTCTCAACTCACTATGCTATCAAATGAAGTAGAAGTGCAAAAAGAAAAGAATATGACATTAGTTTTAGAAAATCATGATTTAAAATCAAATATCGAAATTCTTGAATTGAAAAATACTAGTCTCAAACTGATTTAGAGAATATCACTAAAAATGTAGCTAATTTTAATAAAGGAAAATAAAATCTTTCTAAAATTATCAGTAATTCTCAAACTACTACAAATAATGGATTAGGATATAAAAATTCTTGAAAGACTATTTCAAAGAAGAATAGTATATCATATAATAATTTCAATTTACATAACCATTCTGTAAAAGAAAAACCAAAACCAATGGTTTTCACTCAAAAGAAAGAAATTGGTAACAAGAATACTATAAAAATTTGGGTACCAAAAACTAATAACAATTTAATCAGAAATAAGTATATTAAATCATTTATAACTTCAGTTCATAAAAATAGAAATTTTACTTATAAAGTGAATTCTAAACCCTCTTGTTTTTGGCTTCCTAAGACCTAACTCTTAGGACCCTAATAAAAAGTGGGTACCAACGTCAATTTTTATTTTTTGCAGATACCAACTAAGAAAAAAGGAAAGTGGATACTAGACAGTGGTTGCCCAAAACATATGACAGGAAATAAAGATATGCTAACCAACATTATCTACTTAGATAGAGGATCTGTTGCACTTGGAGATAACTATAAAGGATATATCATCGGCAAAGGCGATGTAAGCAATGGCGATACATTTAACTTATCTCTTATTACAAATGCTTTAATAGTTAACATTTTAAAACATAATTTACTAAGCATAAGTCAACTATGTGATAAAGGTTTTAATATAACTTTTTCAGAAAATAAATGCAACATATTTGTTCAAAATAATAATCTTATATTTCAAGGAACCAGAGAAAGTGTTGACCCACCTTTTGGCAAGGAATATACAGGTGGATTTAACCCTATCGACTGCACGGTTATCGAGGCTGGAACATGATGGTGTTGGTTCAGATGATGGATAAATGATCAATCATGGATGATAAACATGATTATGAAGCCGAGATTTGGCATAGTCGATGGACAAAAGGCGTGGGATACTTAAAATATGGGTTTCCACGAAAGTCGAGTTGATTTGGGATGCTGGAGCTTGCTTCGAGTCACTTGTGGATTTACTTTGAGTTTTCAAGCAGTTTTCTTCGAGTCAGGCCAAGGCGTGCTTGGGTCACTTGGGATCGGCTTGTTTTCATTTGGTTGGCATCAACCCCGAGTCGGCGTAGCTCTATCTTTGGGTTGGCATCTGGGATGACTTCGGGTCGGTAATTGGATAGGGTTGGCATTGAGCACCAGGTCGGCATAATTCTTGGGGTCAACACGTTGCTTAGGGTCGACATTCATGTGGCTTTAGGTCGACAAGCAAGGCATGGGATCGGCATATGGTGAAGCTTCTAGGGATATGCATATTTGGAATACTTTGGGTCGGAGAGCGCCTTACATCGAGTCGGCATCAAGTAAGGGGTCGGCAACAGGATGGGATTGGCATATGGTGAGAGGTCGACATCACATGAGGGTTGGTGTTGAAGCTACTACGGATCGGCATTGCATCAGCTCTGGGTCAGTGGTGAGGAAACATCGAGTCGACGTTCTTGGGGTCGGCATTGAGGAAGACACAACTACTTCGAGCCATCATGCACTTTGCTTTGGGTCAATTATGGATCTGCTTCAGGTCATCCTTGAGACGCTTTCAGGTCAGCATGTATACTACTTGGGATCGGTCGTGATGAAGGGTATGGGTTCGGCTATGGTTTTGGTGGGCCCGTATCACTTAGAATGCCCGGTAATCAGGATTTTGTCTATAAATACAGCAGGCGGGGCTTCAGAAAAGGGATACCCATTCTGTTTCTCTTTATCTTCTACAAAAAGGCAATCTTCCATTATTGGTTCAAAAACTTGGGATCGTAATTGTAATCAATTCTCTGATCAATAACAAAGAAATTTCTGGAGTGGACGTCGGCCAGAGTCAGACGAACCACTATAAATCCTGTCTTTTTACTGCTTTGCTTTTAATTTTTATTGTACTTCATATTTATTTCCTCTTTAGATACTCTATCTGTGTTCTATGACTGTGAATTGGTGCTTTCATCTGTGATCGGATGTTGGCGCAAACATTTTGGTGCTTTCACTGAGAAGGCTAGCATTCAGGGATTTGGAAGCTAGGATCATGGATTTGAAAGCTTAGGAACTTGGATCTAGGAAACAATGGCTAGGCAATCAATAAGGGGATAAAGAGCAACGACAAGATGGGAACGATGCTGGATGTTATGCAATAAAGGATGCTTAAAAGGAAATAGGAAATGATATAGAATTTACTCCGGCAGATTGGACAAGCTGGAGCGTAGAACCAAGGAATAGAAGCAAACATGATGAATAATGGATGGAGCAAGCAGGATGAATATTGGATGGAACTATGGATTTTTGCATGGAACATAACTTGGATGCACGTTTGGAAGAGGATGGTCTGGGATTCCCTCGTGGACACGGGGGTAGGATGGAAATGATAATTGGAGACCATTTATGGATGCTCGTCCAGAAGGGCAGGTTTTAGGATTCCCTCGTGGACTCGGGGGCATGATGGGAATGATGATCGAAAACAACCTGTGGATGCTGGAACAGCTGGAAATTGAAACCCATGACTTGGAGTGGAAATTAACAGGCTTGGATATGGATTGGATCAGCCCGGGGTAGACGCCGACTAAGAAGAATGGTTTGGCATAACTACCCAATGAACTGGGGGCTTGGATTTGGACGGCTTTGTTTGGAAATGGATAGCAGTGATGGAACATGAGCAGCTATCATCCACCACAAATCGGAACTGGCCCAGCTTAAGGGCGTAGGTCGTCGTCTATTGATGATACGGAATAAGTATTAAACCTCGTAGTAATGCGGCTAAGTCACTTACACATATACGGGATTGCAGACGGCCCCTAGGCATGGTCTAAGATGACGATGAGCCGTGGTGCTCAGGTTTATGAAATCTTGTTTTTTCTATTTACTGCAAACTTTGGTTTTTCAAGTCACGCAGTTACGGTCCCGATCTAAGAGACGAGGCTGTAGCCACGAGTAACGAGTTCCTTCGCCGAAGAGTGAAGGGATGGACTCGAACATGTAATAAGTCCTCGACCGGAGAGTCGAGGCCGGATAATAAAAAGCCCTCGACCGAAAAGTCAAGGCTGGAAATAAAAAGTCCTCGATCGGGTAGTCCACGATTGAAGAGTCGAGATTGGAGAATATAAAGTGCTCGACCAGAGAGTCGATGTTGGAGAATATAAGTCCTCGACCAGATAGTCTAGGTCGTAGAAAGATACCCTACAGATTAAGTCCTTGTTTGGAGACTCGAGGTCGAAGAAGAAAGACCATGGATAAGCCCTTGATCGGAAAGTCGAGGCCGGGGTAAAATAAAATGACCCGGCGAGGTCTATGGATTTAGATACGTACCTGACGAGGTCTCGGTTTTGGATATGGGCCCAGAGAGGTCCCGGCTATGGATACAGGACCTAGAGAGGTTTCAGCTTTGGATATGGACCCGGCGAGGTCTTGGATTTGGATATGGACCCGGAGAGGTCTCGGCTATGTATATTGGACCTAGAGAGGTCCCTGCTTTGGATACGGACCCGGCGAGGTCCCAGATTAGAAATGGACCGGAGAGGTCCCGATTTTGGATACGGACCTAGCGAGGTCCCAGATTTGGATATAGACCCAGAGAGGTCCCGGTTATGGATACAGGACCCGGAGAGGTCTCGGCTTTGGATATGGACCCGTCGAGGTTCCAGATTTAGATATGGACCGGGAGAGGTCCCGGCTTTGGACATGGACCCAGAGTGGTTCCGGACTTGGATAAAATGATCCAGAGAGATCGTGTATTTGGTTAATGGATTTGGAATGAATTTGGAATTAGATATCGACTCAGAACAGTCATGGATTTTGTTGATGATTCGGAGAGATCAAGGAATTGATTTGGCAATGGATTAGATTCAAGGTTTGATGATATGGCAAGCAACAGATTATGGACTTTGGATTTTGGACTTATAGCAATACAAAACACACCTGCCTATCACAAGGTATGTCTGCCTTTTGGCAAGGCAACATACAAGCGGATTTAACCCAATCGACTGCACAGTTATTGAGGCTAGAATATGACGGTATTGGTTTAAATGATGGATGGACGATCAATAACGGATGATAAACATGATTATGAAGCCGTGATTTGGTAAAGTCAATAGATAAAAGGTGCGGGATACTTGAAATATGGGTTTCGACAAAAGTTGAGTTGATTCGGGATGCTTAGAGCTTGCTTCGAGTCACTTGTGGATTTACTTCGGGTTTCCAAGCAATTTTCTTCGAGTCAGACCAAGGTGAGCTTCGGGTCACTTGGGATCGGCATGTTTTCATGGGGTTGGCATCAACTTTGGTTCGGTGTAGCTCTATTTTCGGGTCAGCATCTGGGATGACTACGTGTGGGTAATTGGATGGGTTCGGCATAACACTTAGGGTCATTGTGTTGCTTAGGGTTGGCACTCCTATGGCTCCGCGTCAGCAAGCAAGGCATGAGATCAACATATGGTGAATCTTCTAGGGATTGTCATATTTGGAATACTTCAGGTCGGAGAGCGCCTTACATTAGGTCGGCATAAAGTAAGGGATCGGCATTAGGATGGGATCAGCATATGATGAGAGGTCGACATCGCATGGGGTCGGTATTGAAGCTACTTTGAGTCGGCATTGCATCAGCTCCGAGTCAGTGCTGAGGAAAATTCAGGTCGGCATTCTTAGGATCAAATGTGATGAAAGGTATGAGTTCGGCTATGGTTTTGGTAGGCCCGTATCACTCAGGAAGCCCAGTAACCAAGATTTTGTCTATAAATACAACAAGCGGGGCTTCAACTATAAATACAACAAGCGGGGCTTCAGAAAAGGGATTCTCATTATGTTTCTCTTCAACTTCTAAAAAAGGCAGCTCTGCCATTGTTGTTTCAAAAACTTGGGATTGTAATCAATTCTCCGATCAATAAAAAGGAAATTTCCGGAGTGGACGTAGGCCAGATTCATCAGAACCATTATAAATCCTGTCTATTAGATGCTTTCCTTTTAATTTTTGTTGTTCTTCATATTTATACCCTCTTCAGATACTCTATCTGTGTTTTGTGACAGTGAGTTAGTGCTTTCATCTACGATTGGGTGTTTGTGACCATTTTTTGTGCAAGTAGAAAGATATACTTTTATATTAATCATGAACGTCAATCATATAAATTTTAAAGCATTAAACAAATTATCTAAGAATAATTTAGTTAAATGTCTACCAAAAATGAGTTTCAAAGTAAAAGTATTTGTGATGCTTGTCTATTAGAAAAATTAACAAAATCTTCTTTTAAATCAAAGAAAATAATTTCTACATTACAACCATTTAAGTTATTACATTTCGATCTGTTTAGCCCAACTCAAATTCAATTAATGAACCATAATAAATATGTTTTTGTAATTGTAGATGATTTTTCAAAATTTACTTGGCAATATTCTTGAAAAATAAAAGTGATACTTCTGGAAATTTTAAAAATTTCTAAAAGAATCCAAAATATTAAAAATTTGAAAATTAAAAATATTTGGAGTAATCATGGTGGTGAATTCGAAAATGGATCTTTTGAAAATTACCGTAATAAGAAAAAAATTGTTCACAATTTTTCATTTTCAAGAACTCCACAACAAAATGGAGTTGTGGAAAGGAAAAATGGAACACTTCAAGAAAGTGCTAGAACTTTATTAAATGGAAGTACTCTACCAAAACATTTTTGGGCTAAAGCTGTAGCACTGCTTGTTATCATTTAAATACAGTTTTCATCAGACCATTAACTAAACATACACCATATGATCTTTTTAATGGGAGAAAACCTAATATATCATATTTTAAAATTTTTGGTTCAAAATATTTTATATTAAATACAAAAGATAAGCTTGGTAAATTCAATCCAAAATTTGATGAAGGAATATTCATTGGATATTCGGAATGAAGCAAAGCTTTCAAAATTCATAATAAAAGAACTAAAATAATCGAAGAAACACTTCATGTGTCATTGGATGAAAATTTTAAAGTTAGCCATTAAATAGAAGATGAATAAATTATTTCTAAATCAAATGACTCAGATGATGAGATTTAAATTAATACAAACAATAATTTACCAAATAATAATGAAATAAGATCTCCACCTAGACTTCTGAGTAATCACCATGTTGAAAATATCATTGGAGAAATAAATACGAACGTAAGAGCCCGAAATTAACTAAATCAAATGGTTCACGTAGCTTTTCTTTCAAATATTGAACCCGGAAATGCTAAAGAAGCATCGATTGATGATTACTGGTTTATAACTATGCAGGAAGAATTAAATCATTTTGAACGTAATAACGTTTGGGACTTGGTTCCTAGACCAAGTAATCAAGAAGTTATCGGCACAAATCGGGTTTACAAAAATAAAGCTGATGAATAAGGAAATATTATTCAAAATAAAGCTAGGCTAGTTGCTTACGGTTATAATCAAGAAGAAGGAGTAGACTATGATTAAACATTTGCACCTGTAGCTCATCTAAAAGCTATAAGTATTTTATTAGCTTATGCATATTTTAATAATTTTAAACTATATCGAATGGATGTAAAAAGTGCTTTCTTAAATGGTTTTATAGAAGAAAATGTATATATAGAACAACGTCCTTTATTCGCACATGAAAAATTTATAGATCATGTTTATAAATTAAAAAAGGCATTATGCGATTTAAAACAGGCACCTCGTGCTTGCTATAACCATCTTAAAAATTATTTAATTAGTTTTGCTTTTAAATTTAAAAATTATATCAAACTTTATTTGTAAAACAAGATAAATTGATATTTTAATAATTCAAATATATGTAGATGACATTATTTTGGGTTCTACAAACAAAAAATTATGTCAAGAATTTTTAAAAATTACGACAAACGAATTTGAAATGTCTCACATTGGAGAACTTTCATATTTCCTTGGTTTACAAATTAAACAATTAAAAAGTGGAATTTTTATTAATCGAGAAAAATACTGTAATAATCTCATAAAACGATTTGGTATGGAAAACACTTCTGCTAAACCAACTCCTATGAGTACTATATTACATCTATAGAGATGAAAATGGCAAAAGTGTTGACCAAAAACTATATCGTAGTATGATTTGTTCGTTACTATATTTAACTGCTAGTCGACTAGACATAATGATGAGTGTATGCTTGTGTGCACGATTTCAAGCAAATCCCAAAGAATCACATTTGCGGGCAGCGAAGCAAATTTTGAGATACTTAAGCAAGACTAAAGACTACGGTCTCTTTTATCCAAAAGAATGTCCTTTTGAATTAGTATCACTATGATACTGATTTTCGAGGATGTCAAACAGATTGAAAGAGTACTAGTGGTACTTGTCACTTTATTGGACGATCTTTAGTATGTTGGTTTAGTAAGAAACAAAATTGTGTTTCATTTTCGACGTGTGAAGCAGAATATATCTCTGATGCTTTGGCATGTGCTCAAGTAATCTACATGCAACAAACACTTCAGGATTTTGGAATAAATCTTTCAAAATCAACAATTTATTCTGATAACACTAGTGCGATAAATTTACCAAAAACCCAATAAGTCATTCTAGAACTAAACATATAGATATCAGACATCATTTTCTCTGAGATAACATAGAAAAAGGCAATATTTTCATTAGAATTTGTATCTTCATAAAATCAGATAGCTAATATATTTACAAAACCTTTAAATGAAAATACTTTTATTAAATTACGTCCAGAATTAACTATTATATCATTGCATGACTTATAATAAAAAAATTACATAAATTTTTTGAAATTAAATTTAAAAAATAAAATAAAAGATAAATAATAATAAAACTGAAGCCGCCGGTACTCGATCTCTGTTCACAAGTTAGGTAGTTGTATACATTTCCATTATGCTATGTTATTTCTTGGTTTCACTACTTTTACCTACCTCAAATTACCTGTATGGACAACATTTCTCATCATTATCTACCTCAAATCCTGCTTTGGCCATAAGTGTTCAATCATTTTGTTCCTCAGGTTTCTTCAACCTAAAAATAGAGTATTCTCGAGTATAAAAGGCTCCCCACTTCAACCTTTTTCTTTATAATTTATTCCACTAAAACTTCTTAGCTCAATACGTTTTAATTTTTTTTGTACAAAAACCATAATGTCTTCATAAGAAGGATCAAATCAGTTGTAACGACCCACCTTTTTGGGCAGTTTAAATCGACAATAAACACACATGTCAACTCAAACCATTCAAAAGGGAGGATTGTTGATGGAGTAAATAAGAAAATAAGAGAAAAGGAAGAAGGAAACAAACAAAGAATCTCGCAGCAGAATGACAAAATATAATAATCAAATAAACAGTTCATGAAGCTGTTCAGGTAATACATTTGTTTATAATCTATACAACATTTATCAGAGTTATATATACATCGAGGATAAATAAATAATGCAGCAGACAACATGATGCAGGAATACTAATAGTAATACTATACCAAATCTTCGTCTTCGTCCTCGAGAATGAATCTTCAATAAGTTGAAAAACTCGGGGCTGACCCGAGCGTAAAGAAAAGACAAAACATTCGAGTCAGGACTAAAATATCCTTATGTAAGTCAAAATGATATCCCATATAACATGAGTGTAACAGCATCAGAGATGTTTACGGGATTTCACATCTCCTATTCGGTGTATAACGTGCATGCAGTAACTCAAGAGATATTACGGGATTTTCATCTTTTAAGGATCCATCAAAATAATTATATACAGTAGAATACGCTACATATATATATATAATGTCTAGTCAGTAAAATAAATATTAAAATAGCGTTAAGGCTTTATACTAATCTCCCTTAATGCGTTTTTAAGCATTGTCGTACAATTTGCATATGAAACACCAGTTAAATGGTCGGTGGATAGGGATGCACCGTGATACGACAACACTAAACCAAAATCGTATGGGTCTCGTTTAGGGATAACAGTATGACAAGGCACGTGAGGCAATGCCTAAGGTAGAATACTACCAGTTTACCCTTCCCGACTAGTGGTAATGCATCATAGCCATGGTCGCCGACTGCATCCGACACTCCCATAATTCGGATGGTGCGCACCAATCAATCACAATGTAAATGATGGTATTTTGAAGAAGTGCGTTCACTTGGGGTAGCCAACCCACTTGGCCGGTATGGCTCCTGTTTTAGTCATTTCAAATTGGCACATAGTGCCAAGCTAATCCATCATCATTCACTTTCTTCAAATCCAAAAAACGATGCCAAATCCAACCACTTTCTTCTAGATCATCACTCCACGTACACAGTTGTTAAAGTAGTTTCGGTATCGACAGAGAGTATGCCCATATCTGGCTCCGGCCTCTTTAACAACCAAAAGTCATTTTACACATCGGTTGGTACTTTTACATTTTGAAAATGGTTCAAACTTGATATCAAAATATCATATTCACTTTGAAATCAAATCCATTTCAAAATTATCACATTTACTCAAAATATACCATTTCACTTCGAAAATCATTTTCGTCTAAATGTTGCAATTTCGATTCCAAAATTGTTTCAAATTTACATTTGGGTTAAAACTTCAATTTAACCTAATTCGTATTTAAATCCATGATTTAAAAATAAACATTTCACTCTTGACTAGTTTGAATTTTTGAAAAATAGTTTGAATAGTTTAAGTAATTAAAAATAATTAAAATAGTGTAAATGGTTAAAATAGTTTATGTATTAAAATGGTTTATATAGCAAAATAATTTGAAAAACCAAATAATTTGTACATTCAAGAAGATAGCTTTAAATAGTTTTATATTAAATAATTAATTTGAAAATAGTTTCAAAGTCAAACCGATTCAGTTCCAATTTCCCAATTCAACCAATTCCAATTTTCATTCAATCTATTCAATTTCGATTTCAATTCAAATCGATTTCAACTTTGATTTCAACTAATTCAATTCCACTTTCAAATCCAATTAATTCAATTTCAATTTCAATTTATATCGATTTCAAGCTCGACTTTCAAAATATAGATTCAAACATTTAAATCAAACTATTCTTTAATATTCGGTTTAAAATCCAAATCTATAAATATAATTCAATTTCAAGCTCAATTTCGAAATACCGTTTTTATATCACTTTTACTTAGTAATATTCAAGCTCGAATAAAAGTTCAATCTTTTAAAAAAAAAATCAATTTTCAAAGGTTCAAATTATATTTCGATTATAACTTCAAAATCTCAACTTCGATTATTTAAGCAATTTCGATTACCAAATTTAAATTTCAACATTCAGAACTCTAGTTCGAAAATAATTTGATTTCTATAAATTTGATCTTTATTTCTGTTAAATCAAAGCCATGGAAATAATTTAAAATCAAATTTTTTAAAATTATTTAATTTAACCAATCCAGTGTCCGTATATAATTTTCTATTCTACGGCCAAGTATCAGTTATTTCAAGTTAATTTTAGAGATGGATATATATCATTTCAATCTAAATCTCAAAATCATAGGCATATATCATTTTAACCTATTTCTTAACTGATTCGAAATAATTCAATTTATAGTTTTATACACTGTAAATAATATACAGGGTGATAACATGATATATATATATATAAACAAATAAACATCCAAACATCCAAATATCAACCAATTTGCATCCACACAATCAGTCATACAAACAGACAATATAATTCACAACAATTTCATAGTTGTCAATTTCAGGTAATTTACTTTTAAATCCCAATTTCAATTTGACTGTCAATTTTAATTTTTAACAGTTAATTCAATGACAATCTAGATGACAATTAAATTTATCAAACAATGACCAATATAATTTTATCACTTTGTAATACCAAATTTAACTAGCACAAAATATTTTAGTACGCTGTGAGCGTTATAAAACACTCACATTGAGTTTTCAATTTTAAATCAAATGAAACGACGTTCGATTTAATCTAAAATTTTAATAAGCTCCAAGCATCTCCAAATCAGTTCCAGAATGTAGTGCTCGTCGCCACGATTCTAACACCGCTTGTTTCGTCCAATTTCGGCCTCATATGAGAGAGATATACAATTTCAAAAATTGCACAATTTAATATATATATATATATATATATATAAATTTACATATTTTTTTATATAACCTAGCGAAATTTCAGTCGCATATTCAAGCTTCAGGAGATCCGTGAACTCCTTCTTCTCCTAGGTCTTCGAATGCGAATGAGACCCATCGCATGCGAACAATAGTTGATTGCCGCTTCACCCATACACCACCGTACCATGATCACCAACCACCCACATGTGCGCCAACGCGAGCACCACCCCCAGCCGCAACCACGACCAACTCGGTCAACCCCAGGCCTAAGAATTCATGCATGAATGCAAACCCTAAATCACCAGATCCTGGCAAAATTCGGCATCTATATCAAAAAGCCACCGTTGGATGAACTCGTCTCCCCAAGCTCTTCGACATTTCAATTGATGATTTTCGCTAAGGCTGATGGATTGAGAGAAAACAAGGAGAAAAAGGTGTTGATTTTCGACCACTAAACGAATAGAGGCGGCTGCGTTATGCTTAGAGGCTAGGGTTTCTGTTCAAATGTATAAATGCGCGTGTAGAATATATTACCTTTATTCCAAACACAATGGAACATGTTTCAAGGCTCAATTCAATCATATGTGGAAGATAGCCTTTTGAATCGAATAAAAATATTAAATTTTCGGTATTTAATTCAACGTTTTTATATTTCGTATGATCAAATGGTAACTCCAAACACTACGAAATCTGAAATCTGATAATAATATACTATTATGGATTCAATGGAACTAGTTTCATCGAATTCTGAGACTATGCCCTGGATCGCTATTTTTTTAACATCTGATTATAATACAAAATTTCCAACTTCAAACTATTCACGTTTAAATCCAATTTTAAATATTAACAATCTTTATTGTTGTTTAAATAAAATTTACATCAACTTTGGATATCATTTTCAATCATATTAAATTCAAAATTCAATTATTCAAACGATTTCCAATATTAAATTTTAAATAATTTAATTGTTCAATATTCCACAAATTTCAATATTAGATTTCAAAATAAATTTTTAGTTATCAACTTCATTTTATTCCTATCTAAATAATTCACAATTGTTATTCAACTTCGGTTATTGATTATAAACCCAGTCAATATATATGATTTTTGTTCAATCTCGTTATCGCCAAAGCTTCAAAATTAGTTTATTTCAAAAAGATTTATCCAAGTTCATATCAAATCATTTACATTCAAAATCATTGAATTTTTTAAAAACCATTTTTATTTAATAATTACATTAAATTTAATAATTTAAAGTACCTAAAAATACGGGTCATTGCAATCTCCCCCACTCAAAACTTTTCGTCCTCGAAAAGGTGTTAAGTAAAAGTTTAACATTTAATATATTTTAAAAATAATCAACTTATAAAAAATAAAATTTCATTTGTAAAACCATTACTACATTTCTACAACACTACTCCGATGGACCTATGGAAAATACAAGTTAGTTATAAAACAAGTTAAAATTTTAAAACTTCAAAAAAATTCGAACATCCGGATTTACGAAAAATTTCAGCAGAGTCTCCCTTGTGCGGCTAGATCGGAACAACTACAAAACGCCACTACGGGCCCCAAACCATTAAAATAAAACAAAAGCCAAGTGTCTCCATCTCAAAACCATCAAATCAAATGACAAAATAAACACGTACCTTTTTGTCGGGCCATCCAAATTTTTCTTGATTTTAAGTACCTGCATCTTATTTACCAATGATATCTAATTATATAATTTAAAACATTTTATATTTAGCATTTTCAATTTCTAATTTGTTTTACGTAAGCCCGTACATTGTACATATACCATCCGTAAGCAATATTAAATCTGATCGCTCACTAGACCACACAATTTCACTTCCGAACTAGTATCGTTCACACGACTCTCTAGTGCGGACTCTGATTTGGTTCTTTGATAAGAAACCGTTATTCTCCTTGCATGGCCATATACTATGATAGAGAATTTCAGAATCAATCAAAAAACCATATACAGGGTTTGCCGTCGAGAATCGAGTGAAAAATCCTAACTTGGATCATTATAAATTATCCCGAAATTCTATGCTCGAAAAAGGATCAAATCGTTATGCGAATAAATAATAAACATACAACTTATGTATTTACTTCCAATTAATCCTTACTATTCCAAATTCTTCTGTTTACATTTACTTCATTTCCAGTCAATTATTCGATTAATTTGTTTCAACTGATTTACATTTAATTTCATAATGTCCTTTAATAACAGATTTATTTGTGAAACATTTTATTAATCATCAACATAGTTTATAATCTTTCTATAAAGTCAACTTCTCATATTACTTTGTCTAAGTTTCTAATCATTTCAAAAGTTACAAATTCAGTTTCAAAATTTATTTGCAAATTTATATTTAATTCTATAACCAGTTTACAAAGATATTATTTAATTCATTTGTCTTCTTTCTTAAGTTCCACTTACTTATTCCATTTAGTCATTAATCATTTCATAATATACTTAAGTAAATAACATTTTTTATTACAACCAAATTTCCATTTACATACATTCTAGTTACTTTTAAGTTTTGTTTAATTGTATAATATCCCATTACATATCCAAATCATCATTTTAACTTTTAACATTTGGTAGGTCTTATTACATGCTATTAGAATGCAATTTGGTATTATACAAATGAATCTGATTCATTTTACTTAATTAGATTGTTCACTATTTTAACCTGTTTAAATTTTCTTTACTTTTAATTTAGAAGTTTCACACCTCAACTCTATGGTTTCTTAAAACATTTAGCTTATATTTCTTAATTCTCTTATTTCTAGTTATTTAAATATTTCATTTCATTCAATTAATTTGAAGACTATCAATTAACAATTTTGAATCAAAGCTTCTAAGAAGTCTCCCCTACTTTAAGACGCAAAAGTGAACATCATGATGCTGCGCAGTCATCACCGAAATTATTTTCCAGTGACAGAAGAGGGGAATACTGAATTCATTCCTTTTAAATTTTATTTGAAAACAATTTGTATTTGTATATGCTTTAAACAATACTAGTATTATTTTCCAAACCTTGAAAATCCTTTTTCGAAACACCGGAATTTAAATTTCTCATACTCCCAACTTTATATTCATTTTCTTGCAATTTATATTTTATAAATCGCATTTCTACAATTTCATTTTCTTGTAATCATATAATAGCTAATAGTTTAGGAATATTAACTATTCAAACAATAAACAGTAATGATTAAAATTATCATTTCTGACAACCTATTAACACTATATATACCCTAATAATTTCTGAAAAATTATTTCTTTATATATAAAATATAATCAAGGTAAAATTATTTAATTTACCCAATTTCAAAACAACACTATGTCGGCTTACCATGTTTAATAGTTTAGAAAACCTTATCGGCACGGTTATATCTCCCGTGCTGACCAGAATTCATAAATGCTCAACCGTTAAGTCAACACAATATAAAACTTTTCTTATTCACTAACAAATACGCGCTCATATCTATACACTCAAACAGACTCATTCTAGGGTGCTACTGACCCTATCTCTAATGAGTCAAACCCTACAAAGCTAAGGTTATCTCAAAACCAAAGCTCTGGTACCAACTGTAACGACCCACCTTTTTGGACAGTTTAAATTGACAATAAATACACATGTCAACTCAAAACATTCAAAAGAGAGGATTGTTGATGGGGTAAATAAGAAAATAAGAGAAAATGAAGAAGGAAACAAACATAGAATCTCGCAGTGGAACGACAAAATAGAATTATCAAATAAACAGTTCATGAAGCTATTTAGGTAATACAATTGATTATAATATATATAACATTATCAGAGTCATATATACATCACGGATAGATAAATAATGCAGCAGACAACATGATGCAGGAATACTAGTAGTAATAACATACCAAATCTTCGACTTCATCCTCCAGAATGAATTTTCAATAAGTTGAAAAACTTAGGGCTGACCCGAGCGTAATGGAAAGACAAAACACTTGAGTCAGGACTAAAATATCCCTATGTAAGTCAAATTGATATCGCATATAACATGAGTGTAATAGCGTCAGAGATGTTTACGGGATTTCACATCTCCTATCCAGTGTATAATGTGTGTGCAATAACTCAAGAGATATTATAGGATTTTCCATCTCTTAAGGATCCGTCAAAATATTTATACGTAGTAGAATAGGCTATATATATATTTTCTAGTCAGTAAAATAAATATTAAAATAGCATTAAGGCTTTACATTAATCCCCCTTAAAGCATTTTTAAGCATTATCATACAGTTTGCATATAAAACACTAATTTAACGGTCGGTGGATTGGGATGCGTGGTGATACAACAACACTAAACCAAAATCATATGTGTCTCGTTCAGGGATTACAGTATGACAAGGCACGTGAGGCAATGCCCAAGGTAGGATACTACCAGTTTATCCTTCCCGACTGGTGGTAATGCATCATAGCCCTGATCGTCTACAGCATCCAACACTCCCATAATCCAGAGGGTGTGCACCAATCAATCATAATGTAAATGATGGTATTTTGAAGTAGTGCTTCTGCTTGAGGTAGCTAACCCACTTGGCCTGTACGGCTTCTGTTTTAGTCATTTCAAATTGGCACAAGTGCCAGGTTGATCCATCATCGTTTTCTTTTTTCAAATCCAACAAACGATGCCAAATCTAATCACTTCGTTCAGGATCATCACTCCACGTACACAGTTGTTAAAGTGGTTCTGGTATTAACAAAGAGTATTTCCATATCCAGCTTCGGTCTCTTTAACAACCAAACGTCGTTTTACACACCGGTTAGTACTTTTACATTTCAAAAAAGGTTCATACTTGATATCAAAATATCGTATTCCGTTCGAAATCATATCCATTTCGAAATATCACATTTACTCAAAATATACCATTTCACTTTGAAAATAATTTTCGTCTTAATGTCACAATTTCGATTCCAAAATTATTTCAAATTTACATTTGGGTTATAACTTTAATTTAACCCAATTCGTAATAAAATCCATGATTTAAAAATAAACATTTCACTCCTGACCAATTTGAATTTTTGAAAAATAGTTTGAATAGTTTAAATAATTAAAAATAGTTAAAATAGTGTAAATGGTTAAAATAGTTTAAGTATTAAAATGGTTTATATAGCAAAATAATTTGAAAAACCAAAATAATTTGTATATTCAAGAAGCTAGCTTTAAAGTTTTATATTAAATAATTAATTTGAAAATAGATTCAAAGTCCAACCGATTCAGTTCCAATTTCCCAATTCAACCAATTCCAATTTCCATCCAATCGATTCAATTTCGATTTCAATTCAAATCGATTTCAACTTCAATTTAAACTAATTCAATTCCACTTTCAAATCCAATTAATTCAATTTCAAGTTCAACTTATATCGTTTTCGAGCTCGACATTCAAAATATCTATTCGAACATTTAAATAAAATTATCCTTCAATATTCAGTTTAAAATCCCAATTTACAAATATAATTCAATTCCAAGCCTAATTTCGAAATACCGTTTTTATATCACTTTTACTTAGTAATATTCAAGCTCAGATAAAAGTTCAATCTTTTAAAAACAAATCAATTTCCAAAAATTCAAATTATATTTCGATTATAACTTCAGAATCTCAACTTCAATTATTTAAACAATTCGATTACCAAAATTAAATTTCAGCATTCAGAGCTCTAGTTCAAAAATTATTTGATTTCTATAAATTTGATCTTTATTTCTTTTAAATCAAAACCATTGAAATAATTTCAACTCAAAATTTTTAAAATCATTTAATTTAACCAATCCGGTGTCCGTATATAATTTTGTATCCTATGGCCAAGTGATCAGTTATTTCAATTAATTTCAGGGATGGATATATATCATTTCAATCCAAATCTTAAAATCAAGTATATATCTTTTTAACCTATTTCAAAACTTATTCGAAATAATTCAATTTGCAGTTTTATACACTGTAAATAGTATACAGGGTGATAACAGGATATATATAGACAAACAAACATCCAAATATCAACCAATTTGCATCCATCACAATCAATCATACAAACAGACAATATAATTCACAACAATTTCATAGTTGTCAATTTCAGGTAATTTACTGAAAATTAAATCACAATTTCAATTTGACTGTCGATTTTAATTTTTAGCAGTTAATCAATGAAAGTCTATATGACAATTAAATTTATCAAACAACGAACAATATAATTTATACCACTTCATAATACCAAATTTAACTAGTATAAAAATATTTTAGTATGTTATGAGCGTTATAAAACACTCACCTTAAGTTTTCAATTTTAAATCAAATCGAACGACGTTCGATTTAATCTGAAATTTTAATAAGCTCCATAGGTCTCCAAACCAGGTCCAGAACGTAGTGCTTGTCGCCACGATTCCAACGCCGCTTGTTTCGTCCAATTTTTGGCCTCAAATGAGAGAGATATACAATTTCAGAAATTTCACAATTTAATATACATAAATTTACATATTTTTTTATATAACCCAGCAAAATCTCAGCCGCATATTCAAGCTTCATGAGATCAAGGCCGTGAACTCACCCAGGTCTTGGAACGCGAACGAGACCCATCGCACACAAACGAAAGTTGATTGCCGCCCCATCCATACGCCACCATACCATGATCACCAACCGCCAACATAGGCGCCAAGGCGAGCTCCACCCCCAGCTGCAACCACGACCAACTCGGTCAAACCCAAACCTTAGAATTCCTGCATGAACGCAAATCCTAAATCACCAAATCTTAGCAAAATTCGGTATATATATAAAAATTTCACTATTGGATGAACTCATCTCCCTAAGCTATTCGACATTGCAGCTGGAGTTTTTCGCTAAAAGCTGATGGATGGAGAGAAAACGAGGAGAAAAGGGTGTTGATTTTCGGCCATTAAACGAATAGAGGCGGCTGCGTTATGCGTAGAGGCTAGGGTTTCTGTTCAAATGTATATATATGCATATGGAATATTATTTTATCAATATATTTCAATTTTAATGCATTTTTTCAAACGAACTCCAAACGAAGCATACCGCCTGGCGTTTATAATGTTTTACCCTTATTCCAAACATAATGGAACACTTTTAGGGCTTATTTCAATCGTACGTGGAAGATAGATTTTAAATATATTAAATTTTCGGTATTTAATTCGACGTGTTTGTTTTTTGTACGACCAAACGGTGACTCCAAACGCTAGGAAATTTGAAATCCGATAATAACACACTATTATGGATCCAATGGAACTAGTTTTGTCCAATTCCGAGACAGTGGCCTGGATCGCTATTTTTTTAACGTCTCGATTGTAATATAAAATTTCCAATCTCAAACCATTCACTTTTAAATCCAATTTTAAATATTAACAATCTTTATTGTTGTTTAAATAAAATTTACATCAACTTTTGATATCATTTTCAATCATATTAAATTTAGAATTCAATTATTCACATAATTTTCAATATTAAATTTTAAATATTTCAATTGTTTATTCCATAAATTTCAATATTAGATTTCAAAATAAACTTTTAGTTATCAACATCATTTTATTTCTATCTAAATAATTCACAATTATTATTCAACTGTAGTTATTGATTATAAAGCCAGTCAATATATACGATTTATGTTCAATCTCGTTATCGCCAAAACTTCAAAATTAGTTTATTTCAAAAAGATTTATCCAAGTTCATATCCAATAATTTACATTCAAAATCGTTGAATTTTTCTTTAACCATTTTTATTTAATAATTATGTTAAATTTAATAATTTATAGTAGCTAAAAATATGGGTCATTACATCAGCCTTCAATTGTTTTGAGCACTTCCGCTTTTGAATCGTCAAAGAATTCCAATAACTCCACTCCTGTATATATTCCAATTAAGATTACAACGTCTCCAACATATCACACTGGATATACGCCACAAGGGAAGCGAACCAAATGTAACCTACGTTTTGGTTCTCCATCCACAAAAGATAAAACTGATGACATTCACCATTACCAAAGAAAGACTCTGGAACTGCAACGCAAAATGTACTATGATCAGAAAGTTAATGCTAAATGCTTAAGCTTTCTAGAACAAGTCGCTTTGAAGTTTTGTGGGTCATCACCAAAACAATGCGTGCATCAACCATCACCACAATGTTCTTAAGTGCCATTGAATACTTGGGAATGAAGCCCTTAATGTCCTCAGGTGCTCCTGGGAGCGTAATAATGTATGATCACCTACCCGACCATTACAAGAAAGAACGAAGGTTGAACCGCACACTGACGATTCACAATCCTCTGGAAACTAGGATTTCCTGTATATTGTTTTAAAGTAAATTTTGTATGTGTTATATGTTTTTCTATTAAATAATAATATAATTTTGTTTTCAAATAGATTGCAATTAGAGAATTAATAAGTTATATAGTCTAGTTTTTGTTATAGAATTTCTTTTACTTCATAGGCAATGTTATCAAAATAACACAGTTTAAGTCGACTAAAACTTCGTCTTATACTTTTTAAAACTACCGATTCAATCGACTGCATAGGTAAATCCAATCGACTAAAAAGGTTGTTTTCTACACAAAAAATTATGGGTTATCATTTTCTGCATACTAATCGACTGAATTATATTTTCAGTCGATTGAATGTTCACATGCACTTTGATTTCTTTTAGAATTTAGTCGACTGAATTTGCCAATTTTATACTACAAACATATGGGATAAAATTTCTTGCATATCAGTCGACTGATCCTCCATTTTAGTCGACTAATTCGTCTATTTCTAGTTTTAAAAAATAATGTGAATGCACATTTCCCAACCTACCTTTTCAACCATCCTATATGTTCATCTTCTTCACTTCAAACCCTACCTCATTTCAGCCAACTAAACCCTAGCCCCTAATATTCCTCAAATCAATTTTTATTACTTCAAATCAATTCAATCCAATGGCTCCAAGAACCAAGAGAGCTAGTTTATCTTCCACTGGACCATCAGAGAATCAAATAAGATCATGTCTTTACAATGATATTGCGGTTACTCGATTCAATTCCATGAAGAGCTCAGGGGTCTTTGATGGTTCCTTCGTCAAAGTTCATGATTTTAGTGCTTCTAACATCCGTGAAACTGTCGAAGCTTGCAGGCTTGAAAGCTTGATTTGTTTTGGTTGTAATAATGTCAAGATGTACCCCCATCTCATCAAACTTTTCTCCTTAAATATGAACTTGGATCACCAAGATCCAAGAAACAAGGATGATTGCATTTGGAAGTTAGTTTGGTGCGTCCGCATCTATCTCCCTCTTCAACGAATCGGCTATATTCTCCGTTGCCCATTCGAAGGAGCCGACTTCAATGACATTGATGTCGACATGGATAATAGATATGAAGTCACTTATAAATTTCTCTTCGATGACATGACCGCTCTTAAATCTGTCGCCTTGCGACCAAAGGCGTGCATTCTTCATTATGCACTAATGCGACCTATTCAAACTCGTACCGGGAGTTACGAGAAGGACTACAAAAGAGACTTCCAAGCACTCTACACCATTTATTTCTCCCAATAAGTAAATTGGGATAAAGTCATTCTTGCGAATTTCTAACCATCACTCACAAGAGGAGTTATAAACCATCTTTTACGAAGCCTATTTCATGTGAATTCTCATGAATTTCGAAGTCACCGCACCCATAGCCGACTTCATCACCATTGGCGAGCTAAATTCTAAGACTTTAAGTCTTATGAGCTTGACCAAACGCCCTCTACCTCAAGAAATAATTAGCTACCAACAATGGGCGGCAAATCGAGCATAAGGGATTCCGCAACCCTATGAAACACACAATGGCTCCTCCTCTACCTCCCATCAAATTGAGTAAGAAGGAAAAGACCATGAAATTCAAGAGCTTCAAGGTGATTTTAATCCAAAGCAAGGCCTTGTCTTTCTCTCCCGAAATCAAAGAAAGATCAATCGACGCTTGGTCACCGTCGAGAAGAAAGTCGTCAAGACCAACAAGAAGCTCAACTACATCAAGGGCTTTTTAAAAAATAATATGGGAGAAGGTTTCTTGCACCGGCTCTACTTCTACATGTATTTTCGAAAATCCCGCTCCTTTCATTGGTCTACATTCGAGGAGGAAGAAGAGGAAGAAGAAGAATCCAAGAGCGAGGAAGTTCAATTTTTCTTTATCTTATCTTATGCATTTCTATTTTCATTAATTCCATTGTTCGTTATGTTGTCACATTGCACATTTGCCATTGTACGTTTAATATGTTGTTTATTTAAATGTTGTATTGATTTTTTCATGATATTTGTTAAGTGTTATGTTGTTCAATTTCATTTACTTTTTGTTTATTTAAATGAAGATTTATTCGTCTCTAATAATCATACTTATTTATCCATAATACTATTGTCTACCATGTTATCCAAATATTCCTTTTTGTCAATGACAAAGGGAGAGAAGCATAAAATGTGCAAATATTCAGCAGGTAGATCATTTATTCAGGGAGATTGCTTTTATAAATTTATTAATTTTTATACTTAAATAGTTGTCATCATCAAAAGGGGGAAGAATGTTAAAACCTTGTATTTTGATGCTTTGATCTTGACAACCGTACAAGTAAATATTATACGAACTAACCATATTTGCAGGGGAAGATATTATTCTACTCGATAATAGATTGAAGACCATGAATTTAGAGAGAAGTTTCAAATTTTATAAATGGTTTGTCTGTAGTCTAGTTTAATAGTTAATCATTGTTAAAATATCTCCTAGGTGGTATATGCATGCACGCATATTTTTAAAATTGTTTTCAAATCATACACACATAATGAAAATCGTTTATTTTGAGTTCATTATCAAAAAGCTTTCAAATAGAATTAAATATGGTAGAAACACAGATTCCAGTCGACTGAATGGGTATGTTAAATCGACCGAAAACTTGTGCATGTGCACAAGTGCACTTGAAGGTTCATTCGACCGAACCACCACATTCAGTTGACCGAACTATGTGTTTTCAATATTAAAATTTAAAATTCGAATTTTTGAATTTTCAAAAGGCTGAAATTTTTCCCTCAGTCAACTGAATATTCATAACAGCTATTTTTTTGAATAATCACTTCCTTTTAACGAACAGAAGCAATTCATGGTTCAAGAGTTGTTTAGTATCATTCGACCGTAACTCTTCATGAAGAATTGCATCATTTAAACTCTATATATAGCCTTGAATTCAGTTGTTGTAATAACTTAATTTCTGATTCTATTCTCATATACTTATTATCTTAAATATTCTGCCATTTGCTTTCAAATCTCATTATAATCACTAGCACATTCAAGCACAAATTCATTTGTTATTTGTAATGACCCGGAATTTTCGAAGCCGAAAATTCCAGATAGTTATGAAAAGAAGAAAGAGATAGAAGAAGAAGAAAATCAGAAACACCAACATCTCACATTCACAGCGGATAAAATATAATAATAAGTAATAACAGTTTACAAAAGAATACTATATCTGTCGCTTACATTTAATATACATCAGAGTTTCACATTTATACAGTCACTGAATATATACAATTATCATGACTCCGATTAACAATAATATAAATACAGCGGCAATACTCTATACGCTATTGCCATCCAGCTCGCCTCCTGAGCTCCAGAACGTACCTACCTGAAAATCTGTAATACTCGGTCTGACCCGAGCGTTACACCAAAGTAACACCCGGGTCAGGCTGGAAACCAGCGTGAGTATACCCATCTAACACGAATAACCAACAAACCAACAAGTTATATAAACCTGAGGTACTTTTTTTTTTAACAAATTCACAATTTACTGTAGACAACTCTTATTCCTCACATCAATTTTCTAAGTACCAAGAGTTAGATTTTAAACGGTCCAAATTCTTAAATCACTTCATTCCAGACTATTGATCTCACATATCAATCTATAAAAAACAATTCGAAGCGGTTTCGGGTATCTCCCAATACCCGACCCCGGTCTCTTCGAAACTCATGTCGTCCTAACTTAAGTTATCCAAAGAAATACACAACCATCCATTTCAGAGATATTAATTTATTCAAGCATCCAATACCATTCAATCACCCATACACAGAACTTAATCGCATACAGGCCAATTCAATTGATTCTAATCCAAACTCCAATTCCTTAGATTTCTTCATTAATTAATTTCCAAGTCAAATAATTATCAACTCTTCCATATTCATTCATCGTAATTAATCACTCTGGATTAATTATCTTCAATTTCATTCAAGTAATTATCTTTAATTAATTTCACGATATTAATTAAATTTTTTTTACCCAAAATCAGTAAGTAATCTTAATTACCTCAGGAATTAATTAACTATTTTAATTATATTAATCCATAATTACTTGTATTAATTAACTTCTCATGATAACTTATTATGGATTAATCAATCTTAATTAATCAAAACATTAATTACTTCATTAATTATGTAAGTTATTGATTTCCAATTATATTTCAATTTATCTAAATCTAAATTAATTATACTAATTAAACCACAGTATTAATCATACTTGATTTATTTCCACCCGAAATTATTTACCTTTTAGTTTACTTCATTAAATAATTTAATTCTCCTTAATTAATTATCTTAATTTATCTCTCGATTCATTGCACAAGGTAATTATATTATTAATTACATTAAGTCATCGCTTATTAAACCACCCAATGATCATTCTAATCAATTTCAAACTTAATTAGTTACCCAAATTCATTTATTGACTTAATTAATTAATTATTCATTTACATTATCGTACCTATTTAATGAATTACCAATCACTAAACTTTATTGATTTTAAACCGAACCATGTTCTAAATTACGATTTAAGTTAAAAAAATCATTTTTAAATCCCGAATGCTTCGAGTCAAATAACAATTTACTCGAAAAATAACCAAAACCAAGGTCACCAGAACTTCAGCACACATTCAATCAATTCAATCAATCAACTAATTATTTAAATTTAACTATTTAAATCTAAATAGAAAACCAACAGAGTGAGATTTACTCACCTTTGCTTTTGCAATCCAAACCCAATCTCGACTTGTATCCTTTCAGATTTAACCTTGTATAAACATCATGTGATTTTATTAATATTCGAACAATTTGGGCAAGTCAATTTTTTTTCTTTTTTTCCTTTTTTTTAAATAAATTCCATTTTACCTAATAAGTAAATTAACTATTTCCTGTTTATATAAAAAAAAATTGTTAGTTATCAAATAATTTTATATAAGTCAACTAAATAATTTGAGTTCTATTTTATAAACTTAATTTAACTAACTCCTTATTTAATCCTCACATATATTTTGTTCTGCAGATCTAACAACATTTTAATTAGGTTTTTTTGAAATGAAACAAAATGTTAAACAAATATAAATTTCTTACCCCAAATGCACGCTCTGACCGATCACCCAGCCTCGCTGTGCTTGCGAACACAGCCCCCAAAAAATCAAGCCCAATCCCTAGCCTTCTCCTCCTTCCAAAATTCCGATTGAATCACCTCACGAAGTCGCTCTGCCCCTAGTCGCAACCTTCACGCCAACGTTGAATCGAGCGCCGCCATAGATTCCAGAACGCATCCTTGTTTGTGAAGCCGACCCACCACTTCGTCGACTCCACCCTTCAGCGATTCGCGACCGAGCTCCACCCACACTGACATCGCGACTCTAGCTACACCCTCTAACCCTAAATCGAGGGATCGGCCTTCGGTAAGAATCGAGTTGAAGTTCGACTCGATCGATGTAGTTTTTGAGCTTCGATCGGATGTGAAAATAAATGAACTCGATTTTGAAAACTGCCGCCTCCATTAACTTTTCGAGACGATCCGATTTTTTATTTTTTTATTTTTTAAAGAGGGGATTTCGTTCGTTTTTTTTCTTCCTGGTTTAAGAATGACAGTTTCGGCTCTATGCGCGATTTTACTAATGGAGGATAGAGAGGGAAGACGTAAAATAAAGATAGCAATGGCTTCTCAAATACGCCTGATTACTATATAATTAAATATTAAAAATATCTCGTGCAGCCTAACGCGAAATTCCGAACCCCGAATCAGACGTACCGACAGACGTTTATAAGGCTTTACCCGTATTCCGAACACGATGAAACGTGTTTCAGAACCTAATTCGATTGTATGCACAAATTACGGAAGTAAATGATCAATTTTAAATTAAATCGATTAAATAGTTTCTATGCGTTTCGAGCTGCCAGGGTCAAACGACAACTCCGATTGCTACGAAAATTGAAATCCAGTAATAACTAACTATTACGGATCCAATGGAACTGGTTTCGTCGAATTCCGAGACTGTGCCTCGGAAGACTATTTTTAGATATCGATTTAAACGATATATTTTCAAAACTGAACAAATCACCTTTAAATTAAATTTCGGTCATTCTATTATCTTCAGTATCATCGTTATAAATTTTTGATAAGCCTTCAAATTATTTTTAACAGGCTTATATAATTCAATAATTTAATTATCAATTAAATATTAATATTTGGAATTCAAGTTAAAATTAACCTTCAAATGTTTAAAATCAATTTATTATTCCAATTTAAATTGTTAGAAATTCCGGGTCATCACATTCCTCCCCCCTTAAAAGAATTTCGTCCCCGAAATTACTAGTTAGGAAGAATGGACCAATACTTGTTTACCTTTCCCAAATCCAACAGTTATATCAACTTGCCATAATATATCTTTTATAAAAGACCCATTATCTTTCTTACTAACTTTCCAAATTCTCCCACAATTTCAAACAATGCCATTTTGTTTAATCAATCAAATTTCAATTTAAAACCAAATTTTGATTTATCAAAAATTTTCTCAAAATTTTTCTAACTCTCTAAATTTCCGGAAAATTTTGCCAGCGTCTCCTTTGCGCGGCTAGCTCGGTACAACTACAAAATGCCTCTACGGGCTCCCAATTTCTCAAAAGAAACAAAAGCCAAGTGGTTACATCAAAAACCCAATCCAATTTCATTCAGAAATTTAAATACATACCTTTTTATCGGACAATTCAAATTTATCTTTTGGAACCAAATCCAATTTTCTTTTCCCTTTATAATACCTGCATAACTTACTTAGCAATAATATTCAATCATAACTTTTCAAATTATTTCATACATTTCTTTACATATGTTTCATACCCACTTCTATTCAAATTAGCTTTCACCGTTTCATATGAATTCAATTTATTTTCGATTTCTAATATTGAATTTTATCCTTTATTTAAACTGGTTCATATTAGTTTCATTTACTAGTTTACTTTAATTTCCAATTTGAAATTATTTTGTCGATAACCAAAATTTTCTAACTCTCAAAATTTTCGAAATTTTTTGGCAGAGTCTCCTTTGTACGGAGGAGCTTTTGCAATTTAACAATAGATATAAATATGTATACATCGACCTACACGGTCGAAAATAGCAAAAACAGTTCATATTTCCTATTTTTATTGCGTAGGCGTACCTTATTTAGCATTTTAAGCAAGCAGCTTATTTATTTTAGCAATGAGCATACCCCAAATCTAGCCAAACGGCTTCCCTGTACCTGTACTTACTCAATTTAAATATGTAAGTACCATATATAGAGAATCTATTAACATTTCACTTACTTTCCATAAGCTAAACACATGCTTTACATAAACAATAAGCACCAAACGCTTCTCATAAGCGATTTATATAACTTTAAAGCTAATTCAATTGCTTTCAACCAATTCATAAACCATTTATTCAATTTTAATGGTTTACAACACAATTGCTTACATTCAACTCAATTTTAAGCGAAACAATCTCATATTCGCTTCACTTGCTCTTAAAATCAATTTATTTGCTTTCACTCGCTTTTCTTATCCTTGCATTCAATTTAAGTAATATACAACTCACTCACTTACCTTCAATTCATTTATAATTCCAAACAACTCATATTCATATCAATTGATTCAAAAATCAATTATATTTGCTTCCATTAATTCATAGAATTTAATTAAATCTCATTTACTTTAAACAACCATCATTTCTACAAAATTTGGTGATATCCATGTGAATAAATAATTACTTAAGTTTTATAACCAATTTAATTTGATTCAAACTCAATTTTATTTAATTCAATCCCATTTTAATTTGTTCACGCCATTTTATTTAGCTCGACACATTCCATGTTTGTGTACTACTAACCATTCCTAAATTAATTCAATCCAAACTTTTACCCTTATTCGAAGGCAAGCTTCCTTAAAACTAAAAGTTAAGTTACCTTACTTTAATTTATTCCAACACCAAACTTAAGTTTACTTCTATTTGATTCCCATTTAATCAAATTCCATTAAACTCAGTTAGCCCACTATTTTAATTTTAATTTTAATTCACTTTCTCAATTTATCAAAATAATATCCAAGCACATATGCCACCGAACTTAAGTTCAGTCTGATAATCCAATTCCAATTAAAGTTTGATTCAATTTTTATTCATCAGGCTTCATCCATTTATTATATAATCCCAGTAACCCATTTAAATTTTTAATTTACTTATTTAATTCAATTTCGAATTTATTTGATTAATACAAGGCCATTCTCAATTTATTTCTATTCACTTGGGTTTTGCTTGCAACCCAAACCATTTATATTATAATTCACTTTCATTTCATTCGATAACACTTCCATTAAATCAAATTTACTTGCAAATTTCGTTAAATATTATTTAAATCACTTGAATTTTTATTTCCAATTCAAACCATCACTTTTTCAATCCAACTCAATTTTATTTTTACACCATCTCTTCTTATTTAATCCATTATCAAACCCAAGTCGAATTCTATTTATAATTCGAATTCATTTCCAAACCCATTATCAACTTACAATCCATTTTATTTAGCCGAGTTAAATTTTATTAACATACTCGATCAAACAATTATTTAGCCAATTAGCTTACTTCCAATTTTATATCAAGATTTGATTTTATTATTAAGAATTGCATCATTTAAATTTTCCCGAGTCCAATTTTATTTTATAATTCCAGTTTGGATTTTCCCCCTTAAATTTTCCCAAAATTTCAACACTTTATTTAACAAAAGTAGAAATGCTTTTAAATTCACTTAATACTATTAAAATAGCTTTTATATAAAAATAATATTTCTTTTAACTCGATGTCTCAACCAGTCCATCCTTGTTCTCACAGAAATTCAATCATACGTTGATCAGGCGCAGGACTGAAAATCTATAAGTACTTGGTAAACCTGTTTTCAACACCCAGTGAAAATACCTGGAAAATAAATTTTTACTGAAAATATCGGAAACGGTTTTTTTTATGAAAATAGAGGAAATATCTTTGGTGATAATGCTCTGGAAATCATCATCCCCTTCCATGGTCGCAGTTAACCCGATGGTTACGTTGTCGTCTCGACAAAATCCGTAGATTAACTGTAGGCCTTCGCGCCCTCGATTACACCATGGAACCCGCTACAGATCGCAGCTACAACTGGGGTTACGTAGCTATCATAGAAAAAACCCATATAACTGTAGGCATCAGCGCCCTCGAATTTCGCTGCCAAAAATGAAACTTCTCTACTCCACTTGACCATAGATCGCAGTCTACCGATGTTGCGTTGCCTTCCCGGCAAAATCAAGTGTAGACCGTTGGCACTCATCCTCCACACGATTTCCGCTATGGTCCCCATAGTATATCGCAGCGACATCAAGTTACACTGTCGTCACAGCATAACCCAAATGCCCCTGTAGGCATCAACGCCATCGACTTTCGCTACCCAATAATCCTCAGGAACTAGTTTGTCCGGACTCCTCACAGGATCAACTTTAGAAACCCCCCTTGGGGCTCAAGGCAGCACCACCCAGTGGCACTCCTGAGAAGTTCATTTCAAGGGAGTGCCTTTTTCCCCAGAGCCATCATCAAAACACTTTATACTATCCGTATAGTATCTTTCAAATCATACACCTAGTATGATCTCATACAAGGCTACTTTACACAAAATCGATTATCCCAAAATCGATAATTCTCAAACTAGGCTTTCCAAATTTCAATATTTGATTATACCCAAAAATCAAAAGCTTTTCCAAATCCAAAGGTTCTCAAAACCTTTTCCAAAATCCTCATAAGATCCTTTATATATATATATATTCAAAAATATATATAATTTTTAAAACTTTGGATCATTTCAATCTTGTATAAAACTTTTTTATACTTCAAACATTTTCAAAAATCCTTTACCTTCCAGCAACAAATTCAACAAGGGGAGATTTATCTTTATATAACAAAGATATATAGCTTCATTTATCAAAATCAAATATTCCAATTTGATTACTCTTTTGAATATCATTCTCATTCAAATTCGTACGATGTACACATATCATCCGTACGCTATACCAATCTGATCGCTCGCTCGATCACACAATTTCACTTCCGAACTAGTATCGTCCACCCGACTTCCTAGTGCGGACTCAGATCTGGTTTCTTGATCAGAAACCGTCATTCTCCTTGCATAACTATAACTATGATAGAGAATATCCAGAACCAATCAATAATCCGTATCCAGGTTCGCCGTCGAAAATCGAGTGAAAAAAAATCCCAACTCGGATCGATAAACTATCTCGAAATTCTGTGCTCGAATCTGGATCAAATCACTATGCTAATAGAATAATATACGTACACCCTACGTATTTAACTTCATTGATCATTAGCCAAATCAATTTCATTTCCATTCACATTTACTTAAATTTTCATTCATTTATCCACATTTGCCTTGGATTATCACTTCAATTCTTATCTCAGTTGGGTATTTAAATCAATAACAGTTTGAACTCCGACCATTTTATTTTTTAGAAAATAGCTTGAAAATTGAAAAATAGATAAGTAGTTGAAAAATAATTACTAGTTTTCAAAATAGCTGTAAAGTAGTTAACTAATTGTAAAATAGTTGGAAAATAGTTAATTGGTTTCAAAACTTTTAGATAATTGCAAAATTTGTAAAATAGTAATTAATTTGTAACATAGTTGAAAAATAGTAACTAGTTTATAAAGCAGTTGAAAAACGGTTAATAGTTCCAAAAATAATTTGTAAAACAAATATAAAATAATTTGGCTTTAAAAATAAAGGTTGTATATATTTATTAGCTTGGAAAATAAGTTTATATTAAAACAATTTATATTGAAAATAGTCCAGAGGCAAAACTGTTCACTTTCCCAACATTTCAATTTAAATTTCCACTTCCATTTAAATTAACCCAATTCTAATTTGAATAATCCTCAATTTCCATTAAAATTGATTTAATCCCAATTCAAGCTGAATTGATTTCCCTCCAACTTCAAATCAAATTCCATTTGATCTTTAAACTTGTACAACTTTAATTAAAATTTCATGTTTACACTTCTATTTATAATCAATTACATTCACATTTTGCTTTTAACTCGTCATTATACATTTTATTTAGCCAATATATTTTTATTATTCCATAAACATTTTAATCAAGATTCCAGAGTTTAAACAAGTTTCCAAAATTTCAATATTACCCTAGAATTTGACTATATCCAAAATTCTTTGGTAAACTCAATTATCTCTTTGAATTTCAAAACCAGACCCAGTTCACAAGCAATCCCAATTTAAAACAATTTGGTAACAATTTCTCTTCTAGAAACTCGAAAATGAACATCGATGATGCTGCTGTCATCACCGACGTTATTTTCCAATGACCGAAAGAGTTCAATGCTTTTATCTCTTTAAAAACATTTTCAAATATTTTTAATTTCAAATCTTGCAGATTTCAAATTCAACACAAAAATATTTTGTGAAATAATAGTATTATTTTTCCAAAACCTTTGGAAACCACCTCCAAATCCAAAGGAATTTTAAATTTTCCCAAAAATTCGAAATTTCCAATCCATCCAATTCATATTTTAACATTACTCTGGAATTTTCATCTTACTTTATTTTCAAATATTCTCTGGAATTCTATTTCAAATTACAATCTCATTTATTTATGAAGATTATTTCAATTTATAAATTACATTCACAATCTATATTTCAAATTCCATTTTGTTATATAAGTTTATTCTTCAACTTTGGTTATAAGTTTCAATTTGGTCGTATTTTTATATTACTTCTTAACTTAATTCCAATAATTTAACAACCAATCACCTAAATATTTATTAGAAGAAAATATTGCTTTATATATCAAAATATACTTTTATATAAAATCATTTAAAATCATTATATAAGAAAATAACAAGTACGTTCTCATATATATGCACTCTCAACTCATTCTAGAGTTCTACGAACTCTATTCAATGAGTAATTCCCACCAGAGCCAAGGTTCTCGCTTAACCTTTCAGCTCTGATACCAACTGTAACGACCCGGAATTTTCGAAGCCGAAAATTTCAGATAGTTATGAAAAGAAGAAAGAGATAGAAGAAGAAGAGAATGAGAAACACCAACATCTCACATTCGCAGCGGATAAAATATAATAATAAGTAATAACAGTTTACAAAAGAATACTATATCTGTCGATTACATTTAGTATACATCAGAGTTTCACATTTATACAGTCACTGAATATATACAATTATCATGTCTCCGATTAACAATAATATAAATACAACGGCAATACTCTATACGCTATTGCCATCCAGCTCGCCTCCTGAGCTCCAGAACGTACCTACCTGAAAATCTGTAATACTCGGTCTGACCCGAGCATTATACCAAAGTAACACCCGGGTCAGGCTGGAAACCAGCGTGAGTAAACCCATCTAACATGAATAACCAACAAACCAACAACTTATATAAACCCGGCGTACTTTCTTTTTTTTAAACAAATTCACAATTTACTGTAGACAACTCTTATTCCTCACATCAATTTTCTAAATACCAAGAGTTAGATTTTAAATGGTCCAAATTCTTAAATCACTTCATTCCAGACTATTGATCTCACATATCAATCTATAAAAAACAATTCGAAGCGGTTTCGGGTATCTCCCAATACCCGACCCCGTCGAAACTCATGTCGTCCTAACTTAAGTTATCCAAAGAAATACACAACCATCCATATCAGAGATATTAATTTATTCAAGCATCCAATACCATTCAATCACCCATACACAAAACTTAATCGCATACAGGCCAATTCAATTGATTCTAATCCAAACACCAATTCCTTAGATTTCTTCATTAATTAATTTCCAAGTCAAATAATTATCAACTCTTCCATATTCATTCATCGTAATTAATCACTCTGGATTAATTATCTTCAATTTCATTTAAGTAATTATCTTTAATTAATTTCACGATATTAATTAATTTTTTTTATACCCAAAATCAGTAAGTAATCTTAATTACCTCAGGAATTAATTAACTATTTTAATTATATTAATCCATAATTACTTGTATTAATTAACTTCTCATAATAACTTATTATGGATTAATCAATCTTAATTAATCAAAACTTTAATTACTTCATTAATTATATAAGTTACTGATTTCCAATTATATTTCAATTTATCTAGATCTAAATTAATTATACTAATTAAACCACAGTATTAATCATACTTGATTTATTCCCACCCGAAATTATTTACCTTTTAGTTTACTTCATTAAATAATTTAATTCTCCTTAATTAATTATCTTAATTTATCTCTCGATTCATTGCACAAGGTAATTATATTATTAATTGCATTAAATCATCGCTTATTAAACCACCCAATGATCATTCTAATCAATTTCAAACTTAATTAGTTACCCAAATTTATTTATTGACTTAATTAATTAATTATTCATTTACATTATCGTACCTATTTAATGAATTACCAATCGTTAAACTTTATTGATTTTAAACCGAACCATGTTCTAAATTACGATTTAAGTTAAAAAAATCATTTTTAAATCCCGAATGCTTCGAGTCAAATAACAATTTACTCGAAAAATAACCAAAACCAAGGTCACCAGAACTTCAGCACACATTCAATCAATTCAATCAATCAACTAATTATTTAAATTTAACTATTTAAATCTAAATAGAAAACCAATAGAGTGAGATTTACTCACCTTTGCTTTTGCGATCCGAACCCAATCTCGACTTGTATCCTTTCAGATTTAACCTTGTATAAACATCATGTAATTTTATTAATATTCGAACAATTTGGGCAAGTCAATTTTTTTTCTTTTTTTCTTTTTTTAAATAAATTCCATTTTACCTAATAAGTAAATTAACTATTTCCTGTTTATATAAAAAAAAAATTGTTAGTTATCAAATAATTTTATATAAGTCAACTAAATAATTTGAGTTTTATTTTATAAACTTAATCTAACTAACTCCTTATTTAATCCTCACATATATTTTGTTCTGCAGATCTAACAACATTTTAGTTAGGTTTTTTTTTAAATGAAACAAAATGTTAAACAAATATAAATTTCTTACCCCAAACGCACGCTCTGACCGATCACCCAGCCTCGCTGTGCGTGCGAACACAGCACCCAAAAAATCAAGCCCAATCCCTAGCCTTCTCCTCCTTCCAGAATTCCGATTGAATCACCTCACGAAGTCGCTCTGCCCCTAGTCACAACCTTCACGCCAACATTGAACCGAGCGCCGCCATAGATTCCAGAACGCATCCTTGTTTGTGAAGCCGACCCACCACTTCGTCGACTCCACCCTTCAGCGATTCGCGACCGAGCTCCACCCACTCTGACATCGCGACTCTAGCTACATCCTCTAATCCTAAATCGAGGGATCGACCTCCGGTAAGAATCGAGTTGAAGTTCGACTCGATCGATGTAGTTTTTGAGCTTCGATCGGATGCGAAAATAAACGAACTCGATTTTGAAAACTACCGCCTCCTTTAACTTTTCGAGACGATCCGATTTTTTTTATATTTTTTTTAAAGAGGGGATTTCATTCGTTTTTTCTTCCTGGTTTAAGAATGAAAGTTTCGGCTCTATGCTCGATTTTACTGATGGAGGATAGAGAGGAAAGACGTAAAATAAAGATAGCAATGGCTTCTCAAATACGCCTGATTACTATATAATTAAATATTAAAAATATCTCGTGCAGCCTAACGCGAAATTCCGAACCCCGAATCAGAAGTACCGACAGACGTTTATAAGGCTTTACCCGTATTCCGAACACGATGAAACGTGTTTCAGAACCTAATTCGATCGTATGCACAAATTACGGAAGTAAACGATCAATTTTAAATTAAATCGATTAAATAGTTTCTATGCGTTTCGAGCTGCCAGGGTCAAACGACAACTCCGATTGCTACGAAAATTGAAATCCGGTAATAACTAACTATTACGGATCCAATGGAACGGGTTTCGTCGAATTCCGAGACTGTGCCTCAGAAGACTATTTTTAGATATCGATTTAAACGATATATTTTCAAAACTGAACAAATCACCTTTAAATTAAATTTCGGTCATTCTATTATCTTCAGTATCATCGTTATAAATTTTTGATAAGCCTTCAAATTATTTTTAACAGGCTTAAAACTCCATATTCAACATCTTACCTAATTTCGAATTATATAATTCAATAATTTAATTATCAATTAAATATTAATATTTGGAATTCAAGTTAAAATTAACCTTCAAATGTTTAAAATCAATTTACTATTCCAATTTAAATTGTTAGAAATTCCGGGTCGTCACATTATTAATACTTCCAATCTTCACAAACCACACTATATACCACAAAGGAGAAGATTATATGATGGATGTACTTTGAATACTTATCCATGTTATCAAAAGAGCACAACTAGTAAAGAAAAATCTCTATATTGTAGAAGTCCTATTCGGTTTCTCAAGCGAAAGAGTCCTATTTAGTCTAGGTGCTAAATATCCTATTTGGTTGCTCAGGCGATGTAATACATATTTCTTTGGGTTAATAGTGGGTTGATAGTTAATTCCAGAAGGAGTTTGGGACTGGACGTAGAACGGGAGTTCGAACCAGTATAAAAATCCCCAGTGTTATTTACTTTATTATTTACTATTTTTTATTTTATTATTCATTAGTAGATAACTTAGTTACTATTCCATATTATGATCCTTAGTAGCACTTTCATAACCCAAAACCGAAGAAGGTAAGAGATTATTGCGCTTACCATAAGGAGAATGGACATAAAACTGATGAATGCCATGTTTTGGCTAGGATAATCCAAAATATGATTAGGTCTGGATCTTTGAAGGAGTTTTTCAAGGAGGATCAAAAACCCTATAATTCTAAAAGGAACAATCAGACACCTCAAGCAACACTGCAAATTTCATAGAGAATGATTCTTTGTCGGACTTCATTCCTCCGATCAACCATATAGATGTCATATATGGAGGTCCTCATCTCCTTAGAAGCAAAAAAGATGCCAGGAGCAGATATATGAGAGAGGGAAGAGATGGAGTCTTTTCTATTCAGGAGGAGCAACTGTTCAAACATTGTAAATACCAGCTTCAAATGCCCAACATAACACTAACCCTATAGGATCCGAGGGGAGTTTGTCACCCGCATAATGATCCACTGATGATAACTTCACAAATTGGGCTCTCTATGGTGACAAAGATCTTAGTGGTAGTAGGAACTTAACAAACGTCGTCTTCAAGCATGCTTTCGATCGAATGGGTATTCTAGAAGATAAATTGGAGCTAAGCTTTAAGCCAATCTTTGGGTTTAAGAATAAAGTTTCTGCTCCAATAGGACAGATTAAGCTCCTGGTGCAAATGGGAATTCTTCCACATTCTAGGACTTTTGAAACCCTGTTCGTAATAATATATCAACCTTCCTACTACAATGCTTTCTTTGAAAGACCAGCCCTAGATGAAGTGGATGAGTTTGTTTCACCAAAATATCTAATTGTGAAATTTCGAACTAAGAATGGTTGGGGAACAATAAGGAGGAATAATTTATTCCTAGGAACTGTATCTCGCTACAATTGAGCAATTCAAAATTAATGAATCAGAGAGAAGTGAATTAAGAAAAACTGAAACCGAGAAGCTTTTGAATGATAATTTTCAAACCGACTATCCAAGGCAAACAAGAACACAAGAATAACTGAATAGCTCAAAAATGAATCGTGAAGATTCAACTTTTTCGATAGGAAAAGAAAATGAAAGGAGGCAAGCCAAGTTAACAAAGAAATAGATGGTGACAAGATCATTACTGAATTTGATTGTAGAAATAAGCAAGAACGAATAAAGTCCGCCGAAGACCTTGAAGATGTACCCTTAGATTCATTTGACCAAACAAAATGGTAAAGATCAGAAAAAAGTTGGGCGACAAGCTCAGAGAAGAACTTATCCAATTTCTCCAGCCAAGATAGGATGTGTTTTCCTGGACCCACTTGGACATGGGCAGAATTGACCCTAAGGTCATAAGCCATGCTCTAAAATAGATCTGAGTATTGTACCTATTCAACAAAAGAAAAGGTGATCTGACAAAGTTCGTGCTAATGCATTAAAAGAAGAAATTAAAAAATTACTTGAGAACGAGTTTATCAGGGAAGTGTTTTAGCCCAAATGGCTAGCCTATCCCATGTTAGTTAAAAAGTCCAATGAAAAATGGAGAATCTGTGTCGATTATACCAATCTAAACAAAGCATCCCCTAAGGATTGTTATTCTTTGCCTCGAATAGACCAATTAATTGATTCCATAAGCAAACATAAGCTGTTATGTTTTATGGATGCTTGCTCGGGTTATAATGTAATTCCCATGTCTAAACCAAATAAGGAGCACGCGAGTTTTATAACAGATTGGGGAACTCACCGCTACAAAGTTATGCCTTTTGGGCTGAAGAATGCAGGGGCTACATATCAAAGGTTCATAAAAAGAATTTTTAAAGAACAAGTTGAATAGAACCTAAAAGTATATGTAGATGATATGCTAGTGAAATCTCAATGGAAACCAACAACTTAAAGGATCTTGAAGAAATGTTTGAGGCATTAACAAAGTATAAAATGAAACTAAATCCGCAAATGTGCTCATTTGAAAATGATCTGGGAAGTTTCTAGGATACATTATCAATGCTTAGGGAATCGAGGCAAATCCTGATCAAATTAAAGCCACAAAGGATATCATGTAACCAAAGACAAGCAAAGATATGAAGAGGCCTAAACGGAAGAGTGTTAGCTCTAAACAGATTTATCTTTAAAGCCACCGAAAAGTGCATCCCTTTCTTTGATGTAATTGGAAAAAGGAACACTTTGAATGGGGAGAGGATTGCCAAAGGGCCTTCAAAGAATTGAAGGACCATCTTGAAAAACCTCTGATCAAATCTAGCCCTATAGAAGGGGAAAATTTGTATCTCTACATGACGGTCTCCGAACATGCAGTGAGTTCGAACTTAGTAAGAGGGGAACAAAACTCAAATTATGGTATATTATACTAGTAAATGGCTTAAAGATGCAGAGGTTTGATATCCAGTTATAGAGAAGTTGGCATATAGTTTAATTCCCACTACACGAAAGGTAATATCCTACTTTCAAGCACACATGTAACACTCCATATTTTCATAACATTATTTAGGATACTTAACTAGTTAAATAAAATAAAATAATATGAATATTAATGGGTTGAGATTTGATTAAGCAAAGGGTAGCCGGGCCATGTTAAATATAAATCAAATGAGATAACATAAACTAATATGTTAGGAAAATGAGTAAAGGCAATATGTGAAATAGAACAGGCTTATACCCTAAACCCTTAGGAAATGAAACTCACGTTCATTTCATTTTATTCAAACTAAAACATCTAAGGCCGGCCACCATTATTATTCTCAAGAGAAGATAAAGATAGGATTCAAGAGAAGGAAGTTAATCAACTAATTCAACATCAAATTTCACATCTTTTTAATCTCAAAGCTAAGGTGAATAATTACTACATCTCATTTTCTAATGGATTTTGGTATTAAGATTAGATCTGAAATGATATTGCAAGTTTATGCCATGTTTTTGATGATTAAAGTTATATATATATATATATATATATATATATATATGCTTGTTGATGAATTATATATGTCCATGTTAGTTTTTATGATTTGTTTGACATGAAAACCCTATTAAATGACATCGAAATGCCTTGAAAAATTAAATATAGGTCAGAAATGATATTTTAGAGACGGCTTCCAATTCTCATAATTTTATGAATTAATGTGTATTTTATACAAATTTTGAAGAAAATGATTTATTGGTTATAAATTATTTACGGCTAAAGTAATAATTATTTGGGTTTGAAATTTTTATATGTTGAAAAACATATTAAAATATATTTTCTGGAATTTTTCAAAATTTTCCTAAGTGTTTTGATGAATATCTAAAATTATTTAGGGTATGCAACTTAAATGTTTTATATATTTAATTAAAGAGAAGGAGCATTTTATAAAATAAAATTATTATTTAATTTTGAAATTTGTGGCAGCACTTTTTTGAAAAATATTTATTAATCAATGAGAATTTGACAAACAGAGGCAAGTTAGTTGAAAAGTTGTCTTTTTAAAGTTAAAAATAAGAAAATCATGCTTTTAGCATGTTTCGGCCATTTTAGGCATCAAAGTTTCCAACCCAGACCTTTCGACAAAGTCGAAAGATTATAGCTTTCGACAAGATCAAAGTTCAATGCATATGGTATCAAGTTACTTGGTACGTAATGAATTGAACAAGGTCGAAGGGCTCTTAGTCGAAAGGTTAGTGGCCAAAGAGGTTGGGATATGTTTGTTTTATAAACCAAAAGTTTACATCTGCTTTGCTTTCGAATAATTGCTTTCAACTCGGTTTCGTCCAGGTTAAACATGTAAAATATAGGTTTTAAACCTTTCGGCAAGCTCAAAAGGTTGCTGCCACTTTACAACCTTTCGAAGTTGTTGCTTTCGACATAGACGAAAAGTTTACTTGCTTTTAAAACCAGCCGCTTCTCCATGTTTTTGAAAGAAAGCTTTCGACTTAGATGTTTTGTTTTTTTCTAATGGAAGTATAACCCAAGCTTTCAAAGGAGTTGTTTTAAAGGCAGAGTCCTATTGTTTTAAAGATACGTTTTAAAGCTTTCAAAGCAGAGCATTCGAAAAAGTCGAAAGGTTGCTTCCAATGAAGTCGAAAGGTTTTAAAAGAAGACTTTCCACATGTTATAAAATGAACCCAATAAGTTTTCGAAAGGTTTTTGTTTTTTGAATGGTTTCGAAAGGGTTTAATATGGACGGTTTTTTGAAGGTTTTCTAAGGAAATGTTCTAAAGTGTTTTTAAAGTAGGATGTCTAAAGTTTCATTGCTTTCAAAAGGTTTTAGTTCAATGGTTTCGAAAGGTTTGAGTTCAATGGTTTCGAAAGGTTTTAGTTCAATGGTTTTGAAAGGTTTAGTTCAATGGTTTCGAAAGATTTTATTTCAATGGTTTCGAAATGTTTGAATTCAATTGTTTTCAAAAGGTTTGAGTTCAATGGTTTCAAAAGGTTTTAGTTCAATGGTTTCGAAAGATTTGAAGTATGGTTTCGAAAGGTTACGAAAAGTAAGTTTTTGGCCTCTTGGCCTAGACAATCAAAGAGTTTTACTTGTTTTCGAAAGTGATGCTTTAAAAAGATTAGAAAGAGGTAACTTCAAATGGTTAAATGTTTACATCAACTAAAGTTTGAGTGAAGAAGATATAACTATATATATAACATGGCAACATCATTTTTAGTAAAGCATAAAGAATATATAATTTCCTTGTGTAAGTTTGATTTAAAGGTTTTAAATCATTTTGAAAATGTTTTCGAGGAAAATTATGGGAGGGGATCCTTAAGTGAAAATGACTCAGATATTAGAATACCAGATGAGACTGGTATAGGGTCGCACCTTATACATTAGCTATTGGCCCCAGCAAATTGTTGTCCAAAATTCTAGTGTGTAGGGATTGGTCATAAGTTGACTAAAATTATGATTACACACCAAAAGGAATATATTTGTATACAGATGGTTATTTGTGAGCCCGAAAAACCGCTACGATCAAGAAGACCTGGAAGATGATTAAGTTAGAGACAAACCGACTAGAAGAGAAGTATTTAACAAATAGTTAAGGACATATCGTCCAGAAGAGGAGTATCTAACAGATGTTAGATTGATTTTTTTTATTGTCTGGCAAGCCCAAGTCAGCCAAAGGTTAAAAGTTAACCAAACAAAACTATGTGTTTGAATAGATAGTTCATTTATTACCTAATATTTATGTATATTTACATAATGATGCTTTACAGTATTTAACCAGTTTTTGTTGCAGGAAAAGGTTTTGCAAAGATATGTTTTAAAAGGATGTTAGTGAGGGGAAACCCGTTTCGCTAAGCGGCTTGGTCTTACTTAACATATTAAATCGAGATGTATAGTATTATTCACACCAGGCTTTATGTCTGACTCGAAGTTTATGTTTTCCCCTTCATCTCTCGGGTTCTCAAAATTGATTTAAGTAGGCTGAGGGGTTAAGGTATTTTCAGGTTTAGTAGGATGACGAATAAGGCTACCGAAGGCATGTAAGAGGCAAACAGATAGCTATTTAGGAGTTGCAGTTCTTGTTTTATGTTTTGTTGAATTTCCGATGTGTTTGTATTAAGTCTATAATGACTATATGACTTAGATCACCCAGTGGGGTATCTTCATATACTGCTCTTGGCATATTTTATAATAAATATATTTTATCTGTGCCTGAGAACATATTGGTATTATGTAAGTTGAATATGGAACATCTGTTTTAAACGTAATGATGTAAAAGTTATTTTGAAATCTGTGTTTTGTTTCATATTCAAGTGCATCTGATATTATAGGTACCATTAACATAGCCTTATTTAGTCGTCGAAAGCTAATACTATAGATGACTGCAGCATCTGTAGCGCGTAGTTTTGGGCCTCTAGATAGGGGATGTTACAGCTTGGTAGCGGAGCATGGTTTATGAAATACTTTAATTAAAAATGATTTTTTAAAACATAATACTTAGTAATTAGAGTTAAGATTGGGGTATGGGATAAGCTATAGTAACGTACTTGTATTTGTTATACATAAGTATACGCTATATCTCTGGACTCCTATCTTAGTTAGGATACTCATCTGTATCTCATGAGGCTTGAATATAGATATGGAATGAAGAAGAAGAAGAGTTAATCTTGGAGGAGAGAGCACCACCACTAACGGAAATGCCCGACCAAATGCTAGAAGAGGTCCAGGTCAGGATCAAGCTAAAATTGCTGGTGCTGGAGTTTCCCAAGTGGATATGGGAGCCATGTATCCGTTTTTCGAAAACATGATGAAAGCAGGAATTGCCACTAGAGTTTTCGAAGGGAATGCTGCTGGAGGAGGAGTTCAAGAAGTTTCAATGGTCAATCTGTATGCTAACTTGAGTAGAGACTATATTAGGCTCGGAGGCAAGCCATTCATTGGAACTGAAGATGCGACTGAGGTAGAAAACTGGCTGTTGCTTTGTGAGATGATTTTCTCTGACTTAGGATTTAATGACGCGCAGAAAAGGAGACTAGCTTCTAGGCAGCTTCAGAGAGCTGCTCTATTCCTTGTGGAATACTGTTGTAGCTGGTGTTAATGAGGAAACCATGATTTGGGCGGAGTTTAGGAGAAGATTATGAGAAAGATTTATGTCGGTGATGGCGTAGTCGGCATTGGTTAGGAAGTTTGCGGAAGTAGAATAAGGGGAGATGTCTATTCTAGAATATGCATTAAAATTTGAAGAGGTGGCCTGGTACGAATTCGCTATGGTTGATAAGGTGATAAAGAGAAATGTGAAGTTTATAAGGGGTCTAAAGCCGGAGTTGGCAAGAGCTACCTTCCGCACTTAAGAGATCCAAGTGATGTAGTGGTAAAATGGCGCTAAGGCAGGAAGAGGCATTCGCTTGTTAAGAGAAGAAGAAAGAGAAGGAGATCCAGAGTGCGCAAGGCCAGAAAAGAAAGTTTTTCCATAAGAAGAATGCTAAAGGAGCATAGAAGAAGGGAAAATCTGAAGTGGTCTGTCATAAATGCGATGAGAAGGGATGCTAATCAAATGAGTGTCGTCCGAAAAAGGAAAAAGGAAAGAAGAAGTTGGAAAGAAGAATATCCGATGCTTTAATTGTGATCAGATCGGCCATTATAAGAACCAGTGCAAAGAGCCCGTTAAGTAAGGAAAGAGACAGATCTATGCATTGGAGCTCGCAACTTCAAGGCCAGTTATGCAGGAGAAAGGGACAGCAGTTCTGGAAGGCTCGCTACAGATTCATCGTATGTCTGTTATCATTCTATTTGATACTAGTGCATCACATTCTTCCATTTCTCGATGTTTAGTAGATAAGCTTAACCTAGAGCCCTTATATCTAGTTACTTCCTTAACAGTTGCAAATCCGATAGGAGGGCATGCGACACTTGGGATGAGGTGTGACCATTTAGAGTTTGATTTACAAGGTCATACTTTTGATTGTTGTTTGCATGTATTTGATTTTGTGGGGTTTGGGATCATCCTTGGAATGGATTGGTTAAGAAAATATGACACTAGGATATTTTGCCACGATAGAAAAGTATCACTTAGCCACCCATGTTGCAGTGATCGGATAGTTTATGCCGTAGAAAACCCTAGTTGTGAGGTGAAAATGCTTTATTGGTTATCATGGAGAAGGAGGATGAGTTGCAATGAGTCCTTGTGGTTAGAGAGTTTGCTGATGTGTTTGAGCCGGTAGTTGGGTTACCACCGAAATGAGCCACTGAGTTTTGGACTAGTGCCTGGAGCAGAACCGGTGAGTAGGACGCCAAGCAGAATGACCCTTACAGAGACGAAAGAGTTGAAGGTGCAGTTGGTGGAGTTGGAAGATAAGAATTTTATTCGACCAAGTAGTTCACCTTGAGGTGCGGCGACAGTATTTGCCTAGAAGCTGGATGGATCATTAAGGCTATGTATGGATTATTGTAAGTTGAACGAGAAGACAATAAAGAACTGATATCCATTGCCAAGAATTGATGATTTGTTCAATCAGTTAAGTGGAGCCAAGGTATTCTCTTAGTTGGATTTGGCCACATGATTTCATCAACTTAGAGTGGCAGAGGATAGTATTCCTTTGACGGCGTTTAGGACGAGATAAGGATCGTATGAATGGTTAGTTATGCCGTTCGGACTAACTAATGCGTCGGCATTCTTTGTAGATTTGATGAATTGAATTTTCCGAGAGCACTTGGGTGTATTTGTGTTGGTCTTCATAGATGATATTCTGATATGCTATAAGGATGAGAAAGAGCATGAAGTTCATCATAGAGTTGTGCTTGAGACGCTATGGGTGCATCAATTGAAGGCTATGTTTTTGGAGTGCCATTTTTGGAAGAAGGAAGTGAAGTTCCTTGGTCATATAGTCTCAGAGAAGAGTTGTCTATAGATCTGACTAAGATCAAGATGGCGAATAATTGGAAGAGACCCGAGATGGTGACCAAGATAAAGAGCATTCTCGAATTTGCTGGATATTACCAGAGGTTCATACAAGATTTTTTGCAAATAGCTATACCGATGACGAAGCTTACACGAAAAGATGTAAATTTTGTATGGACTGATAAGTGTATGGAAGCATTCTAAAACTTGAAACACTTATTGACCCATGCACCGGTATTAGTGGTTCCAAAGGGGAATCGATATTTAATTGTTTATACTGATGCGTGTGGAACTGGATTGGGAGCTGTGTTGATACAAAGAGGTAAAGTGATTGCTTATGCTTCTAGACAGCTCAGACCACATGAAGTTAGGTATCCTGCACATGATTTAAGTTAGCTGCCGTTATATTTGCTTTGAAGGTGTGGAGGCATTACCTTTTGGGAGAGCGATTTGAGCTTTATACAGATCATAAGTCGTTGACTTATTTGTTCTCTCAGAAGGAGTTGGACATGAGACAGTGGAGATGGTTGGAGTTTATTGCTGCTTACGAGTTTGGGATTGAGTACACACCTGAGAAAGGAAATAAGGTAGCGGATGCACTTAGCAAGAAACACCAGAATGCAATATTGGCTATGATTGCTGAGTGGAAAGATTTGGAAGCATTATCAACTTGTAGCAGTTTAGATCCAAGTAGGTTCTAGTGTAGGAAGTGCTGTATTGTCTTGTTTAGAAGTTCGACCGGTAATGATTGAGAAGATTGCTTCTAAACTGGAGGAGGATCCAATTTTGGCTGAGTGGATCACAAAGTTAAGGGAAGGAATGGAGAGCGATGACTTAAAGGATTTCAGTCTTGACCAGAAAGGGTGGTTGAGAAAGAAAGGAAGGTTGTGTTTTTCGAATGTAGGAAACATGAGGAAGGAAGTTTTAAATGGGTGCCATCATTTGAAGCCCACTATCCATCCAAGAGGAATGAAGATGTATCAGGATCTGAAGAGAAGTTTCTTCTGGGAAGGTATGAAACGGGACATTGTTTTGTGTGTTAAGTAGTGCTTAAATTGCCAACAGGCAAAGGCTGAACACCAGAAGCCAAGTGGATTGCTTCAACTGTTGAAAGATTCGTTGTGGAAGTGGGATTCTATCCCATGGTTTTTATTGATGCATTGCCACTAGTAGAGGAAATAAAAGCATATGGGTAATATTGGATAGACTGATCAAAAGTGCCCATTTCATTCCAGTAAAGTCAACTCGGACGACACCTATTTTGGCGAAGTTATTTATGAAGAATGGTTAGACTGCACGGGATTCCTAGTAGTATCGTAAGTGATAGAGATTCTTTGTTTACTTGCGAGTTCTAGCGGAGTCTACAATTTCAACCTGAGTACCGCTAACCATCGACAGATTGATGGGCAAACATAAAGAGTTAACAAAATCTTGGAGGATTTGTTAAGAGCATGTGTATTGGATTTCAGGGGATCATGGGAAGAATATCTCCATTTAGTCGGGTTCTCATATAATAATAGTTATCAGACTAGTATTAGGATGGCACGTTTGAAGCTTTGGATAGAAGACCATGTAAATCTCCTGTACGTTGGTTGGAAAATGGAGATAGATTGGTTCTTGGTTCAAATTGGTTAAAGAAGCCGCAATGAAAATTGAGTTGATCTGAGCTAGGATAAAGGAAGCTCAGTCTAGAAAGAAGAGTTATGCTGATAGAAGAAGGAGAGACTTGGAATTATCTATTGGAGACTATGTGTTTATTAAGGTTTCATCGATGAAGGTTGTGATTTGATTCGGGATGTCAGGAAAGTAATCTCCAAGATTCGTTGGACCCTTCCATATTGTATAGAGGATCGGGAAACTCGCATATAGAGTAGAGTTACCGAGTATTTGGCAAGAGTCCATGATGTATTCCATATATCTCATCTTACAAAATGTGTTAGAGACCTAGAGACTACTTAAAACCTACAGTGTCAGAGGATTTAATAGTAGAGCCGGACTTGACTATAGTTAGAAAGCCGATTCAGATTGTGGCTTAGGGCATAAGCCTCTCCTATTTCTCATTTTGCCCTTACACATTTCCTAACACATTAGTTTATGTTATCTCATTTTAATTTGAACACTAACATGGCATGGCTACCCTTAGCTTAATCGAATCTCAACTTATTAATCTTCACATTATTTTATTTAATTTAACTAATTAAATAACCTAAATAAAGTTATGAAAATATGGTCTGTTGCATACTCCCCACCTTAAAGAATTTTTTCCTCGAAATTACAATAGGGTACACACAAAACAATCAAAAGTAAAACATACCATCAAACAACTCTGGATAAGCATCTCTAATCCTGCTCTCAGTCTCCCAAGTATAGTCTCTAGCATCGTCACTCCACTGAACCTTTACTAACCTGACTGTCTTGTTCCTCAACTTCTTCTCATCTCTAGCCACAATCTGAATCGGCGTTCTAACTATAGTCAAGTCCAGCTCTACTACTGAATCCTCTAACACTGTAGGTGTTATAGTAGTCTCTGGGTCTCTACTCTAACACATTTTATAAGATGAGAAATATGGAATACATATAGACTCCTGCTAAACTACTCTGTAACACCACTTTATGAGCGAGCTTCCCGATCCTCTCAACAATACGTTAGGGTCCAACGAATCTAGGTGCTAACTTTCATGACTTCCCGAAACTAATCACACTCTTCTTAGGTGAAACCGTAATAAGAATGTTGTGTCCAACAGGGAATTCCAAGTATCTCCTTCCTTTTTTAGTATAACTTTTCTATCTAGACTGAGCTTCCTTCATCCTAGCTCGGATCAACTCAATCTTCTCTACAGCTTCTTTCACCAAATCTTAACCAAGAACCAATCTATCCCTGGTCTCCAACCAACATACGGGAGATTTGCATGGTCTTCCATACAAAGCTTCAAACAGTGCCATACCAATACTAGTTTGATAACCATTGTTATACGAGAACTCGATTAAATGGAGACGGTCTTCCCATGATCCCTCGAAATCTAATACACAAGCACTTAACAAATCCTCCAAGACTTTGTTAACTCTTTCCATTTGCCCATCAGTCTGTGGATGGTAGTGAGCTTGGTTCCTAATGTTTCCGGTAGACTCTTCCAGAAATCACTAGTAAACAAAGAATCTCTATCACTGAAAATACTACTAGGAATCTCGTGCGATTTAACCACATTGTTCAAAAACAACTTCACCAAAATAGGTGTCGTCCTAATTGACTTTATCGGAATGAAATGGGCACTCTTAGTCAATCTATCCACTATGACCCATATGCTTTCATTTCCTCTACAACATTTTGGCAACCCATCAACGAATCTATTAAGATAGAATCCTACTTCCACATCGGAACATCTAACGGTTGAAGCAACCCACTTGGCTTCTGGTGTTCAGCCTTTGCCTGTTGGCAATTCAAGCACTACTTAACACATAAACCAATGTCTCATTTCATACCTTCCCAATAGAAACTTCTTTTCATATCTTAATACATCTTTGTTCCTCCTAGATAGATAGTGAACCTAGAACGATGGCATTCATCCAAAACTTCTTTCCTCATGTTTCCTTCATTCGAAACACACAACTTTCCTTTCTTTCTCAACCACCCTTTCTAGTCAAGACTGAAATCCTTTAAGTCATCGCCCTCTACTCCATCCCTTAACTTTCTGATCCGTTCATCCAAAATTGGATCCTCCTCCTATTTAGAAGCCATCTTCTCAATCATTACCGGTCGAAACTTCTAAAAAAGACAATACAACACTTCCTGCACTAGAACCTGCCTCGGATCTATACTGCACTCTACAAGCTTCCAACTCTTTCCACTCAGCAATCATAGCCATTACTGCATTCTGATGTTTTCGGCTGAGTGCATCTATTACCTTATTTCCTTTTCCGGGTGTGTACTCAATTCCAAAATCATAAGAAGAGATAAACTCCAACCATCTCTGGTGTCTCATGTTCAGCTCCTTCCGAGAGAACAAATACTTCAACGACTTATGATCTGTATAAAGCTCATATCGCTCTTCCAAAAGATAATACCTCCATACCATCAAAGAAAACATAATGGCAGCTAAATCCAAATCATGCGTCGGATACCTAACTTCATGTGGTCTGAGTTGTCTATAAGAATAAGCAGTCATTTTACCTCTTTGCATCAACACAGCTCTCAATCCAGTTCCACACACATTAGTATAAACAACTAAATCCTGATTCCCCTCCGGAACCACTAACACGGATGCATGGGTCAATAAGTGTTTCAAGCTCAGGAATGCCTCCTCACACTTATCGCTCCATACAAACTTCACATCTTTTCGTGTAAGTTTAGTCATCGGTGCTGCTATCCGCAAAAAATTCTTTATAAACCTCCGGTAATATCTGGCCAATCTAAGAAAACTTTTATCTCGGTCACCATCTCGAGTCACTTCTAATTATTCACCGCCTCAATCTTAGTCGGATCTACAGATAACCCTTTGTTTGAGACTACATGACCAAGGAACTTCACTTCCTTCTTTCAAAAATGACACTTCGAAATCTTAGCCTTCAGCTAATGCTCCTTCAACGTCTCAAGCACAAATATAAGATAAACTTCATGCTCCTTCTCATTCTTAGAGTATATCAAAATATCATCTAGGAAGACCAACACAAATCTATCCAAGTATTCTTCGAAAATTCGGTTCTTCAAATCCACAAAGAATGCCGGCACATTAGTTAGTCCGAACGGCATAACTAGCCATTCGTGTGATCCACACCTTGTTAGAAACGTCATCAAAGGAATATTATCCTCTGCCACTCTAAGCTGATGAATTCTGGTCGCTTAATCCAGCTAAGAGAATACCTTGGCTCCACTTAACTGATCAAACAAATCGTCCATTCTCAATAGAGGGTACCTTTTCTTGATCGTCCTTTCGTTCAACTTACGATAGTCGATGCACATCCTTAATGACCCTTCTAGTTTCTTCACAAACACCGCAGCTTCTCCCTACGGCGAATTACTTGGTCTGATAAAATTCCTTCCCTCTAGATCCACTAGGCGCACCTTCAATTCCTTCATCTCTATCGGTGTCATCCTACTAGGTGGTCTACTAACAGGTTTCGCTCCTTGTACAAGATCTATCCGAAACTCAACAGCTCGTTTCAGGGGTAATCCAGTAACCGGCTCAAAAGCATCTGCAAATTCTCTTGCTACCCAAACCTAACTAAACTCTTAACTAAACTCATCTCCAGCCTCCATGGTACTCAATAGAGCACCAAAACTCTAGCTGGAATTCTCCATTGAGAAAATAATTCGGTTATGACTATCCGGGTGCCTCAATGATATCTCCTGATCCTGGAAAAATATCCTAGCCTCATACTTATCTAACCAATCCATACCCACAATAATCCGTAAATACACGGAATCAAAAACGTACAAACTACGTACAAACTACATGACCTAACAAATCAAATTCAAACTGGTCACGTCTCATCCCAAGAGTTGCATACCCTCCTATTGGATTCGCAACCCTTAAGGAAGTAACAAGGTATGTGGGTTCTATACATAACTTATCAACCAAATACTGTGATATAAATGAATGCGATGCTACGGTATCAAACAATACCCTAACTGGTATGTTATGAATCAAAAGCGTACCTTCCATCATAGACTTTTCTTTCTCAACAGTAGTTGGTTTAAAGGGTGATGGCTCCAAAGCAAAGACCTTTCCTCTTCCAGCCTTGGTAGTTTCATGACACTTATTCTTATAATGTCCCATTTGGTTGCAATTATAGCATTGCACATTCTGCTTCCCCACAACCAACCTTCAATCACCTGAATGACACTCATTAGCATAGTGCCCCTTCTTTTCGCACATGTAATAAACTATATCTTCTTTTCCTTTTTTGGTGGGTCCTACTTTCTGAGCGCCTTTCTTCTTGAAAACTTCCTCTTTCTCACCTGTGGACTTTAGGAATCAACCGGCTTCTCCCTAGCTGAATCAACAAGCATTTCCTCATGGCGAATAGCCATTTCCCTACCACATTGTACGGATATCGGATATGGACCATCGTCATTCTGCTAGCTCTGGCCTCAGTCCTCAAATGAATCTCTCATTCCTTTTGACATCGGTGTCAACCAAAGCATAACCATATCGAGAAAATTCATCAAACTTAGCAGCATACTCGATCTCATACATCTATCCTTAAACAAGATCCATAAACTTCCTCATCAATGCCGACTTGGCAACCTCAGACAAGAACCTCGGCCCAAACCTTCTCCTGAAGTCGGCCCATGCCAACTCTTCTTCCAAAACTCCACCTGCCACACTATTCCACCAATGAAGTGCTAACCCTTGCAACAGTCTAGAGGCTAGACTTCTCTTCTCTCCATCATCTAAGCCTAAATCTATAAAGATCCTATCACAATTCAACAACCAGTTCTCAACTTCAACAGCATCCTCTGTTCCAATAAACGGCTTTGCTCCCAGACTGATATAGTCTCTACTTAGCTTAGCATAGTTATATCCAACTGGAACTACAGGATTAGCTCCAGCAACTCCAACATGCAAAAGATTTTTCAACAACTGATACACCATCCCCACATCTACTGGTGGATTTCCAACACCTACATTTTCAACCTGAGCCCGACCTGGACCTCTTCTAGCATTTGGTCGGGCATTTCCATTAGCGGTGGTTCTCTTTCCCCCAAGATTAACTCTACTTCTTCTTCCTTCCATATCTATATTTAAGTCTCGTGAAATATAGATGAATAGCCTAATTAAGATAGGAGTCTAAAGATATAACGTATACTTATATATAGAAAATACAAGTACGTTACCATAGCATTACCCCATACCCCAATCATAACTGTAATTACTAAGGATTATGTTTTCAAAAACCATTTTTTGTTAATGTATTTCATAAACTATTCTCTGATAACAAGCTGTAACATCCCCTATCTAGATGCCAAAACTAAGCGCTACAGATGCTGCAATTATCTATAGTACTAGCTTCCGGCGAGTAAACATAACTATGTTATTGGTATCTGTAATATTAGAAGCACTTGAATATGAAACAAAAAAAAGATGTCAAAAAAACTTTACTTCATTACATTTACAATAGATATTCCATATTCAACTTACATAATCCCGATATGTTCCCAGGTACAGATAAAATATATCTATTACAAAAAATGCAAGAGCATTATACGGAGATATCCTCTTGGATGATCAGAGTCATGGAGTCATAATGGACTTAATGCAAAACACAGCGGATATACATCAAAACATGAAAGAAGAACCGCAACTCCTAAATAGTTATCCGCTTTCCTCCTACAAGCCTTCGGTAGCCTTATTGGTCATCTTACTAAAACCTGAAAAGACCTTAACCCCTTAGCCTACTTAAATTAATTTTGAGCACCTGAGAGTTTAAGGGGAAAACAAAAACTTCGAGTCAGACATAAAGCTTGGTATGAATAATACTATACATCTCGGTTTAAAATGTTAAGTGAGACCATGGCGCTTGGCAGAACAGTTTTCTCCTCACTAACATCCTTTTAAAACCTTTTTAAACCCATATTCTATGCTCCTGCATCCACAATGGTTAAAACATATATTTTAAAACATTATAATGATATGCATGCTTAAAAACAACTAGGATTTCCCCATCCCCTTTTAGATTTTAATTTCATCAAAGAGGGACTATCCATCCCACATTCATTTTACTTAAGCTGATGTAGACTATCCATTCCACATCACATAGTTTTCCTAGGATAATTAGGGACCCTTCATTAAACATATAAAAGCTATCCATTCCCCACATGATGTTGAGTATCCATCAACATCCCATAGTTTTCCTAGGATGACTATGAACCCTTTTTCAATCACATGGAGACTATCCATCTCCAACTTTATGTTGACTATCCATCAAGCATCTAATGAATACATTTATCTCATGTTATCCACAAGAGTAACATATTTTCATTAGTATCTCTAATTTAGGTTATAACCCAATTATCCAATGCTATCTACATGGTTGACCTATTTGCTTTAGTATCCCTAATTTAAGTTATATTCATTACAATTTACATTGGTATCCCCCAATGATTGTCAAAACATATAAGTGTTGATCCCCAACTATTGTTGAACCTCATTAAGCCCACCCAGTATCCCCAAGGATAAACAATATTTATTTTATAAGGTTAAAAGAACAAAATTCCAATCCCTTCTAAAGTATCCCCTTCGAAAGCCTTGCTTTCGACCCTTTTAGAAGCAAGGAAACTTTAGACATCCTACTTTAAAAATGCTTCAAAACATTGCCTTAGAAAACCTTTAGAACACCTTCAATTTACAACCTTTCGAAACCGTTTAGAAAATAAACCTTTCGAACTTGTCGATACCTTTCGACCCCTTCGAAAGCTACCTTTCGACTCCAACGAAAGCTTTGCTTTCAACCCCTTCGAAAGCTTGGCTTTCGACCCCTTCGAAACCATTCAATAAACAAAATCTTTCGAAAGCATTAAACCTTTTAAAACACAAACCTTTCAAAAAATTACTGGGTTCAGTTTAAAACATATGGAGAATCTACTTTAAAACTTTTAGACTTCATTGGAAGCTACCTTTCTACCCCTTTAAAAGCTACCTTTCGACTCCATTGAAAGCTTTGCTTTCGACCCCTTCGAAAGCTTGGCTTTTGACCCCTTCCAAACCACTCAATAAACAAAACCTTTTGAAAGCATTAAATCTTTTAAAACACAAACCTTTTGAAAACTTACTGGGTACAATTTAAAACATGTAGAGAATCTACTTTAAAACCTTTCGTCTTCATTGGAAGCTACCTTTCAACAATGTCGAAAGGTCTGCTTCGAAAGCTTTAAAACATCTCTTTAAAACAATAATCTTTAGCCTTTAAACACCTTCCTCGTATGAGTTATACTTCAATTATAAAACAAGGGCAAATCATCTAAGTCGTAAACTTTGATACCTTATGCATTGGTTTGACTTTGTCGAAAGCTTTGTGCCTTTTGACCTTGTCGAAAGGTCTAGGTCAAAACGTTTGGTGTTTAAAATGGCTGAAACATGCTAAAAGCTTGATTTTCTTGTTGTTAACTTTAAAAAGTTAACTTTTCAACTTACATGCATTTGTTTGTCAAATTCTCATTAGTTAATAAATATTTTTAGAAAAATGCTGCCACTAATTTCATAATTAAATAATAATTTTATTTTATAAAATACCTATTATCCTTAATTAAATATATAAGACATATAATTCCCATACCATAACTAATTTTATATATTCATCAAAACATTTAGGAAAAATCTGGATAAATTCCAGAAAATCTATTTTAATATGTTTTCCAACATATAAAATTTTCAAACCCAATTAATTATTATTTTAACCTTAAATAATTTATAACCCTGTAAATCATTTTCTTCACTAGAAAATTTATATAAAATCCACATTAATTTAAAAAATTACGAAAATTGGAATCCATCTCTAAAATATCATTTTTGACCTATAATTAAAATTTTAAGGCATTTGGATGTCATTTAATAAGGTTTTCGTATCAAACATATCATTAAAAAAGTAATATGAACATGAATAATTCACCAACAAGCATATAGATATAACTTTAATCATAAAAAACATGGCATAAACTTTGCAAAATAATTTTGGATTTAATCTTAAAACCGAAAACCAAAAATGGGATGAAGTAATTATTCACCTTTGCTTGAAGATTAAAAGATGTGAGATTTTAAGTTGATTAACTTCCTTCTCTTGGATCCTAGCTTTTATCTTTCCTTGAGAATAGAAGTGGTGGCCAGCCTTGATATTTTAATTTAATAGAATGAAAATGAACGTACATTTCATTTCCTAAGGATTTAAGGTATAAGCCTCTTATATTTCTCATTTTGCCCTTTCACACTTCCTAATACATTAGTTTATGTTATCTCATTTTAATTTTCACATTAATATGGCACGACTATCATTAGCTTAATCAAATCTCAACCTATTAATCTTCGCATTATTTTATTTTATTAATCAAGAGAAGATAAAGCTAGGTTTCAAGAGAAGGATGTTAATCAACTAATTGAACATCAAATCTCATATCTTTTTAATCTCAAAGCTAAGATGAACAATTACTACATCCCATTTTCTTATGGTTATCGATTAAGATTAGATCCGAAATGATTTTGCATGTTTATGCCATATTTTTGATGATTAAAGTTATATATATGCTTGTTGATGAATTATATATGTTCATATTAGTTTTTATGATATGTTTGACATAAAAACCCTATTAAATGACATCAAAATGCCTTGAAAATTTAAATATATGTTGGAAATTATACTTTAGAGATGGGTTCCAATTTTCATATTTTTTTGAATTGATGTGGATTTTATATAAATTTTCTAGTGAAGAAAATAATTTATCGGGTTATAAATTATTTACGGCTAAAATAATTATTATTTTGCTTTTAAACTTTTATATGTCGGAAAACATATTAAAATAGATTTTTTGGAATTTTTTCATATCTTTCGAAAGTGTTTTGACGAATATATAAAATTATTTAAGGTATATGACTTAAATGTATTATATATTTAATTAAGGAGAAGGGGCATTTTATAAAATAAAATTATTATTTAATTTTGAAACTAGTGGCAGCATTTTTCTAAAAAATATTTATTAACTAATGAGAATTTGACAAAAAAAGGTAGGTTAGTTGAAAAGTTGTCTTTTTAAAGTTAAAAACAAGAATATCATGCTTTTGGCATGTTTCAGCCATTTTAGGCATCAAACCTTCTGACCCAAACTGTCCGACAAAGTCAAAAGGTTATAGCTTTTGACAACGTCAAAGTTCGATGCATATGGTATTAAGTTACTTGGTATGTAATGAATTGAACAAAGTCGAAGGGCTCTCGGTCGAAAGGTTGGTTGCCAAAGAGGTTGGGGTATGTTTGTTTTATAAACCAAAAGTTTACACCTGCTTTGCTTTCGACCAGGTTAAACATGTAAAATAAAGGTTTTAAACCTTTTAACAAGGTCAAAAGGTTACTCCTGCTTTACAACCTTTCAAAGTTGTTGCTTTCGACAAAGACGAAAGGTTTACTTGTTTTTAAAACCAGCTACTTCTCCATGCTTTCGAAAGAAAGCTTTCGACTCAGATGTTTTATCTTGTTTTACTAATGGAATTATAACCTAGGCTTTCGAAGGAGATGTTTTAAAGGCAGAGGCCTATTGTTCTAAATGATATGTTTTGAAGCTTTCTATGCAGAGCTTTTGACAAAGTCGAAAGATTGCTTCCAATGAAGTCGAAATATTTTAAAAGAAGACTTTTCACATGTCATAAATTGAACCCAGTAAGTTCTCGAATTTTTATTGCTTTCTAAATGGTTTCGGAAGTTTTTAAAATGGAAGGTTTTCCAAATGTTTTCTAGGGCGATGTTTTAAAGTGTTTTAAAGTAGGATGTCTAAAGTTTCATTGCTTTCGAAAGGTTTTAGTTCAATGGTTTCGAAAGGTTTGAGTTCAATGGTTTTGAAAGGTAAGGTTTGAGTTCAATGGTTTTCGAAGGTTTGAGTTCAAAGGTTTTAGTTCAATGGTTTCGAAAGGTTTTAGTTTAATGGTTTCGAAAGGTTTGAGTTCAATGATTTCGAAAGGTTTTTGTTCAATGGTTTCGAAGGGTTTGAGTTTAATGGTTTCCAAAGGTTTTAGTTTAATGGTTTTAAATGGTTTGACTTCAATGTTTTTGAAAGGTTTGAAGTATGGTTTCGAAAGGTAAGGTTTTGGCCTCTTGGCCTAGACAATTAAAAGGTTTTACTTGTTTTCGAAAGAGATGCCTTCAAAAGATTAGAAAGAGGTACTTTCAAATGGTTAAATGTTTGCATTAACTAAAGTTTGAGTAAAGAAGATATATATATATATATATATATATATATATATATATATATATATATATATATAATCTGGAAACATGATTTTGAGTAAGGCATAAAGAATATATAATTTCCTTATGTAAGTTTGATTTAAAACTTTTAAATCATTTTAAAAAAAATTCAAGAAAAATTGTGAGAGGGAATCCCTAAGTGAAAATGACTCAGATATTAGAATAACAGATGGGACTGGTATAGGGTCGTGCCCAATATATTATCTATTAGCCCCAGCTAATTGTTGTCCAAAATTCTTGTGTGTAGGGCTTGGTCATAGGTAGACTAAAATTATGATACACCAAAAGGAATATATGTTGTATACAGATAGTTTAATGGTGAGCCCGAAAAACTTTTAGAATCAGGAAGACCTGGAAGATGATTTAGGGATAGACCATCTAGGAGAGAAGTATTTAACAGATAGTTAAGGACAGATCATCCAGAAGAGGAGTATCTAAGAGATGTTAGATTGATTTTGTTTATATTGTCTGGTAGGCCCGAGACAGCCAAAAGTTAAAAGTTAACTAAACAAAACTTATGTGTTTGAACAGATAGTTCATTTATTACCTGATATTTATGTATATTTACATAATGATGCTTTACAGTACTTAACCAGTTTTGGTTGCAGGAAATGGTTTTACAAAGATATGTTTTGAAAGGATGTTAGTGAGAAGAAACACATTCCGCTAAACGGCGTGGTCTCACTTAACATATCAAACCGGGATGTATAGTATTATTCACACCAGGCTTTATCTCTTACTCGAATTTTATGTTTTCCCCTTAAACTCTCGGGTGCTCAAAGTTGATTTGAGTAGGTTGTGGGGTTAAGGTCTTTTAGGTTTAGTAGCATGATGGAATAAGGCTACCGAAGGCATGTAGGAGGCAAACAGATAGTTATGTAGGAGTTGCAGTTCTTTTTTATGTTTTGTTGAATTTCCGTTGTGCTTGTATTAATTCTATTCTAACTATATGACTCTGATCACCTAAGGGGGTATCTTTATATACCGCTCTTGGCGTATTTTGTAATAAGTTTATTTTATCTGTGCCTGGGAATATATTTGAATTATGTAAGTTGAATATGGAACATCTGCTTTAAATGTAATAAAGTAAAAGTTATTTTAAAATCTGCGTTTTTTCATATTCAAGTGCTTCTGGTATTATAGATACCATTAACATATCTGTATTTAAACAGTGGAAGTTAATACTATAGATGACTGCTGCATCTATAGCGCTTAGTTTTGGGCCTCTAGATAGGGGATGTTGCAGCGCCCAATTAAGGTCTTAACCAATTTTCAACTTAAACAAGTTTTCAATAAACCTAAGGCATCAGGAAGACTAGTAAATTGGGGGATAGAGGTTAGCCACTACGATATTGAGTTCCAACCCCATATGGCAATTATAGCGCATGCCCTAGCTGATTATTTTTAACGAATGCATTAGGTTCATTAAAGAACAATCAGAAAATGAGTAGAATTTAAAGCCTAAATGGAAATGATTTGTTGACGAGACCCGAATTGTTCTAATAGGCTTCCAATAAAGTCCCTTTATTGAAGAAAAGCCCCTCGAGCTGAATAATGAAGCAACGGTAATGACTAGATCCCAAGCACTCATACATGGAGAAAAAGGAAAATAAATGGGAGGTGGGAATGATGTCATCCAGGAAAGGGACCATTCACACAGAAATAAGCAACCAATATAAGAACAATCGAATTACACCTATTGTTAAGTACCTGATAGAAGGAAAACTACCGAAAGACAAAAAGGAAGTTAAAAGGAAAAACATCAAGCTCCAACTTTTTTTATGATGAAGAACAAAAAAAGATACGCACTCCTATACTTGAGATGTGTTAGGTAAGACAATGGCACAAAATTGTTAAGAGAGGCCCATATAGGATTCTGTATAGACCATTCAAATAGCATAAAATTGGCCAAAATAGTCATGAGACACGGTTTTCATTAGCTCCACATGACCAACGATGTGATAAATTGTAAAGAGATGTAAGAAATGTCAAAGATTATCAACAATTCCACATATTCCACTAAGTGAATTGATCCAAATCTCAAGCCCATAGCCCTTTGATGTATGGGGAATCGAATTAATCAGACCATTACCTATATCCAAAGGTGGAGTGAAGAATGCGGTAGTAGCCATCAATTACTTTACCAAATTGGTAGAAGCAAGGCCATTATCAGATATAACATCAAGGAAAGTGCTAAAGTTTATTATTAAAAACATAGTCACCCGGTTTGGAATACCGCATAAGATAATATCTGATAATGGAACTCAATATGAAAGTGAGGAGTTCATCGAATTCTACAACAAGAATGGAATAATCAGAAGTCGTCTGTACATCATCATCAGGCTAATGGAGCCATTAAATCTGCTAACAAAACTACTAAGACTATCCTTAAGAAGTGACTTGATAAAGAATAAGGAAAGTAGAAAGTGGAATTACCACTCGTGCTTTAGGCATACAAATTTTTTGCAAAAGCTACATAGGACATAATCCATTCTCTTTGACATATGGATGTAAGGAAATGCTTCCAATTGATATTGAGAATCAAAACCTAAGAAAGGAATCCTTGAACCTAGTTAATGAATTGAGGAATGAAGGGGCCATACAGACAGTCGAATATCAGCAAAGGCTATCGAAATACAATAATTCCAAGATTAAGGAATGATCGTTCCAAAGCGGAGACCTAGTACTCCAAAAGGTCATGGAAAATACCAAATATCCAATGGATGAGCCATTTGGACCAAATTGGGAAGGACTCGTCGTTATACACAAAAAGTAATCCTACCAGGGACCTATAGACTATACTAACCTGATGGCAATGTAATAGCAAGATAATGGAATGCCGAACATTTGAGGCTATACTTTCCTGCTATGGATGAATAAATAATTAAGACAAGTATATCTACAGAGTTGATAATTGAATGAAGGAAAGGAACTATAAGGAAAAGCCTATATCATTATCTATAAGATAATAAGGGGCGAAAGAAAAGCCTTTGATCCCACCACAAGGGCCTGGTCAAATCAACTTCTAGAGGGAGGTCCTAGTAAGCCATTGAACCTGCCTAAGATGGCCTGGCCAAAGCACTGCAAGCCTTCGGTCTCGCTTACATGGCTTGGTCGATGCACCTCCTAGAAGGAGGATGGAGTAAGCCTTTGGTCCCGCCTAAGATGGCATGACCAAAGCATCGAACCAGACTTCGGTTTCGCCTATGAGATATGACCAGAGTGCCTCCTAGAGGGAGGAAGGGTAAGACTTTGGTTTTGCCTATGATGGCTAACCAAATGCACCGACCAACCTAAATCATTACTTGTAAGGTAATAAGGGGCTCAATCAAAGCCTAAATCATCACCCAAAGAGCGACATGGGAGAAAGGAATCAAAGCCTAAATCATCACCCAAAAAGTGATAAGGGGCAAAGGAAACCAATCAAACTAGTTTGACTTCGTCCTAAGAATGGGTCAAAGAAACCTCCTAAAAGGAAATGTAATGAATCACAACCAATCTGACACTAAGCTAAGTATAAGGCAACCTTCAAAGAAAGGAACAAGAATCATCTATTACTCGGTGCTAGGGACCTTAGCATCGAAAATGAACATCCAAGAAGTTGTAAATCTCTTGGTCAAAAATACTCTAGTAAATAACTGGAATCCTCTTTATTGCATAAATTTCCAGTCTCCTATTAGTTGGGACGTACCATAACCAGATGGAATTTTGGTTTTCTAATGATACGAAACTATGGTATTATTACCAGATGGACTTCTGGTCTTCTATTCAAACGAAATTATGATATTACTAAATGGATTTCTAGTCTTCTATTCAAATGAAAGTATGCTATTATTTCCAAATGGATTTCTGGTCTTCTATTCAAATGAAACTATGATATTACTAGTAGATGGATTTTCAATCTTCTTAACTAATGAATTTATGATATTCTTGCCAAATGGATTTTTGGCCGTCTTATTAAAAGGAAATTTATGGATTTCTTGGTAGGTGGATTTTTGGAATTCTAACCAGATGGATATGATCTTCTTATTAATTTAATTTCTGAACTTCTTATTAAACGAATCTATGGGATTCTTATCAAATGAATTTTCTATCTTCTTGCCAATTAAATTTATGGTCTTCATATCAAGCAGATTTTTGGTCTTATTAATTTAAACATGGTTTTACACTGAAACATAAAAGCTCCTTTATATGAAGAAAAAGAAGACATTAATTCACTTCTTTTCCAAATTCGAAAGGGTTTGTTTAAATTTCAATATAAAGTAAGTAATGAAATTGTCATCATTTATTTTATGATTTTCAAGAAAAAAAGGATTAAAGAGAAAATCTCACGGAAAATTGGAAAGATACTTGTTTTTAGTGTAAAAAGCTTCGTTTATAAAAGGAGGAGAGCAAATGTTATCCACATATTTTCTGAAAATTATGTTAAGAAAATAAAAAAAAGGATATGGAAGCAATGGAAGATGGTGTTACTACACATACATATATGAACTTCTAAAGAAAATATGGGATGTCAAGCCTGAAGAAACCAAAAAGTATCAAGCCAGCGGAGGTATTGAGAGTTTAAGAAATTAAGAGGTAAAGGAGGTGCTGAATTGCTAAGGGATATATATTCCTCAAAGGGTGTCAAGCCTCTACAACATAAAGTGTTGTAGAGCGTATAATAAAGCAAAGATGCTTCTTTACCAGGAGATGGCGAATATATGCAATGTGAAGGATATCAAATATTACGAGGTGAAGGATGTCGAGTTTTTACAACATGAATGCGGCAGTTATCTATTATGCAAGACATATTGAGCATCTAAGCAAGAAGTGGACCAAGCATTGAAACTAAGTTTAAAGGAGGATATCGAACACCTAATTACTAAGAGATACTGAATCTCTAAAGGGTACCACCCTATTAAAGAGTATCGAGCATCTAAACTACAAGAGAAGGATGATAAATCTCTTTGAGAAAACAAGCTTTGGATACGATAATTATCATCGAGCCTTTACAATGTTAATTGTTGTAAACCATCTCTAAGTGATAAAAGCATGCCAAACGTTTACTCACAAAGATAAGATGTCGAGTCTTTACAACATTAACTGTTGCAAAGCAGCTCTAAGTAGATAACGATATTGAGTTTCTACGCAAAGAAGGGATGTCAAATGTTGGCAAGGTATCGAATATTAGCTATATAGGAAGATGTAGAATATCATCGATGCAGGGGAGATGTCGAATATCATGAATGCAAGGGAGATATCAAATGACATTAATGCACATGAGATGTCGAATATCTAGCTGGATGGACACATGGTAATCATGCTGCCTGCCACAACCTTTATAAATAAACCCAGTCTGCTACTTAAGATGAGGACATCGATTTTTTCTCATTTCTCAAATCTCGGAATTTTAAATCCTAAATTGATTTTGGGATTTTAGTGTTGATTGTACTCTTGTAACATTTTACACATAAGATCTTGGACAATAAACATTACATAGCACACGCCTACGGTATATGTATCTTTAACTATTATTGAATGAATGGATGTGCATATAACTTATTCTTTAGACTTGGACTTGAATTTGGACTTATGTATTAAACAAAGCCACTTGAGTCCTCGACTCAATTGGAATTTTCTTTACATAAAGCCTATATTACCCGACAACATATGAATAAAGGAATGTAATATACATGGATTGCCTATTTCATTTTGTTTGCGCCAAAATTGGTCACAAACCCCAAAAGCCGTGAAAGCACCAGTGTTTATGCACAGATTCACAATATTCCAACACAGATCTCAGATCCAGATAAAGTAGAGAACAAAAATGAGGAAACAGTAAAGTTAAAATGGAATAAAGCAGGAAAGAACACAAGGTTTATAATGGTTCAACAATCCGGCCTACGTCCACTTTGAATCAATCCTTTTTATTCCCTTTTGTACTGTAGTTACAATTACAAGCCTTTGTATCAATTAAAAAAATAGTAGAGTTTCAACATCAGAGAAGGAGAAGATCCCCTTTTTAGTTTCCATATGACTCCTATTTATATGTGTAGATCCGAAAATATCTACCTCAAAACCTGGAACACCTTTTATCTTGCACAAGTGGGCCCACCACATCGATCCAGATGATTTGGGATCGATGTGTGTTCAATTCGTATCGATCCAAAAGTGGTACAATCAAGCTGAGATCAATCATGGAGGTTCTCGTGTGTATCAAGAAGCTCCTTTGAAAACTTCATAGCATTTGGACCTGTAGATTGCGAGTTATGATCGATGCAGGTTTTTGTTCACCGGTTGGCTATCGCATTCGTATCCATGAATTCGTCTCCATCCCTTCATATCCATCACAATTGCATTGATGACGTGGCTCGAAAACTCATGGGAGATCCACTTTTGATGCCGAGTTGACTGCTTCTTCGTTCAAACACGTTTCCTTCGTATCGATCTAAGACACCTATTTTGCATCGATGATGGAATATCCATTTCGTATCGACCCCCCGCTCTTGTTCGTATCGATCCTCTGCATATGCCCATCATATCAATACAATATTTGATCGATACGAAGTGCTCTTCCAAACCCCTGCTCATACTTCGTATTGATCTCGGTCTTGATCGATATGAAATTCCTGCCTTATTGATGCCAGGTCTATTCAACTCGATGCGTGCTGTATCGATGCGAAACCATCAATTCGAAACTATTTCCACCCTGATCGATACGAAAGCATCAAGTACATCTTTGATCGATACGAGAGTATCGATCCGAAGTAGACAGCCGAGCCGACGTGGATCGATACAAACCACATAACTGCGAACCATATCAATACGAAGTTATTGATGGAAACCATTCCTGACCAATATTAATCCATCCATATCTCGAGCATACGAACTCCGATTAACTTGAAATTCGAAATGTTTCCTAACCTAGCCATATTCATCATTCTCAATCGATTCCGTCTTGAATGGATCGATCAAATTTTGATGATATCAATCATAATCTTGTTTCCAATCGATCTCCATTCCCGATATCCATCCTTTCCATCCAATTTGTTGGTATCCTGGCCTTGACCAAAAGGCAGGACAACATTTTCCCCCCAAAACATGCCTTGTGGTAAGAAGGCATGTTTTGAATTGCTTCGAACCCGATATCCAAGTCCATATTCTATCCATAGTCATACCATCCGATCCATAATCCAATCCATTATCAAGCAATCCTATCCAAGTTCCATAGTCATATATTTATCCAAATCCACGACTGCTCCAAGTCGTCGTCTGATTCCGAATCTAGTAACCAAATCCTTAGCCAATTTCATATCCATCTAAACCCAACAACCGAATTCTAATCCATCCATATCCAATAACCGACTCCAAGACCTCTCCGGGTCGATATCCAAATACGGGACCACTCCAGGCCGATACCTAAATCCTTAGTTATTCATAGCCGATATCTGAATTCATAACCTCTTCGGGTTCTTGCCAAGCATAGTTCACATTCGACGACTTGTATTGAATAACGCCTTGGGGTTCTTGGTACAGTGTCCCCGAATGCTGAGTAATGCCATGGCTTAAGTCCTAAGCCGAATGGTGGTCGCTCCGGACCCTTTCCGAGTATAGTCCATACTTGGCGACCTATAATAGTAATCAATGATATATGGTCTAAGCCTTAGGCCGAATCATGGTCTCTCCGAACCCTTGCCGAGAATAGTCCATACTCGACGACTTGAATAAGTAAACTTTCCATGCTCGACAAAACGACTTACCCCTTTCCAGACATAATCCATACCCAACGACCATTTACCGAAAGTCAGATAAAAAATCCAATCAAAATCTAATCCAAAATCCAGATCAAATTGAAAAACCAAAAAATCCATACTAGAAATCCAAACCAATATCCAAACCAGAAAGCAAGCATCCAAACTAAAGTCTAAACAAGAGAACAAATAAAACCAGGAGTTCAAACCAAACTCCAAAACCAAACCAGAAAAAAGCAAATGTCCAAATCCAAAAAAGGAAAAATAGATCCCACAAACTATAGCATCATGGTTCATCATCATCTCAGAGCATGCCTAGAGGCTATCTCCGTCCCTGTACATGAGTAAGTGACTTGGCCGTTTGTCTATAGTTTTCTACTTATTCCATATCATTCCTATTAGTCAATAACCAATCGACCATCATTCCTGTGCCTAGTGCCATCGTTGTTTGAGGTAGACGGTGGTTGATCATATTCCATTGCCGCATTCCGAGTTCCAACGTATTGTCGTAACTGACCACTCCTTACATGCTCCTCGATGATATCCTTTAACTACCTACAGCTACTGGTATCACGCCTGTCTAGGTCGTGAAAGATACAGTGCCTTCCAGATGCCCTCTCGCGTTTCGAGGGTTCCCTCCTAGCCGGCCTTCGATAAGAAAGGTGATTTCAAGTCTCCATGAATATCCTAACGATTCGTTCAATCCTGTGTAAGTGGGGAATTTTGGATCTCTCCATGGCTTCCTCGCTTTTCCAGATTCGTCATCCAACTTCCACTTTCCTCTGCCGGACGGTTCTCCATCCTCTGCCGCGTTTACTTCCTTCAACTTCACTTCCGAATATGCATCTTCCTGTCCAAGAAATCTTTTCGCCTCATGAAAGAACTCTCCGAGATCGATTGGAGGATCTCGTATCAATGATACTTTGAAATCTGATCTATCCCTGACTCCCAACACTGCCGCCATCAAAACCATCGATGGATCCGATCGATCCACCAAAGTGACCGCTGCATTGAACCGAGTCAAGAATGCCCTAAGCGATTCTCCTATCCTTTGCTTCACCGATGTTAGCATCATTACGTTCTTCGGCTTTTTGATATGAACCCGAAACTGCTTTAAGAACTTATCAACCAATTCAGTCCATGTATTGATAGATCCCTCTTCCAACTGCCTGAACCACATAGCAGCTATATCTGTCAAGTAAGGGGTAAACATCGGGCCATAACTCCCTCCGATTCTTCAGTACTTCCATGTGTCTCGTGTATCTCATCAAATGATTGGTAGGATCAACCTTGTCGTTGTAAACCTTTAGAGTAGGTAGCTTGAAATCTGGTGTATTCCGGGCAATTCTGATTTCATGGATAATGGACTCATGTTTACTCCATCCAGATCTCTATTTACTAAAGCTCTACGCATAGTTCGCCTGATAATCTCAGCTAATCTAACGTTGTCCACCAAGGGTTGCCCCCGAGTCCCTGAGGGAATTCTAGTACGTACTCTTCGTCTTGTACACTTGTATTCGTGCCAGCATCTTTTTCTGTGGTGTCACCTTGAGTTCCTTCGTGAATCGGTCCATCGTTGCCAGATGGTGTGCCCTCGAGCCTGGATCCCTCCAGATTAACAGTTGTGTGCTGATTAGGAGCTGCGCCCTATTGAGCTACTACATCCAGTTGTATGTTGAGTCCTTCTGTTCCAGCTCCGTGGATCTAAACTCCAGTAGCTCCAGCTATTCCTGCCTATTCAAACTGTCTGAGAAGGTTCTGCATCATTTCCTCCCGTCTTTTCAGAAGCTCTTCATGCATAGCTCCCATCATCATCTCCATCTCATCTCTGGTAATGAAGGCCAAAGTTTGATTAGCTCCTAAAGTTGCTTCTGGGCTTCGTTCTTTCTGACTTCTCTCCGCTCTTTATCTCCTTGTTTATTGCTTTGTCATGGTTCCTTTTAGATCCGATCCTTTACCTCTCCAAATCTGAACTCCAAATCCAGTATAGCGGGTGCCAGTCATTCTCAGTGAAATCATCAAAGTGTTTGTGCCAAAATTGTTCATAAACCCCAAAAGCTGGGAAAGCACCAGTGTATATGCACAGATTCACAATATTCCAACACAGATCTTATAACTAGATAAAGTAGAGAATAAAAATGAAGAAACGGTAAAGTTAAAATAGAAGAAAGCAGGAAAGAACACAAGGTTTATAGTGGTTCGGCAATCCAGCCTACGTCCACTTTGAATCAATCCTTTTTATTCCCTTTTGTACTGTAGTTACGATTACAAGCCTTTAGTATCAATTACAAAAATAGCAAAGTTTCAACGTCAGAGAAGGAGAAGATCCCCTTTTTAGTTGCCATATGACTCCTATTTATAGGTGTAGATTCGAAAATATCTGCCTCAAAACCTGGAACACCTTTTCTCTTGCGCAAGTGGGCCCACCAGATCGATCTAAAGCAATTTGGGATTGATGTGTGTTCAATTTTTATCGATCCAAAAGTGGTCCAATTGAGATGAGATCGATCATGGAGGTTCTCGAGTGTATTAGGAAGCTCCTTTGAAAACTTCATAGCATTTGGACCTATAGATTACAAGTTATGATCGATGCAAGTTTGTGTTCACCTGTTGGCTGTCGCATTCGTATCCATGAATTCGTCTCCATCCCTTCATATCCATCACAATCGCATCGGTGACGTGGCTCGAAAATCCAGAGGAGATCCACTTTTGATGCCGAGTTGACTGCTTCTTTATTCAAACGCGTTTCCTTCGTATCGATATGAGATGCCTATTTCACATCGATGATTCAATGTTCATTTTGTATCGGCCCCACGCTCTTGTTCATATCGATCCTCTGCATATGCCCATCGTATTGATATAATATTTGATCGGTACGAAGTGCTCTTCTAAACCCCTGCTCGTATTTCGTATCGATCCTAGTCTTGATCGATACGAAATGCCCTGCCATACTAATATAGGGTCCAACTAACTCAATGCGTGTTGTATCGATGCGAAACCATCAATTTGAAACAAGTTCTATTTCCATCCTGATCGATATGAAAGCATCGAGTATGCCCCTGATCGATACGAGAGTACCGATCCGAAGTAGACAGCCAAGCTGACGTGGATCGATAAGAACCACACCGATGCGAACTATATCTATACGAAGGTATCGATGCGAACCATTCCTCACCAATATTGATTTATCCATATCTCGAGCATACGAACTCCGATTGACTTGAAATTCGAAACGTAGCCTAACCGAGCCTTATTCATCATTCCCAATTGATCCCATCTTGATTGGAACTTGATCAAATTTTGACGATATCGATCATAATCTTGTTTCCAGTCGATCTTCAATCCCGATATCCATCCTTTCCATCTAATTTGTTGGTATCCCTGCCTTGACCAAAAGGTAGGGTAACACCTTTATTATCGGACAAATGATAAACTATCGCGATTGTGCAATTTTCCTATCTTCCCCTAGACTTGTGACATGAACATTTAATAACCTCATGGCTATATTCAAGTTCATGAGTGTTACTAGGACCATTCCAAATAATATTACTTTGAATAACGATTTTGAATGTTGAACCAATTTTTGGTTTAACACTACGACTATTCCCCATTTAGCTTCCAGGCTTTGGTCCAAATTGAATCAATCATTAATTCAGCCTTTTACTTAAATTAATTTATGCTTGTTTTTCATTGAAAAATGTATAACAACTGTATATGGCTTTAATCAATTTTTATGCTTAAAATTATTGATTAAAACACCATTAAAGTTTAATACAACATTTGTATTCAATTTTATTATTAATTTCTAACATTTATTTTTATCCAACATTTAAACCAAGCGAATTTTTGGAATTCAAGCAATATAGGAATGGATCAAGGAGCTCAATAAATGAAAAGAATGATCAAAAGAAGAAGTATAAGAAGTTTGATAAGATTTTGCAAATGTCAAATCATGTCGCAGCCAACAAGATCAATCTTGATGGCACTAAGATGATTTTTAATGTAATGGCGACTTTTGAGTAGTAGGTGAAGATGGAGTATACTAGGCAAAAAAAGACAAGATTCACATAAGGCAAATCATGTAGGAACCGACATGATTTATTGGGGCAATTTTTACAATGAAGCTAGAAAACTACAAGACTTGACCAAACATGAGGGAAACTTGCTGATACATGTTGCAAAATCATGTTAACACTGATATGATCATGTCGGTACTTACATGATTTGGGCTACGAATTTGACTCGTTCTTCGATGTCGAAAAGCATTAATTTGATCTCTTACTTGGTCTTCTATAGCTGGCAACTTTGGTGGATGGATTTGCCAATGAATATCTATCCTTTGGCAATGAAAAATGGATTTTACTTTCTAATCTCGAATACTCTATCATGTTTTAGCTAGCAAGTATAGCCTAGTTAAAATTTCACTTGATTTTAGATTAGAAACATTGTAATTTGATTATGCTTGTACCAAACCATCTGAAATAAAACTAAATTGGATGTAGGTAGTTGATTTGAGGCAAAATCACTATAAAATCCTACACGTTTAGGCTTTTACTTTCATTTTAAGTTCTTTTATTCTCGTGTTTTTTCATTGATCTGAGTTGTTATGTAATTTTTGGTGCATTTACAAAGAAAGAAAACTCTTAGGCCTAGATCTTACTTTAACTTTGAATTTGAAGAATCTAAGAGGTGGGTCTAAAGATCGTTCACTATAGATCTGAAATTGTTTGGATTTTAAAGAAGAGTCTACTATTGATTTTATAATAAATGGCCATATGAAAAGATGCTTCTAGCTCTTGAGTTATTACTAAAGGTGACGATGAAGGCTCTCATCATAATGAAGAAACTACTTAACCTTTGAATGCTTTACCCAAACCTTCATCTTAGTAGGAGGTGATATTAAAGGCTGAGCTAGATAAATGATGGTTAATATGAATAAGAAGATGTTAGAGAGCCAGAATGCCATTATGGAAAACATGGAGAGAAGCATTGCTATAATGTCTCAACTACCTCAAAGGTGTAGGAAAAGACATAGGGATTCATCATCTTTAGATTCCAAGGAAGAAATCCAGCCTTCGTCAGATTAGAATCGAAGAGATGGCATGCAATGTGCTAGAACATCAAGGAGGCAGAGTGTAAAGCATGAGATGAGTTAAGCAAATACCAATTAAGTCGGTGCTGAAAAAATTCAAATTGATATCGAGTTGATTCATAATATTGGTATAGACATTAATATTGAGATAGTGGATTTGTCAAATAGTGAAGCGGAGTTATAGAATGTTGTCACCAGTGATGCACATGCATATACTACATAAACTAGTGGTGTAAAGACGAACGTTATAGAGCCTGCAACATGTAAACAGAGAAGGTATGGATGAATTTATTGCTTAGAGAAAAGGGAGCCTGGCCATCATGTAATGAACTGAGGGTGTTTGCAGAGTTGAACACTCGGAATGTGCCTGAAAATCATAATCTAGTGACCCAAAGCAGTAAGGAGTACATCGCGGATATAATTAAGAGGTTATTGAATGAAATCTAGCATAGAAGCAACGATGAGTGGGGCTCATCACCATGCTGAACCCCATTCATAAGACATATTTTTCGCGAAAGGTATCCGAAGAAGTTTGTAATTTCGACTATTGCTAGGTTTGTCTCACATGTTACCAGGAGAAACAGCGATTTGGAATTGGAATAGTCTCACATCCCTAAATAACTTAGAGAAGTGGTATATAAATATGGGTTGATAGGCATATAACATAGGGGATTCCTTATGTTACAATAGTGTGTGCTAACTCATATGCGTACGCCACATGCTGAAGATGTGGAGTTGGGGAGTTTTGTCTCACCGTCGTTACAAAACAATTAGTATTAGAATCGAAGGTTACCTCTTGGGCCATGTAGACAATTATTAGAGTTGTCTCGCATGTTATAAGGAGGAACAATGGTTTTTAATTGGAATAGTCCCACGTCGCTAAATAACTTGAAATTTTGGTGTATAAATATGGATTGGTAGGCACGTAACATTGGGATTCTTTTTTTCCAAAAAAGTGTGTGCAAACTCATATGTACACACCACGTGCTGGAGATGGAGAGCTTGGTCTGACCGTCGTCACATAACAATTAGTTTCGGAGCCGAATGTTACAAACTAGGCCACGCAAACAAATTATGCTCTCAAAATTACTCTAAGGGGATGCAAGTCAAGGTGGAGATTGTTAATGTTGTCTTGCATGTTACATGGATGAACGAAGGCTTGGAATTAGTGCAGTTCCATATCGCTAAATAACTTGTAGAAGTGGTGTATAAATATGGGTTGGTAAGCATGCAATATTGGGGATTCCTTTTGTTAAAATGAATTGTGTGCTAACTCGTATGTGTACGCCACATGCTGGAGACAGGGAGCTTGGTCCGACCACCGTTACACAATAATTGGTATCAGAGCCGAAGATTACGAACTGGGCTATTTAGACAAACAATGCACTCAAAAGTACTCTAAGGGCATGCCAGTCAAGGGGCGGATTGTTAAGGTTGTCTTACATGTTATAAGAAGGATTGACGGTTTGGAATTGGAATAGTCATACATTCACTAAATAACTTAGAGAAGTGATGTACACATGTGGGTTGGTAGGCACGTAACATTAGGGATTCTTTTTATTACAAAAATTGTGTATCTACTCATATGCGTACACCACGTGTTGGAGATGGGGAGCTTGGTCCGCCACTATTACATAATAACTATGTCATTTTAAGATGGAACTACCGATCCAAGGCAGTATCTTTTAGAGTATAGATGGCATAAAGATAATGTTCGTGCTACAAATGGTGTGAGACGTAGGAGCTTTCCTATATTCTTAGATGGAGTTGCTACGACGTGGTTTACTTAGCTTTAGCTGAGGTCGACATCATCTTTGAGCAATTAGCGAGGATTTTATGGAACAATACTGACTCTATACTGCTTGACAAAGGCAGTGATGTCTTTTTGAAAGTTTAATAGATTTTTTAATAGATTCTAACAGATTTTCTAAAGCGATTCAATGCTACAATGATGGGAGTGAGAAATCCTAAAGAGGAAATTGTTTAATCGTGCTTGTTAATGGGGTTAACTCAAAGACTGATTTCGGTAGACAGTTAAAGAGAAAGCAACAATCCACTATGGGGGAGTTTTATTGGATGACATTCCAATTTCTACGGTTGGAAGAGGCAGATTTGGCTGCTGACGGTTAAGAGGGACTGAGTGTTATGGCACAAAGTAATGTTTCTATAAAACAGTGACGACAGTGTTCGAAACATTATGGCAAATGTTGGAAACAATATTAATACTAAAACAAAGAACCAAGGCACCGGTGGGAAGAAGCAAGACACCAAGAAGCGCATCAGGTATACTAGACCAGGAGATTACACTCCATTAAATGATTATGTTGAGAATATTTATCTTGTCTCGCAAGGTACTGAAAACTAAAAGAAACCATCTTAAAGGGAGGCAATGAAGGAAGAATAACATTCAAGGAAGTACTGTCACTTCGATGAAACACATGGGCATAGTACCAATGAATGTCGGCATTTATGAGATGCGATTGAGGATCCGATAAGAAAGAAGAAACAATGGCGATATGTAAGGAACCCACAAGCCTATAGGCATATGAGTGATAGACCCCAATGACAACATGCCCAAAGGAATCATGCCGGGTCAAGTGGAGAGGAGCCAAGACAACTGCCAAGAGGACTAGTGATTAATACTATCTCCAGAGCTTACATCAGGCGGGGAAAGCTAGAATTAAATGGAGCGATATGGCAGCTCATTGAGGCACTTGCTTCAGGAAATGTGTTTCTCTGTAGAGGACGGGACTCCAACAAAACAACAAAGAATGATGAATAATGAAATCATGTTTAGAAATAGAGATCTTGACATTGCATACGCCAATACTTGAACCCATGGTGGTTACGATCATGATTAGGCTGACAACAGTGTACCGAGTCCTTATTAATTATGGGAGCACGGTTAATATTTTGTTTATAAAGACGTTTGATCAAATGCAGCTTAGCTAGAAGGATCTAAAGCCTTATAAATATCATATCAAGGTGTTTACCGAAGAGGCCGAGGAAGTTGTTGGCAGCATAGAGTTAAGAGTTGAGCTAGGTAAAGAACACCGCAAGTTAATGCAGTTATAGATGTTTGTTATGGTCAATAGAATCTTGGCCTATAAAATTTCCTCAGGCCGACCGACCTTTGCTAGTTTTAGTATTTCCCTTGCTCCATGGTGTTTAATGATGAAGTTCCCTACCAATAATGGAGTAGGAGCAATACAAGGTAAGTAGAGCATTAGTCAAGAATGTTATGCCACAGAGCTCATAGAGGAATAGCGATGGAAGAAAGGAAGGGATACAGAGAAATCTATCTCTATCAAGCCCAATGATTCATAGCAACTACCGCCTAAGCTCTAGATTAGGTCCTATAGCAAGTTCTAGAAGCCTATGGACCCATGAAACGAGTTAAAGGATGCAAGGGAAGCACCATCGAGCAAACGGTCGACATTCCAGTCGATGACGAGGATTCGATGAAGGTTCTCAAGATTGGGTCTTAGCTCAGCCTGAAAATGAGAAAGGATTAGGTAGGGTTTCTATAGGAAAACACCACATGTTTGCTTGGGGACATTCTGATAATTATGGAAGTTCGAAGGAGATAGCATGCCATGCATTGAATATAGATCCAAGATACCCTCCTGTGAATCAAAAGAGGTGAAGTATGGAACTAGAGCGATACACTGCATTAAAAGAAGGGGTAAAAAGATAAAGGCAAATTGATTCATTCGTGATGCACTATACCCAGAACGAGCACCAAATCATGTGTTGGGCAAACGGAAAATGGCAGACATGCATTGATTATTCTAACTTGAATAAAGCATGCTACTTCCCCTTACCGCAGATTGAATAACTTGTAGGTGGAATAACCGAACATAAACTTCTATCCTTTTTGGATGTGTACTCTGGTTAAAATTAGACAGTGATGCATGTCTCAAATTAAGAGCATACGAGCTTCATCATCAATTTGGGGCTATATTGTTTTAGAGTCATGTCGTTTGGTCCGAAGAATGCTAGAGCCACATACTAGTAAGTAGTAGACAGAATGTTTAAAGATCAGATAACTACAGAGGTTTGAGTGGATGATATGCTAGTAAACTCAATGGGCATTAAAGCTAACCCAGAATAGATTACAGCACTAAGAGAGGTTACTGCCCCAAAGACAAGGATGGAGATGCAGAGCTTGAATGGAACATTCGTAGTATTATAGATTAAGGGAACCAATAAGAATGCATCATTCTTCGATGCCCTTAATAAAGAGAATGAAATATTTGTTTGGACAAAGGAATGTTAGGATGCTTTCCAGAATCTATTGAACAACTAGAGAGACCACCAGTTTTATCAAAGCCTTTAGAAAGAAAAGGTATTATTAATAACAAAATTTGTCAACACCCCAAAGTAGACAAGTGGAACTAGCTCCTTCAAAAGCACCTTTCGATCTAGTAAAGGTAGTCCAAAACTCTTTCAAAAGGACCTTTCGAAATGATATATATGGTTAGAATTCCTTCAAAACCCCCTTTCGAACTAGTTTCGATGACTTAGAATCCCTTTGAAACCCCCTTTCTGGGTGGTTGAAGTGACTTAAGGTTGCGACCTATTGGCTCTAAGGATTTTAATTGATCCACGAGGTTTCTATTCCTTTGAAACGTTTAATCTTTCAATTGATATTGATGCAAGTAAACTATGACAAGAAACATATGAAGCCACAGAACATTCGGTATAATCAGAAATGTCGTATACTTCTTTTAATAATAATTCCCTGAATTCTTAAAACCTAAGTAGTACAATGAAGTAAAATTCCCAACTTGATTTCAGAATTAGGGTTTACAAATTTAAGAAAGAATAAGTATTGGGTCATTCCAATCGGATCCCTAAAAAATACCCCTAGGGTCTTATTTGTAGGTGCGGGTTGGACCATTTCGAATCAGTCCTTTTGACATGATCAAAGGATGCCTTGAAGAACCTTGGTGATAAATTCTAGATGCCTTTCTTATCCCTCTTTTGAATGGAACATGAGTGCTTTCGACTTCATCGAAAGGTATAGATGTGCCATCCACTTTGTTGTTGATGTGTTGTTGTAAGTAGGAAAAGATGCGAGCTTTCAACACTGTCGAAAGGTGTATCCTTCAGGCTTTGAATGAGTTGGAGTATAATAGAAGGTTTTAATATGGAATATGACTTTCGAATGCATCCTTGTTGATTGATGCGTAACCCCCATCTTTGATTTTTGAACTCTTGTAAGATCTCGTTTATAATTGTGGATGGTTTCAACCTATTCGAAAGGCTAATCTATGCTTTCGAAGGGTAGGTCTATTGAAATGTTCTTTCATGGAAGGTAATTGATGGCGAAACCCACTGTTCTTAAAGGTTTGGCTCTCAAGCGGAAGCTTCTAGTTTATTCCCTTCGAAAGATGCCTTTAACACATTTGAAACATCTCTGTGCATGCGAAAGCAACCATTTCGAAAGGTAATTAATTGGAGCGAAAGGGTGTCCCAGTCCATTTTCAACCTCTTCAAAAATATACTACTCATCTAATATTTTGTAGAAGCATCCTTTCGACTCTTTTGAAAGGTCATGCTATCTCTATCATTTTTATGGATCATCCTTCTACATTCTTTAAGGTTTTGATCAAGTTAGTGTGATTTTTGATGATAATACTTGCCCCCAAGCGAAGGGATGCTCTTTGACTTTTCAAGCCAACTTTTTCAATGTCTATCCTTACTTCAATATAAAATTTCCTACCTTTTGATATTCCCAAACGAATCTTGGCAATTTATTTGAATTTGATCGAACGGCTTACTTTGCGCTTGCTTCTCTTATAAATCATGCATCCTTCTCTCCCCTTTTTCATTTACCTACGATTAAGTAGCTTACACCAAAAATCAGAAATCTTAATCTCTTATTAAATTCCCAATTTCAGTAGACACAAGTTCAAATTTAAGGCATGCATCTATTGTTCATATTTAATTTTTATTCCAAATTTTTGGGGTTCGAATTTGCATTACTGTTCCAATTTTTTTGATTGAATTGAGTTCATCATTAATATAAATGACTTATAGATTTATTTTTATGTTGATTTCGATTGGTCTATGATATCAATTTTAGGTTTGAACTTGAATTCATTAAATTTTTGGTTATTTTCCATTGTTTATATGCAAATTCAGGTCCAAGTCCTATTACACTCAATTCTAATTAGTTTGAGAGAATTATTATTTATATATTTACTTTTATTTTTTCGATTTTGATTAATCTATGGAGCCAATTATGGTTCGAGCTTGAATTTGCTAAGTTATGGTTTTCATTATTGCTGGATGCAATTTCAAGCTCGAATCAATATTGTTGTCAGCACCTGAGAAGGGTTAGTTAATAATGAATTAGTAAGGAATTCCCTCCTGGTAACTTCGAAGAGAAGGCTGAGTCATGTATATCGATAAAATAATATTAAAACTTAATTTTCCAACTATTTTGAAAGGGGTTAATGCTACTAACTCCCCTTCATTTTCTAACCCTTTTCAAAGGAGTCGAAAGGAAGTCAAGTGTCAAATTAATGGATCCTTTCAAAGGGGTTGATGTTGTTATCATGAGATAGACTTCTTTAAAAGCTACATTATATTTCAATGTATTCTAACACCTTTCGAAGAAGTCATCTTGTGGGGTTTAATCTAACGGCTACATAGGGTATCTCTTTAGAAGCTCAATCCTCTTCGAAAGGGTTTAGAACTCAACGCATGTAAATGATGAATAATGGCTTGATTTAATATATCTCGGAGGATACATTAGATTGAGAATTAATGTACCTCGTTGAATTAAAAATAAACCTTTTGTTATTGTCGAAACCCTTAACTAACCTTTCGACTTTGTCGAAACTTCATAGTTTAGATAAGTATATTTGTTTCTATTATCCCAACTTAGTGTTAGCACTTTTACAATTCTACTATATCCTTTTAGCTTATTTGAAACTCTCAATAGTTAGGTATAACTATCATCACTTCTCCATATTAACATTTTCGAAACATCTTGGATGCTTTTTCATTATTGTCAATGTTTCTTGGTTTCAAATCCTTTCAACCTAATTGAAATATGGTGTTTCGACAAAGTATATACCCAAATTGGTACGTGTAGATAGTTGTACTTATTGGTGATAAAAACTCTTCCCTGGGCTTTCGACATTGTCGAAGGGTGTAATCGAGTGCTTGGATTCCGTCCTTCCTTTCGACACTGTCGAAAGCTCAATGCATTTCATAATTTTCATTAACTTCAATCCCCACTTGAAAGCAGGAAACCATATATTATGGTAGATATTTAATCCATTGTAGTAGGGTTTTGATGCCTTCAAAAGGCTTTAGTAATGGAATAAACCATAATTTAAATGAAATTATTTCATCTAACAGGAACTTCGGTTAGAAAAGGACATCTAAGAAACCTGAAAAGGAAGTAGCTTCAGAATTAAAGTCTTCCCCAAAGAAGGCCAAAACAATTTTGAGGCACTCTCTTATAGCCACTCAAGACAAAGTTGATGTGATCCTTAAGGACTATGGGATCACAGGAGTTGAAGCCATTTCCTCCTAGTGAAAATGACACTATCCAGAGTCCTCTTGAGGGTTATTTTGCTTACACTACCTTCCACATCTGGCATGGCGGTTTCATTCCATTCCTCGATTTCTGGTCAAGATTCTGAGTCACCTTGGCATAGCTACGATTCAACTGTTACCAAATGTCTATACATATCTTATCTCTTTAGAGATCGTGGCTTTAGAGTCAAGCCTTCCTTCATTAAGTGCTGAAGTTCTAAATAATCTTTTACATTTGTTCAAGCTTAATAATTTAAATAGCCTGATTTTTAGAGCTATCCCACACAAAAATTTAATTTTCAAGGGGGTAATCAAGTTGAAAGATTGGGAGATGTAATTCTTCTACATTAAATATTTTCCAAATATTAGTGGAGTTTTCTCATCTCCTCATAAGTCAATCATTATTTTCATTTTCATCGAATTATCTTCTTTTTTTTTGCTAAATCATATTTTCTTATTAGGTCTCGCTCCTAAAGATCTCGACAATGAAGGGAGGAGAATCGTGAAGTTATTAATTACTGCTTCGGGTAGCATTCAGAATAGGCTTACATTATTAAAGCCAAGCAATCTTAAAAAAATTCCCTCCTCCGAGCAGGTCAGAGAGTTCTTGGACAACCTCCTCTTATCCAACACAATTCTAAGAGCAAGCACTTCCTTTCCATGGATGATCCTAAAAATTTCTCTCCCTTATCTCCAATTTGTCCGAATCAACTTGGTAAGCTTAAGTGTAGTATTTGTAATTTACCTTCGTGTTATTCCTTAGATTGTTTTACTAACTTATACTTTTTGGATTTTAGAAACTGCTCCTCCGACTGAATTGATCATAATAGATCTAGTCCTTCCAACTTCTGAATCCAATGCATCAGCTCTGACCTAGGCCATTGCTAGGTCAAGGATGATTTCTAAAGAAAATTGAGTTAGATGACTACAACAAGTCCTTCTCTCAGTAAAAACTAAAATTGTCAATGTCCAATCTTCTCTTCCTTCAAAAGAGAGTAGTTCAATTGATGTGAGGAAGGCTCCAAAAGTTTCTACTCTTGATGTTGCTACTGATCCTCTTAGAACAGTTACTTCCAAGGATGATTTCATGTCTCGCGTTGTTCTGTCTGATTCTCCCAGCATCATTGAGCATATGCAAAAGGATTTGGGCACTTCAACTCCTTCCCAGGAGTTGAATCCTTCTAGACCTACATCTCTAATGCCTCCCCATGATTTCGAAGAGACTGTACAGTCAATTTTAAATTCTTCATCATTCACTTCCATTCATCCACCCTCCTTTGTACCTGACTCGACAAGCATTGTCGATCTCTAATTGAGCAGCAACGTCTGGTATGTTTCCTATTACTTGACCTTCTTATTATCATTTCATACTGAATTTTGGATCATGTCATACTTTTCCTTTCAGTTTTCCAAAAGCTTGTACTACCTTTAAGAAAGCGCTTTAAAGTCTTCTGTTGAGACGTCTAAGCTTCAAGAAGAAGTCTCAACTCTAAATAACCAGATTGCTTCCCTCTCTGCTGCTGAAGATAGTGCAGTAAGGGAATAAGAAAGGTTGAACGCTTCCCTTTCTCAAGCAGAATCTGTTATCTCTTAGAGAGGAAGGCAAGACAACTCTTAGCTGATGAGAATTTGGCTTTAAAAATGACTCTAAAGAGTTAGAGGAAGAGAAGGCCTGAATGGTTGCTAAATGATTTTCTCTCCAAAAGAAATACACTCTTTTCAAGAAGAAGTTGGAGAAGAAGAAAAATTCACTAACAATGTCCCACAAAACTATTTTTGAGGTCAAACAAAATGTGTCACAATTTTTGAATACTTCTCTCAATGACATCATCGTGAATTCTTACGAGGACGCTCTAATGCTTGCTTATTTCAAAAATGTCGTAATGTGTTTAGACTTAAGCTTCTCCTCACTTGATCCTGCTCTAGTTAAAAGATTAATGGATAAAAAAAGAAATGGAGCAACAGATCGAAGTTCCAGATAGAGAAGAAATTAACACCGTAAAACTTTGATCTTTCAAAGTCCCTTCTATAAAAGGAGATTCTGACTCTAATGAAGAAGATGATGATGAAGTCATTGAAGAAGGCGAAAACAATGATGATAATGATGATGATAGCTCTAGTAATGAGGATAGAGGTCAGGGTTTAGGCGACATCGAAGGTGATCATGCTAGTTCTCATGGAGGAGATGGCGATGATATACCCAAGGTTCCAAAAAAAGTGAACCCTGATCCTTGTAGCCGTGAAGCAAGCCAAAATGAACTTCTCGAGCCTTTTGATCTCCATGAAGAAGCCGCCAATATTGATATTGAAGAACAAGGCAGAAAACGCAGACCTTACAAACTTCTATTCCTGCTTCTTAGATATGGGTAAATGGATTTTTCTACCAAGATAACAATAGTTGATATCTTTCTATTTTAGATAAAGTAGAAATAAACTCAAATTTATAAACAAATCCCGAAAGAAACCAAGCGAAAATAAATTACCTGTATAGGGGGTTAGACAAACAATTAAAAGAACATAATGCGCTCCTCAATAATTATTATAAGCTTAATAAGAGCACCTCAGTGTTAGCATCCTTTAAAGACCAGGAAGTTGTCGCTCGACTGAAGAGGGCATACCTTTGATATGACAAGCTCTTGAAAGAGAACCAGGAATTAATAACACTATTGGATGTTGATTGAAGAAAGGGATAGCCTAGTAAACTTCCTATACAAAGCTTATTGTAGACATGCAACCATAGATTTTTCATACTTGGGTGATTTTAGTGGGGGTCTACTTAGACATCTACATAGGAGATATTTAGATGAAATTGGATCCGAATCATATCCAAGGGATTTATGGAATTTATCGTGAGTCTAATCAATCCCTCGTTAATTACCTTCAGAAAAAATCAAATATTATAAGGATAAATTCATTTCCAAGTTATTCAAATAATCAGTTTTGTATGGACAAGATAAACATTTGTAATTATGTAATAATATTGATTTGCGAACTTTCCGTATTAATCTTCTTTTATACTTAGTCGTATGTTATTAGGTTATTACAGATCAAATGTCTCTCAGGCAGTCTTGTTTCTAGAGATTATTTAGAAAAGGCCTCGCTCTTGAAATCCTCAAAATTTGCTAGATATTGCTTTCTTAGAGATCTGCAGAGGCTTTATATGCAACAACCCTACCTTCATTTTGATATTTTGACAAAGAAAAGGAAAGGCTTCTTAAGGAAATCCAAACATATCATATCAAATTAATATGTGGTCCTGCCGAAAAATGGGATTATAGAAAATATCCTCCAGTTGTTACCCTAAAAGGATTTAATGCCCCTTTTGATTCTACAATTACTCTTTTTGCAAATTCTTTGAACAAAGTTAAAAATGTCGTTTCCTGACTTTAAGTGTAATAAAATAAGTATTTGATTATTACAATGAGATTGTACTCTTTTTTTATTTTTCCTTAAGTCGTAACCTCTATTATTGTAAAATAAGGAATTGGTAATTTAATTATTAACTTTTTTGTTCATTTAAATAGGAGTCACGGTTATCTACCATGCCACTCTCATTAGATTCATTGTCTCGCTTCACCACCATCAAAGAATGGTTGGTAGCGGATGTTGAAAAGAGAAGCCTCCATAAAGATCTCCTATTTTCTCATCTTCAAGGCAACACTGATGCATTGGAATGATGTATAAATTTTTTGCTTCAAAAGAGATTGTTAGGGACTTTAACGATCAGATCACTAGTCTTGAAGCTGACATCAGGAGTAAAGATGAAAAAATTTGTCAATTAAAATGCCAAATCAAATCAAACCCTTTCTTTAATTGAAATATCAATATACCAAACTCTTTAGTCGCCTCATCTAATGTGATATCAACAAGGTCTTCATCTCTAGCTATTCAAAAATTTCCAACATGACTAACCCTCCCCCAGGCTTTGATAAGAAGGCAGTAGGTAATGGTGTATGAAGGTCAAATTTGAAATGATGAGATATTTTGATGATCAACAGAAAGCGGGATATTCATAGCGCATTAATGAGTATGCAGCTGGAGTTCAAAACTTAAACATGAAAAATATCTTCTTCGAAAGCATATTGCAGATTTAGAAAGGAAAAACAAGACCCTTAAAGGTGCCAACAAAGCTTTCAACATGCTTGAAGAATCATTTTGAAACCACTGATGATGCTAATGAAATTAAGAAGAAGGAAAAGGCTTAAAGAAATTCTTTGTATAGCGATTCACTATATTGTTGACCCTTTAATTGCTAAGAGTCTAAATAGGGTTGTCCAAAATCTATGATACATACCCTACAATATACTTGTATATAATTTTATAAGTCATGTAAATTATGTAAATATCACCCGGTTTGTATCCTTTGCTTGTTCTTACAATGATATTCCTGAATCTGCTTCCTGATAACTTTGACTATGTTTTTTGTATTTATCGACCTATTCAGTCTTCATTATTGATATTATTTTCCTAAAATGTACAAAATTTTCAACATTTCTTATCATTAATTTGAAATATATGCTGGAATATATTTGGTAGTCCTTTATCCTATTAGCAATAGTATGAGGAGTCCTGCTAATTCCAAAAATCTAAGCAATATAAGTTAATAGATCATTATGTGGAAATAATAAGTGAAGAGAAATTCCATAGTAGAAACAAATAGGAGTCTTGAGATCAAACTTTGGTCATGACAAGAGAAGACCGGAGACCCGACTCTAGTTATATTAATAGAAGTCCAAAAATATAATTATGGAATTAATAATGGAAGGCCAGAAATCCAAATCTAGCATTGATAATGGAAGTTCTGAAATCCTCTTCTAAAAATAACTGATAGAAGACCAAAAATAATTACTTAGTAATAATAGTCCAGAGATCATTATCTAGGGATAAGTCATAGGAGATTAAGGATTTTCTTTTAGGGATAAATAATTTGAGTCCAGAAATCCTTAGCTGGAAATAATAGTAGATTCGAAACCCAGATTCGAGTATTAATAAGATAAACCTTAGAATTAATAGAAGATTAAAAATCCATATTACAGGTCTTGAAGCCTAGATTCATGCATTAATGAGTGAAGTCCGTAAATTAATGGTAAGAAACCCAAAACCCTGATTCGGGTGTTAATGAAGTTTAGAAATCCTCTTTTGGAAATCAGTCAAAGGTTGTAGATTCTTATTTGAGCCTTTTGTTTTGCACCATTATTTGGGTTTTGATTCCTTTGACATATGCCATCTTTTAAGCTCTGTATGTTATCATTATTTAGTGTGCCACTTCTCAACCTTGGAAGTCTTAGTATGTTGTTGTCTAGTGCGCATGGTTAGCTTATGCACAAGCAGGACCCAGGGACTTACCCAACCACCTTTCAGGAGACGCTCCAACTAGGCCTTATAGGCGGGACTGAAGGCTTGTTCGGTGCCTTGGCAAGGACTTAACATGGCGGGACCAAGGGCATACTCCATCCTCCCTCTAGGAGGTGCTCCAGCTAGGCCATAGCATGGCGGGACTAAAGGCTTGTTTGGTGCCTTAACTAGGCCATAGCATGGCGGGACCAAGGGCTTACCCCATCCCCCTCTAGGGGGCGCCTTAATCTGGCCATAACGTGGTGTGATCAAGGGCTTGTTGATTAACTTGGCCATAGCATGGCGTGGATAAAGGCTTACTCTAACCTCCCTCCAGGAGGCGCTTTGACCTGGCCAACTCGATATAGATAAAGGCTTTGACCATTTAAGGTAATTTCCATGTTTAAGGAGAATTCTACTCCCGACCATGTAGATTTTTCTTAGAAAAGTAGTGCTTTATTGAACTCAATTAAGATCGCCTTACAAATCTATTGAATTTTCCTTGTCTGGAAAAGTTTATCACCATTTCTTTAAGTACTCTACATCAATTTGTTTCATTCCCATTCATCATGTGATACTGATAATAGGATCCTCCCCGATTCATTTCGTATTTGGACTTTTTCTTTATGGATGACCAATAGTTGAGTTCTTCCCTAGTTAGTAAATAAACGTTCTCAATCTATGTAGTCAAATTGCATTCCCTAGGGATTGATTTGAAGCTCATCTTTTGAGGATGATTTCTAGATTTCTTATTGTTTGATTCATAAAATTCACCCTCAGTGACCAATTTCCTTTTAAAAATATTTTGAAGCTCATATGTTGGTAATGTTCTTCTTGTCGCTTGATGCCATTTTCATGCAAAGGTATAGTAATCAATCATCATCCTTTTTTCAAAGATAGTGCCTCTGGTATAGAATTAAATTGTCGTCTTCATTTGATTAAACAAGTTATCACTTTTGTATTTTGTTCCCCCTAAAGTAAATATGGGTGTAAGTTTAATGTGAAAGGGGTTTAAGCTCCATTCATCTAGATCATAAGATTCAGCCTTCTTTTTCTTGATGATTCTTAAAGCCTTCAATCTTAACATTTGATCTTCATATAGTTTGGAATTTTCAATAGTTCCATGGGAGAATCCAATTACGTGTGGCTCTGAAAATCCTTGTTTGGACTTTTTAATTTTTCTAAGCATGGTGATGTAAAGTCTAAAGTAGGTAGGCTTCGAATAGAACAAGGTTAGAGAAAAATAAAGTTGGGCATTCAATAAGGTCGAAGGTTCAGGCCCTCCTTCTAGCGCCAAAAATGTTAACAAGAAAACTTGTCAACACCCCAAAGTAGAAAAGTGAGACTAGCTCCTTCGAAAGCACCTTTCGATCCAGTAAAGGTAGTCTAAAACTTTTTCAAAAGGACCTTTCGTAATGATTTATATGGCTAGAATTCCTTTGAAACCCCTTAATTTTGAACTAGTTGTGATGACTTAGAATCCCTTTGAACCCCCTTCTAAGGTGGTTGAAGTGACTTAAGGTTGGAACGTAATGGTTCTAGGATTTTAATTAATCCACGAGGTTTCTTTTCCTTCAAAAGGTAATCATTCAATTGACGTTGATGTAAGTAAACTATGACAAGAAACATATGAAGCCACAGAACAATTAGTATATTCAAAAATGCCATATACTTCTTTTAATAATAATTTCCTTGAATTCTAGAAACCTAAGTATTACAAAGAAGTAAAATTCCCAACTTGATTACAGAATTAGGGTTTATAAATTTAAGAAAGAATAAGTATTGAGTCATTCCAATCGGATCCCCAAAACAATACCCCTAGAGTCTTATTTATAGGTACGGGTTGGACCATTTCGAATCAGTCCTTTCGAATTGATTCCTTAAAAACCCTTGTTGATAAATTTTAGATGCCTTTCCTATCTTGCTTCTGAATGGAACTTGAGTTCTTTTCGACATCATCTAACGGTATAGATGCACCCTACACTTTGTTGTTGATGTGCTGTTGTAAGTCGGAAAAGATGCGGGCTTTCCACACTGTCAAAAGGTGTATCCATTGGGATTCGAATGAGTTGGAGTATAGTAGAAGGTTTTAATGTGGAAGATGGTTTTCGAATGCATCCTTGTTGATTGATACGGAACCCCAATCTTTGCTATTTTAACTCGTGTAAGCTTTCCTTATTAATTGTGGATGGTTTCAATGCTAATCTATGCTCTCAAATTGGTAGGTCCGTCCAAATGTTCTTATATGGAATGTAAATGATGGCGAAACCCACTGTTTTGAAAGGTTTGGCGCTCAAGCGGAAGCATTTAGTTTATTCCCTTCAAAAGGTGCCTTTAAAACATTTGAAACATCTCTATGCATGCGGAAGCAACCGTTTTGAAAGGTAATTAATTGGAGCAAAAGAGTGTCCCAGTCCCCTTTCGACATCTTCGAACGTACATTGCTCATCCAATATTTTACAGGGCATCTCTTTGACTCTTTTGAAAGGCCTTGTTATCTCTATCATTCTTTGTGGATCCTCCTTCTACATTCTTCAAGGTTTCAATCAAGTTAGAGTAGTTTTTGATGATAATAGCCATGTTCGTTTACTTAGTCATCTCTGCTCATGCACTGAGTGCAGCCTTGGTACGTGAGGAGAGTAGTATCTAAAGGCTCATATATTGAGCAGAAAAGAATTACCCAAAGCTGGAGAAACTGGCATAATGTTTATTGATGGCTGCTATGAAGTTGGGGCTATATTTCTAGGTTCATTTTTTTAAGGTGCTGACTGATTAACCTTTGAGACAATTATTGCATTGACCCGGGTTTTAGGAAGATTAATAAAATGGAACATTAATTTGATCCAATAGGATTATCTTATCATTCTAGGTAGGCGATTTGTGGATACGCACTAGCCGATTTTGTTGCCAAGTTAACCAGTTGGGATGATGGAAAGGAAGTGGAATGGTTTTACTTTTTTAATGGAAGTTATATATAAATGGAGCCTATAATGAGCATAATTCTGTTGTAGGATTGTTCTATTGATTGTAGAGAGATAGAGGATTCATTATGCATTAAAGTTATCCCAATGTAAACAGCAAAGCCAAATATAAACCTTCGATTGCGAGACTCAAGATAACAAGGAACCGAGAGTCAAGATGTCATATATATTTAGCAACTTTCAGTTCGTAGTCTATTAGGTGAAAAAGGAATTTCAGTGTAAGGGAGAGAGACTTGCGCCTTACCTAAGGAATATGTTAGAATTACTAAACGATATTGAATAATACATGATAACGCACATCCTTAGGGAGGTTAATACGAAAGCTGATTCACCGGCTAAGCTTGCCAGCTCTAGGGATGCATATGTTTTGGGTATCATTCCGGTAGAGACTTTGATGACTCCAAGCATAAACATGATTGATGTTGGTTGGATCTAGGATTTCGAGGAAGAGGAGTTGTGGGTGACTTCGATTAAAGAATATTTGCTAAAAGCGACTCTTAAGCAGAAGAAATGAACGATAAAAACTCCTATGTAAAGTGTCTTGATTCATTATGTAAGAAAAGGAGTGTTGTATAGAAGAGGATTCTCAGCCTCTTGCTAAGGTATATCACCAAAGACAAAGCTAAGAACATTCTCGTAGAAGTGCATGAAGGTAGCTATAGTAATCACACTAAGGAGTGGACGTTGGAAAAGAAGGTTCTTTGTTATGTCTAACTTTGGCTAATGATCAGCCGAGATATGGTCGAATGTCACTACAACAGTTTATGGGTTTCATAGCGTTTGAAAAACGCTATAACAGGCTACCATAGCGTTTCAAAGAACGCCGTGGAACCACAAGCTATGGTAGGCCGGCAGCATTACATAGCAGGAAGGAAAAAGCTATAATAGCTAATAGTGTTTACAAAAGGGCATAGCGTTTTCAACCTACCATAGCATTTTTTTCTCTGTTATTAAACTTAAACGCTATAGGGAATATAATCCTTCACTTAACTTCTATAGCGTTTTCGAGCACATTTTATAGCGTTTCATCAAACCATGTTATAGCATTACAATGTTTTTCGATAGCATTTCTTGTCATGCTTGCATAGCGTTTTTATTTTCTACTATAGCATTTTTGATTCTATTATAGCGTTTTTGATGCATAAATCTTACATCTCATATAAGTTGCGATAGCGTTTGATGAATCAATAGCGTTTTTCAAACGCTATTCTATATAATATTAATTTTCAGCATTTGTTTCAATTTTCTTTTTATTATATATATATATATATATATACATATACATACATATATATATATATACATATATATATATATATATATGCGCACACAGATATATGTATACACATTACACACATATATATACATATATTAAAATGTGGATCCTAAAAATAACAAATCGAGAAGATAACAACAACTATATGTAACAATGATAACGTTGCAGTGAATTCTAATTTGGAAACACACAATCAAACCAGTGGAAAAGTTTCAAATAATTCTGCTAATATTTCAAATACTACAAGACATGGTCGCATGATAATAGTTCAAAATACAAACGACCACAAATACTACAAGACATGGTCACATGATAATAGCTCAAAATAGTCTAACAAATGGACACAAATACTCGGTTATGGAGACGATGATACGGAAATGGCTGCTACGGAAGATTCTTGCAAGGATCTAAACATTGCTCCAGGTTGCTTCAGTGTTAACCAAGTTCCTGCATTAAATGACAAAGTAGACAATGACAGTTCCAGGTTGAATATACTAAATTTGTAGACAATAAATGACAAAGTAGACAATGACTTGTAGGCAATGGAGTAAATTACCAACTCAGTTATTGAACATGTTTGTTGTTATATGCTTTGTTTTTCCATTAATAGTGATTCGAATTAGTGATTTATTCCTGGGCATCCATTATTATCATCACTTTTAACCATCATTTTGTGGATTCCATAACGAGAATTAAAAAAATGATAATTGGGGATTTGGCCATGATTAAATTCATTCAACCCCCTTAGCAAGTAATTAATTTGTATATTTTATCATCAACTTTTTGATTTGTGGTGCTCCTTTAATAACTCCCATACGAATATGTCATTAAGTTACATTGAGTTACATTATGAATACGTCAATTTCCATTTTCTGAATTACCTTGGGTCTTTGCAAGTGGCATTAAATATTGAATTATGAAGTTCAGCTTATGAACAAATAATAATTATATATAAGTTTTGCCTTATTCAGGTTTTAGGAAAATATGGAATAACCTGCATTGAAGATCTGATTCACGAGATAATGACTGTTGGCAAGCACTTCAAAGAGGCAAACAACTTCTTGTGGCCATTCAAGTTGAAGGCTCCATTGGGAGGTCTGAAAAAGAAGAGAAATAACTAATTACCAAAATTAAACTACAAAAAAACAAAATTCATTTCTAAAATTGAAAAGCACCATAGCTAATTCATAAGAGAACGGAACTGACAGTAGCAAAGTTGACACTGATAAATAGTTTGTTGTGACATATACATAGGACAGTCCAAAATACCTGCAAGTAACACGAGATCAAAGTAAGAAATCTAATGCTAATACATAATTGAAGCATGGTCATACTATGTATAAAAATTCAAATACCGATTGCTACTGAATGCATGAACTGATGCTACGAACGACAAGCTGTACAAAAATTCATATCAGGTACAAAACTGCAAGTAATCTTCATATAGGGATGCATGTACTCTTCTTTTTTATATTATTAATTAAGTGAAATACATAGTGAAAATTTCCAATTATTCGGGGATACTTTTAACTCAAGAAGAACTCAACAAAGAAGAGAGTCTTCTAAATCCCTTTAAGAGTTATCCATTTTATTCGGACTGATGTTATGTAATGGGCTTGGGGACTTGGGCTTGCAAAACTATGAACTCTTTGTAAAAAAATAAACTGAACATGTGGCATTCATTAATGTCCATTTTCTTTATTCGTTCGTAATATTTGATGACCTTGTACCGTTTTGCTATGAACAAGTCCAGATACCTGGCCATCACCCAGTATCACTTCCTATCCACTGCACATATATCCAGCTTCATCATAAACAAATACCACCACTTTCACCTGAAATTACATCACAGTCTACCTCCAACATATAACATTTTCCTCTCTGAACAACCATATCACCTGGCATATCAAAACTTCCCTGGCATATTATTACTACCTATACAACATCACTTTTGTGCACTTACAACATCCATTCTCCCCTAACTTTCACCATTCCTACATCACCTGCTTGCCTGCCACCATCATTAACATATCACTCTAACTTCTGTGCACATCACCACCTCTACCCTCCTCTCTAACCAGACCAAGCTACCACATCCCACTGACAGCAAATCCCCATCCTCCACTGACCACATTGCCATACTTTCATACAGAAATTCATATTTCCTCATCTACAGCCACTATTTTCCAAATCATAGTGTACACAGTGTACACATCCATCTTCCAGTCAACCTAACAAGTCACATTCACTTGCCCACGGCAGCACCATCACAGTCACATCAGTTCTACCACAAACTGGATTGGCCATGAGACATACAACTTGATTATTTTACTATGATTGTTTCTTACCACATAATTGGAAATGCAAATAATTTGTATTGGATATATTATACTAAAATGTATATAGCTTATTCATTTGTTGAACTTTTTTTTGGAAAGATTCGGGTTACTTTAGCTGTATTGGTACGAATTTGATATATAAATTGAATATCAGACACTCATACTTATCTACAGAGTGAACTTGTTATCAAGGTGTATTTATACTCTTTTTTATTTGAAATTATGTTCATTTGTGTCGGATATATTATACAGAAGTACCTATCAAATATAGAAATTTTCAGACCAATTATTTTTGGAAATTTGTTTACTTAGAAGTGGTCTCATATCCCATCGCCCTTACATCATTTTTGTATGATAACTCATCATTTTAATATGATAACTCATCATTTTTTTTCTACAATATTTGTTTGTTGCTGGATAATTTAGTTTGGGTTGGTATATGTTTTCTTATCATTATAACGAAGGCATGCCAGAGGTATTACTCCTAGTAAATAAGCTTGTAAATAACTCTAACTTATTTGTAAATATTACTGAGTTTTTCCTATTTTTGTTTATAATTTTGATACTGCTGTTCCTACTATGACCATGAACTAATTACTTTGGATGTAGGCTTCTAGAAAAAAATAATCTTGACTTTGTTATTGGGTTTGCACCTATCTTTCAACAATAAAAAATTTCCATTATTAAACCTGAAGAGTTTAATCTTTTGTATGTGTAAAAATCTCTAAATCTTTGCAGATGCATATCACATATGAGGAAGGTCTGAATTAAATCCAAAAAAATTGTGATGCTTGGAGATGTGTGTTGTAACGAAACACACTGAATTTAGAGTAGTGACTCACAAATATGTACATGCTAATGAACCAAATGAACAGTAATTTCATATACATCTGAGTATTTCCGCTAATGCTAGATTAAGAAACTCATGTATAGCAAGCGAAAGATCTTTAACATTGATCATAAAACAAATCTTGTCCAAACATACATTTTTTATCAATGTGGTTTTAAATAGTCTATGTTAAACCAATTTATTTCATCGTATTCTTATCTTATCAACATGGTTTCACGATCTGACTAGTTAAATTATTAAAACTTTTGATCTTGTGTCAAAATAGTTTGACTCATGATTAGGTCTTCTAAAATATGTTATAACAGATTTGATTACATTTGATGAACAATAGGAATTCCTGCACAAAATGATTACATTTGATACTTTAAAATAGAAATAATTTTATATTATGATAAGAAATAATAACCTGGAGGAAAGATGTAGCAGCCATAATTGAAATAGTCTGCTTGTTTTTGAAATATCAATCTTAGAAACAAATCCTGAAAGATAAGAAGAACAAGGAAAATCGCTGAAACATACCATAAAATTTTGATTATTCATGCACTCATTATTCACATGTGGATATGATTCACAATGCATATGTAATTGCCTAGAGTGTCAACGCATGAGCAGATATAGCAAGACACTTATCATGGAAATCTTAGTTTAAGGGCATTGACTGCACTAATAAAACATTATCAACAATCAAGGAAACCAGCAAAACTTATCAACCATCTAAGACAAGCAAAAGGCATTCTCCTTTTCTTTAGTTTTCAACAATTAAATACACTTTACAGCCTATATATGTTGCGGCTTTGTAATTTCCAATTCCAACTTGCATTATTAGGAGTGCTAGCACTAGACAAATCATAATATTTTAGCCATTTTTTTGTCAATTCATGTGATTTATCAAATTTAAAAGTAGAAAAAAATAGGTACATACCATTCAGCACGCATTGTGCAAATAAAAAAAAGCATCACAATTTGGTCCATGTTACCGATTTTACTAGAACTAGCATGAGTTATTCCAATTTCAGGAAATGTAAAACCTAAAAGTCAAATGCTTTGTTCATACAACTAATTTATATAATTTAAAAGGATAAAATACCAATATTACAGTACTGTATGCAAACTTAAGTAACTAAGTAAGAGCAAAATCAGCATGTAACTATACCTTTAACAGTGTCCATACAGCGACTGGCTCCATCTCCTATCACTCTCCTCCATCTCCTCCATCAGCTCATTGAACCTCATCCTCTCCTTCAATGGCCCAGGCAACTACTCCATTCTTATCACCATCTTCTTAGGCAACTGCCCTGGCACTTCAAACTCCTCCTCCTTCTCATGGGGCCTATACTTCTTAATACAATCCATGATGCTCACTATGAACGAACTCATACCATGAAACATTATCCTTAGTATATCCAACCGCATAGCCTCTTCAGCAGTGAATGGTAAAAACATGTCAAATATAATGTAGTGTGGCTTTTTAGAGTGTATTGACTAGTACAAAGGTGCTTTGAGAAGTGATAAAGTGAACTGGATTGAGTGTAAATGAACGAAAGTCTTTGAATGAGGTTGAGTCCTAGTTTTGAGGATGTAGCCCTTCACATTTAATCTGCCTAATAGACTCCTATGCCTATTATGCCCTATACAACCACCATATCGAAGGGCTTATCCTAGACACTATAGAAGGCTCCCTCTCCTTCCTTGCAGCTGACATGACCCCTCTGACCGCTATCTTCTTCTCATTTGCCACCACTGAAACAGTGGACAACCACTGTGGACTGTGGCTTCCAGGCAATGTACTGCACGTGTTGTTCAGAAAAAACTCTGTCTACCATGATATTCATCATCAGCTGTATGGAAACAAATATAATTACTCGTAGCCTTTCTTTGTGAATTGGGATAAGATTTTCGGAACGCATATGGAATACCTCCTTGAGTAGAGAGATAGAGGTGGGTTCAAGGCAAAACCTGTTAAGAAGATCGACTAGGTTGAGAGTATTTGTATGTATGTAGAGGATTGTTATGTGAATTGATGTGTTAGTCAACATAGTGATTTAAATATATTAATGCTATGTTTATGGATAAAAATCTTTTGGTTTAAACATGGCGTGATTTTAGTTAAATTCATTTAGCATCAAAGCATGTGGTTTGATATGTTATTATGGGTACTTATGAGAGTTGGTAAACAAATGATGATGGTTGTGATTTCAACAACAATAATGGAGGCTAGCAGTTTATGAATTTATTTTACATATAATTCTAGAGTTTATCTTTTTTTATAAAACTTGTTTTACAGCACATACTGATTGCCAGTTTTGACCTTTTCTTTTCTTTTCTCTCTTTCTATAAAATGAGCTTTTTTAAGAAGTTATTTTACATGTAACTTATGACTAATATTAAATTCACAATAATATTTTTAGCATTCAACCGAGAGGCGTGAAAGTCAAAGGATTCAGCTTGAGCGTATTTTGGGAAAGAAAATAAAATGAGTATTATGTATATATTGAAAATAGAACTGTAAGCAATATGTGTTAAGTGTATTGCTTTAGAAAATGTGATAACTAAAGGCTTAAACGACTTAAGTGGACAAAGTTTTTTGCAAATTTAATTTATCAAACATCATTAATACTTTCACACTTGTAATGTGAAGTCGGTCATTTGTACATAAAAGAGTGACACAACTGGCTTTCATGCAAGCTATATCTAATGTCTTTACAATGTTTTATTCATTGGTTCACATATTCTCGAAGGTGGACCGCAAAAAATTTTCTGCTGTAAACTTGTATTGCGATTTTCCTCTTTTAGGACAGATTACATAACCCTATAATATATTTATATTCAATTGAATGAAAAATGCTAATCATATCAACATATAATCTAACACCAGACCTATATGGGTATATTGGCAAATTGCATAAACCTCGAAATATATTTTTGTTCAGTAAAATGCGAAATGCTAACCAAACCACTTGATAACCTAACACCAAACCTTTATGGCTTTACTGATGCTCCTAACATATTACTTAAGCATCAGCGATGCCTTTGTATGATTGTAAATTCAAAATATTTGGGGAAAATTTTACTAGTATGCAGACAAACGAGTTATTAGTCATGTTTGGAATGAGCAGTTAAGCTGGGAAGCAATTACCATCTACAAGTTAAATTTTGTTTTAATCACATAGTTAACCATCATTTTCACACACTAATTCTCAGCTTAAACATATCTACACTTATATGGTATATGAAAAAGTGATTGATTGCTTATGCTAAAGAAATTGGCTTGATTACACGATGTATTGTTGTTAATTTCACCAAGTGAAACTGATCTGCATTTACATTTAATGATCTAATTTTCAAGACCAAGTTACAGAATCATTATCCAAAATTTTCTTGCTTGATTTCGTTTTTAATAGTAAGAGCTAGATTAACTTAAGACATATAAAAATTTACTAAGTATTTTCTGTAGCAATGCACTAACTAGGTATCCCTTCAGCATCATGATCATCTTAAGTAATGAGTTTAATAAAAAATAAGGAAGATACTCATTTATTTGATAATAACCACTTAATACTTTTTTAACCAACCAAACTGAATACTTCTAAAAAGCGGAATCTTTAGAAAATTTATCACATTCAGCAAGTGTGTATCAAAAACGAACATACATTATTCATACAAGAATGAGAGCATAATTCAAATAATTTTACCTGTTCTTTGTTGTTCCTTGAGGAAAGAATAAATCTTTTCCCTAACCCCTCGAACAGACACTGAAGGCCTAGCGTAGGCATGCCACTACTCATTATAAAGGAAATCTTCTGATTTATGTTATTTGTTCTGATCGCCATGGCCATTGCTTGAAGTAATTTGGTGTTTTCTCATTGTAAAATCTCCAATCCGCAAACAATAATCTGTAGTTTTCACTATTACCTCTTATTTCTTTATGAATTCCTTATAATAAATAAATATAGAAAATATGTTCAAATGGTCTTTTAAATAGCATGCAAAGGAATACCTGAAATTGGAAATCGAACGTCAATGAGATGAATGTGAATTGGGTGATGAAGTCGAAAATTAGATCTCGTCAGTGAATTCTCTGCTCAAGTCTGTCATGCGTCCCTCTGTACAAATCTGAGCCACAACCAAAATCTTATAAGTCGAAAAAATTACTGATGTAGGGTTCGATGAGGGTGTTACCAAAGTATTGAAGCGGGTCGAAGTAAAATAGGAAAAATAGAGAAATCAGGATGAAGATGAGAAAGATGGAGCGAATAGAGAGGAATACTTTGTGCATTAAAAATTGTTAGATCAGATGAAGATAGAATTTTCTAGGGTTTTAGTTGATTTTGGAAGAAAGAGAAGGGAACTATAGAAGATAGGAGTGTGGAAATAGTTTCGAAGGAACGCGGCCTCTAACGTAAATAGGTAGCCCGCTTTAAAATTTTCGCTATATAGCGTTTGCGTTTTTTTCCTAGGATTAGTACGAGACTAAAATAGCGTGTAACCTTCAAACGCTAACCTCGAACGCAATTAATTTGTACTTTTGTTGTAGTGTGTTCTAGAAGATGTGATAAGTGGCCAAGGTTTATAAAGATACCAAGTGCCCCATCAATTGAGCTCGATCATATGGTTAGCCCATGGCCTTTTATAGTGTAGGGAATTGATATTTTCATGTGCTGTCGATGTCGAGAGGCGAAGCAAAATATGTTATAGTTTTTTTTGGATTACGTCCCAAAGTAGGCCAATGTGGAACCACTCACATCATTACTTTGAAGGAGTTGATCAACTTCAGAGTGAAATACATTATATAGATATCTAATTCTATTGAGGGTCACCATTGATAATGGAACTTAATTCAAGAGTGCTGAGTTCAATGAATTCTATACATTTTACCAAATTGAGAAGGGCTTCTAGGCATTAGCGCACCCATACGTAGATAGACAGGTGGAGGTAGTGAACATATTCATCAAACCCATCTCCAAGAATAGATTGAAGAGAGCCAAGGACAATTGGCTTAATCATCTACTACTTGTGTTGTGGGCTAATTGGACAATCCACAAGTCTTCGACTGGTCATATTCCACCCATACTAGACATCCTCTTTTTACCTATATTCATTAGACCTATCACATGATAAGTTAGATTCAGTTCCCGTAGTTAGAGACTATCTAGATGTCTTCTCTAAGGTTACTAGTATTCCACCCCAGAGAGAGATTCTAGATTTATCTTATAGAGAACTCTAGACCTATTGCATTGCATTTGAGGCATATGGCTCCTAAAGAGAGATGAGAGCCGAATAAGCAAGTAAATGAGCTATTGGAGAAGGGCTTCATTAGTAGGGAAATTTCTAAGTGGGGAGCACTGGTTGTCTTTGCTACTAAGGTGGATGGTTCTCTGATGCTTTACGTCAATTATCGAGAGTTTAATAAGCTGACAAAGAAAAAATGTTACCATTGTCCTCACATAAACGATCTCTTTGATCAGTTTGTCGAAGCGAATGTGTTCTCTCAGCTTGACTTGGCTATTGGATTCCATCAACCACGTGTCACCGAGGATAGTATTCAGAAGACTGCTTTTCATACACCAAACGGACTGTATGAGTGGTCAGTCATGCCCTTTCGACAAACCATTTACCCGCCTACTTTGTTGACCTGATGAGTCCTTTTTAGAGGGTTTCTAAACAAGTTCGTGGTGGTATTTGTGGATGACATATTAGTCTATTTGAAACGCGATAAGGAGCATATGTTGCATTAAGAATAAATTCTAAATATATTCCATAAGCATAAACTGAAGGCGAAGTTTTTCAAATGTCATTTTGGCATGAGGAGGTACAATTTTTCAGACACGTTGCCTCGAATAATGGGCCGGCGGTCAATCCTAGTTAATTTGCTGCAGTACCGGATTGGCATGTACCGAAGAATGCCATGAAAGTAAGGAGTTTCCTCGATTTTTTAGGCCACTACAGAAAGTTCGTAAGATCTCTACCCTCTGACCCATCTTACTGTTTTTCGGATTTTTAACCCAGTTGAATTCAAAGAAAGTCAGAACAGCTTAGTCGAGTCAGAATAACTCAAGACCCAACCAAAAAGACTAGAACAACAAACCAAGAGAAATCAGAGAAGTAGAAAGCAAAAATACGCAAAGGTGATGGATCGCTAGCGATCCATAATCTTGGCTCACGGATTCATGAATTCACTTGCATCATGGTCCTATTGGTATTCTATGGACAATGGCTAAGATTGGTGGGATTCCGAGCTAGTTAAATCGAGAGACAAGCATTCGTCTAGTTCAATCTGTAGTCAAATGTAACCAGTAAGTGGACTGTCATCCAAACAAGGCAACATTCTACGAAATTACTTGGAGGACACCAATATGAGAGAACAAATGCACCCCAAAAGACACAGTCCAAAAATCAGATAAGTACATGGATTGCTAGCGATACATACCGTTTCACCAAGTCACCATGAACTTTGAGGTAGAAGGTACGGGAAGCATCTCAAGCCATTGGATTGCCAACGAGCCAGAAGCTATGGATCACTAGCGATCCATCAAGTTAGCTCGGTTCGTGATGAAATTTATAGTGTGACTTCCTACGGTCATTTGCAAGCATCTGACAAGAAGGTCTAGCCTAGTAGCTCTCCAACCTTTATAAATACTCACCAATCTACAACATAAAGAGGATCCTCTGGACTGGCTTCTGAAACTGTGCAGAAACTATTCTTCACTCTTCTCCTCCCTCCTCACAACAGTCATCCAAGGGGTTTACTGTGATTCTCCAGTGAACTCCAACATTGGGGACTTAGTCTAACTTAGGGTATTAAACAACTTTGTAATCCAATTCACCTTGTAATAGCAGTCAGTCAATAATAAAAGTTATAAAGTGGACGTAGCTTCATTAACAGCCGAACCACTATAAAAATCTTCTTGTCTTCTTATTATTTCTTCTTTTCCTACGTCTATTCCCTGCATTATTTCTCTGTAGGAATTGGGCCGATGCTTACTCAATCCAGGATGTTGATCCATTTTTTGGGTCAACATTTTGGTGCTTTCACTAACAACCCAAATCAAGGTTAATATCTTTCTATCTAATTTGGATCAGACATGTTCAAAGTTAGAGCCATAATTTTTGCTTAAAAATTTATTGCTTAGAATCAATGGCTCAGGGAAGGAAAATAACTGCCTCTGAAAGATCCATAGGGGCAGTAATAAATGGAGAAGAGATGAATCATCGGAAAACTGAAGTAAATGATGCCAATGTAGGAGATCAGGTGCTAGGATCCTTACTCGAGGTCGTTACAAGATATGAATTGAATAAAATGGTTGATGAAATTAATCAAAAAATAAAAAAGTAGTCAAAGAGCTCTGATGGATAAGCTTAATGCCCTCCTGACCTTACAATCACATCCTGCTCCAAGAACTATGTTGAACCTACAATTGCCGTAAAACAAGGAAATTCTTCCATTTCTGGTCTAAACAGAAGAAACGGAAAGCAGCCACAAAGAAGGGTGATAGCTGGAACCGTGGGAATCAACATGGAAGGAAACATGAGTACTCCAACAACCGCAAGGCAACCAACTATGAACTTGAACCAAGGAGTGATCACCCCACAAGAGGATATAGCCATGGACCTCTCCGACCCAGAAGATGGAGGGCAATTTAATGACAACAAGTTGGAAGGAAATGCCAATTCATTCAATAACACTAAGAATATCCAAACTACACCAGTGAGGCCAACTGCAAGCCAACAGGACCCCAAGGGAGTGGCTCTTCCAAAGACAGGAGAGCCTAGGCTTCAGCCCACTCACTAAGACCATTTGCAAAGCTAAACGCTCGATGTGGTGACTGACAACCGACCCCTGGACTATCAGACATCAGAGATATTTATCGTGGATAAGGTTAAGTGATTGATAGATGAGAATAAGAATAGCAGAGATGATGAATGGGGATCCGCTTCAAGTCATACTCCCTTCACTAATGAGATAATTAATGAGCGGTATCCAGAAAACTTCACTATGCCAACTATTCCGTCTTATGACGGGGCAAAAGACCCAAAACCCCATTTGTATAAGTATAGTTGGTACATGGATGGAGCAAATCTTCGAACGATGTTCATTGTAGATGTTTTTCCATTTTTCTGGAAGGAATTACTTCCACATGGTTCACTAGGCTTCCGCCAAGGTTTATCTCTACTTTGTACCAACTAGCAACAAGATTCCTTGATCAATTCAGAATTCACACAACGCAGCCTAAAGACGTGATGTCCTTGTCCTTCTTATTCTAGGAATGAAATAAATCTCTGAAGTCTTTCATGAACCAGTTTAATACTGCAGTGATAGAGGTAAGCAATCCAAATGAGGATATGGTTTTCATGGCTTTGGTCCGCGACATCCACCCTAAAATTGAGTTCAGAAAATGGATCAAGATGAAATAACCTAATACTAGGAAGGACTTCAACCGTAAGGCGAGTCAACACTTGAGATTAGAAGAGGCACAGGAGTTGGAAAGGAAGTCTACTAGCATGCAACTGATGAACGTCGAGCAGAGTGACTGGCGATGAACTAAAACATAAATGCCTCCGAGACCGTTGAAGGAAGTGCAGGGAATGAAAAAAACCAAACAAGGAAGGACTAAAATTCCAATAAAATAAATGGTAAAAATAAATGACTTAAAGGCTTTAGGCTCGAGGATTACACCCAATCAATGATGCTCTAGAAAACATCTATCTCGCAACATAGGGGACAAAGGATTATAAAAAATCCTTAAGAAGGAAGCAACTGAATAACAAAAGTGCTTGGGGAAGTTCTGTTGCTTCCACGAAATTCATGGTCACATCACAAACGGGTGATGGCATCTAAAGAACTTAGTCGAAGAGCTGATCCAGGAGAACAAGCTTCAATAATATGTGAGAAAATCACAAAATCCTGACCGGCCAGTAACTCCCCATGCTCCTAGGGATCGAAGAAACCAAGCCAGAACCAGCAAGGTGGGATCAAAGTGAACTGTCCAGAGACTCATCATTGGAATGATATTTGGAGGACCACATCCCTCATAGATAAGTTGAGGAGAAATGGAGCGGTATGCGAATTCGTTAAAGCACGATCCCAAGGAATCGTGCCTCGCAATCAAAGATGGAGCTCCAGCCAAGTAGTATAAAACTTTGAATGATGGTATAGTATTCCAAAATCGAGACACTGAGTTATTGAAGTTCCAACTCTCGATCCCATGGTCGTGACAATAGGTATCGGACTCGTTGTGGTCCGATGAGTATTGGTTGACAACCGCAGTTCTGTGAATATCCTTTTTAAATGCACCTTTAATTAAATGAAGATCAACATGAAAGACGTATCTGCCTGCCAAATCAAAATTCAAGGATTCACTAGCAAGCCTAAACAACCCATCAGAATGATTGACGTACCTATAGAACTTAGGGATGGTGATCGAAGAGTCACCCTCACCCAAACTTTTGTGATCGTAGATGAAATGTTGGCAAACAAGCCTTCTTGGGATGACCTGCAATGGAGGATTTCAGAATCGCTTCAGCCCAATGGTACCTTACCATGAAATTCCCAATGGAACATGGAGTTAGAGTAATCAAAGGAGACCAAAGTGTCGCCAGGGAATGTTATATTGCAGAACTACGTGAATCCAAAAGGAAAGAAAAAGGGAAGAATGTAGGGAGAACTCTTTACATTCATGAACCTGCAGAATAGCAACTACAGAGCTGCCCCTGGCTTAGGGACCATAGTTGATTTGACAAGGCTTTGTACCCTAGAAAGAAGAGTTCATAGAAGAATCGGGCAACACTGGCAGAATTAACGGTGTATGTTCCTGTCGATATGGATTACCCGACACGGGTCTTGAAAATTGGATCGCACCTTGGAAATAAGATGCGATTAGGATTCCCCAAACTTCTTCTTGCCAACTTGGATGTGTTCGCTTAGACACATTCTGATATGTTTGGGGTATCACTAGAAACTGTATGATACGTACTCAACATTGACCGCAGTTTTACAACGATAAAGCAAAAGATGCAAAGCTTGGGCCTTGAGTGGTCCAAGGCATTGAGAGAAGAAGTAGACAAAGTGATGGCCAATGGTTTTATCTGTGATGCGACCTACCTCGAATGGGTATCTAATTTGGTTTTGGTTAAGAAGTCCAATAAGAAATGGAAAACTTGCATCGAAGACTCAAACTTAAACAAAGACTGCCCGAAGGATAGTTTTCCACTTTCCAGAATTGACTAGCTTGTGGACGGAAAAGCTGGGCATGAACTGCCATCATTTATAGACATGTGCTCGGGCTAGAATCAAATCTGATGCATGTGCCCGACAAGGAAAACACCAGCTTCATCACCGACTTAGGATTATACTACAACAAGGTAATGCCATTCGGTTTAAAGAATGCAGGGGCTACCTACCAAAGATTAGTAAATGCCATGTTCAAGCGTCGGATAGGAAAAACCATGGAGGTCTATGTAGATGACATGTTGGTGAAATCACGAGTAGCAGTCATTCACCTAGATAATCTTGTTGAAATGTTTGAAATACTATGAAGATATGAATTGAGACTCAATCCACTCAAATGTCACTTAGGGATAAACTACGGAAAGTTCTTAGGATTCATAGTGAGCGCCAGAGGCATTGAAGCAAATCCAAAGCAAATAACTGCCCTACGAGAAGTTCAAGCCACAAAGAACAAGAAGGAATTACAAAGCTTGAATGGGAAAGTCGCAGCGTTATGCTGGTTCATCTCGAAAGCCACCAACAAATGTATGTCGTTCTTTGATGCATTAAAGAAAGGAAAGAGAACTTTGAATGGAATGAAGCTTATCAAACCACGTTCAAAGAGTTGTTGCGACATATGGAAGCATTGACAATCCTATCAAAGCCAGTAGATGAAGAGGACTTGTTCATCTACTTAGCAGTCTGATCTCACATGTTAAGAGCTTCCCTTGTGCGTAAAGAAACTAGGATTCAGTGACCCTTATACTACATTAGCAAGCGGCTCACTGGAGCTGAGAAAAATTATCTGAAATTGGAAAAGATAGCGTGTTGCCTCTTGATCGCATCTAGGAAGTTACGACCATATTTCTAGGCGCATCTGATTAAAGTACTAACTGATCAAGCATTAAAGAAAGTATTGTATCGACCCGAAATTTCTAGGCAATTTCTCGATTGGAATATCCAATTGAGCCAATATGTTATCACTTACCATCCGAGAAGGGCAACTAATGGGAAAGTGCTGGCAAGTTTCATTGCCAGTTTACCATACGGGATGATGAGGAAGAAATACCATTAGAGATTGAAACGCGATGGAAACTCTTCATCAACGGTGCGTCTAACAACCTCTACTTGGAGGTAGAGGTGGTGCTTGAAACCCTCGAAGGACGAGCTATTTGCTACGAACTATGCATGGAATCCCCCGCGACGAATAACAAGGCGGAATACGAAGTGCTGGTAGTAGGACTGAAAGTTGTGAAGGAACTCAGAATAAAGTCCTTTCACATCTACATTGACTCTTAACTAGTCGTTTGTCAGGTGAAAGGCTAATACCAGACTCGAGGGGAGAACTTGCCCCATATCTATCTAAAGTGCAAGAGTTGTTGAACAACATCGAACATTACACTATAACTCACATCCCAAGGGAGCAGAACACGAAAGTTGAATATTTAGCCAAACTGGCCAGCTCTGAAGAAACTCTATCATTGGGACTAGTCCCTGTTGAGACCCTGAACGCTCCAAGTATAAGCAAAATGGATATCAGCTGGATTTTTGAAAGCACTGTCGAACCAGAAACCTGGATGACCCCAGTCAAAGACTATTTGCTTACAAGAACCTATAAAGACCTACAATTTTAGTAAATTCATTTTGAAATATTTAATTAATTTTAAATATTGAAAATAAAATTTTAAAATTTAAATAATTCGAATTTCAAATATATATTTATTGAATAATTTAATTGCTGAATTTAAATAATTAAATCTTGGATTTTAAGTTGGATAAAAATGATTTAAAAGCTTATTAAAATTATATTAAATAAGGATGAAGATAATAAAAAATTTAAGTTGGATTTAAAAGTGATTTAACTGATTTTGAAAATAACTCGTTTTAATTAACATATAAAAATAGCCTTTCGGGGCACTGTCTCGGATTTCGATGAAACTAGGTTCATTGGATCTGTAATTGTATATTATTGTATAATAACAAATTGCATGGTGATCAAATGTACCGTTTGTCCACGCAAGATCGAAATGCGTAGAATTTAATAGCAGAAATTTAATATAATAATTGGGTTCAAAAATCAATCTTCTGCATATGATCGAATTAGACCGTGGGACAAGTTCCATTGCGTTCGGGATAGGGGTATAACATATAGAATGCCATGTGGCACGTCTCGTTTGAAGTTTGAAATTTTCGGACATTTTGAAATTCGATATTATATATATATATTCTTTAATTAACCATAACATTGCCATACCCCAACCCATACCTTCCCACTATTCACACCATACCATTCCCATACCAAAGCCTTAACTATCTCTAGTATATATATATTCAAATTGCTTTTTTTTTTAAATAAATTTTAAAAACCAGAAAAAGAAAGAGAAAAAATGGGATAATGAGTGTTCTTCTTCTTCTGTTAATTCATTAGCCTAATCCAACAACCAATAACGCATGGCACCACTACAGTCTATATTATCAACTGGAGAAACATCGGCGACGAAGTGAAGTAGGCAACCAATGGTGGCAAAGTGGAAATGTTCGAGTTATGGTTTTTTTTCATTTTTTGGCGACGTGGATGATCATTTGTCGATGGGGTCTGAAGGAGAACGGTTGAAGTTGGAAAGGGTTGCGCACTGTTAGAGTTTGACAAGTATTGACAGCTTGAGGCGGCGAGGCTAGGCAGTTGAATGAAAATTGGGTGTTTTCAGTTTTTTGGCTCGTAGCAGGAGTATGCGACGGCGGAGGGAGCGAGGTTAGTGTTGGGACATGATGAAGGTGAGGGGCTTCGATATAAGGGGTTGCGGTGGCCGGCAATGGTCGGAGGTGGTGGCATTAAGAAAAAATAGGGAGCGGCTGGGTACGTTCGTAAGCGACAACGAGAAGGGGGAGATGATTAAGGCGAGGTTTGTTTTTAAATGGTAATTAGTTAGGGTGAATAAATGTAATCAGTTATAATTTTTTGATTTAAATCCGATTAATTAAAAATTGTGTAACCCTCTCATAGGAGGTCCGATCGGGACAAAACTTGTTGTGTTGCGCTCGTAACAACAAAAGCTTCAGGACGGAACTAGTTTAGACGAATTTGGAGACCGTCGAAATTTGGGCTAAAATCGGACGTCGTTCGGTTTTAGTTCCAAACTGGAACACCTCAGCGACAACAGAAAATGTCGGTGAGTTAATCTCACCTTTTTGGTTAACCAGTATGACATATAGTCGATAAAATTTGTTGGATGATTATTTGAATGAATTACTATATTTATATTAGTTAGTTGAATATTCTCGCTTATTGGAGCGGATGAGACCCTATTACGTTCCCGTGTAAGAGCGAATGACCCATTGTATGCGAATCCCGCCTCGAAGCAGTTGATTTATATTTTATAATTATATAACGTTTGTGATGCGGGGGAAACAAGTTGGAGTGATCCCAGGGATTCCTCGCTATTGTTGAATTGTTTCAATAATATCTCTTTTATTTGGATTATTGAAAAAGGAACTTGATTGTGGACATTATGGTTATAACATTATTATATGCTTGAAACTAAAATCCAGTAGTGATAGAAAATCGATATCGATATTTGTTAAGCATTGGGTAGTTATTGGCCTTAAATTAGTATTTTGAAATACTATAAGTTGCCATTGAATTGAAATTGATTTTGAGATGGAAAATGATTTTAAAATCCAAAAATTGGGTTTTTGGAAAAGTAATGTTTTAAAAGCTAACTAATTATTATAACATTATTTTTAGGTTATTCAATTAAATTAATATTGTTTTAAAAGTTAAGTAATTATATTAATATTGTTTTAAAAGTATTTAATTATATTAATATCGTTTTAAAGTAATTAAATATAGTAATGCTTTCTTAAGGTTATTTAAATTATATTAGTATTTTTTTAAAATTATTTGTTTATAGTTAATTTTGTTTTAATGTATTTATCAAAATGTTAATATTTTACAAGGTTGATTATTTCAAGAATAATTATAATAAGGAATATTAATAAGGTTTTAAAAATAAATTATTTTTACTGATAAATATAGTAAAGATTAAATATTACAATTTATTAAACAGTATTTTGAAATTACTAATTATTATTTAAGATGTTTTACAATTATTTATAATGTTTATTGCTTATAATTATTATTATATAATGGTATTTTGAAGTAAAAAGATTTTTAATTATTTATAAATATTTTTTGAAACCCATAAATAGAGTTGAAATATTTGGACTTTGTAAAAGGGTTTATAAAATAGTTTGAAGACTTAAGGGAAGATTATTTACAAGGTTAAGGAGTTTTGTAAATGGTTATGGATTTATAAAGGCTTTATAAATGATTTTAGAAATGTTCAAAAAGAATTTATGAATGGTTGAAATGTATAAAAGAATTTTATAAGTAGTCCAAAAGATTTATAAAATGGATTATAAATGTCTTTACAGAATTATAAGGAGTTTTATAAATGATTTTTGAATCAAATAAAAAGGAAGTCTTTCTCGGTTTTATGAATTTACAAAGTGTTTTTTAATGAATGAAGATTTATTAAAAGGAGACCGGTGGTTTTCTTATGTTCGTAACCAAAGTTGTTTTCCCTATGGAATAAATCCTTGATTAAATATTTGTTATTCGATAGGTAAATAACCGACTATCGAAATTGGACCCAAAAGCAACTTTGGAAATATCTAGGAGAAACATGTGATTTATATGACGCATTCATCTCCGATGATGTTGTACTGTATATATAAGTCTTATTTCATTCTTCTATGAAAATGATAAGAAAATCCATCCTCTAACAGTTAGAAGGTGAACTTCGACCTTATCTTTGACTGTTTATTTCTTAAAGAATCGAGGTTGAGTTTACCGACAATTATCGAAGGCTTGTTTCGATGAGACCGGGATTGGGTATGTTACTCGAAAACCACTTCGATCCAACGAATGCGTTTTGAAGTGAAGACTTTTTAAGATGATGGAATTATAGACGGAGATCTTAAGTGTTTTGTTCAGTCCTAGAACGAACTTGTATAGATGAATCTGATATTGCATTGTTACCTAGAGGTTAGTGTCAGCATTCCAAGTGGGAAGTGCAATACAAAAGGTAAAACGTCGCCTCAAACTTCATCAACCTGGAATGACTAAAACAGGGGAGATGCGGCAGGGCTAAATGGGTCGCTCCCAAGTAGGGTATGATCATCCCTACCAAGAGGCGCTATTATCTCTCATTTGTATTGTTAGGGCCAAAATTGGTCATTAACACTCAAATCCAGATGAAGGCACCAAATCATAGTCACAACCATAGATAAGATGTTTGTAGAGAGTATAAATATGAAGAATAACAAAAGTTAAAATGAAAGCAGTAAAGACACAGAATTTATAGTGGTTCGGTTGACTCCGGCCTACGTCCACTCCAGAAATTTCCTTTTTATTGCTATAAAGTCGATTACAGTTACAAAATGATATAGTAGCCTTAGCCTTAGAAAGTAGAAAGCAAAGGAGTCGAAGAGAAGATCCTTTTTCTGAACCCCCATACGCTGTATTTATGGGCGAAACCTGAGTTGTTGGGGTTTCAGAATGGTATAGGCCTATTAAAACCTTCCACCGAGCCATAACCTCCATAATGCCGAGTCGTATACCTCCACAATGCCGAGCCACATACCTCCACAATGTCGAGCCATATATCTCCAAAATGCCGAGCCACATACCTCCACAATGCTGAGCCACATACCTCCACAATACCGAGCCACACTAGCCTCAATACAACGCGGGACGTATCACCAATGCCGAGCGACCTTCATCCAATGCCGAGCCGTCTCACTAATGCCGAACGACACTATCCTTACCAATGCCGAGCCGTCCACCAATGCCGAACGAGGTACGATGTCGAACGTCATCCAATGCCGAGCGAGGTACGATGTCGAACGACATCCGATGCCGTGCAACTCACGATGCCGAACGGTGTTCAATGCCGAATGATGTCTAATGCCGAACCACACCTTATGTCGAGCGGCAACCAATTTCGAATCACCCTGCTCTCTCCTCAATGCTGAGCCATGCACATCGAACCTATTTCTGAACGACTGTCTATCCATCCAGCTGATTCCAGTCAATCGTATTTCAATTTCGACACATGAACAGTTGATTTGGTTAAATCTGTTTGTCCATGGCCTTGTAAAAAGGCGGGTTAACACTTGCCCCCTAAAACATGCCTTGCTATTGGAAGGTGTGTTTTGAATAGCCTCAAATTCAACATCCAAAGTCCATGTTTCATCCATATCCAGTAACCAATAACCGAATCCATGGCCTCTCAGGGTCAATATCCAAATCCTTTGTCGTTCATAGCCGATATTCATATCCATAACCTCTCCAGGTTCTTGTCAAGCGCAATCCACACCTGATGACCGTGGTCTAGTGTCCTTGAACGTTGAGTAATGCCACGGCTTAAGTCCCAAGCTGAATCCCGATCGCTCCAGACCCTTGCCGAGCATTGTCCATACTCGACGACCTGAAGTAGTAACCGATAATATGGAGCTTGAGTCCTAGGCTGAATCCTGGTCTCTCTGGACCCTCACCGAGCATAGTCCATACTCGACGACCTGAAATAGTAACCTATAATATATGGCCTAAGTCCAAGGATGAATCCTGGTCTCTCCGAACCCTTGTGGAACATAGTCCATGCTCGACGACCTTTTAGCCAAAATCCAAAGGAAAATCTAATTGAAATCCAATCCAAAATCCAACTAGAAAACCAGAAATCCATATCAAAATCCAAACCAAAAAACAAGTAAAACAAGGAGTTCAAACCAAACTCCAAAACCAAATCAGAAAAAGTAAATGTCCAAGTCAAAGGGAAATAACAGATTTCACAAGTCCGAGGCATCTCAGTAAACCATCATCACAGAGCATGCCCGAGGGTTATCTCCGACCCCATACATGAGTAAGTGATTTAGTCGATTTCCCAGAGTTTGTTACTTATTACAAACCATTAAGATTAGTTGATGACCAACCGGCCACCATTCCTGGGCCTCTGCCCTCGTCGTTCAAGGTAGGCGGTGGCTGCTCTTGTTCCACCGCCACATTCCGAGTTTCGACATATTGTCACAACTGACCATTCCTTATATGCTCCTCGATTATGTCCTTCAAATCCCGACAGCTGTTAGTATCATGCCCATCTAGGTCATGAAAAAGATAGTGCCTTCCTGACGCCATTTCTCATACCGAGGGCTCCCTCCTCACCGGCCTTCGATATGGAAGACGATCTCGAGTATCCATGAAAATCCACTCCAACATTGTGTTCAATCCTGTGTAAGTGGAGAATTTTGGTTCTCCCCAGCGCTTCCTTTTCCTTTATCCATGTTCTTATCCGAGCTTTTGCCGGGTAGTCCTCCATCCTTAACCATGTTTACTTCCTTTGACCTCATGTTCAAACATGCATCCTCTTGTCGAAGAAATCTCTCAGCTTCATGAAAGATTTCCCCAAGATCCAATGGTGGGTCCCGTATCAACGATACTTTGAAATCCGAATTATCTCTGACTCCTGATACCACAGCCATCAGAAACATTGATGGATCCGGCCAATCCACTGAAGCAACTGCTGCATTAAATCGAGTTAAGAAAGTCCTGAGCGATTCATCCGTCCCCTGTTTAACTGACGTTAGCGTCATGACGTTCTTTGGCCTTTTTATGTAAACTCAAAACTGACTTAAGAACCCGTCTACTAGTTCCGTCCATGTTCCAATGGATCCATCCTCCAGCTGCCTGAACCACATGGCAGCTATATCAGTCAAGTACAGGGGGAAACATCGGGATATAACCTCCTTTGTTGCCTCCAACACTTCCATATGCCTAGTGTACCTCATCAAGTGATCAGTTGGATCCGTTTCCCATTGTACAATTCCAGAGTGGGCAGCTTGAAATTGGGCGGATTCCTAGCTGTCCTGATGTTCCGGGTAAACGAACTTTCATTGACTTCCTTTGAATCCCTATTTGTCGGAACTCCACGAATAGTCCACCTAATAATATCAGCCAATCCAGCGTTTCCAACCAAGGGTTGCCCCCTATCCACGTTTCCAAACTGCCCTCTAAGTCCCCGAGGAAATTCTGGCACGTATTCCTCATCACTTACTCCTGTATTCCTCTTAGCATCGGGACTCATACCTTCATCCAGTATTCCTCCATGAACTTTTCCATCATTACCTGGTGGTGTGCCCCCGAGTCTTGGTCCATCCAGATTGTTAGTTATTTGTTGATTGGGAGCTGCCCCCTACTGAATCACTCCATCCACCTGCTGGTTGAGTTCCTTTGGTCCAGTTCCTAGAACTTGAGCACCTGCAGTTCCTAGTTGTCCAAATTGCCTAAGAAGAGCCTGCATCATCTCCTCTTGCCGTTTCAACATCTGCTCCTGCATAGAATTCATCATAACCTGCATCTCGTCTGGAGTTATGTAGATGGATGCATGATCCTCTCCAGCTCCGGAAGAGGCCGCCTGACTTCCTTCCTAATTGCTCCTTTCCGTTGCTTGCTTCCTTGTTGGTGGTCTAGCCATTGCTTTCATAAATCCGAGTTCCTAAGCTTTTCAATCCAAAATCTAAGCTCAAAAGTTCCTGAGTGCTAGCTCTCTCAATGAAAGCACCAAAATGTTAGGGCCAAAATTGGTCACTAACACTCAAATCCAGATGAAGGCACCAAATCATAGTCACAACTCACACATAAGATGTTTGTAGAGAGTATTAATATGAATAATAACGGAAATTAAAATGAAAGCAGTAAAGACACAGAATTTATAGTGGTTCGGCTGACTTCGGCCTACGTCCACTCCAGAAATTTCCTTTTTATTGTTATAACGATCGATTACAGTTACAAAATGATATAGTAGCCTTAGCCTTAGAAAGTAGAAAGCAAAGGAGCCGAAGAGAAGATCCTTCTTCTGAACCCCACACGCTGTATTTATAGGCGAATCCTGAGTTGTTGGACTTTTAGAATGGTATAGGCCCATTAAAACCTTCCACCGAGCCACATACCTACACAATGCCGAGCCGCATACCTCCACAATGCCGAGCCACATACCTCCACAATGCCGAGCCACATACCTCCACAATACCGAGCCACACCAGCCTCAATACAACGCCGAGCCATATCACCAATGTCGAGCGACCCTGACCTGACCAATGCCGAGCGACCTTCATCCAATGCCGAGCCGTCTCACTAATGCGGAACGACCCTGTCCTTACCAATGCTGAGCCGACCACCAATGCCAAGCGAGGTTCGATGCCAAACGATGTCCAATGCCGAGCCGTCCACCATTGTCGAGCGTGGTACGATGTCGAACGTCATCCAATGCCGAGCGAGGTATGATGCCGAATGACATCGAATGCCGAGCGACTCACGATGCCGAATGGTGTCCAATGTCGAACGATGTCTAATGCCGAACCACACCTTACGCCGAGCGGCAACCAATGCCGAATCAACCTACTCTCTCCTTAACGCCGAGCCATGCACATCGAACCTATTCCTGACCGACCGTCTATCCATCCAGCTGGTTCCAATCAATCGTATTCCAGTTTCGACAAATGAACAGTCGATTTGGTTAAATCTGTCTGTCCGTGGCCTTGTAAAAAGGCGGGTTAACATGTATGCTTTGAAGCCCATTAACGGAGGGGTGATCATATTCGGTACTATCCACTAAGAGGTAGGCAGGTTCTGTGTGGGAAGAGGATCCAGGCAAGGTCCTCGGTGTTATTTATCTAGAGATGCACCGTGACGGACGGTACCCGTTAGCCCAGTCATTGAATGGATCCATTTTCCAGTACGAACCTTTACGGTTTTAGTTGTATGCCTACTATGATGGAATTTAATTAATGTAAAATTTTTGGCTAAGATTAATAAGTATTTGTATCTTAGAGACAATTATAATATCAGAGAATTTCATATGAAATGTTATGGTTTTTGTAAGGTAAAAACCCGCCCATGTTTATGTGCGACGTGGTCTTACGAGATAGTCTCGATTTTTAAAGATTTTTATAACTTTAAAATCTTATTGGCTGTGTTTTCCCATGCTGGTTTCCCAAACTGACTCAGGCATTATTTGATTATGATGCTTGGGTCAGACTGAGCATATTTACAGGATTTTATTTGGATTCTTGGGAGCTTCAGGAGGCGAGTTGGAAGCCATATGATGTATTCACATATATGGTTATTTTTCGTTGTGTTAATTTTGTATTTATCAGTAATTGTGGGGACAGGTTATTATAACTGTCCAAGCTGAAATAGGTTAGCATACTCTGATTTTTGTTGTATATGCATATATTATAGTTTGACTTTTGTGTAAAAAATTTTTATACATTTTTGATTAATCGTTCCGCTATGAGATTCTGTGTTTTTTAGTTTCCTTCTTATCTTCTTCCTTCTTTTCCGTAACAATCGGGTTTTCTGTCATTCGATTTCTCGACATGTAACACTATGGATGTATTAGTATCAATTTTCGAGGGTCAAAAACTCTAGTCGTTACGGAACCCTTCCCGTAGATAAAAACCAGTAGAAAACGCATCTTCGAAAAGCACCGCGATTAATAATACAAGATGGGATACTCTACCGAAGGGGGTTCTCTACCCCCTTGCTCAGATGGATGACTGACAACGAAGCTTGGGGGATCCTGAAGGAACTTCACGATGAAGACCATGGAGACCATACTAGGGAGCAAACCCTTGCAAAGAAAATCCTCTGGTATGGATATTATTGGCCAATGGTAAATCACGATGCAGCTGATTACGCCATATGTTGTGGTCGATGCCAAATATTTAGCAAGATTAAAAAACTCCATCAGTAGAGCTAATGTAGATGGTCAACCCATGGCTATCCGGAATATCGAGAATTGACTAATTGGCGATTGCTGATGGCTAAAGGAGTGGCTAAATATGTTACAGTTGCCTTTGACTATTTCACAAAATGGGCCGAAGCAGAACCGCTTGCCACCATTACCACAAAGAAAGTTATTAATTTAGTTACTAAAAACATCATTTGCAGGTTTGGGATGCCATAAAAAATCATCACTGATAATGGGACCTATTTCGAACGCGCCGAGTTCAAATATTTTTGCAAACGCTTGTGAATCGAGAAAATCTTTTCCACAGTCGCTCATCCGTAAGCAAACGGGTAAGTGGAAGCGATAAACAAGATTGTCAAGTCCACTATCAAAAGGCGGTTGACTAAAGCTAAAGCAAATTAGGTTGATGAACTTCCACTCATACTATGGGCCTTAGAACAACACATAAAGCAGCAATAGGGCTTACCCCATTCGTTTTGGCATATGGTTCAAAAGCAATGAACCCCGTAGAGCTAGAAGTCCCCTCCCATCGAATATAGAATTTCAATCAAAGGAAAAACGTGAAGCTCCTACTCGAATCGCTTGATATGATTGATGAAAAGAGGAAGAAGTCGAACTAATGACTACTGCTCACAATAAAAGGGTTGCATGGTACTTCAACTCCAGATTTTGCAACGAAACCTTCAAAGTGGGAGACCTCATCCTCAAAAGAGTCTATCTCTTGCCGGGAGACTTCAGAACGAACTGTGAAGGCCCATATGTGGTCAATCAAAAGCTGGGAGACGGAACTTTCAAACCGAAAACCGTAGATGGAATCCAAATTCCTCAAGCATGAAACAACGAATCATTGCATCCTTACTTTATCTAAAACTTATGTACTTTCTATTTTTCAGCAAATAAGCCATCCCGGGATACCGAGGGCATTGTAAGTCGGTAGAACTTGCCCAACATTTCTTAATAAAATTTATTTGCTTTTTGAACCAATGAAACTATGTTCACAATAGTAACATGCTGAGTTGATGGGGTAAAATTGGCTCAAACCCATCCTAGAGCTTCTTGAGATAGTGGAATCACGCTCAAGTACGCCCCACTTGACCACGGGTCGACGGAAGCAAATTGACTCAAATCGTTGAATCGGCGAAACCCGATCCCTGTCTTCAAAGAACCGGTGTTGCTCCAGCGGCATCAGGAAGGCTCAAATCAAAGCGTGCATGCAATTAGCTATGCATTACCTTTTTGAGCTGTGGAATCACACTCTTAAAGCATAAACTCCTCATGTTGACCATAGATTGGCAACGTCGAGAAGTTTCAAAACCGTTCTGGTTCGATGGGTCATATAGGTCCCAAAAGCCATGCATCCATAAGCCGCGCACTACCTTTTCGAGCCGTGGAATCACGCTCTTAAGCACAAACTCAGCACGTTGCCTAAAGATTGGAAACATTGAGAAGTTTCGAAACTGTTCTGGATCGACGGGTCATATCTGTCCCAAAAGCCGCGCATACTTCTAAAAAACCTCGCACTTAATAAGCTGCACACACTTTTAAGTACCAGAATTGCCCCGACGATACCGAGAAACTCGTCCATTGCAGGAATAACAAGGATCAACCTGCTCCTATTATCATCAGTAACGGGTATGAATCCAACAAAATTAAAGTGCTACAAATCGACAGAAAATTCGAATTGTTGACGAAAACTAAATCTGTAATTAAGCCATTCAAATCATAAGTTCCCAAGGATAGGAACCTTAAAGCAAGTCTGGTGATAAAGAAGACGATAATAAACAAACATTCGGATCAACCGGTCGTTTGTTACGTGTTCGAAGTAAACAACCCTATGAACTGGAGGGCATACACCGGTACTCAAATAGAAATGCACAAAAAAAAACACTTCATAAGTTTTGTTGCTCCAAACAAAGAATTTTGGCAGTAACCACATGATTAGATAAAGTAAAATAGTAGCAAATGAAATAGAATAAGTACATAAAACACAAATAAGCAGACGGGTAAAGTTACAATCAAAATGTCAACATTGTATTACTTATAACTTCTTTTTTTGTACAAAGTCAAAATGTGGGGGGCGTACCCATATAATACAGGCCAACAAAAAGAAAAATTACAGACGCTATAATAGAAGTAGTATGTGCAGACTTTGCACTTGAACAAAAAACAAAATGCCTCAAAAATCGGCTCCACTGCCACCCGGGCTTCTCAATGCCTCTTTCTGCCGCTCCCCTTCCCACCTTTGGTTGGAATTTTTTGGTTCCCCTCAAAATCTCGACTAGGGCTAGTGTCACTGCCGGTGATATCTACTATCTCCTCGGTGCCGACATCTCCTCCTTGCTCTTTAACCCCCTTGAAAGTCTCCTCTTTCGTATTGTGCTTTCGGGATTTGCGAGGGCTCGTCGAGGATTTTATCGCTTTAACCTTTTCTTTCTTAACGACAACCAGTTGTTGTTTCAATTTACATGGCTGATCAATCTGGACCTCCTGTTCCCACAGCAAAACTCTTTCTTGGAGCAGGGCAATCATTTGGGCCAGATCAGAAATGGTCATATTATGTACCTTCACGAACTCTTTATATTTTGTGTTTGTTTTGTTATTCCCTTCTACAATCTTATCGTGATCAGCAATGGTCTTCTTCTGGGCTTCGATAATCAGGTTGCGAGCTTTGAGCTCCTCTTGTAACTTAACTTCTTACGCATGTGCCTTCCTAATTTCATCTCGAAGGATGATCTATCTTCATATGGGTCTCTTTCAGCTCTTTTAGCAAGCCGGCGTTATTTTTTACTCTCCCATAGCACCACGTTCCTCTCTTGTACCGGTTGTTCAATTTTGGCTTCGTATTCCGCCAACGCCTTCTCGAAATTATCCTTCTCGGATTCAAAGGAGAGGATCTGTTGGTAATTGTTGTGGTACGTGTTAACCAGCTGCTTGCATAGTTTTTCCATCCCTCATCTTGTTCCTAATCACTTTGGATTGCTTGAAGGTGGGCCATATATGAATCTTTGTAGACTGGACGAAGGCCGTGGTCAAAACTTAACCCTTTTAAAAACTACCCGAGGAGCGCTACTTCAAGTCTAAGTGGACCAGGCGGAAGAACGTAAGTTGATCTCCGATGAGGGTGCGAAGAACCCGGAGTAAGCACCACGTAGGACGATGGAACTTTGGATGAAGATGGAGCTTGAACAGAGGACGTTGGAACTTCAAGACTGACTAAAGCTAGGGCCGGGGCGAAGGCCTATTGTTCTGAAGGATGATAACTGTGATCGACCTTTGACTTTATGGATGGTTCCTCTCGCTCATTAAAGTTCTTTCCCTTCTTGTAACCACTTTTGTATGTACGACTTTGTTCCCTCTCGTCCCGGCGATGAGCTTCAGCCTCCAATTCCTTCCATCTTCTCCATTCCTCCTTAATCTCATGAGGCTGATGATGGGTGGTGGATCATTTCGACCAGCGTTACGTAATGGAAAATAGGCTTGAGTAATGTGTGTGTAAGTGAATGTGACCCTAGTGAAACATGTGATGTGTCTTAGGGGCCTAAAATGATGTCGCAAACTAGATCGGGCAATCCTTGTGGTAGAAATCGGATTAATTTCGGGTGCAACATGGCCTGGACGAGGAGACGTCTCTTCATATCTGAAATCTTCCCCATAATTTTGTTAAAATCGATGTCGACGTTGCTCAAATCCCTGAAGTCTATTCTGACATCTTTAATCGGGGAATCTCGATGTCGCTTGAGTTCTGGGGAAGCATCTTTATTACAGGTCTCTTAGGGAGGCAAATTCTAAATAGCAGGACTCATCCCCGGAGTCTAATCACATGATTCGAAGTCTCTATACCGGAATTTCCATAGAAATCATCATCACTTGAGGATGACTCATGATTGCTACTCTAAACTTCAACATCCTCTTTTTCCATTGCCATTGCAGCCTTGCCTTCTTGTTGTTTAAACTCTTCTTCCCCTTCCTCCAAAATCGGGGGCATTTCGACCGAGCCATTGGCTTCGGTCGTGACATCTGTTCCCTCATGAGTCTCTTCAGCCGACTCGCCAGACAAGCCTTCCTTTTCATCAAAAACACCCTCTTCAGAACCATGAGACAAAGAAGTAGAGCACGTTTGTATTCTAGAACGATAAGGAGATGAGACCTCAACCACTATGGTAGATTTCCCTGGATGCAACAGTCCATACCAAAGCAAGTTCTCATCCATCAACAAGAATTTAACCGATCTTTCCCTGACATCAATAGCCTCCAGTGTATGGAAAGTTTGGTCAAGTGATAGGTCATCATTCGGCCTCAGAATAACTGTATGAAGTATTTGACTTGTCGGAAATTCCATGGCGACATATCGAAACACAGTAAGTATGGAAGAGAACTCACGCCCCGTTATCCAGTAGCAATTGAAACTTTCGGGACATCTAACGAAAAAGTACCAAGTCTTGAAGAACATAAGCCAGATGATGGTGCAAAGATAGCCAGATTAAGGGGCCCTTTGAGACAAATTACTTTGTAGTTATAGCATGATTTTGCGACTCTTCTGAGCCTCGATGATGGCTAAGGATGGGTACTCATCTCTCCGTTTAAACGAGAGAAAATATCTCATCTCATCAAATCTCGGGGCATGGTTAAATGTCCATATAAACAAATCGTGAAGGCAAGTTAAGATAGCATATCCATTATGGTGAATATGGAATAGGGAAATTCTTTAGTTCGAAAGCATTTCTTTCAAGAAGTCATCGAAAGAAGGAACTGCTCCATTTAGGCACATATATCGATGGTAGGCTGTATACCCGGAGGGGGCATACGGGCGAATTCATTCTTCTCCAAGAGGTGCACATCGTCCTCTGGAATGTCGTGTTCTAAGAAAATATTGTGCAAAACCTTGGTGGAGATCATGGAGGAGGCTCTCTATGGTGGATTAAAAAGAACTCTGAAGTTTAGAGGAGTTTGATCCACGACCAGACCAATTGGAACTAGTTGATCGTATTCAGCCTGCGAAGCAGAAGAGGAAGGGCGACAGATGACGAATCGGCTTCTGAAAGTGCTTGACTTCCTCCTCTAGACTTATGGTGAGAGGAAGGCTACTTCATTCTAAAAAATAGGACTTGCGCCAAAAGCAGTCAGGCAATTCCGCTCTAAACTAAGAATCTCCCGTATAGCACTTGAATTCCGTATGTATATCGATTCACGCCGACACGTCGGATTTCAAGTATGTACTGAGGTAAGTGAATGTGTTATCTATGAGGGGTGAGCTCAGTGTCTTGAACACTACAAACGCTCTATCCCGTGTAGATAGTTCGGTCGTAGTGGAAAGGGAAAAGGCCTTTTCGGATCATTTTTTGGAATTACTTCTGCTACACTTACCCGCTATCGATCAACGATCGATAACGGATTCGTTATTCGAAGCAACACAAAAATTTCTTTCAGTACAGGTATATTGAGCATGTAAAAAACAAGACCAATTTGAATCCTTCGGAAGGGTAAAACAAATTCGCGATGTGTCGTTCTGTATCGACAATGTAACATAGTACAAGTCAATTTTGGTTCTATGGACGAAGACAGCAAAACATGTCAGGCACCAAGGCAAGGCTCGAATGTCGTTCCGTGGAGAACTTGAGACTCGATTTACTATTCTTCCATAATCACAATCAACTCGGGCTCTTTTCTATAATCATTACCAATACACTCCGTCATCGAATCGCTAAATGAACGTTAGAATCAACATTACCCACCTTAAATAAGGATCAAAAGGCAAAGAAGGTTGGAGTTTTCAACCAAGCGATCTAAGCATGGTGGGTCGGTGGCAATCTAAGAAAGGAGATGATGGAGTTAGGGTTTGATCGGCAGCAATCTAGAAGAATCTAGGTTGAAATCAAGGCGACGACGAGATTCTGGTCAATCGACGGCGAAGAGCTCTTGTGATGAATGGTCGACGATGGTGATAGAACAGATGGACTTAGCTCTTGGACGAAACTTGGATCGAATTGCAAGGGGAAGGCTTGAGTCACAAGAAGAAAGTAAGAATGGAGATAAGTCGGCTTGAGGCAGTTATAAAGGAGGATTGCATGGAAGAAAAAATGCTAAGTTATTGGATCACTAGCGATCCATTGGCTATGGATCGCTAGTGATCTATCGAATCACATGCGATCAATCTTGAACTTATCTAGCAAGATCCACGTGCTGCTTTAAGGCAATCTAAAAAGTTACGGGGTAAAATTTTGTTTGTTATGACAAGTTATGATAGTTTAGATCGAAACTTGATGAGAAACTAAATAGCCAAATTCAAATTCATGTGGCCCTAGCACGATTACTTAAACCTCGCCAAGCAAAAACTGGAAAGCAATTTCTTTCAAAGCATGTCTTGTTTTCAACAAGGCATAATATGGGGGGTAAATATTATCCAGTTTTTAACCCAGCGGAATT